>JANRMT010062791.1:178015884-178065137 GCA_026402145.1 Polypterus bichir lapradei | reverse complement strand
ACTCTCAAAAGCTGGATGTAAAGTTATCGATGAAACTGGTTGTGTGCTTACAATGCTTGACAGATGCCGAATGTCACTTCAACAAAACAAGTCCTGCAAATACTGTCGTAATTGAAACAAACCATGAAACTCAAACTGATTATGACAGCAGCAATCCAAGCTGTGAGATTTGAAACAAGATTACTGTTCACATGGCCAACTGTAAGTTACATGCTCAAGAGTAAGCTCAGCACACAGCTTGGTCAGGTTACAACCGGAGGGCCAAACTGACAACGTGGTATACAAAGAGATCCTTAACAAATAATTATTGGCATATTTTCCCTCAGTTTAAAAAGGTTACATTTTCTTCTTAATAAAAATTTTAAGGCAGTACTTCGCCGCTGCGAAGCGCGGGTATTTTGCTAGTAATTATATATATTATTATATATAATATATATATATATATATATATATATATATTATATATATATATATATTATATACACACACACACACACATATACACGGTGGGAAAAATGCCCCAGGCCCTTTTTGAAGTTCACACGCAAGTTGAACGTTGCAGCCAACTGTTAACAGCAGGTGAATGAAGTGTAGAATGGCGTCTGACTCCAAACAGTCTTAACTGTACAATGTTTTATAGTCAGTCTGCGCCAGTGTAAAAGATCTTTGTGAACTCATTGAGAGTCCGCTAGCGATAACGGAAGGCCAATTCCGCGCTCCAGGAGTCAATCGCTGTCTTCCTCCTAACAGACGGGGCTTATGGAGCTGCAGAACCTTTTCCAAAGGCCTGGGCAGATGCTGATCCGTTGAGTTAGATCTTAGGTTCCCAACTTTTTTTGGAGTCAGAGCCCACTTTTTCAAAGAGTGATTCGATAGCGCCCCGTTTGGGTGAACTACACTATACTATATATTGAAAAACAAGGACAGATTTTTAAAATTATTTTATTAGAAGATACAGTGGTACCTTGGTATATGTCCGCATTGGATTAAGTTCAACTTGGTATACGTCCTGTTTGGATGCAAAAAAGTTTGCTTGGTATACGACCTTTGCTTGAAATACGACTCGCGTGCTAAAACATGGTGTGCTACCCTTGTTTACCTCTCTTGAGACAAAGCCACGACTGCCCACGAGCGTCAGTACGCCAGTTGCTAGCATTTAGTGAACAACCCGCGCTATAACTCTGTGAATTTTCATGCAATTTTGTGTTTTTTTGCGTAAATTTGAATTGATGAAAAGTATGAAGGTGGCGTCCGTATCCGTGACTTGGCTGCTGCATACCGTATGCCGAGAACGACGGTATCTACGATTGTGAAAAACAAAGACGTTATTAAAAAGTGAGGTTAGATTTTCATTTATTTCATATTTTAGTATTAAGCAGTGTTTAAATTACTTTATACAACCCCATCAATGTATAATATGCCAATAACAATAGGATTTTTTTTTCATGTGAACAGATTAATCATTTTCCCATTATTTCTTATGTGAAAAAATTGTTTTGTATACATCCTGTTTGGTATAAGTCCAAAGATTTGGAACGGAATAAGGACGTATACCGAGGTACCACTGTATTAACAATATTGGTGTATTGCTCAAAGTGTGATGAAAAAAATATATATTATTAAAAAAAATATATATAATATTATTAGTTAGAGAGATGAGCTTGGTGTGATGACACAAATTTTTCAATGTTTGGTGTAATTTTTGTCATCAGCAATCTTAAATCACTGCATTCCATTATTGACAATCTGGTTCTTTTCTTTGTTAATAGATTATTGATCATGCCAAATCCTCTTTCGGCTAAATATGATGATGGGAGACTTGTAGATCAATCAATCAATCAACATTTATTTATATAGCACATTTTCATACAAAAAAATGTAGCTCAAAGTGCTTTACAAAATGAATAGAAAAATAAAAGACACAATAAAAAATAAACATAAGTCAACATTAATTAACATAGGATAAGTAAGGTCAGGGTGGACAGAAAAAACAAAAAAAAAAACTCCAAAAGCTGGAGAAAAAAAAAAAAAATCTGTAGGGGTTCCAGACCAAGAGACCGCCCAGTCCCCTCTGGGCATTCTACCCAACATAAATCAAACAGTCCTCTTTGTATTTAGAGTTTTCAAGGAAGGACCTGATGATGATGGTCACTTAGACTTCTGGCTTTCAGTCCATCAATGTTGGTGCATCATGATGCTTTGGGTAGGTAGTGGTGGCGCAGGCCAGATCGCCTAATTCGTCTTGCCATCTGGGAAAAGTAGTGTTTCTTCCCAATGAAGAGGCGTATCCGCGAGAATTAAAAGATGTGTTGTTTGGTGAAAGTGAAATCTACATATGCGAGTGGCAGAAGCGCAAAGTTGCTGGTGCGTAGCGCAGGCCAGGGGGTTGGCGAGCAAAGTGAGCAGGGGGCAAAGCCCCCTAGTTTTTAATAAGTAGGTCCACGTAAGTTATTCTTTGAATGTGATCTGTAGGTACCACACTGTAATTTTAGGTTTACACTTGCTCTAAAGGAATTCCGACACAGTCTGGTATTGATAAAAAAAACTTTTCACATATTTAAAGTAATGTTCAATGAACCTGTCAAAACATGCATAGATGATTCGGTCCTCTGCAGGTGCATTCATCTTGTAAGGACTTGCATGATCTGAGAATACAAAACTTGTGTAAACTTCTAAATATAATGTACCAATACCTACTATTTAATACGGACGTGTCTTTCTTAATGGACATTTAGAATAATTGGTTGAAACATGCGTTCAATGATTTTTACTATTAAACTTTTCAGCGTGCTCTTGCGAGTATTGCCCAAGGGGGCAGCGGCTGGTCCTCAACGCCCTTAATATGTCTTGGACCAGAAATGCTCCCTTAGATTTCATCAGCACCCACCGGTGGGCAGTACTGCACCCTGTTGGGAACATTAGAGTTGGATCTTTTCCATTCCCCAATCTCCCAATCCCGCCGCTGTCAATCACAGGCTGTATGGGCTATCCTAATACCCACACTAGCAAACCAGACAGACAGCAGAAACTACGGAACATATTTTTATGTGCCAGCACTACAAAAGATTAATATGTACGGTGAGTTCTGCCAAAATCTTAGCCCTTTTCTTTTTTTCTATTGTTTTAAGTACCATGACACATGTTTGCGGGGTCCAAAACACCCGAGTTCTTACTATTCCTCCCTGCAGCATTATTATGCATTGTTCTTCCAAATGAGAGATCATTGGTTGTCGGCTCTCATGCACGCCGAGCCCATCCATACAATTTATGACACACTCAAACCTGTTTGGGACGGGGGAGTTGCAGACTAGCTGGAGTGAGTCGCAGACTAGACAACTGGCCTTCATGGCAGCACGCCTTCAACTATCTTTAGCTAATTGTATGTGAGCCATTAGCACCTCATGTTTTGCAAATACACTGAGGGCAAAAAAGGAACCAACCATCCACTCAAATCTTCCAGCTTATCCAGAACAGAGTTGCAAGGAATTAGTGATGGGAAGTTCAGATCATTTTACCGACTCTGACCTTTGAGTCTCGTTCAGCAAAATGAACAAATCTTTTTTCGAGTCATTTCGTTCATTTCAGCAAAATATAATTAAAATGTTACCTGTTACCTCCCTAACACATCTAATGCTTACACAAATGTTGATCACACTACAAACAATAACACACCACAGATCTTCACGATACAGTAACAAAATCACAGTGACAGAAATTGACAGACCTTTTTTATTTATAAGAAAATGCGTTTTAGATATTTTTGATAATTTCTAAATATGATCCAACATACAACAAATGGAATTTTACTTTAGTATTTGACTGAGGTACTGAGCTGGTAAGTGGTCACGTGATGAACGAACGACTCGAAAAACCCGAAGACTCGAGAGATGAACTAATCAATTCTGTTTCCGGCTCAGACCGAGTTGGTTAAGCTTATGGGGCTGTCACGTGATGAACGAACGACTCGAAAAACCCGAAGACTCGAAACAGGTGAATCAATAATTCCAATACAGAAACTATAGGAGGTTGCGCAAATGCGTATGCGCGACTGAACGAATCACTCCCACGAGACGACTCGTTCCTCCCGAATCACATTAAAGATTCGTTCAAAATGAACGAATCATTCAAGAATGACCCATCACTACAAGGAATGAAATACAAAAAATAAATTAAAACCGCATGTACGGTACAAACATACAAGTACGCACCCAGAATTCATCATCAAGGCTTGACTACACCATATTGACTGACATTAATATCTGGTTTTGAACGGGTTATTCAGATCTGAACTTCTGTGACAGACCTGGCATACACAAACTCATAAAGACACTAAAGCGGGCATGTGGAACTGAGCTTGGGGGAGACAGGGGGTGAAACTGATTTCTAACTGTTGTCTCTGCTTCGTCTCGTAAGGCACAGCTCTGCGTCTCTGCTGTCCATGCAAGTGTTACACTTACACAGAGAATGACGGGGAGGAGAGATGGTGACAGTTTTAAAAGGGTGTAATGCAGTATGAAGATAAATAAGACCCCGCGACAGAATACATCCTATGTAAGGTGCCACGATCCAAACTGGCAGAAGCAGGGTGTAAAATAAAGGAGATCAGTGGTAATGGGTGACTGCGATGAACTGGGTGCTTCCCTGGTGTACAGACATTGCACAAATGACAATGCCACTCTTATTACTACAATCACTATGAGCTACAGTGAAGTAAATCACAAAGGCAGGCCTGCAGTATGTGGAGAGCCACCTTCCATCATTGCATGGACGCTTGCCACTGGTTCTTGATACGGGCAAAACGTATAAAAATGAGAGTTCTGGGAAACCTGTCTGCATAATATCAGCTACTGCAAAGGTTGACCAAATATTCCACATGGACAAATCTGCACAGTGCTACTTACAGACATGGGCCTTGACATACTCCACGTAGTGTTCTGGGCTCAAGGCAGGCTGACAGGTAATTTGCTGCGGCTTGATGGAAGACGGTGGCCGCAGGAACGGATGGTGGCAAGTCCGTGTTGTGTGAATGGTCAAGACGTAGCTGCAGGACTGGGGCTCATCCACGCGAGCAATGTAGTCACCTGAACCCTCTTCACAAAGAAACTGGAGGGGAAAAAACAAGAATAAAAAAAAAAAAAAAATTTTAATTATTTTGACAAGAACAAGACATTCACGCCAATATGGCTCATCAGTCACTATTCGTGCAATTATTGCAAAAATATCACCACTCAGCTGGCAAATCTGTGGCCGAAGAAGGTTCTATGGTTGGAGCTTTTAGGCCGTCAAGACTAAACGCAACATCACACTGCACATCATCACAGTCACAACATCCCCGCTGTGAAGCTCTGTGATGGCAGGAACATCAGACTTGAGATGCTTCTCTGCAGAAGGCCCTGGAAGGTTTGTGAAGATTAAACTAATGCAGTAAAATATGGGAGTTTGAATCTGATGTGGTGCACAATAAACCTGAACCTTGAGAGAAGAAAACGAGAAAACAAGCACAAGCATAAAACCAAAGCTACAGAGGAATGGTTACAAAACAGCAACATTAATGTCCTGGAGTGGCCGAGCTCAATCCAATGGAGAACTTGTGGATGAGCTTAACAAAGGCCGTCGTCTCACAGTCAGCACGACACCTGGCAGATCTTGAGCAGTTTTAGAAAAAGAGGTTAGGAGCAGGCACTGATACAGTGCATTGCCGCACCTACCACACAACAAACCAACTCAGGATCCCAGATTAGGACCCGAGTGCAGCCATGCAACGGGTGACACCTCAGCACCACACTACTTCAGATAGAGTGGAACACTGGGTGGTTTTTTTTATGGTGGCTGGAGTGCCAATTCTGCCGCCAACCCCCAAGTTTTTCCCTGCAGGTTGGAGGGCCTACATGCAGGGATGGACGCAGATTAGCGTCATACCCAGATTAAGGGCCTTGCTCAAGAGCAGAGACCCTTTTGACATTTTACAGGATTCGAACCGGCAACCTTCAGATTGTCAGTGCAGATCTCTAGCCTCAGAGCCGCCACTCCACCCATTCTTTAGAGGAAGAATGAAGAAAAATGGCACCTACGAAAGACAGACTTGAATGGGGTGAATGCTTACGAGATCAATTCATTTGTGTTTCATATTTGTAATTAATTTAGACCGAGGTCCCCAACTCCAGTCCTGGAGGATCACAGCAGCTGCAGGCTTTCATTCTAACCCTTTCTTAATTAAATTACCGGTTTATGCTGCTAAATTCATTTGAATTAGTTTTAATCGACTTGGACCCCGAAATATAGACCACATGGCAGGGATGAGTTTTCACTTTCAGAGTCTCTTTTGTTGATCAGTGTCAAAAAAAAAAAAAAAAGTCAAAGGAAATCCACCAGGATATAAAAATAAAATGTGTAAAATTCAAATGAGGTGAATACTTTTCATATGCACTATATGTTCTGCTTTAACTGCACAATGTGCAGCACTTGAAGCTAAGCTGCTGCTTCTTCATTTTCCTCTTCTTCCTGTGGCTGCTATCCGCAGATACTCATTTACATAAATAAACAGGGAAGGCACTGTATAATAGATATATAAAAAAAACAGCTAAAAGGATAGATATATAGATAGGAAGGAAAGGCACTATATGATAGGCAGACAGGGAAGCTGCTATATAATAATAAAATTACTGTTCTTACTATATAGATAGACAGGGAGTCCAGGCAGGCAGGTAGAGCGGCGAAGGTTAAAAAGAAAAAAAAACACCACCACTTTCTCCCCAGCAGGATATCGAACTTGAGTCTCTGAGGCACGGCAAGGCTGCTGCGCTCCGAGTCATCAAATCTTACCGGTACGCCACGGAAGCTGTTGTATCGTTCTTCAACCTTTCGTGAAAGTGTTTATTTGATCTTTGGACTTCAGGCTTCACACATTTTATAGTTTATGCCTACATTTTGTAACATTTATTACTAAAATATGAAAAAGTTTCTGTTTTAACAATGTGTTTACACAGATTACTGTAGAAACAGAACCGACATGAAATGCGTGTGTTCCAAATAACGATCTATTATTTCCACTCTAAAACTCCACTTGACTCCCAGATAATCAATCAAGGCATGAGCTGGGAGAAGTTTGTGTACGTTCTAAGTCGGTGGGGGGATGGAATAGCCGGCTGCTTGCAGCTTTTCTTTTATCAACACATTTAGATGACAAAAGACGCTGACGGAGAGGTGTGAACGTATTTAAGGTGGGCAGGATCAAGAGTTTTTTCGTAAGCTCTGGTAATTCTAGTGTTAATTGATTGTAAAAGAATTTTAATTGTTAAACACTAATTGGAGATTCGGTCTTGTATGTCTGTTATCATCCACTTGACGAAACTTGAAAACTGCTGGAATCAATTTAAACACCGCCTGTCTCTAACATGGACAACGTTATGTGGCATGTCCAAGGGTACAAAGTCCTAAGAACCTTTAGATATTGGCTAAAGATGGAAAAATTAAAAACATTGTATATAACAAGGCACTTCAGTAAACAATACAAGCACATTAGTGAGTGTTCATTGTTTAATTTATTTTTAAACTTGAGTTTTTTTTTTGTTTTTTTAAAATGTTATGTTATACTAGCCGAAGCGGAAAACGGTGAGAAAGGAATTCAGAAATCAAGAGGAAATAAATACTTCTTGAAAGACGCAGTTGTGAATAGGTGTTTTAGTGGAGACGACAGATAATGAGTCGAAAGATCTAACCCTAGAAAAAGCCACGTACAACTGATCGTTGCTGAAGACTGGTTGTTAGAATTATTGTGAAGAGTAAACAGCATGTGGGTATGAGGAAGGCCACGCTTCTGAAATTCGATTACGTAAATATAATCAATAACAACGCCAAAAAGATGTTGTTGTAGAATGTCTCTAAGTAATTCCTGCAGCTTAATCCAAAGGACTCGTACTACAATATCAGGTTTGTGCTCCGGTCTTTGGGTATCCGACAGTGCATGTAGAATTTCCGGCCAAGCAGGATTACACGTGAAAGTGATAAACAAATGAGGCTGTCCGAATTTACGTACTATAGCCATGGCATCCTGCTATGCTTTGTTGCATGTATCTTGGACTTCCTGGAAATGTGGACGGTAATATGATCATTTTGCCTACACGTACGTTGTTATTTTCAGTGTTTGCTCGCAATGCGTCCGACTGTCCTTTGTATTGTTCCACACGCAGATCTTGTTGATGTAATCTGAGATAGTTGAGACGTGCGCCCTCTGTTTTAAAATACGCATCTACGACGTACTGTTGGAATAGTTCGCCGCTGGAGTGCAAAATACTAAATGTATTCCTCATTGCTAATCTGTACATGTAAAATTGGCATTGAGTAAGCCTTCTTTGCTTTGCGGTTCTTTTATCGGGAACATGTTGTAAATCTTTGTGCCAGCCAAAGTCTCCGTAATGGAATAAAAGTGGGTAAACCATAGGATCACAATTCATATTGAGCATGGAAATCGGTTTACAGCAGTTGCCTATGGGACAGATGCAAATGTCCCTTTTGGCAGGCGGTTCGCCACCTTCTCCAACAAAAATCGCTGCAACATCGGTGTGACATGTCGGGGCATTGTATCGTCGTGAATCCTGCCTAGGGTTTTCCTCGAAAAGCATTCGTACAGATGCCGTTGGATTGGACCGAGCGATTTCATGCATGTGTTTGTATGATTTAGCGATGGGTTTGATGGTTCTGAGCATGGAATCTAGCTGGAGAAGTACATTTTCGCTGCATGTAGAGTTTGCTTTATTTTGTAAGTGTACTTTAGAAGCTTGGTGAGAAATGCCGTGTCGGCTGCGTGTGGGCGAGACCGGGTTTGAAGAGGAGCCGCTGGTAGCATGGGGAGGGGTTTGGAAGAGGATGAACTGGAATCGAGAAATACCGTGACGGCTGCATTTGGGCGGGACCGGTTTTGAGGTGGAAGCAGGACGATGGTCCTAGCTTCCTAGCTCTGATGGAATGAATCAGGGTTTTGGCGGGCATATATATTTTTTATTTATATATATATATATATATATATATATATATATATATATAATTATATTATATCTAAGGCATTCGTAGTCTGAACCACAATCTGACTGCATGGGTGGTTACCTACCAGGTAACGCTTGTGGTTGGTCAGCAAGTCGGCTAATGCCACGGTGCCCTCTTTCAGTTGCGAGAAGCAGATCATAGAGTGGTTGAAACAGTTTTATTGTCAAATAATGCAAAGAATACGCGACACGTGTTTCGCCCTAATTCTGGGCTCATCAGGCGTACACACTCACTGCACCCCCTCTCGGGAATCGAACCTCGGACGTCAGCGCTAAGGGCGAAGCCTGTTGTGTTGCGCCACGGCGTATGGTTCGTTTATTTGACAGTATGTAGATCGGGGTAATTACATTCAAGGCATTCGTGTATAAATGTATATTTTTTATTTTATATATATATATATATATATATTTTTTTTTGTGTTATATATATGATTTTTCTTAAACAATTTAAAAAAAAAAAAAAAAAAACCCACTTATTTTCTTCCCGGGCAACGCTGGGTAGTTCAGCCAGTGTCTTATAAATGTAAAAATCAAGCTGCTGTGCTTTCTTAAAGTAGAATAAGAGAAGAGGGGAAATAATAATACCAGCTAATTAATTGTAATCCGTGTTTTCAGTTGTCATGGACTATGAATCTGGTTGAAGTAAAAACCTGAAGCCACAGTGGGCCCCGAGGAGCAACTTTGAGAACCCCTGGTTTAAACGAATCAGTCTTTACGAGTTTAAAGTCAGTCATATTATTTTTTTCCACATACTGTATGTTAGAAATTAAAAAAAACAAAAAAAAAAAAAAAAAAGTTTCAGAAAAACTTGCATTGTTTTCGTATTTGCTCTGACAGAATGTCAGGTAGGATCCTTAGTGTTATGTTTTTCCACAGTAGAAACAAGCAGGAAATGCTGAATTATTCCCACCCCCCCCCCCCCCAACAAGGAAGAAAATGTTAAATGTAAATACTGAAATGTCAACAGAGAACAGGTGGTGTTGTGTCCTTCGAGTGACACGTTGTCAGACAGTCACCGACACACAGCCTCATGTTGCAATCGGGACAGTAGACGTGTCACTCTGCACACTTCTCTTCTAATCATTTTTCCTGTTTGCATACGAGAGGCTAGAATGTCACTGCAATGCCTTCATGATCGATGCGCCCCTTGTCTTACTGCAGGATACCATAACACAAGGCTTAGTGGCTCCCACATTTCCCCTGACACAGACAGGGTCACCGTAGTGGCACAACATCGGTGACCTTCTCCATCACTCTCCGCTCCTGTTCACCCACTAAGGTCGTCTGATTGTGGCCATCTTGTTGTGCCTGCCTGCCTGCCCACTAAGGTCCTCCGATTCGGTGGCCCACACTAACCTGCGCTCTGTGGGTGACACCAGGGTCTTCAGCTGTATAGCGTCCGGACTTTGGAATGACCGGACGAAATGAAGGACATCAGCCGACTCCCTTCATTCGTTTAAAAATCAACTTCATACTCGTCTGTGCAGGAAGGTGTCAAAACTTCACCTGACATTCTGCCCCTTCTTTCAGTCTCCCTCTCTGTTCAGATGCTCAGGATAACATACGTGTGTGTGATATCACAAATGACGTGACTTGTTCAGGCTTTTCTTCCAGTACTTAGTATTATACTCTTCTTTATTGTCTTAAATTCTATTTAATGCTTTGTATATCCTGCATTTGTCCATTTTAGCATTCAAAGCAGAAAGTATTTGTATCCAGCGTTACATACACCCTGCTGTTCTTTCTGTGACTCTGTGAAGCACCGTGAGTATGGGAAAGGCGCTATATAAATCTTCATTTTCTTTTGGCTGCTCTGCTCCCAACCAGGAAAAGCTGGGATTGTGTTGAAGCAGGCAGATGTGGCAGGACCTCCCCACCCCTCCAGCCCCAAAGAAAGCACTTGGAGTCTCAGGACAGGCAGCACAGCATCATCAGACTTTAAATGTATGGCGCACATACAGGCTGAATGCAGATGGAACAACGAGCGTCACTTCCGGCCCTGATGACATCATTTCCTACACTGGGATTTAAAGCCGCCATCTTGACTATTTATTACAGTTCTGTTTTGGACTCAGTCTTGTGAACAACTCGCTATCTTTAAAAATACCTTTTTGCAGAGAAGGCACATTATACGGGTGGCTGCCACAGTCCTTTGTGATCTCTTACTGTCGTTCTACAACTCTGCAAAGAAGAGAGGGACACAATTCCTCCACAGCGATGTGAAAGACTCATTGCCAGTTCTCGCCAACACTTGATTGCAGTTGTTGGTGCTAAGAGTGGCACAACCAGTTATTAGGTTTAGGAGGCAATTACTTTTTCACATGGAGCAACATAGGTTTGGATAGTTTTTTTTTTTTCCTTCATATAGAAAATCACTTAAAAACTGCATTCCGCGTTTACTTGGGTTATCTTTGTCTAATATTTAATTCTGTTTAATGACCTGAAACATGAAAGTGTGACAAACATGCAAAAAAAAATAAGAAATCAGGAAGGGGGCAAATACTTTTTCATAGCAGGAGTCTGATAGAGTCCATGATCAACTTTAGGTGGATGGGACAGAGGAGAAGGTAAAATTTTATTATACAATATGACAAAAAAAAAACAAAAAACAAAACAAAAAGTACATAGTGTCCTGTTTTCCACCTGCAAATTATGATGTAATAAAGGCTAATTTTTGTCATGTTAAACAGTGTAAATAAATAGCACATTAAATCCAATTATGCGTGGTCTTCAGGTTTTTTGTGAGAGTTTTGCTGTGAAGCTCGCGGGATGGAGATGTAAAGATCCAAACCACGTGACTTAAACACAGTCAAAGTGGCTACGGCTACAGAGTCCAAAGCCCCGACCACTGACTTATACTATTTGCCTGTTGAGAACATGAAAATGCAAATTCCCCGAGCAGCAGGTGGTGCTTTTTTGCATGTGGACTTTGAAAATAAAATTGCAGAAGAGAGACTGCATTTTCATTTTATATTTTTAAATTTCATTTCCTTTTTTTTTGCAGAAAAATCACCCCATACGGGTTTAAACCGCAAGTACATAGAATTCCAAGCCCAAGTCGCACTCGAGGTTAACACAAGGAAGTGCAATTTACTTTAAACCCCTAAAACAAAAATACAGCGTTGACTTTTTATGTGATTAAAGCAAGAAATCCAAAGCTCTTAAAACATGAACGAGAAAAACAAGGTGGTACAAATGGCAAGTTTGAAAATGTCTGTGGTGCGTCATCACAACCAATACACCGACCCTTGCATGTGCAAACTGGGGGGCAGGTTTTATTTACTTTACATTTTCCATGTGAACATTTCACCAAGATACTCGGATGTGGTGATCTACGGTACGCCAGGTTCAAACAGCTGCCCCATCAGCATGTCATGGGAGCAGATTACCTTGACAGACACATGCCAGTCTGCAGGAAACGCTTCAGTATGGAGTCTCTCTCTCTCTCTCTTTGCCAGCTCCTGAAGCAGACTTTGAGTTCACCATTCACTGCTACTAAAATAATCCATGAAAATGAGTAGGGGGCTTTGGAGGGGACTGGCTGTAGCTACACCTTGTATCCAACAGGGGGCGTTAGCTCCCTGGGAATGAGTTCTTATGTAACTGCAGTGTGTTAAATAACCCGAAAACTATATAGATATAATATAAAAAGGCAATACTCCTCCCTTAGTGATACGGTGGTAAGAAATCACATAGGAGAAATAACTTCGCTTTGTTTAATGACGGCTTATGCGGCATAACAGATGAGGAAGCCAATGGCAAGAACCCAGTTAGGGAGTCGGGGCCCGATGTGTAGAGTCTGCCATTTTTGTCACTTCTGTTGGAAGGATTTTCTGGATCAGATGATGTTATCTCCCATGTGTCCGTTGGCTTCAAAGGGGTGCCGGGCAATGTACCAGGGCTTTATACTCTTTCTTCACATGCAGGCCCCCCCCACTTAGGTGAATCATGCCATTCCAAACAAGGCACAGAGAGGATACAGTTTCATGCTGACTTTGACACACAAAAAATAGTATACAACAGTCCTCAGTCTGACTGCCCGGTTCCCAGTTGTGCCCATCCGTCTTGTCTTATGCTTGCCTAGCAGTTAACCCCTGTGTTAAATCTGGCTCTGTATCAACTGTGCATGTGAGTAGAAAAAAAGGCAGATTTATAAATGTACTTGCACAGAGTACAGTGACATATTACACTTATACACACGTGTAATTTCAGACACGCTGATTTATTCAAACCTACTTGGGATCAGTAAATGAATGACTAGCGTGTGAAAATATCAAACCAAACAACGGAGCAGTACAGGCGTAAAAAACAAGAACAATAAAAATGGAGTACATTATAACAGTTAAGACGAGAACAGCCCACCAAAGCTCACCAGTTCTACCCACTTAACTCCTTCACAGCTACCATCAAGTTGAGTTTTAAAAGTCCCTGAAGTCCTTACTGTCCACCACACTACTTGGTCACTTATTCCAAGTGTCTATCGTTCTTTGTGTAAAGAAAAACTTCCAGATGTTTGTGACACATTCACCCTTCACAAGTTTCCAGCTGTGTCCTCGTGTTCTTGATGACCTCATTTTAAAGTCACCATCTGATCCACTGCACTGTGCACCTTCATCATTTTGCACACGTCAGTCAGGTCTCCTCTTCATCACTCTTTTAATCTTCATAACTCACCCCCTGTAGCCCTCAATCAGCCTCGTCGCTCTCCTCTGGACTTTCTCCAGTGCTGCTATGTCTTTATGGAGACCCAAACTGCCCACCGTACTCCAGATGAGGCCTCACCAGTGTGTTATAAAGCTTGAGCAGAACCTCCTGTGACTTGTACTCCACACGTCAAGGCGCTATATAACATGACATTCTATTAGAACAATAGAACAGGCCATTTATCCCACCAAAGCTCGCCAGTCCTATCCACTTAATTCTTCCAAAATAACATCAAGTTGAGTTGTGAAAGTCCCTAAAGTCCTCCTGTCCACCACACTGTTTGGTCACTTATTCCAACAGTCTGTGGTCCTCTGTGTGAAGACTAACTTCCTAATGTTTGTGTGAAATTTCCCGTTCACAAGTTTCCAACTGTGTCCCCGTGTTCTTGATGAGCTCATTTTAAAGTCACCGTCTGATCCACTGCACTGATCCCCTTCATCATTTTAAACACGTCAGTCAAGTCTCCTCTTCTTTTGTTTAACCTGTAAAAAGTTCAACTCCTTTAATTTTCCCTCATAAGACATCCGCTGACGCCCTGGAATAATCTTTTTTCTGGTCAGTATAACAAATAAATAGCATAAATGCTGATGTGTTTCCCATGTCAAAGGTCAATCTAGAACTAACATGACAACAATTAAACTTGATAGATAAAAATCGGGAGTGGCCTTACATACTTGGATATGGGGATGGAAATTTGAGTAAACTGCGAGACAAGGATTATATTTTATATTATGTACATTAAAGAACCATCAACAATCAATCAAGTTAATAATATATCGAACAATTATTATAAAAGTAAAGTTGAATAAATCGGACTCTGCAGCTGCATGAATAAAAGGTAAAGTACCACGTCTGGTTAGTGGAAATAGCTCAGAAGCTGATAGAAATCTACATTTTGTACCCAATATTTATATGCAAAATTTGGTTGACTGACATGAAAGTGCACTCAAGTTATCGTGTTTTAACACACACACACACACACACACACAGACATATTTTGGACTCGGGGAGGTCTAAAATGTCGAGATTCATCAAAGTCTAGACATCTTGATTACAAAACTGTACTTCGTATGCGAGAAAGTAAAAAAGCAAACACTACAAACTTTAGGATTTTCAAAGCTTGTGCGCCCTCTAGTGGCAGATCTCTTTATGGATATCAGAAGGTTCAGTAATAATAAACAGTCTGTGAAGATTCTCAGTCATCCTGGTGAAATTACATAGTAGTTGAGTCATGGCAACTGGACTTCTTTCTTCTTAGGTACCTAACAAGAAAGAAGTCCAGTTGCCATGACAACACTACCAGGTAATAAATAATAAACAGTTTCCAATTTACTCCACGTTGCACACTTACTGACGGTAGCATGTTGTTGCACACTTCCAGGTTTCATTACACGCACCTCAAATTATCTATCAACTTCACATTTTTTCCCTCCATTTACACCAAATCCGCCTGCAAGACAATTTAGTTACTCTTACCACACAAAGGGAGGCTGGGTTTCAGTATACAGTGGAACCTCGGGTCACCACTGGAATTCGTTCCAAAACTCTGATCGTAACCCGATTTGGTTCTGACCCAAAGTAATTTCCCCCAGAGGATTGTATATAAATACAATTAATCCATTCCAGATCGTGCGAGCTGTATGTAAATATATTTTTAAAGATTTTTAAGCACAAAAATAGTTAATACCATAGAATGCACAGCGTAATAGTAAACTAAATGTAAAAACATTGAAAATAACGCTGAGAAAACTTTGAACAGAGAAAACTAACATTGCAGGAGTTCACGCTACAGCCTTACGAACCGCTCGCTGCAGACACTTTTTTTTTTTTTTTTTTTTTAAAGGAGTTTTAAGCACAGGGAAAAAAAAAATGAAAATTTGAAATACAAAAACTAACCATAAACAACCAAGAAAACTAACCTTGCATGAGTCGAATTCTGGCATGAAGGAAGCGAGGAGGAAGAACTAGCCACTCGTAGAAGGATAGTTTTGCAGCAAATCGCCATGAATCTTCCTGGCTTTCTCGCTTATTATCGCCTCGCTTACGCTGTCCCCTGCAAGCTGCTTCTCGTTCAGCCACACTAGCAACAGTTTTTCCACCTCTTCCAGCACTAGAGGCCTCTGCATGGTTCACACTGTCACTCCGTTTGCAACATCAGCTGCTTTAATGGCCTCTTTCTGCTTTAGAATCATTGAAATCGTAGATTTTGACTTCTTGTACTCGGCCGCAAGATCAGTAACATGAACGCCACGCTCATACTTCTCAATAATTTCTTTCTTTAATTCGATTTTAGTTTTCTTCGAACCTTACTTCTCACCATCACTACCACTCTTCACTTGCTTAGAGGCCGTGGTTAACTGCAAAATTAATGCAAAAGCACACAAAATATACTGTAGAGCACAAAGAGTTCACAGCGAATGTACGCATGTCTGACCGAGAACAATGTACTGTACAGGGGGAGACTGAACACGTGTGGAAATCATCGGCGCGTATGAACCAGAAGAGAAAACTGGCTTGTTCGTCACCTGAGTGTGTGGTCGTGAACAGATGCAAAGGTTTGTCGAACTTTTTGGTCGTAACCCGATTTGTTCAGAGACGTTCGTGACCCGAGGTTCCACTGTATGAGAGCAGACACATTTAAAGTCATCATGTCTAACTTTAGGCTGATTAAATATATGAAGAGACACTTCCTTCTGGTCTCTCAGAAAAAAAACATAACATAACAGCATTACTTGCACTCCAACTTTATTAATAATGTGAGGGCTGAATACACAATGGAAGGTCTGAAAATCAAGAGTCCACCTTATGAGAAGGATTTAGGAGTCATAGTGGACTGTAAGCTATCAACTTTCAGACAGTGTTCAGAAGCCATTAAGAAGGCTAACAGACTGTCAGGTTATATAGCGCCTTGACGTGTGGAGTACAAGTCACAGGAGGCTTTATAACACACTGGTGAGGCCTCATCTGGAGTCCTGTGGTCAGTTTATGACTCCATAAAGACACAGCAGCACTGGAGAAAGTCCAGAGAAGAGCGACCAGGCTGATTACAGGGGGTGAGTTATGAGGAAAGATTGATGGAGTGGAGACTTGTAACCATTTAATGTCAGTAAATGTAAAGAATTACATATAGGAAGTCAAAATGTGAGGGTTGAATACACAATGGGCTGTCAGAACATCGAGAGTCCACCTTATGAGAAGAATTTAGCAGTCGTAGTGGACTCTAAGCTATCGACTTCCAGACAGTGTTCAGAAGACATTAAGAAGGCTAACAGACTGTCAGGTTATATAGCGCCTTGACGTGCGCAGTACAAGTCACAGGAGGTTCTGCTCAGGCTTTATAACACACTGGTGAGGCCTCATCTGGAGTTCTGTGGTCAGTTTATGACTCCATAAAGACACAGCAGCACTGGAGAAAGTCCAGAGAAGAGCGACGAGGCTGATTAAAGGGGGTGAGTTATGAAGATTAAAAGAGCTGAGCCTTTATAGTGATGAAGAGGAGACCTGACTGAAGTGTTTAAAATGATGAAGAGAATTAGTGTAGTGGATCAGACGGTGACTTTAAAATGAGCTCATCAAGAACACGGGGATACAGCTGGAAACTTAAAGGGTGAATTTCACACAAAGATTAGGAAGTTTTTCTTTACACTGAGAACGACAGACACTTGGAATAAGAGACCAAGTAGTGTGGTGGACAGGAGGACTTTAGGGGCTTTCAAAACTCGACTTGATGTCACTTTATAAGAATTAACTGGACAGGACTGGCGAGCTTTGGTGAGCAGAGTAGCCCGTTCTCATCCAGATTGTTCTAATGATGCACCCAATTAACCGATGATACTATAAAACTGACACAACACTGTGTTACAAAATAATCTCTGCAAAGCAGGATAAGACAGCTAGTTAAGAATTAAAAAAATGAGTTGAATTAAATAGAGAGAGCGAATCAAACCCCAACAACTACAGCAGGTCATTTCGCTTCATCACACAGAAGACCTACAAAAACCAAAAGGCTATTGGCCGGCATTCCTTCAAGAAGGTAGGTGTTAAATAATCAAGAAGTAAATTAACCAAACTGAACTGAATGTTCCGAGTTATACAACCGATCTTTTTGTTACTTCTAACAAATTCAGTTGAGGGGAAGCCTGAAATTCCTTCCAGTGTCATCATCATTGTGCCATTTAACTCGCAAACTGATTGCATTGTTTAATTAGCTGGTCTTTTATTTTTATTCCTTCCCTTTTCGATACTCTTCTCTAGCCATCATTCTGGTGTGTATTGATTTAGTTTCATTTGTCTAAAGAAAACTGGACTGGCTTTTTAAGAAATATTTTCAGGAAAAGTCTAACCTGCTCTTCCTATGCTTGAGGTCCACCAGTGGTTTGCACCTTGTGGTAAGCCCTCTGTCTTTACTTTCATGAAGTCTTCTCTCCATTGTAGACTTTGGCAATGATAGGCCTACCCCACTGTGGAGACTGGTCTTGGTTTGGCTACATGTCGTGAAGGGATTCTTCTTCACCAAGGACAGATCTCTGTGATCATCCAGCCCAGTCATCTTCTGTGGTTGTCCAGACTTTCTAGCGTGGCTGAGCTCACTAGGGTGCTCCTTGTCTTTCAGAATGTGCCAGATGGTTGATTTGCCCGCTCCTGGTGTGTCTGTTATCTCTCTAAAGGGTTTGTTTGGTTCTCTCAGATGGCCCCTTCTTACTTACACAGACAGCTCGTTGGACCTCATACTGTATTGAGATTTCGGAGTGACAGCTTCCAAATGCAAATTCCACACTTAGAATCAACTGTAGACCTTCTACCTGCTTAACAGTTAATGTAATAATGAGCCCCTGGAAATGGCTGTCGTTCCTAAATGGCTCATAAAATATTTGTTAAACCTCGCAGTAAGGAGACCTGGGTTCGCTTTCCGGGTCCTCCCTGCGTGGAGTTAGCATGTTCTCTCCGTGTCTGCGTAGGTTTCCTCCGGGTGCTCCGGTTTCCTCCCACGGTCCAAAGACATGCAGGTTAGGTGCATTGGCGTTCCTAAATTGTCCCTAGTGTGTGCTTGGTGTGTGTGTGTGTGTGTGTGTGTGTGTGTGTGTGCCCTGACCGGGATTTGTTCCTGCCTTGCTCCCTGTGCTGGCTGGGATTGACTCGAGCAGACTCCCATGACTCTGTGCTAGGATATATAGGGGGTTGGAGGATGACTAACTGACCTTTGAATTAAAGCTGAAAGTCGACACTCCCATCATGCAATATTTTCTTCATTTTAAATCCATGTGGTGATGTACAGAGCCAAAATTTTGAAAAGTGTGTCACCGTCCAAATACTTATGGACCAGAGTGTATAAATGTGCAATGGTGTGAGATTTAGCAGTAGAATTTACAAAACAATTATGAAATAGCACTTAACTCTCTCTTGTCATTTTCCTATTACTTCAATTCCTGCTTTATCAATTGTATCCTAATAATACCAAATAACGATAAGCAAAGCACATGAGGGCTGCTGCTGCTTCTTCAGTGTCAGACTCACTAATGTGCTCATTACTACATAATGGCTTAAATAGTCAGAACTACTAGTAAAGTGTAGAAAAACCTTTAAAGCGAAGATAATCACACATTCAGTTATTTCCATGTAGTACACTTAAACACTTGCTATGTTCCTATAAAATGTAGGAAACCCACTTTTGTCATTTCTGCATTGCCCCCAAACATAAGAACTTGGCAAAAGCTGCTGGTTTGATTAAGGTAGAAGTCCAATGAAAAGCAGAAGTTGCTTGGGATGAAAGCCTGAGGCATGAGAGGTCCAGCAGGACAGAACTTGAGAGGCACGACTCGACCGCATAGGAAACCTGAGCATGTGGGCAAACAAATGGGCATTTTGTAAAATTTTGTGTAATCCTTGGCAGAACAAATGCACACAAGTTTACTCTGTGTACAATTACTTCCTTCCACATTCCATGGGCTCCCAGTTTAGGGGACTGCAAGGTGTAAATGAGCCCAAAGGCACCAAATCCCTAAGGAGAAGCAGCCCCCTGTCTATGGGTAGTTGTCCCATTTCACCCAGGCTGCTTTGGTGGGCTGCAGTCTTTCATGGCCTATATTGAAATGAACAGGCTAAGCAAGGATGTGAGGTAGCAGGTTTGTGTCATGTGCATTTTAAATAAATAGATAATGCGCTCGCACTTTCGGGTGGGGGATAGGTAACATGGCAGATGTAGGGTGTGGGCGATTTTGTATCCGTGTGCGGACTCACCTGTTCCCTCATTACTGCCAGAGTCATGACTGGTGCACTGGCATCCCACAGGGTTGTGGAAAAAGAAAAAACAAAACAGAACTGAGTGGGTGCCTGAGCCCAGTTTGAGAAGTAGAGGGAGAGCGGTTGGTAGCCTGTCGAAGAAGTGAGTGATTTAATGGAGGAGTGGGTACGAAGGTGGTGGTGCCCTCTAACCCAGGGATCCAAAAATGCTAGGAGAGTGTGGGGGAAAGACAGGATGACAGACGCCTATGAGTGGTCTGACAGCTGTTGACAGGAGTCACAAGTGAGGATCACAGCTGCTGGGCAATCTGTAAGGTGAGCTGGGCAGATAAGATGGTAGAGGATGCACTGGGTTCAGGAGAAAGAAGAATAAGGATCCGATGGCTGTCTGATGTTATTCCAGTTTTGACATGGGATTATTTATTTATCTATTTAACTCACAGACTTTCAGAAATTTGATGGATTTATTTATTGAAGATCTTTGCACTGCACTTCTGGAGACTATTTTACTATATTAAATAAAAGCACTTAAACAATTTGCACCAAGCCCTTGCCGACTGTAGGTGCCCTCATTTGCCCAGCTCATCCTCTGGTACGCTATTGGCGTTTCCGGATTCAAGAGGCTTTCAGAAGCAACCAGAAAGCACGGAGCAAACACAGCCTGTCACAAAGATGTACACAACCATCTCCACTTTACTGGAACAAAAATGACTGCAAAAAAGTCAGGCAATACACATTTACTGTACATACAGTATATGAGTAGATAAGGCAGGTTTGGGCTCGGGCCTCAGCAGGAACAGGTAGGTTTGTGAGGGACAGATCCGTGCAAGGCCCCAATCCAGAAACACACAAATATACCAAGTTTAGTATGAATGGTTTTGGGACAATGCATAAAACAGGGGTCGCCAACTCCGCTCCTGGAGGACCACCGCAGCTGCAGGTTTTCATTCTAACCCAGTTTGTGCTGCTAATTAACTTCTTGTGAATTCACTTAAATTGAATTGCTTTAAGATTTCTTCATCGTTCCTCTGAATTTGCTTCATTTCTTTCCTTAAATGGTACCCAAACAGAAATGAAATGTGAAGTGAAGTGAGTGAGCCAACAGAAAACCAACTAAGTCAGAGCCTCAAACTCCAACCAATTTCACTCCAACCAGTTGCTTAATCAGGCGCAGATTCTTGTTGTTAATTAAACCCGTTCTTAAATTCTGTGGCTTGTTGCTGCTCTCATTGTGCAATGGCAGACATTTCTGAAATTGTTGATTTTCTCTTTTCTAAGAGCACACTGTTAAAATGTTTTGTGGACCTGAGCAGTCCAACATTCTGGAGACCTTCATCTTTCTTTAATTTTCATATTGTATGATGGACACCAGTTGTTTTGGCTCATTTTGTATTCTCATTATTGTTTGGCTGCTAATTAAGGAAAAATAAACAATTAAGGGGTCTGAGTCTTCAAGAGCAGGTCAATTAAAATGAATTCAAAAGAAGTTAATTAGCAACATAAAAACAGGTCACTCATTAAGGGTTAGAATGAAACCAGCAGCCACAGTGGTTCTCCAGGACCGGAGTTGGCAACCCCTGGCATAGAATAAAGTGTTGCGTAACACCTCAGAGCAATGCTGTATAAACGTAATGTGATGTTAAGTACTTACTCTCACTTCAGTCTCCCTTGGCTTTCCATTCAGGTCGCACTTTGATCCGTTGACATAGGTTTGGCTATGATAGCGCTTGAGTCGGTGTTGCTTGGAGGCCTTAAAGAGACACCACAAGACAAAGGTCAGTAGAGCAAACTCGGGCAGGCATGAAGCACAACATCAACAGGTTTACAGTTCTTCCCACTAATACTGTGTTATACCAGGTGAATGGTGCCCTCCAGTGCCTTTGTGCCCGCTAATCTGAGCTTCAAAAAATGAAGGTTAGACTGCCTTCACATTTCAGTGACTAAAAAACTATTGTTCTAATGGACAACAATAACACGGCTTAAACGCACTCATACAGCGCAATCAAGACAGGTTCAATTTCAGGGGTCCCCAAAAGCAAACCTAAGAATAACATGGGATAGAGAGAATATGCAGTCCACCTGCTCACACCTGGCTATGGAACAGCCCTGGAAATGGTGGGGTGGTTTGGGCTATGCAGAAAAATGTCAGTTATTTCTAAATGGCTCATAAAATATTTATTAAACCTCTTTGAATTAAAGGTGAAAGTCGACACTTCAGTCACGCAATATTTCTTCATTTCAAATCCACTGTGGTTTTGTGGTTTACAGAGCCAAAATTATGAAGAAAAAAAAAAAAAAAAAAAAAGTGTGTCACTGTCCAAATACTTATGGACCCAAATGTATAAAATGTGCAATGGTATGAGAATTAGCATTAGATTTTAGAAATATTTGTAATTCTGAAATGGCACTTAACTCTCTTTTGTTATTAAGAATAAGAATAACATGGAATATTCAGAACGTGCAGTCCACCGTTGTGCTCAGTGTCAGCTCTGCCACATACACTGCGCAGCTGTCCACCCACCATCTTCTTGGGCTTTCCTGCATTTACCTTGAGGACTTTAGCTTATAAATTTGCTTTTTGTTTTAGTATTTTCTAATTCAATTTTTAACGTCAGTATGAGTTTATCAGCATACAAGAGCTCGTGTACCAGTCCTTCACACACTTCCCAATGAACTCGGAACCGATCCCTAGAGCGGCCCTATACATTCACCGTCAAACTTTCACTGTATCTCAACTGCTGTCCTGACCACAGTTTGCCCCTCCTCGTTGGCCAATGTCACCACACACTCTAACCGTTCATCCATAGCTAACCTTCTCGAAGTACCACCTCTCATATGAAGGATGCCCTGTCAAATGCCCTCTTCAGATCCACAGATTCATCAGGCAGCTTCTTTCCTTTCACTTGATACTTTTCTTGCATTTACCAGATAACAAAAAATCTGCTGCTTCCTTCTCAGTTGTGAAACCAAAGTGCATTTGTTAAACTTTCACTTGCTTGCAGATTCTTGTCCCCAGCACTCTCTCGGCCACCTTCCAAAGCCTGATATCACCCTTTGCTCTGTACACTGAGGACATTCCCACCACAGTCTTCAGGGGTCCTCCCTACACATTAGGACCGTCACAGTACCAACATTTCAAACTCCTATACGATAAGTGTTAAAGTTCCATACCATTTTTGATAACCAATGTAGTATACTGTATAATGTAGCTCAATAAAAATGTCTTATAATAATTTGAAATTCTGTATCCTTTAAAATCTTAACATTGATGGGAACAAACAATAGAAATAGAGGGTGAGCCAAAATGAAGTACCCCATTTCTCAAGATCATTGCACGAGATAGTGCGGGGGTCCTTTGATAGGCGACCCCTTGTAGTATTCAGTCGGCAGGCCACACGCCTTGGTCCGGTGTGCACCGTTGCTTTGGCTGTCAAAGCGTTCTTCAAAAAACAATGAATCCATCATCACTACGCCACGCGCCTTCTGAACGCACTTCAGTATTCCTCCCAACGGTGACACCCTAAATCAGAAAACAATTCTAAATTTAGACAGACGGGTAGAACATTGAACAGAAAATCTCCAGGGTGTCCTCGGGCTGTACGAATGAATGCCTGTAAACACCCAAGCTGTGAGGGCATCCATTTTGCAGTCTCCTAGACGTTCAGCATGCTTCTGGCTCAGGCATTTCCAACACGTCCGATTTTGCCTGAGGACCTTCATTTCCATCCATACACAATGACGGCAGTGCAGGAACATACGGAGAGAGACGAAGACAGCCGTTGAGAGTTGTGCGGCAATATTCTGCAAACCTTTCATTGAGATGCCAGCGTCATGTGATATCAGCGACAAGGCACAGTTCCATTTGAATGGTTGCGTAAATAAGCAAAACATTCACTATTGGGCTGAAACCCACCCTTGTGAACTTCAGAGACCCCTGCACAGTTGGCGTGTTACAGTTTGGTGCACCGTTGCAGAATTTGGTCATTACTTTCTTGAGAAGGGGGGGAGCAACGGTCACCATCAATTCAGAACGTGACATTGAAATGCTAGAGAACTGGCAGAAATGGATGTGGTGGATGCCTGGAGCGACGGCTCATAGGCCTGCGCGGAGATCCATGCAAGTTTAGCAGGAGAAGCTGGTCTCCCTGCGCGGCGATGTCGGGTGGCCTTCACATTCGCCTGAATTCGCTCCGTTGCGAAGGGATACACACACCGACCTCAAAACTGTGAAGCACCCCCAGGAACGCCCTTGAAATGGTCGAACGAGTCATGCGGAGTGTTCAGAAATCGTCTCGAAGAGTGTATTCGCTAATGATGGCCACCACCTTGAAGACCTTATTTTTAAAACATAGTGATAAAAAAAAAAAATCTATTTGGTGTACCCTTTCGTGTGTTGTAATGAAATAGATTTTTTTCTTGTAGCGTTTTTGTAAAATAAACGTTTGACATGTGGTACTTCTTTTTTGGCTCACCCTGTATTAGTCATTAAATGCAAACACTTCAAATAGTGCAATCTTTTGAAAAACAGTAAAGCTCTGTAAACGATAAAAAGAAAACATTTAAATCCGGTCTACAGATTTGTAATTTTTATCATTTATGAAAACACTACTACTGGGACAGTACAAAGAAAGGTTACAAATGTCACTAAAAGTTAACTGAATAAGTAGTTTAATCTTTTGTAAAAACAGCATACATAAAAAAAACAAACATTCAAGTAAAACCATCAATAATGTGGTCTTATATAAACAATTCAACCCACAAACAGATCAACAACACGCTTAAAGGCTTTGAAGGAATGCAAACCACAGTCATTTGTTTAAATAGTCTACGATGTCTTTGTAAATTCCAAACTACAGTAATCCCTCACTACTTCGGGTTTCACTTTTTGCAGATTCACGACTTTGCGGGTTTTTAAATACTTTATAGTAGTAGTATTTCCTAGTCTAAGAACAACAAAACAAGTTCGGTGACTAAGTGCGTTGTAACACGGGCTGTGATTGGTACATGGGAGGGAGACGACAAATCACAGCTTCCCACTTTCTAATTGGGCCCGTGATTGGTGCTTTGACTGATGCCCAGATCCCACAGCATCTCCCCTTGTCTCTCTGTCGCAGCCATTTCGCTTCAAGCTTTCTCGCCGAGTGGTTTACTTTACACTGTACTGTGTGTGATTTTTGTGTGGTTTCTTTGTGTTGAACTTCGCTTCAATTTTCACCCCCTGCAATGGCGCCCAAACATGCTAATTCTTCCAAGGCTGGTGCTGAGCCTAAAACGCCAACGAAGAATGATGACGATCGCTGAGAAGGTGAAACTTCTGGATATGTTGAAGGAAGGGAGAACGTTCGCGGCTGTGGCTGCAGACTGGCTAAGGATCTGCAAGAGCGGTCACAGGAATAGGATGACGATATGGTTCGATCGGTCCAATTTTGCAACAAGGTCGACGACGTCATGACCACCTACATGCTGCTTTTCAACCGGAAAAAGCAGCGGCAGCAACTGCCGATCACTATGTTTTTGCAGCCTCGCAAAAAAGAGCCAGTTCCTACTACTACTACGGATACACCTTCGGAAACTGTGGAAGAGGTGCCCCAGGAAATGGCACCGCCCTCTGAAGAGAAGTAAAATACAGTCATTGGCTGCGCAGTAAAAGTCATCATCACCTTCATCGTCATCATTTTTACTGCACAGCATATTCATCACCATCATCACGTCATATATAGGTACGTGTACGTCGCTATACAGTAACTGTAAACTTATCTACCGATTTCATATTGCTTAACAGTTGTCCTTGTTATTAATAGAGTAAAGGGTGGGTTGTAAACAGTACAGGGAGGGTTTAAAAAAGTCCAAATACACGTTAAATAATTAAATAAATATGGTGTCCCTACTTTGCGGAAATTCAGCTATTGCAGCCGGCCTTGGAACCTACAGCGGGTATGGAAAGTATTCAGACCCCCTTCAATTTTTCACTCTTTGTTATATTGCAGCCATTTGCTAAAATCATTTAAATTAATTTTTTTCCCTCATTAATGTACACACAGCACCCCATATTGACAGACAAAAAAAAGAATTTTTGAAATTGTTGCAGATTTATTAAAAAAGAAAAACTGAACTATCACATGGTCCTAAGTATTCAGACCCTTTGCTGTGACACTCATATATTTTAACTCAGGTGCTTTCCATTTCTTCTGATCATCCTTGAGATCCCCTTCATTTGAGTCCAGCTGTGTTTGATTCTACTGATTGGACTTGATTAGGAAAGCCACACACCTGTCTATTAAAGACCTTACAGCTCACAATGCATGTCAGAGCAAATGAGAATCATGAGGTCAAAGGAACTGCCTGAAGAGCTCAGAGACAGAATTGTGGCAAGGCACAGATCTGGCCAAGGTTACAAAAAAATTTCTGCTGCACTTAAGGTTCCCAAGAGCACAGTGGCCTCCATAATCCTTAAATGGAAGACGTTTGGGACGACCAGAACCCTTCCTAGAGCTGAGCTGAGCTGAGCTACCGGGGGAGAAGAGCCTTGGTGAGAGAGGTAAAGAAGAACCCAAAGATCACTTTGGCTGATCTCCAGAGATGCAGTCAGGAGATGGGAGAAAGTTGTAGAAAGTCAACCATCACTGCAGCCCTCCACCAGTCAGGGCTTTATGGCAAAGTGGCCTGTCGGAAGCCTCTCCTCAGTGCAAGACACATGACAGCCCGCATGGAGTTTGCTAAAAGACACCTGAAGATTCTCTGGTCTGATGAGACCAAGATAGAACTTTTTGGCCTTAATTCTAAGCGGTATGTGTGGAGACAACCAGGCACTGCTCATCACTTGTCCAATACAGTCCCCACAGTGAAGCATGGCGGTGGCAGCATCATGCTGTTGGGGGTGTTTTTCAGCTGCAGGGACAGGACGACTGGTTGCAATCGAGGGAAAGATGAATGCGGCCAAGTACAGGGATATCTTGGACAAAAACCTTCTCCAGAGTGCTAAGGACCTCAGACTGGGCCGAAGGTTTACCTTCCAACAAGACGATGACCCTAAACACACAGCTAAAATAACGAAGGAGTGGCTTCACAACAACTCTGACTGTTCTTGAATGGCCCAGCCATAGCCCTGACTTAAACCCAATTGAGCATCTCTGGAGAGACCTAAAAATGGCTGTCCACCAACGTTTACCATCCAACCTGACAGAACTGGAGAGGATCTGCAAGGAGGAATGGCAGAGGATCCCCAAATCCAGGTGTGAAAAACTTGTTGCATCTTTCCCAAGAAGACTCATGGCTGTATTAGCTCAAAAGGGTGCTTCTACTAAATACTGAGCAAAGGGTCTGAATACAGTACTTAGGACCATGTGATATTTCAATTTTTCTTTTTTAATAAATCTGCAACAATTTCAAAAATTCTTTTTTTTGTCTGTCAATATGGGGTGCTGTGTGTACATTAATGAGGGAAAAAAATTAATTTAAATGATTTTAGCAAATGGCTGCAATATAACAAAGAGTGAAAATGTGAAGGGGGCCTGAATACTTTCCGTACCCACTGTATCTCCCGCGATAAACGAGGGATTACTGTATCTGCAAGCAAAACAAGCAGGCCGACGTGCTCTTCTGTCCCCGAGTCTACTGTGTGCTTCTGTTGGGTTGCAAATGAGCCATGATGAAGTAAATCCACAATCTGAAGAATATGAGCACACAGAGGATTAGCGCCTCTGTTTATGCAGTTGGGCACCAAAAAGTTACAGCACCTTGATAAATGTGATGGAATATAATTTAACACTAGAATTAACAAAGTCTACAAAAAAAACTCGTAATCCAGGCCCACCTTCAATCCCTTCGAACCTCTCCGTCAGCGACTTTTGTGTTGTAAATGTGTCAATCAGCACAAGCAGCCTGCTATGTCATCCCCCTCGCCCACCGCCACAGTTCAATTCGCAATGAAGGTGCTCAGTGGTTATCTTGGAGTGAAGTGTTAGGAGTTGTAGAGGGTAAATAATATATCGTCATTTGGAACATATACATTTCATGTGTGTTCCGTGTCTACAACAATCTATGTAAACACATCATTACAACAGAAACGTTTTCATGTTTTAGTTATAAATGACAAAATGTAGACATGAATTGTATAATGTATAAAGCCTGAAGTCCAAATATCAAATAGTAGCTGTACCCCGTGGCTGCGCCCACATAGTAATGAAACAGGACAAACTTTAAAAATCATGAGAGGCTGGTACTGTATCTGATCGTGTTCAGCTCTGATGGGAGAGCATTCCCCACGTGGGGAGAAAAAGCACATGGCCGTGATATCTGTCAGTCAGTAGCTACCCTCTAAAACACATGGAGCTCTGATCTCTCAAAAATGTCAAACGTTACTCCTTAATCTCTAGATGATAATGTCTGCTGAACAAACAGGTACAGCTAGCGAAGCAGAGGCAAGGTGCACTCCAACACGTGGCGAGACGTAGACCAACTCGAACAAAGGCTGGCGAGTGAATGAGGAAGGCCCTGCCTTACTGCTTTTGGCCCACACCCACTCTCTTGGATTTGCATAAATACATCGGTACAGCAAGACGACCTCTGGTACTTAGTGCAATAACAGAAGTCGCAAAATCAACCGGAAAGTTCAAGCAAATTATAGAAAACAACCAGATCTAAATCCATTAAGTAGTTCTCTTGTGAAAAGCGGACAGACATACAGACAGAAGACGCTTAGGCCGTGAAATTTTTAAAACCGTTTCTTAGCGAGCACCTATGGGCCAAGGGTAACCTACATTCCAAATGTCAAGTCCCAAGTCCTCATGGTTCGGGAGATTTTGTGATGAGTGAGTGGGATTTGGCTTATTTTATTTATTTATATATATATATATATATATATATACACACATATACACACACACACACACACACACACATACACTTTCACAAAAAGTACAAGTATAACAAAACAAGTGCGCTTTTACTTAAGAATATAACTGAAGAAAAAGAATCTGTTTAGGGTGTGACATGGATACTCTCTCTTGGGTGTCACAGTGGTAAGAACTGCCAACTCATAATCAGAGGTCCTGGGGTTGAATCCGGGCACTCTCTAGAATTACCATTTTGAGTAGGAGCTGCTCTTGTTACTATTGTACAATAAAAACATACATTTGATTTGAGTCTGTAACAGCTGCTGTAAATGTATGGTACTTGTAAAGGTTAGCGTTGTTTTTTTTTGTTTTTTTTTTCAGTTTTATTCTCTCAGTTGCGTTCACGCTCCCCCAGAAATCTGACATTGCTGTTTTCAAATAAAGACGTGCTATAACAGAGGTGAACTCAGATGAGGATGAGGGTTCTACATCGGAGAAATCAATTATTACTAAAACATGAAAAATGTTTGTTTTAACAATGTGTTTACATACATTGTTGTAAACACAGAACACACATGAAATGCATGTATTCCAAATGACGATCTATTATTAACCCTCTACAAATCCAGGCAACTCACACGCAGGTAAACAGACTTGAGCCGAGAGAACTTTCTGCCCTTTCTGCGCTGGTGTGGGAATGGGACAGCAGGCTGCTTGCGCTGATCATCACATTTACAACACAAAAGACGCTGACGGAGAGGTGCGAACGGATTCAAGGTGGGCCGGGATTATGAGTTTTTTCGTAGGCTTAGGTAATTCTAGTGTTAAAAAACGTACATAATAAAATAAAAGAAACATTATGGGGCCCTGAAAAGGCAGGACACCACTTTTACATGCATGATGCACTGCAAACATTAACACGGAGGTCGACGATGATTATTTAAATTTCAACCTGTCTGAGACAGGGAACACAATTAGTTCAACAATAAAATTAATAAAACAAGATAGTGTATTTTAAGTTTGGAGCTGCTGTGTTTTACTGTGTGTTTAAACTAACCTGTACCTTTATATGTGCACATTAAGGTATAATTGAATTTTACCTGTGAATTTATTATCATGCAAGGAAGAAAGAAAGAGATTCAAAGAAAAACATATTCTGAAATGAACGGAATGGTACAGGGGAAAGGAGTAGAAATATGGAAGGGAAAATGTCCGGCGTAAGGAAGCACATCTAGCAAACACTACTCACCTTTGCGGTTTCATTATTCCAGTCAAACTCTGACCCATAATAGCCAAGGTAGATGATATCCCCTTTAATTTCTGAATCTGCAAAATAAAAAAAGACATCACTTAAAGGGCGGCACTATGACCATTGACCAGAATACAAGGTGGTTTTCAAAAGTGAACTGGACACGGGGGTCCCCAGGGCTGGGTTTAGTATTCACTGTATTATTGTAATTTACCAGCATAATGCAACCAGAGATGAGGAAAACCGCTTACTGATTCATCATTTATGTCAACAAAGGAAATGTGACAGAATGCATACAGAATATTGCATTTAATAAACACATATGTTATAGGGATGTGTAATTTAGTTGCAACCCCAAAAATGGGTCTACAGGCTGGCCAAAATAGAGGACTTCACGTTCACTGAGCTACCGAAATCACATCTACAGATGGCATTACAGACATAGATTAATTTGTCGGTACCCCTCTACGATAAAAGAAGAAAACACAACTGTCTCTGAATTAACTTCAAACTGACAAAAGTTACTGTCATGCTTAGTGTAAATGCAGATACATGTAAATTATCATCATGCATAACAGGGCTCTAGAGTGCGACCAATTTGGTCACACGTGCGACCTAATTTCTCAATGGTGCGACTAAAAAAAAAATCAAAGGTTGCACCGGTGCGACCAGCCGTTCGAGGGGGAAAAAAAACGAAACTCCGTGACTCTTAAAGTCTCCCTGTTGTTCAACAACAGACACACATTAGGCCCATATCGTGGTCTAAACCAATCAGAGATAGTGAAGAGCGGATCCCACCCCCCCTCTGATTGGCCGTGGTCCAGATATTCCTGTACGTGTGTGTACGTTTGAAAATATATGTGATGCAGTCAGATAGAGAGAGGTGAGTAGCCCATCAGGTAAACAGTGGATGTAGCCGCGGATTATGAGAGAAGATGAAAAGAACGATTGACAGCTTTTTCGTTAAGAATGTTAAGTTAGGGCCTGATCCGTCCGAAAATCATAACCAATGCTCTGACACGGAGCCATCAACCTCCCAAGTTATCGCAAGCCCTGGTCCGGAGACGGCATTAGATAATGAGCCACATACGATCGAGTCCGAGCCCACTGAAATTAAAAGGGGTAAAGTGTATACATTTCGAAAAGAGTGGCTTGACCAGTTTCCCTGGCTAAGATACAGTAAAGCCGATAATATAATGCACTGTATTTACTGTAAAGAGTGTGGGAAGTCCATGGCCGGCAGTAGTGCATTTGTGACTGGTTCTAATACATTTAGAATTGAAACGCTGAAAAAGCACAATGCATCTATAAAACACATTACATGCTGCGATAAATGCACTGCTCAAGTGTCCTCTCTCCCCGCTGCCTTTCAGCGGCAGGCAGCAGCAAACAGATCATCAGACGAGGCCGAGATGATAATTAAGTTTAACGTTGCCTACAATATTGCAAAAGAAGAACTTCCCTTCACTAAATTCAAGTCCGAAGTAATTCTTATGAAGAAAAATGGCTTGAACGTAAACCCAACGTACAGCAATGATGTCGCGTGCGCCCAATTTATAGGAGTCATCGCAGATACATTGAACAAAAAGACGTCTGTGCAAATTGCGAACAGTGCGTACATGGCATTCCTGATCGACGGAGACAGATATCGGCACAAAGGAATGCGCCATTGTGTACGGTCGTATCTTGCGGAGAGGAAGACCGGTGAATATACTTATTGGACACATTGAGGTCGAGCATGCTCATGCCCAAGGTAAGCCATGTCATGTCATGGAGCCTATGTCAATAATATGCCTACCGTCTCGTTACTGCATTAACCATAATATTCTTATACTTAAAGACATTGAGCCATGAGATGTTCAGTTTGAAGCCCTTAAAACACTTAATTTAGATTTTCTTTTTAGTTAATTTATCTTGAGATTTTTTAAGTTTAAATTTCAGCTCAGTAAAGCACTTTAAGCACCAACACTTTTTCAGTAAGTTACCTTTCTTGTAGAATTATGCTTGCCTTAAAATAAAGAACTTTATATTGACCAGATTGTTAATCATTTACAAGTCAATATTGCCTATATTGACAGCGATTTAAAAAAAAACAAATAAATAAATAAAGTGAACTTGTAAAACTGTGGTGTTAAATGTGATCCGGTTGAAAATTTGGGTGCACCTAACTTTTGTGCTGGTGCACCTAAGAAAAAAAGTTAGGCGCACCAGTGCAACCAGTGCAAAAAGTTAGTCTAGAGCCCTGCATAATATTGACAAGAAAAATGGTATCAAACAATTTTTCCTTGCAGAGAAATGTTCAAGTCATACGTGGTTGGCTTTGTATTTAATGGAAGACTGGGATCTTTGGATGTTATTTAATGGCGGGGATATTGCTAGTATGTACCTTTTATCTGCATGTTCATTGGTGGGACTGAAATGTTTACCAGCTGCTATATCGTGAATGACCCTGGGTGACATCAGGAGCCGCTGCACTCTGATGAATCATCAAACTTGCTATGGTCAGTCTTGGATTTCATTTATAGTGAAGACTCAAGACTTTTGTTATTTATTAAGTATTTTTCCACAACACCTCGATTAAAAAATCTAAAACGTGATCCGACGATAACACCGGAGGAATGTCACCGCCCCCTGGCATGTGTAGAATGCTAAGATTCACATCGTCCAAAGACAGTGATTTGCTTATTTTGGTACAGTGACCTCAGGAACAAACCCAGCCTTGGCCCGGTACTCACATGCTAAGCGGCTCAATGAATCGATCAATAATGAAGTATATATTAATCAAATAATGAATAGAAAAACTCCATGTTAAACAAAAACATGTACGCTCACAATAAAGTCCAAACACAGTCCAGTACAGCAGGTGAAGATGACGATGGTCTGGGGAACCAAAAACCCCATGAAGTACCCTCTGAATGAAACGTAAAGTTTTGTCTTATCAGGTTCCAGTTGTAATGTGAAGGTTTGGCATGATTAGGAGACGACGATGAAATCACACAAGACAATCAAGCACAGGACAGCACATACATCCAGACAGAAACCATAACCCAGAGTGGCTGTAATCCAATAGTGTGTGTGTGTGCATGCATGCGTGTCTGACTGATGACCTCCATTCCCTCAGCATCTTTTTGGCTCCTCTTTAAAACGGCCGCTTAATTCTTCTTCTTCCTAGCAACCTCTGTGCCTTCTGAACCTGCACTGCTGGGGCTGCTGGGAGTTGTAGGCAACTGGAGGCTACTACAATGTGGAAATCCCACAACCAATGGACTCCAGACACACTGGAACGCCCCAGCTGCTTATCTTCATCTAAATTGTGTAACTCTGGCTCTCCAGAACATTCCACCTTCAAACTTCTGCAGAGCATCTGTAGAAATAAAAACAGTAGCGGCGAAAGCACCTCAGCTAACTGCTGCGTTCACCTCGGGTCACCCGACAGAGCCTGTTTGTAATAAGGAGCCTTGCAGCATACAAATCCTCAAATGGAGTATCTGTGGCATGGCCGACTCCTGTTGCGGTTATTTTGTTACTGTTGTGGTATCACTGTACGTAGATCAACTTTTTCACTGTGCGATTCCCAGCACTGAACTTGGTCTAACTGAGGAGCTAGCGGCCCCTGCTGGACACAAAGTTCATAGATAGCAGCAGAGATCTTACTACTTCTCAAGTGCCAGCCATGCCAAGTACCACCATAAACCTACTGGAAAAGGCAACAGAAGTAAGGGCCCTATGATTTCTGCGATGCGGAAAACACGGACGGATTCACGGAATTAATGCATTAAAAATGGATTTCGATTTGAAAAAACAGAAGTGTGCAGAATTTAGAGACTGAAGGGGTGACTGTTACAAAACTTCCCAAAAAATCAAATGAGTGAATAATCTGTAGTTCTATTCTTCAGATACTATTTTTTAGTTTGTTGTTTATCAAGCGAACGCAATTCTTTGCAGAAATTTAGTTGTGTATCTATCTGTTTGTGCGTGTGTTTCTTGCAGTAGCAGTATCACATAGATCAACTATGTAGAAAAAAATTAAAACACGAGCTTAACTGCAAAACTGAGAGCACAACAATATTCCAGTGACTTTTACGAACCTGGACAACAACTCTTCTGCGACGTTTCTACTGGACACGAAGAGATACCTGCAATGACCACGTCAAATCTAAAACCCATCTCAAGAAAAGGAGAGATTAAGATCAAGATCAATAGAGAAAACAACAAAATCGTCAGATGCAAGACGCCAGTTTGCGGAGGACTTTGTGGCCATGCGAGTCAGACGTACCGCTAGAAAAAAATGACGAAGATGTGTCCTTACGTTGTTCAGCATTGTAAACAACAGAGGCGCGCTGCCAGAAAATGACAGCAGTCTTCATCAAACTCATTTGCCCCGTGTCTTTGAATAACACGTGGACGCCTTTCTTTGAAAGATTCGTGGCAATAAAATTAATGTTGCAGTTGATGAAACCACTGATAGCTGAGACCACAGTGTTCTCAACATAGTGACAGGGGAGTAAATGAAGAGCTGAGTTGCAAAATCAGCTAAGTACAGGAGACAACTTTTTGTGAAAAGGAGAAAAATTTTTAAGTATTTGAAATGATATTTTTAAAATTCTTTTTGCAGAAAGTTGGTTGTTACATTACTGAAGGTCAATTGCTGGACATCTCAGAAATCTGAATATTTTACATTTTTGTAAAAAATAGGAAAAAAAACATACTTAGCAGGTTTTGACGCTAAATCAATGCTATTCCATAAACCTATAAGTAGAAACTTTCATCAAAAGTGCTCTGGATCTTGAAATATTTTTATTATACTATATAATACTATATAAATAAACTATTTAGCTAAAAAGTAATGCTAAAAGTGATGAATTCCTGTTAAGCATTGTTGAAGTAGTAAATTAAACAAGTTATAAGCAGTCTCTAGAATGTCAATATTCTACATCGTCTTCATCATATATTTCAGTATCACTGTCTGCCATTGGTTTATTGTTCCAATGATTGGGAGGTTGAACTCTAACTTTTTCTGATTGCGGATTGTCCATATTGACTCCCATTTTTCTAAGCAACATTTCGACATCCTTTCCTTTTGCTGGATTAACACAACAATTCAGTGGAAGTGGGTCAGCTGACAAGTTTTTTATTTTGCTGCCACATTTCACAATACTGTGACTGCAAGAGTCGCCCGAATACGTGGTCTTTATGTTTATGTTACTTCTAGTTATTTCCACCACTCAAACTTTTGTCAAGTGAAATGGGAGCTTTTTTTTTTTTGCAGACTTTTGCAGTTGCAGACTTGTAGTTAAGCACCTGCCAGTCTCTTCCTAAAACTCTGAGTGTGGCATATTGAGATGATTGGCTGGTGTACTTAGCAGCTTTTGGAACTAAGCTGGTTATGTATTTAACAGGTTTTGGAACTCGCATCAAAATTTATAGCACTATATTTTGGTACTTAGCAGGTTTTGAAGACCACTTCAATGCCAAGCACATAGCCGAGCCTTTGAGTCACAACCATGCTTCACCTAAAGTTCGCCAAAAAATGTAGGTTTTGGAACTCACCCCTTCAAATATTTGGCTGTATGGTAATTCTTTTACGTAGGCAGTTCTAATTGTACATGAAATTACCTTTAACCGGTATTAACAGACTTTACTGTATAAAAATGTTATTAGTGAACGGCCCTGGTTGTTAACTGGATCCTTTTTAAAAATGAACAACGATGTTCCTGGATTTAATAAAAGTTTTGCCTCGCGGTGATGAGGCACGCAAGGTCCACATTTGACTCTTCCGTTATAAACTCGACCCCTACAGACCCAAGCAGAAGAGCAGGCATCTCCTCAGATGTAACGAGCCCTTAAAAGCGGGTCACTCTTTCTTTTTCTGTTTAATTCCCGGATTTAGCGTCTTCCAGATTAGTTCGCTTTTGCTTTGTAATTAATTATTTTAAGATATGCAGTAGATGAAGCTAAAGATGTAATGATGCAGGTTTTCAATCTGTAACATTAAAGGTTTAAGAATCACTAGAAATAATTTACATAATTACAATTACAGGTAATGAACAGGACTTTTTGGCAGATGTTATCTTTATGGAGAGCTGCGACTTGTCCACCTTTCCACAGGCAGCAGCACTTCAGTCCCTTCACAACAACCAGCCAAGCCTTAATGACATTTTAGCAGTCGTTACAGACAATGCAGCAGACCAGGGCGTTTTAAAAGGGGTTAGGCCAAACAGCGTACATTCAACCTGCTTGTGTAATGTCAAACGTTTGGTGGGAGAGACCTGGCAGCACTAGAAATACCACTAGTGATGTGGGTAAAGTCGGCCTTCTTCAAGACACCTACCAGGAACCCTGAGACAGGAAGCACTGGGTGAAATAGCCCGTTCAAATCAGTAGGGTACATTGCTGTTATGGTGTATAAAATCTGTATATTTTGGTTTCCATTATATTTTGTTCGAGACAAGACAACAGATGAACTAAAATCAAAACAGGCGATTCTTCCTTTACAACTCACTTTTAAAACAGCCGTTTCAACATTGAAAGGAAGATATTCTGGTGGCTCAATTACTTTACAGCCTGGGAAAGGAAGATTGAGCTGACACCTCAGGCTATTGATTACTTTATGGATGGACATCTGGGACAACAATTTGGTTTACAGCCTGGGAAAGATGGACATGAGGCAAAACCAAAGAACTTTATTGATAAAGAGTTTGAGCAAAATTCATCAATCGTATTGACAGCCAACCAATCAGGTGCATTTGTTGTGAAACCACGGCATGACATTTCATTATAAATATGCCCTGGGAAGACGAAGACGAAGAGGAACGGACGAAGACGGCGCTGGTCGTCAGAAAGGCATCATGAACATGAATCGCTAAATCAAACGTCTCCCTGGGACATTCATCCTTGTCATCTCTACCTTTTTTCGTAAGCTTTTTCTAAAGACTATATATATTCAGACTTTCCTATCAGTACCTATTTTCTAGTATTCTTTGTTCCAGTGTTATTATTCTTGTAATAAATACCATGCTGCTTTTAACTTTCTATGCTTTGTCTTAATGTCTAGAGTGATTGAAGTAATAAGGTAGATTTCTTTGAGCACCTGGTGACAGCCGGATTTTTGCTGCGAGGTTTATAAGGCTGAGAGTGAGGGCGCTACTCAATAGTTAGGGACAGTACAAAAAGAAGGTATTCTTGGCTAGTAAATGACCTATAGTCAAGAGTGCGGAGTCTTTGTATGTTTAAATGTATTCATGTAGACCAAAAGTAATATTTAGGTCGGAGAGATCATTAAAACATCGTATGTTGTTCCTGCCGATAATAAGTAAGTCTCTTGAAGTGCTGAATGGCAGGCTGTGTTATTCTTAAAGCATTTGTGTGGTTTAACGTGCTAAGGGTTAATCAGTGTGTGTGTGTCATTCATGGGGCACTGTCATGGTTAGGGTCTGTGTGTATGCATATAGCTATGTATGTGTGTGTTCATCTTAAAGTGCAACAGTAGACGAACCCGATAACGAACTTGACGAGAACACTTACCCTTGAGAAAACAGGTAAAGGGTAAGTAGAGGGAAATACCACGATAATACATTTTTTGCCGCTGCGGCAGGGTTAACGGAGTAATCGTGTGTTGCACTTTTGTTTGTTTGGTTACATTTTTCAAAGACAGGGATGGATAGTCTACAGGCGGCAAATATGCTGTAATCGCATGCTGGCATACAACCGGCACATGTCATCATGCATCAACAGCATTTTTAAAGTTTTTTAAGGCGTACGGTAGAATCAGATGTTACAGCTGTGTTTTCTCCGTTAAAAACTGAGGCAGCAGCAGCAGAGAAGAGAGTGAAGAATCGCAGGCCATTGTGCTTTCCTCAAGGAGCAGTTGAGCTAGTCAAAGATGCAGATAAGCCGTCTTTGCATAAAGCGAAGGCAAATGCATCTAAAACAGAAAACATACACTTTTCTGCTGGTCAGACAGGTTGTGTATTGTTAATCATTATAAAGCAGTTAGATGAGGAGGCAAGAGAGAGAAGAAATACCTGACTAAAAAGTCACGAGCAGCTAGCAGTACACGTAGCGATGTATAAAGAGAATGCCATACATATTAAGCAACGACCGCTCAGTGTTAAAGTGTGTGCTTTGATTTCAGGGTCTTTTGACCCCGAGAAACAGGAGAGGAATGTAGGAGAACTTAGTTTGTTGCAGATCGCTGCACTCTCATATCTGCTTACTGATAAGAGAGCTGCTTTTGTTGAAAGGCAAGGATGGGCAGCCCTTACGCTGCACAACGGAGCACAGTTTATAGCAGTGCAGATTGCTGATGGGACAGGAGGCAATCGGTCAAGGTGGTTGCCAGTTGTGCAGGAAAAACAGGCAGAGGTGTTTTATGGTAGCGAGCGTCTTGGCGAGAGCAGCTTGCATGGAGCAGTTTTCAGGTCTCAACGAGGGATGGAAAGAAAACCCCTGAGGCCAGCATTTGAAAGGTGGCCCCCTGCAAGTGAGATAAGGGGAGTGATAGTGGAGACCTACACAAACTGACAATTGTTTTTAAGGAAAGGCACTTTTAAAACATTGATTTACATTTAAAACTGAACTAGCATTAATCCTAATAACATTAAAGAATAAACAGCTGTTACAGGCTATAGGGCAGTGAAACATCCAGCAACAGCAGTAGCAATGAAGCTGGTTATTGGGAGCACTCGTTTCAAAGCCCCTGTGTTGATTAGTGCTGCAGAGTAAACAATATGTACAGTCGACCCTTGATATACGACCGGCCTGACATACCAACAACTTGATTTACGACCAACGTCTTGCGTTACGACCCGAATGCGGTCACGTGTATCCGCTTGTGCGATTGTAAACAAACAGCCGAGAGCGTTCGTAAGCGTCAGTCGGAGCCCAGATACGTGTGTTTGTGGACGTAATTTCGGTCAGTGCAGTGATTTATCTAAATATACAGTACAGGCCAAAAGTTTGGACACACCTCCTCATTCAATGTGTTTTCTTTATTTTCATGACTGAAGGCATTAAAACTATGAATGAACACATGTGGAGTTATGTACTTAACAAAAAAAGGTGAAATAACTGAAAACATGTTTTATATTCTAGTTTCTTCCAAATAGCCACCCTTTGCTCTGATTACTGCTTTGCACACTCTTGGCATTCTCTCGATGAGCTTCAACAGGTAGTCACCTGAAATGGTTTTCACTTCACAGGTGTGCCTTATCAGGGTTATTTAGTGGAATTTCTTGCTTTATCAATGGGGTTGGGACCAGCAGTTGTGTTGTGCAGAAGTCAGGTTAGTTGGACGATCATTTATTTGTCAACAGGACACCTCCAGGCTGTGTAAGGGCTATTTGACCAAGAAGGAGAGTGATGGAGTGCTGTAAATGGTCATGAAAATAAAGAAAACACATTGAATGAGGAGGTGTGGCCAAACTTTTGGCCTGTACTGTATAATTCACTAAGACCATGGCAAGCAATACGCATAATTGCTAAGGAAGGAAGAGAAGGCAACAAAGGTAAAGAAAGCGATTGTTAAGGGATGTTAGCTAGCGGGCTGGCGCGGCACATGATGATGTCATCCGGCTGAGTCAGCACCGGCTTTGCTTTGGAGTGTATTATTACAGCAGTTAACAACACGACCAGCTTTGAACTGACTGCTCAACTACTGTTATTATAAACTTGAGAAACAGTGATCACAATCGAAACAAAGAAGGAAATTGTGCGGAAATATGAGAGTGCTGTTCGTGTGACCGATCTCGCTAATATGTACAGCATGTCGAAATCCACCATCTCGACAATTTTACAAAGAAAAGATTTGCATAAGGAGGCTCCTTCTAAACAATAACCACCTTCCATTTCATTCTCCTCCTCCTCCCTTCCTGCAGCCCAAAGATGTCAAATTAAATGGGGAGTACAGTATGAAATTGTTGTTTCTGGTAGGCTAGGCACTTTTTATAACTTTTTGGTTAGTACATTAGAAAAATTATTGGCGTTTTGGTAAATTATGCACATTATACAACCATTTTTTATTATGAAAAGGTTAAGTAAGTGTTGCTGTGGGAGGTTCGGAGCGCATTATGGGTATTTCCATTATTTCTTATGGGAAAAATAGTCTTGACTTACAACCAACTTGAGTTACAACCAGCCCTCGTGAACAAATTGAGTTGTAAGTCAAGGGTCCACTGTATATTGGAGAGACAGTGTACAAGGAAAGCTGCTAAAATGTGAGGGTTACACTTTCCTTCATTACCACACACAAGTAAGTGACAATATGGTGTGCATTTGTTTAGTGATGGTCAAATGCAACAATTGGTATGAAAAAATGGCACGTGGTAGTATAAAAACAGCCAATGCCAAATTGTAAGTGAAAGAAAGGGAAAAGAGTAAATGTTTTCTTCCATTATATGCCACTGCACTGTATTCTTTGTATAATACTACACTTTATACAGTATAGCAAATATGCTATACCAATAGTTAATCCATAACTTTTGGTAAAAGAAACCAATGCTAAGATAAATTTTCATACAGAAAATAGAGTGTGGAGCAGCTGGTGTGTTTGTACAGCCATTGTAGACTGCAGGGCATGAGTTGAATAATGGGACTGAAAACTAAGTAAATTAAAGAAAGAAACAAACAGAGGAAATGAAAGCAAAGCAAGTATTTGCATATGAAGGATTTTGAAAGTATTTGACTTTAAAGTGATTTTGGAATGGTCATTTTAGCATTTAGTTGGAATTAAATTCTTATTGGTGTTTCAAGCAGCACCTTCACATCGGGGAATAAGAAAATGGAAGGCAGTGGCTTACCATTCAGTTTCTAGTGCTCAGCATGTAGAATAAAGGGGTTGGAAAATCCAGCGAGTGAGCCGAGTTGAAAGCTGTTGTTTTGATGTTAAGGAGGACATACTGAAAGGCCTGATGCGATTCATACTAACAGCTGGGTAGTTTTTAGGGTCTTTGTTACATAAGCACCAAAGCAGGAAGAAAGATACTTGTTGGCTAACTGTATATTTTTTTATTAACAATCTCATCAGTTCTTATGTGCTTATGTGTTTGTGTTTCATTTACCCTTTGGTTTTGTGTCCCCGATATGCTGTGTTTTTATTGTACAGCACTTTGGTCAGCCTTGACGTTGTTTTTTAAAGTGCTTTATAAATAAATAAAATAAAGATACGTGTCACATATTTGTTAAGCCTGTCTGGTAGTTAAAGAGCTCAGAGTCATTGTGGAGCATGAACAGAAGGTAGATGTGTGTTTTCTCTCTCTCTCTCTCTTATATTATTTCATTCACTTTGGTTGTGAACAAGGTATGGAAAGTTGAAGCACTGTTAATAACTACACCTGATAACAAGGTCTGGATTAACAGTCTAGGATGAACAACATCCAGAAAATAAGAAACAGTGGCTGCTGGAAAAAAGGACATAAGACTTGATTTGACCGAAAGCCAGAAAATACTTTCTTGCATCCATTTCTATAGACTTTATTCGAACTGGAATGAACTGTTTATTTTGGACTGAATTTGTGTGCGACAAAGTTTTTACACTAGGACCTGAAGGAAGCATCAGAATCCTGCTGAAAGAGGCCATGGGACTGCATCATCATCACCATCATTGTCAAGCATTGGACAGAAAACCCATACATTTGCTTGCTTTATCTCTCTCTCTCGCTAACCTGTGATGATGAAGACAACACAATGAAGAGCACAGCTAAGCAGCCATATTGAACAGACATGTGGCTGAAAGCTGAGCACCAATGATGCCTTAACTAGAGACATTAAGTAACTACAAGTCTGTGTGCCACCTGAACTACACATCACCATTTTATCAGGTTGTATGGTTGCCAATATTCAAATGTACTTTGCATATTGTTATTATATAGATTGATGATAATCATAAATATATAATTCACTAAGGCAAGTCACCCATGGAAAGCACGCCGGAAGGGGCGTGGATTCACTAAGCCGCCGACAAGAAAGACGCCCATGGCGCACGCAGGAAGGAGCCACGCCCACCAACTCTAAGACCATTGGATACGACAAAACTTGCAGAGCCACGCCCACCAACTCGGACGCGATGACACAGGAAAAACGGCGTCATTTATGTTATATAGGCCCTGCAACAGTCGAGACGCTCTCTCAGCAGCTGACCTTCTCTGTGCCACACCGGTTCACACAGAGGCAGCGCGAGAAACAGCCGCGCAAACACACAGGCAGCGCCAGAGATAGACAGAGGCACACACACAGGCAGCTGGTGGGCGGGTCTCCGTGAGTTTCTCTTGCAACCGGGCACATGACCAGGCAGTGTGTATGCTTCGAGTGCGAGGGCGGACACGACAGCACCATCTAAGAAGAATCATATTTGTCGTGGATGTGATTCGCTGTATGCGGCGTGTAAAACGCTGTATTGTATGTTGCCCTCTCCAGAGTTGTATCTTTTCATTCACCTACAGTCGTATCCTCAAAACCAACCCCATTTGGTGTCTTTCAGGAAGTGTTCACCCATCAATTCATAATTATGCGGCGTATGCTACGCCGCGGGTTGGCTAGTAATACATTATTTTATGTGTAACTTAACTCCTGCTTGTCTTTTTACTACATTTAATTGCCTGAGGTTATAGATACAGAAGGGAAGGTGGGGATAAGTTATATACAATAATACCTTATAAACAGTGGTAAGACTGTGAGATTAGGCATACTAAGGCTACATATTAATACAAAGGAGGAAAGTAGAGCAATATATTACTCTACCAAGATGAAACACTTGCTGAACATATTCACCTCAACAAAGAGTTCTTTCTGGCTGAGAATGCATCAGCTCAGGCTGTAACAAATATCGTACACCATAAAAGTGAAGTCACCTTCATCAAACTAGTAACAGCTCTTATAATTCTGGAGGACACTCACTGTCCTACTACAGTCTCAGCATACAGCATCATGGAGGATCTTTCTGTCCTCACCATCTCACTCTGTCACACCCATCACCTGCATGTCCTCTCTCACCACATCCATAAACCTCCTCTTAGGTCTTCCTCTTCTCCTCTTGTCTGGCAGCTCTATCCTTAGAACCCTTCTCTCTCCTCTGCTCATGTCCAAACCAACGCAATCTCGCCTCTCTGATTGTCTCCCAACCGTCCAACCTGAGCTGACCCTCTAATGTACTCATCTCTAATCCTGTCTAATCATCACACCCAAAGTAATTCTTAGCGTCTTTAACTCTGTCACCTACAGCTCTGTCTCCTGCCCATATAACATAGCTGGTCTCACTACCGTCCTGTACACCTTCCCTTTCACTCTTGCTGATATCCCTCTGTCACAAATCACTCCCGACACCTTTTTCCAATCACTCCACCCTGCCTGCACTCTCTTCCACAATCCCCATTACTCTGTACTGTTGATCCCAAGTATTTAAACTCATCCACCTTCACCAACTCTATTCCCGTCATCCTCACCACCCCACTGACCTCCCTCTCATTCACACACATGTATTCTGTCTGTTCCTACTGACCTTCATTCCTCTCCTTCTCATATCTCCACCTCTCCAGGGTCTCCTCAACCTGCAGATGACAATGTCATCAACAAACATCACAGTCCATGGGGACTCCTGTCTAATCTTGTCTGTCAACCTGTCCATCACCATTACAAATGAGAAAGGGCTCAGAGCCGATCCCTGATGTAATCCCACCTCCGTCAATCCCACTGCAGACCTCACCACTGTCACACTTCCCTCGTACACATCCTGTACCACTCTTACGTACTTCTCTGCCCCTCCCAACTTCCTCATACAACCACACCTCCTCTCGAGGAAAAACGAAAATCAAAAAAAAAAAAAAAAAAAAAAAAAGAAAAATATTACACGGTTAAAATTTATGTGAGGCAGAGAGATCTACACATTCATACCAGTGACTTATTGACCATCTTGTTTAGAAACGTTTTAAAAGATTTAAAATTGTTGTTGTAAAGAATCTCTGTACTAACGGGCTCATGTGACCTTAATGATGGCCGATTGATAGTACAGAAAGAAACCCATTTTACAATTATGGAAACAAGAACATCAAATGTATAAATTTTCTGCAGTACATGCACTTCTAAGATAGAATAAGTTTACAGATGAGACCAAGACAGGTGGATTGGCAGAGAGTCGAGAATCCATTGAATCATGACAGAGGGTCTTGGACAGCAGACAGGCTTGGGCAGATGAAACATAATGGAAGAGAACGTCAAGTATTACATGTAGGAAGTAACACTAGGGTGCTGCACCGTGTTAGCCATTATGGATGTGGCGAGAAGTCAAGCAAAGCGACACCTTTTATTGGCCAACTAAAAAGCTTTCGATGACTGAAGAAGTGGTCCGAGTTGCTATGAAAGCATGCATATTGTAATTTTTTAGTTGGCCAATAAAATGGGTCATTTTGCTTGACTTCTCACTAAATGTAGGAAGTAAAAATGCGAGGTTTGAATACACAATGGGAGATCTGAGGGTCCAGCTTAAGAGAAGGATTTAGGATCAACTTCCAGGCAGTGTTCAGAAGCCATGAAGAAGGCTAACAGAATGTCAGGTTATATAGCGCCTTGATGTGTGGAGTACAAGTAACAGGAGGTTCTGCTCAGGCTTTATAACACACTGGTGAGGCCTCATCTGGAGTCCTGCGGTCAGTTTATGACTCCATAAAGACACAGCAGCACTGGAGGAGGTCCGGAGAAGAGCGACGAGGCAGACTGAGGGGCTACAGGGGGTGAGTTATGAAGATTAAAAGAGCTGAGCCTTTACAGTGATGAAGAGGAGACAATTTAAAAAGATTGTTATTTTTATGGGAATTGTTACATGCTCTTTCGATTCTATGTAGCATCGCTTTTCCGTATTCACAAACCAACCTGACCGAATTGTGGTTTCTTTGAAATTAAACTTGTCGTAACTTTAATTGTTGCGGGATCAGATTCTCATAGCGTATGGCCCATTATTGTGTAAATCTACGTTTTGAGCATTGAATGATGCAATCGCGAAAGGTTTATTGTAGACTCAGTTATTTTCCCTGTAGTGTTTGTGGATTTCATATTCACTGAACAACAAATCTTTCTCGCGAATACACCTCTTCATTGGAAGGTAAAACTACTTTTCCCTGATGGCAACACAAATTAGACGATCTACAAGTCTCTTGACTTGAACTTTAAAGCCTTACGATATCTCCATACTTCTGTCATATCACCCATATCCATATATTCGATCTCTTTTCACTGTTCCGTTATTTCACCGAGTACTAATTTCCGTTTGTGCTAATGTGATATTTACTTTTTTTTTTTTGAGCCTTTCGAATTCCACTGCTTTCCTAATCTCTAACCTGCTCTGCATGTGTGTATCGCGACAATGTTTTTGAACATCTTTATGAAGACTTATTTCCGACCCCGATTGGATGTACGAGGTTTTCAATTCCACTTGGTCCGGGCTGATTATTACTTTCCTTATTTTCTGAATTTGCACATTGTTCTTTTTTGCCTTCTTTTCTCTCCAACGCTTTTGGGTCTCTTTTCGACGCACTGCTCTTCCTTCTTCGCTAAGTCATTGACGTGCCATCTAGAACATGTAACATTTTTAAGAGCTAAGAGCACATGAAATTCGTCTGCCAAAAGCATTCCAACAAATGAGAGGTCAGACGTCCGTGATCTTGTTTTAAATTGGTTGTTCTTGCGGGACGTCAAAGTGTCTTTCCGAGAAGGTCACATCTCGACCCAAGATTTTTTTTTTCTTTTTATATAATAGAGAGAAATAAGCAGACAGGACTAGCAAGCTTTGTTGGGCTGAATGGCCTGCTCTCGTCTAGATTGCTAGAATGTTCTCATGTTCTAATTTAAATCTAATAAACTTCTCACTACATGTAGGAAGTAAAAATGTGAGGTTTGAATACACAAAGGGAGGTCTGAAAATCTAAAGTCCACCTTATGAGAAGGATTTAGGAGTCATAGTGGACTCGACATGATCAACTGCTAGTCAGTGTTCAGAAACCATAAAGAAGGCTAACAGACTGTCAGGTTATATAGCGCCTTGATGTGTGGAGTACAAGTCACTGGAGGTTCTGCTCAAGTCTTTATAACACACTGGTGAGGCCTCAGCTGGAGTCCTGGGGTCAGTTTACGACTCCATAAAGACACAGCAGCACTGGAGAAAGTCCAGAGAAGAGCGACAAGGCTGATTACGGGGGGATACAGGGGGTGAGTTATGAAGAATAAAAGAGCTGAGCCTTTACAATTTAACCAAAAAGAGATAAAAGTTTGGTATTTTTCCAAGTCAGTGCTGTTCCTTCACAAACATGACATGTATGCATTTGTCACGTGAAATTGTGTTCTAAAGAGAAGCACTTTCTATAAATAAAAAAAATTATATCTTGCCCGCACAAAACAGTTTTGCAGGGTAAATGCATGCATGCACGCCATGTTTGTGAAGAAATAACTTCGAAAAATAAGAAACTTATCCTTTAAGAGGTGACATGCCTGACTGAAGCATTTAAAATTATAAAAGGGAATTCGACCAGCAGATCAAGACGGCGACTTTAAAATGAGTTCATCAAGAACACGGGGGAAACATGTTATGGGTACATTTCAGGCAAAAATGTGTAGGTTTATTCTCACATAGGGAAACACAGATACATGGAACAAGTGACCAAGTAGTGTGGGGGACAGTAGGAAATTAAGGACCTTCAAAATTCGACTTGATGTTATTTTGGAAGAATTAAATGGACAGGACTGGCAGACTTGTTGGGCTGAGTGGCCAATTCAGAACTACATTTTTCTAAGGTTTATGGAATAATCTCACTCTTTATAAAATCCTTGCCGAGGTCACCTTAGGTCTATGGGAAAGGTGCTATATAAATAACATTTATTATTCTTCCTTCTTTCAGCTGCTCCCATTAGAGGTTGGCACAGCGGATCATCTTTTTCCATCTCTTCTTGTCCTCTGCATCTTGCTCTGTATTATTATTATTATTATGAAATCCCACCATTTGATGTCATATGGGAGGCAGACACCCCATCAGAACCAAAGTTCAGGCCTCAATTTACACGTCTCTATTGATTACTTTTGGTTAATCTGTCAGTATGGTTAAACAGTAACACTACAGCAAATAACACAAGTGCCCACTTTTCTAATTCTGTTGCTGGAATTTGCAGCATCCTACTCATCTTTTTAATAGTAGTGCTGTGTATTAGCCCATGCTGCCAACATGTTAAAAGTCCTACTGGTGTGTCCCAACACAATCCTAAAACACTTTACTGTTCTTGCACAATTATACTGAAATGGCAGAGCAATCCCATATTAAAAATCAGGAGTGGTCTCCTCCCCTCGACTCTCTCGTATACTCAGATATGGGGATGGATATTTGAGGAGTAAACTTCAAGACAACGATTATGTGCATTAAAGAACCATCAACAACAAATCAAACCAAATCAATAATATATTGAACAATTATTATAAAAGCTGAGTAACTCGAACTCTGCAGCTGCATGAATAAAAAGTAAAATACCACTTCCAGTTAACGGAAATAACCCAAAAGTTGATAGAAATCTACGTTTTGTACAAAATACCCGTATGCAGAATTTGGTTGACCGTAGTGAAAGTGTACTCAAATTATCATGTTAACAAAAATGGCATTTACAGAATCGTGGGGGTCTAAAACGTCAAGATTCATCAAAATGTCAAAGTCAAATTTTTGGAATATCCTAATACTTTCTTCTATACTTCGCATACGAGAAAGTCAAAATCAAGTTGGCCGGCTTGCATTTGGGGTGGTCACTGTCCTAGAGGGCATGAAGTTTTGCATGAAGTCAAAGCATCACCCAGCTAACTTTGATTTTAAACGTTTCTGGGCGGTCTCTTGGTCTGGAATCCCTACAGATTTTTTTTTTTTCTCCAGCCTCTGGAGTTTTTTTTTTTTTTGTTTTTTTCTGTCCACCCTGGCCATCGGACCTTACTTATTCTATGTTAATTAATGTTGACTTATGTTTATTTTTTATTGTGTCTTCTATTTTTCTATTCTTCATTTTGTAAAGCACTTTGAGCTACATTTTTTTTTGTATGAAAATGTGCTATATAAATAAATGTTGTTGTACCATAAAATTTCTTCCACTAGTTCCACTCCACCTGAAGTAGTGTGGTGCAGAGGTGTCACTCATTGCATGGCTGCACTCAGGTCCTAATACGGATCCTGAGTTGGTTTGTCGTGTGGTGGGTGCGGCAATGCGCTGTATCAGAGCGTGCGCCTAACCTCCTCCTTCACAGCTAAAGAGGGCCGATGTCTTCTGCCGATACTTACAACTAGCAGCATGGCTCTCCTAACTGCACTAATGATACCAGATACTGTCGCTAAACTAGGATGGAAGGCACAAAAAGTGAGCAGTTAACAAGCAGTTAAAATTTCTTTGATCAGAAGCTATTGCTGAGAAACCTTAAACAGACAGGGTGCGCCATCCATGGGCTTCAGTAGCTCAGATATCTGGAGGCCCGAGTAGCCATCGGAGTCCTCCTCTGCAGACGAGTCCTGCTGAAACTTCTTTGCCTGGGCAGGCAGCTTGCATTCATACAGCTGCTTGTACTTCGAGGACACAACCAGCACATCTTCAGACAGCGCCTGAGAGGAGAAACAAACAAGAAGGCAGTTAGACGTATGCAGGACGGAAGAAGAGCTCACTGTCACCAGGCACAACGTTCAGCAGGGGGCAGTGTCTGACACACATGCAAAAACAACAAAAATGCAAACTTATCTCCTGTGTTGCTGTCCACTTGGCTTAACGTCGCCACTTATCCAGGAGACTCCAGACGTCAGTATTAGGCAATTTAGTTCCAATCCCACAGCCTCTGATTTGCCCATTTAAAAATTATCAGAAATGCTAAGGCTTCCTTTAATCACAGAATGTTTACTCTTTGGGGGGGAAAAAACTCCAAATCTCTGCACTGATGCAATCCCATGGGACATTAATATGCATTCTGGGCAGGACATCCTGCCCTGGACAAAGATTATTTACTACTAGCAAAATACCCGCGCTTCGCAGCGGAGAAGTAGTGTGTTAAAGAACTAATGAAAAAGAAAATGAAACATTTTGAAAATAATGTAACATGATTGTCAATGTAATTGTTTTGTCACTGTTATGAGTGATGTGTTGCTGTCACATACACATACACATACACATACACATACACATACACATACACAT
>JANRMT010062791.1:177986284-178015874 GCA_026402145.1 Polypterus bichir lapradei | reverse complement strand
ACACATACACATACACATACACATACACATACACATACACATACACACACATATATACATACATATATATATATATCTACATATATACACATACATATACATACACACATACATACATACATACACACACATATATATACACAAATACATATATATATATATATATACACATACACACACACACATATATAAACATATATATACATATACATACATATCTACATATATACACACACAGCTATTTCCTATCAGTGCAATACGCTGCTTGTTATAACGGATAACTCCCGCTCTTACGTGCAAGTCTGCGTGGATATTATGAACTATCATATTTGTTCAAGTTCTATTTAAATTTTAAATAGAAGGAATTTTTATTTAGTCGACAGAAATATCTTTGGTAGGAATGGTAAAAACAGACAGGAATATTATTCTTGAATAAATCAACTCAAACCTTAAACAACTTATAATATTTTGCTCTCCATAAAAATATATCCTGTCTAAATTATACAAGTTAGAAATAAAGTAAACGTTAAAAGAAGAAACATTCAAATTTCTTTACTCTTATGTAATTTTATATAAAAAATAAACTTAGATTTTAAATATCCCAAAAGATTTTGCTCTGCATAAAAATATATCCTGTCAAAATTATACAAATTCAAATATGAACATGCTGCATAACAAAACCTGGAAATATAAATAAAATGTGTTCCTTTCAGCAATAACAAATCAAATCATTCAGTTGTCTTTGCTCATATGTCACTTTAGAGCTGGACGCCTGGCATCTTTTTTTGGCCACAAGTTCGTTTCTGTTTGGTGTGAGGTTCTGTGTTGTGGAGATTCTCAGGATGGACTGCAGGTGCTCATTAGTGAGGCGACTCCTGTGTGCTGTTTTGTTAGTCTTTATCACTGAGAAGAGCTTCTCACACAGATATGTGCTACCAAACATGCACAAGGTTCGAGCCGCATGTAGACGGACTTTTTTTGTTCTTCAAAGTCACCAACGCGCCGTGCGCTCAGTTTATCAGCAAAGTGCGTATTTGGGAACACCGTAGTGACGACTTGGTTCAACATTACTTGGCAATAGGGAAAGTGGGGCAAGTTGCACCGGTGCATTTGTGTCTCCCATAAAAGCAGCTTCACTTGAAATCACTTTGTGATTGTGCATGGGTAAAAACGTCCGCTGAAGTGTCAGATTCTTATTTAATTCTTCTGCTTTCTGTATCTTCTGCATAGCATTCAGGTCTTTCAGGTTACCCTGATGTTTTGTCTCATTGTGCCGTCTTAGATTAAATTCTGTAATTACAGCCACATTAGCTCCACAAATGAGACAGACGGGTTTAACGGCAATGTCACTAAACATATACTCAGCCTCCCATCGGTTTTTAAAGGCTCTATTTTCAGAATCAACTTTTCTCTTAAGCATCGTGTGGGCTAGCTTCGCAATAACTTGCAAGCTAGACTTGATTAACGCGGTAAGTGTTCGGCAAGGCAGGTGAAGCGCTGCATTATGGGATCTGTAGTTTATTGTGTTACCAGCGCTTCATATACCCGGGCCATTAATAACAATAATACAGTATATAAAATGATCTCGCGGGCCGGATATAATTACACGCCGGGCCGGATGTGGCCCGTGGCCCTTGAGTTTGACACATATGGACTAAATAGAACTTGAAAAGATATATTTTTTCTTACATCGAGCCCGCGTGCTAATGTGGTTTTGCCTGCATGCCTCACTAAGTCACCCTCCCCTCGCTCTTACTTTTTTACCGTTCATCTAATGAATACACTGAGTATGGCTTTACCAAAACAATCATTGATTGCGAATAAAGTATTCATTATTCGAGTATGTAGATCAGGGTATTATATATATATATATACCCGCGTATCGCAGCGGAGACGTAGTGTGTTAAATAAGCTATGAAAAAGATTCGTTTCTTACTGCATCAATAAACAGCTCGTCTTCTTCTTTATCTGAGACCTGACACACTGCATGCACGGGTTTTTTTTTTTAACACTGTCTTCCTTTAGCGGGACATTCACTTTTTCCACCGTGTGCTTTGTTTCTGCAGTAGCTGTACTTATTACATACTTATCTTGTATGTATCAGACGCTTCATATTTTTTTGCTGCCTTTTCAATTGTGTAATTCGGTTTTTGTTCAGCGCTCTTCGGAACTCTTGCTTTTTGTCTGTGCACTGCGTCAGTTCACGTGAGCCGCTCGGTGTTCTTGCATCGAAGGTTCCCAGCTGTGCTGTTGCCATGTCGTGCTATGTCCATGGCTGTATTTAATGTTACCGAAGTCCTGGCACTTAAAACTTTCTCTCGCAGTTTCGCTGAGTTTGTGCCAAACACCACCCTGACTATCTCATCTTCCTCTCCAGAAGCACAGTCCTACACCCGTGAATAATTTACCCGTGGCATTTTGCTATTGGATTGCCGCTGACGGACGGCCTTATATGGGCAGGCACTAAATTACAAACGCCAGCGGCAGCCTGTCTATGAACTTAATTTAAAGTGTAGGTTTACACTGTGCTTTGTTTCCGAAGTAGCAGAACTCATGAATATGGTTGTATATATCACTCGCTCGCTTCTTATTGTTTCGCTGCCTTCTCAATTATATAATGCATGTTTTCTTCAGCGCTTTTTGGGGCTCTTCCTGGTTTTCTACGTACTGCGTGATTACGTGGGAGGCGTGATGATGTCAAACTCCGCCCCCACGGGTTTCAAGCTCATCTCCATTACAGTAAATGGAGAAAAACAGCTTCCAGTTATGACCATTACGCGTAGAATTTCGAAATGAAACCTGCCAAACTTTTGTAAGGAAGCTGTAAGGAATAAGCCTGCCAAATTTCAGCCTTCTACCTACACGGGAAGTTGGAGAATTAGTGATGAGTCAGTCAGTCAGTCAGTCAGTGAGTGAGGGCTTTGCCTTTTATTAGTATAGATGAATGTCCCTGGCTTCATCCCAGACACTGGAAAAGACCTTAAATGTGACAGCATTACCTACTTTTCCAACTGTCAATCTGAATGAGTTAAAAGACATTGAGGATGTGCAGGCCTAACTGTGATATAGTCACACTTAAACAGTTACAGGATCTTGAGAAAGATATACACCTCATAACTCAGACAGACACTCGCTTTAGACATACGAGGAGCCCAGCATTGCTGTAAACATGCCTCAGGCTAGACACCACCATGGTCTGTCTCTTCTGCCAAGGAATTTGCTCTGCGACATTACAATCCTCAAAGCTGCACGTCAACCAGTGGGCCTTCTGATTACAAAGTAACAAAGTAACGGAGATACGTTTCAGTCAGGTTTTAGAAACTGCACTGCTTAAAGTGATTAATGCCGACAGAGGAAACAGATCTGTAAGAGCCAATCTTAGAAAGTTAAACTTTTGAGTTAAACTCATATTAATGTTTGCTTAATTTGAATAGAATATCATTTCTTTCATAGTCATAGCTAATGGTATGGTCTTTTCCCCCTATAAGACAGTAAAAGTTCTTGCTATAACTGAGATACAGTGTGATAATAGCTCAGTTGTTGTGTTTAGAACAGGTCCCAGTACACAGGGACTTGAAAGACCCATTTTCAACTTAGAAATGGGATAAGCATACAGTTTTCTGACCGTTTTGAAATGGTTCAGAAATGTTAAGTAAAACAGTGACTTTCGCGGCTTCACTCTATCGCGGATTTTAAATGTAAGCATATCTAAATATATATCACAGATTTTTCGCTGGTTCGCTGCTTTTAATTTATGGCACATGCTTCCGCAGTTGCTTTGCCCAGTCGATTTCATACAAGGGACGCTATTGGCGGATGGCTTAGAAGCTATCCAATCAGAGCATGTATTCCGTATTAACTAAAACTCCTCAATGATATACGATATGCTTCCCGCGCGGTGCTTGATTGTTTGCTTTTCTCTGTCTCTCTCACTCTCTCTGCCTGACGGAGGGGGTGTGAGCAGAGGGGCTGTTTGCCTAGAGGATACCGACGCTCCTCTAAAAAATGCCGCTTTATCGCAGTGCTTCGGCATACTTAAAAGCCCAAAAGCACGTATTGATTTTTTGATTGTTTGCTTTTCTCTCTCTCTGACATTCTCTGCTCCTGACACGCATTCTTTGAAGAGAAGATATGTTTGCATTCTTTTAATTGTGAGAAAGAACTGTCATCTCTGTCTTGTCATGGAGCACAGTTTAAACTTTTGACTAAAAGGTGTTATTTCACGTCTAGAGGGCTCTAATAATATTAGTGTGCGAGAGTTTATAAGGGCTTAAAATATATAAAAATAACCATACAAACATATGGGTTCTACTTCGCGGATTTACATCTATCGCAGGGGGTTCTGGAACGCAACCCCCGCGATCGAGGAGGGATTACTGTAGTAACGATTTGAGATGGAACACGATTTAAGCTTTGAACAGAACTTTTCTTAAAAAGAATTTTTCCTTTTTTTGCTATTTTAATTTTCTTTTTTTGTGTGAACTGTTTTACTTTGAAATGTAGCTAAACTTTTAAAAATGAAGATATTTTGTCTGTGGAATCATTTCTGCGCATCAGGCTTTTTTTGAATCTCTTTTTTTGAGTTAGAGCTGCTGAACTTTGGGGGAAAAAAAACAAGGTTACAAGATCTGTTCTTGTTCTACAGGACCTGACACCACAGGCCACAGTAATGTAATAAATCACCTCGGTCAAAGGGTGGGCCTTCCTGGCCGTGTCTTAAGTTGGCTTCTGTCTTATTTAACAGGCACGGAACTCCTTGTTAGTTGTGCTGACTGAAGATTGGAGGTACTTTGATATGGTGTAAAGTGTACCATGAGGATCTGTTCTGGCCTCACTGATATATTTTATATCTATATTAGCCACCCCCCCCAAACCCGCGGCCCTGCCCATGTAGTAGTGAAACAGGACCATGAGGAGGGTCCTCCCGGCTCCCCACTCCTGACGTCATGCTTCCCCTCTCACCTCGCGACGCAGCCTCCATCTCAGATTAGCGCGATTAAATCACTCCTGCAAGCGAGCTGTGATTCTTAGCGCAATAAGAGAAGTCAAAGTCAACCAGAATATTCAAGTAAATTCTAGAAAAGAAAAAAGAATGATCTAAAGTCTCGTTTGCTAGCTACGCAGAGGCAAGGAACGTCCAGAGTCTGGCACGTGAGTGAGGAGGGCCCCACTGCGTCTCTCGCAGATTCGTGCAAATAAAAATCGGTACCGCAAGCTAAGTCTGATACTTAGTGCGATGAGAGAAGTCGCAAAATCAACCGGGATGTTCAAGAAAAGAAAAAAAAAAACCCAATCTAAATCTTTTAAGTAGTTCTCTCGTTCTCTAGCTCAGTGGAGGTAGGGTACACACCCTGAGGCAGACATGTGACCCACGGCTGAAGAAAAATCCGCCTTTTTGTTATCCTTTTGACGTGCCTCCGATGTCAGCCTGTGTGGAATAAGGTGCTATATCAGCACCGAACTGACACAGACTAAGACTGTGGACCATTTAAAGAAACTCCTAAAAACTCAACTTTTCTTTTAATTAGGCCTTCTTGTAACTACAATTTAGCCCTACCATTAAATCTACTGTAGGTTTGCGTAGAATTATCATACTCTTCAATGAATTTAAAGTCTTTAATCATCTTTTATCTATTTTTATCCCTCCAGTTCATCTTTGCTGGTGTTTATATTTATTTATTTACGAAGCACCTTTCACAAACAGAGTTACAAAGCACTGTACACCATGGAAAACAATTAAAACACAGTTACAAACAATAAAAAATAAAATGAAACTAACATGTCAACAAATGAACATAAAACACAACAGCCATACGCTAGGCCTAAAAAGGTGCCTCTTCAATGCGTCGAGTGTATCAGGAGCCCATAAAGCACAAGGAAGGCTATACCACCATCTTGGTGATCCTCAAGAGTCTTTAGCCGAGTATTGCAGGGCTGTGGAGTCGGTAGATAAATGCTCCGACTCCGACTCCTCAGTTTCTAAATCTTCCGACTCCGACTCCCCGACTCCTCTGTATGTATATACTATGCTAATGTATTTTCTACATCCATTGAAGGAAAGGAAAGCAACATACATGTCATTTCACCACAGAACTACTGGCTAGGAAGCCAACACTCTACTATAATGCCAGATTAAAGACAAACACAATGAAAACAAGGTTTTGTTTATTTATTTATTTTTTTTAAACAAGTGTCTGGATAGTAATAGCAGGCATAAAAATCAGGAAAAATCGAAAAATCGGCAGTGCATCTGTAAATGTATGGGGGGCTTTAGGCTTGGTTCACAGTTCCCTGTAACAGTGGAACACGACACAATGGAAAGCGGTGCCACACCTTACCTGTGCATTACATCCCATATAGTGACGCATACAGTCAATGAAAAGCATGCTTCATGGTTACTTGATATGTTCGTTTTGTGGTAACATTATGCACTGCATGCATTGGGCTTTATTCTTACAGCAGAGAAGTAGTTCATTATGACTGTTTGTGAATTGGGACATTTCAACTTACTTTTTTAATTCCCATTTAAATTTAGTAGGAGTCGGAGTCAGTCGGTTAACTTTTTGCCGACTCCAGGTACCCAAAATTGTCTCCGACTCCTCGACTCCGACTCCACAACCCTGCGAGTATGTGGACCAATAAGGCGGCCCTGGTTAGATGACCCCAGTGGGCGACTGGCAGTATAGCGTTGTAGCAAATCTGAAATATATCATGGTGTTTGAACATGCACAGCTCTAGAGGTAATTACTACAATAATAAAACAGATTCTAAATTCAATTGGATACCAATAAAGGGAAGATTTAAAAAAAAAAAAAAAATTAAACAAAAAAAAAAATTATATCAGAGTAATGTGAGACCACTTATTGGAGAGCGGGTTAACAATCGAGAAGCAACACTCTGAATAGATTGAAGCCACAGCAGCAATGTCTTGTTTAAACATGTAAATAATGCATGCTTTGCATTTTTCCACGTCTTGATTGTGATTTTTTAATGTCTCCATTTGAGGCTTTGATATTATTGTTCTAAGCTTTGATAGAATCAAAGAGAGCAAGATAGGGACCCGACAAGCATCAAGGTTTTCTGCCGGGTGTGGCAGAAGTGCTACAACCCAGGGCTCAGGAACTGTCCAGGTGCCCTCTGGCGGAGGCCATGGTCCCCAGCAGAGTTGAGCTTCAAAGCTCAAAACTCATGGCCCTGCAGTGAGCCAGGGGGGTTGCCCTCTCGTGTTCTGGCGGAGATATTGCCCTGAATATGTCATCTCCCCCGGTCCTTCCATCACAAAGAGGGTCCCGGCCGGGCAAGGACCACGGCCTTCTTCCACACTTGCTTTGTGGAGTAATCCTTAGGGTCCTTAGGATCTTTAGTTATCAGAGTCTCTCCCAAACTCTTTGCTGAAGGTACACTATATTGCCCAAAGTATTGGGACCCCCCCCAATCCAAATCACTGAATTCAGGTTTTCCACTCACTTCTGTGGCCACAGGTGTATAGCACCAAACACCTTGGCATGCAGACGGCTTCTACAAAAATTTGTGACAGAATGGGTCGCTCTCAGGAGCTCAGGGAATTCAGGCCTGGTACTGTCAAAGGATGCCACCTTTGCAATAAGTCCATTCATGAAATTTCCTTGCTCCAACATATTCCGCAGTCAACGGTTAGTGGTATTATAACAAAGTGGAAGCAATTGGTAACAACAGCCACCAAGTGGTGGGCCACAGAGCGGGGACAGCACATGCTGAGGAGTGCATTCTGCTGAATCAATAGCTACAGACCTCCAAAAGCTCAAGAACAGGGCAGCATAGAGAGAGAGAGCTTCATGGAATGAATGGCTCTCCAAGGCCGAGCAGCTGCAGCCAAGCCTGACATCACCAAGTGCAATGCAAAGCGTCAGATGCAGCAGTGTAAAGCCCACCAGACACCACTGGACTCTTGAGCAGGGCAGACGTGTCCTTTGGAGTGACGAATCACACAATCTGATGGCTTGGGCTTGGCCCCTTAGTTCCGGTTAAAGGAACTCTTAATGCTTCAGCATACAAAGCCATTTTGGACAATTTCACGCTGCCAACTTTGTCGGGACAACAACATGACTGGGCACCAGTGAACAAAGCAAAGTCTATAAAGAAATGGAGGAGTGAGTTTGGTGGGCTGCACAGAGCCCTGACCTCAACCCAGTAGAACACCTTTGGGAGTGGAGACTGCGAGCGAGCCAGGCCTTATCGCCCAACATCAATGCTCTCCTGGTCACAAACTCCCATAAACACCTTGTGGAAAGCCTTCCTAGAAGAGCTGAAGCTGTCAGAGCTGCAAAGGATGGGCCGACTCCATATAAAAACCTATGGGATGTCATTAAAGTTCATGTGTGTGTATAAAGGCAGGCGCCCCAATACTTTCTCGCAGTATGGTGTAGCTCCACTGATCTCTACTTCCCTACTTGGTTTAACCAGTGCAACTTGGGGACAGAGCCAGTCAATTCATCAGGCGATATAGCCGTAGGTGTCCGCCTAATCCGTCGTCGTCAGGTTAAGGGACACCAAGGGGACCCCAAAGGTAATCAAACTCTTATGATATGAATGGTGTGCAATTACCTCTGGGTAGAAGTGTGCACACGCTCCATAAAGCCCATGGTATATACACAAAAGGGCACCATTTGTACGGCTGCTGGGGCGCATGCTCCAGACACCAATGGAGAACTATCTGCCCCCCGCCCTGCCGTAGGGCTCTAAATGGGTTCTGACTGGCACTGCTTGGGGTTCACTTATTTTATTGCACCTGCACAAATTTCTTTTTTAAGCACATTTCCCTACTACACACACACACACACACACACACACACACAAAGTCCTCCAAACCAACATACTGAGCTGGTAATTACACACCTATCACATCAAGTTCAATGCAGTTTTGTTAAAAATAGTGGAACCTGAACTGCCACCTTTATTGTAACAAAGATCTCAGAAAGTATAATTGATATGAAAAAGAAACCTCAACGACTATGGCAAAGGCTTTTGATGGCATGAAACAAGAGGACCTACCCAACATGCTCGAATGGCTGGATATTGATCGGTAACCTCTATTAAAAATCAACCTGCCGCAGTTTAGACGTGGAAATACGGCTGGCACTTTTATTCTACTTAAGAAAGGGAGTTAAATAAGGTATGAGCTTTCTCACTAGGCTTGTTTAATTTGTACAGTGAGAAGATCTTAAGAGAGACTGAAGAATTGCTGGAGACGTGAACCTTAACTTGGGATGATGTGGATCCAATTGCTGAATCAGAGGAAAAGCTGCAGAAAATTGTCAACCAAATATCTAATGGAGGTGAGAAAGAAGAGGGCCGAGGATCAGTTCATCAGATCTTATCACGCCACAGCCGTATCCAGGCAAATGCAGAGTCGTTAGCATCCTTAAGATCTTTATCAGTACACGTAGGGCCTCAGGAACATTCACGGAGAATGTGGTCCATTGTTTGGGTGGGCTCACCACAGGGACACTCAGCACTTGTTATGAGGCCTCATCTAAAATAGGCTGTTCCTTGTTTTGCCCACCTTTGACCCAGTTTTTCTCGCGCACTAACTCTGTCTCTCTCGTGCATTTTCGCTCGACTTTTGTCCGGTTTTCCACTTCATATGCGTGGTCATGGCAAGCGGTAGCAGTTCAAGCAGAGGAACAGAGGAGCTCGACAAACCTCCAGCATCATTTAAGTCTCATGTGTGGGAGCATTTTGGCTTCCCTGTTAAATATGTTGATGGGAAAAGTATGATATGTTTGTCGACTGTGTGGCACGAGGAAGCCCTATGAGACTGGCAACACGTAGGGCATGGCCACTCATTTAAAAACGACACCACCCTGATGTGACAGGACCCAAGATGATGGCTGGACAACAACCAAAGATATCCGCGGCATTTAAGCAGCCCTTTGCTGCCCAATCAGACCGGGCTAAAGCTATTACAAAAGCTATTGGGGTGTTTATTGCTGCAGACATGAGGCCATATTCCGTTGTGCAAAACAAGGGGTTTAAACATATGATACACGTGCTTGAGCCACGCTATGATATTCCGTCGCGCATTCACTTCAGTGACAATATCGTCCCAAGTATGTATGAGCAGGAAAAGTCAAAAGTTATGGCTGAACTGTCCCAGGAATCTTCGGTGGCCCCAACTACAGACGGGTGGACCTCCAGGGCAACAGAAAGCTATTTGACCGTGACCGCTCATTACATCACAGCGGAGTGGGAGATACGAAGCCCTGTACTGCAGACACGCCCCCTCTAGGAGAGTCACACTGGCACAAACCTGGCACACGTACTGACGGAAGCAGTGGCAGAGTGGAGGATAGAAAGGCCCAATACTAACATCCCAGTCACAACTGATAATGTCAAAAACCAAATAAATGCAGTGAATGAAGCAGGACTGGGCCCACAGATAGGGTATGCTTTGCACATGCAATTAATTTAGCATCCCAAAAGGGAATGAAAGTGTGTAAGATGGACCACCTCCTTGGGAGGATCAGGAAGGTGGTTTCCTACTTCCACCGAAGCTCAACAGCTGCTCATGTGCTTAAGACCAAGCAAGAAATGCTACAGTTGCCTACTCATAAACTCATACATGATGTCACAACAAGGTGGAACTCCACTTATGATATGTTGGAGTATGATCTTAAGCAGCAGGGAGCTATATACTCTGCACTAATACACAAAACCCTGAAGAAAAATGCCAGAGACATCGTCACCTTGTCTGATGATGATGTTGAAGTGGCAGAGGAGGTCCTCCAGCTGCTCAAACCACTCAAAATGGTTACAACTCTGTTCAGCACTGAAACTGCACCATCTGTGTCCATGATCCTGCCTCTGAAAACAAGGATCCGACAATCCATGGCCCCAAGTGAGGAAGACAGCACCATCACAAGAGATGTCAAGACTGCCCAGATACACTTCACCACCAACCCTACAGGACTACCTTCACAGATCTACTGCACTTGATCCAAGGTTCAAGTCGCTGTCTCACCTAGACCTTGCCCTACGCCCGAGGACATACAGTGATCTCACTACTGAGATTGTGAGCAGTCTTGGCACTGAAGACTGTGAAGAGGTAAAGGAAATAAATATTTTGAAATTATTTTTTTATGATAATGTTTTTAGTTTAGTTTATTAAGTTATTGCCACATTTTAATGTCTATGGGAAAAAAAAAAAAGTTTTAATCAATAACGTAACTTTCCCAGCAGCGTCAATATGCAGCACGAACAGGAGCAGACACATCTCCTCCTCAAAAGAAGTCGGCAATGGTGGAGCTTTTTGGTGAGACCTTTGCACAGAAGGACATGGTCAGCAAGGCTTTTGCTGACACCATCAAAGAGGAGTTGGTATCCTATGAGGCAGCAAGTGGCATTCCAGTCGATGGTGATCCACTGACTTGGTGGAAAAGCAACAGATGTAAATACCCTCACCTTGCCACAATGGCAAGACGCCATCTTGCTGTGCCTGGCACTTCAGTGCCTAGCGAGAGGGTGTTCTCAACAGCAGGGGACATAGTTACAGCAAAGAGATCTACACTTTCCCCAGAAAATGTAGACATCCTCATGTTTTTGAAAAAAAAAATTCAAAATTATAAGCTCAGGTCTGCTTTGCTTTCTCTCTTCTTTTTTGATGATGTGGACATAAGCTAGTTTTTATTTCTCTCTCCATGTTCAAAGTAAGAAGCAATGATGCCTTAAATTGCATTTAAAGTTGTTTTTTTTATTGTGTCCACATTAAAGGAAATAGTTATCATGCCCTATATTGCACCTTAATTTGTATTTATATAATTGAGTGGAATGAGTCTTGAGTTGGATGTTTTTTAATGGGCAAAAAATACTTAACTAAATAAATGGAGAGTTAAATTTGTCTTGTCTTTTTTTTTTTTTGCTGATCCAAAAATTGATCTGACCCGTGAATTAAAATCGTGATCCGATCCGTGAGTTTATTGATCCGTTGCACCACTAGTAGCGACCCCTAATGGGAGCAGCCAGAAGAAGAAGAAGCTGAAACTACCATAAAATGAGTGACTGTTCATTTCTTTGTATTTAAGCCAAGTTACAGATTCAGCAGGGGATCAAATACTTATCCGTGTATAAAGCCCTGCTTATTATAGGATGCTATTGCTGCTCAGATGATGAGAAGTTTTCTTTTGTCTCAACCAGCTGTCAGATACACGTGGGCACAGAGTTCTAGAGTGCTACATCTTTCTTCCCCGTTCTCACATATGGAGAGCGTTGGGTTCACCAACTACGGGTCAGCAGAGTTGTGCTTTACCTGGACGCATTATGAAAGGCAGCTGCACAAGCCACGTTACCAATTAGGAAGTTCTGTGAAGCTCTGGGCACAGAAACAGTTGCTGCCGAGAAGGAGAAAGAGGCAGCTGGGAGTTTCACGGCAACGTCATGAGAAAAGAAGGTATGGAAAAATCTGTTAGTTACAGGAAAAGCTGAAGGAAGAAGAGAGAGATTGTGGCAGACTGAGACGACCTTTCTGATTGGATGGGAACTGCCAGTCTGAAGATTAGGTGGGCCTCACTGAGCAGGTTCACAAAGTTCTAAGCAGCACTACAACAGGTTGTATATACAGGTAAACGTTTCGTCTTTGTACATACGTATAGTGCCCTCCATAATGTTTGGGACAAAGACCCATTTTTTTCTTTGAATTAGCCTTCTGCTCCACAGTTTAAAATTACAAATCAAACAAATTCAGACATTGTGATTACAGACCACATTGCAGACATTCATTTAAGGGGATTTGTGCACATTTCAGTCACAGGTCAATTATAGCCAATGTCTCATTTAGTTCTTTGTTGTGTATCCCAGCATGCAATGGCTTCTTGAATAGTCTGCAATTCATCGACATCACCAGATGCTGAGGGTCTCCTCTGGTGACACTCTGCGAAGCCCATCATGCAGCCATCTTTACCTTCTGCTTGTTTGGGAGGGCTTGTCCTCCTTAAGTTTTCTCTTCAGCATATGGAAGGCCTGCTCAATTGGATTGAAATCAGGTGACTGGCCTGGCCATTCCAGAATGTTCCGTTTTTGTAGCTTTGATAAACTCCAGTGTGGCCTCAGCAGTGAGTTTGGCTCATCATCTTGTTGTAGGATGAAGTGCCGTCCACGGAGTTTGGAGGGATCTACTACAACTTGAGCAGATCAGATGTTTCTACACACCTCAGAATTCATTGTGCGGTCAGCAGTTCCATCATCAGTGAAGAGAAGTGTGCCAGGACCTGTGGCGGCCATACATGTCCAGGCCATATCAATCAATCAACATTTATTCATATAGCACATTTTTATACAAAAAAATGTAGCTCAAAGTGCTTTACAAAATGAAGAATAGAAAAATAGAACACCCCCAAGCACTGCCATGTTTAACAGATGAGGTGGTCTGCTTTGGATCTCAGGCAGTTTGTCGTCTCCACACTTTGCTCTCACCATCATTATGATGAGGTTCATCTTTGTCTCGTCTCGGTCATCTGCCATCCTGTTTTTGTGGTCTCCATCTTGCAGTGTGTCCTCAGTTTTTCTGTTCGTGAGGTATTCAGATAGTCGTCTCTGACATGCACATACACATCGGCCCCCTGAAGACTGTCTCTGATCTATCATACAGATGTTTGGGGGCTTTTTCTTGACCACAGTGAGGATTCTTCTGTTGTCAGCAGTGGAGGTCTTCCTTGGTCTACCAGTCCCTTTGTGACTATGGAGCCCACCAGTGTGTTCCTCCTTCTTCGTGACATTCCAGAAGGTTGATTTCGCTCATTTTTTTTGGCCTCAAGATGGCTTCTTGGACTTTCACTGGCACAGCACTTGTGCTCATATTGAGCAGACTTCAAAGGGTAGAAGGAAGCCCATTTGTGGAATCACAGACACTTTTGACGCCAAACGTCCCAAACATTATGGTGCCCTGAAATTGGGGGGCCATGTAGAAAAAGTGCTGTGTGAGTGAAACGTGTGCAAATCCCCTTACATGAAAGTCCACAAAATGCACTTTAATGACAGCTGAATTGTTTGATTTGTAATTTTAAACTGTGGAGCAGAAGGCTAAAGCAAGGGGGGGAAAAAACGGATCTTCATTCCAAATATCATGGAGGGCACGGTATGCTTTCTTTAACTCTTTTAGAGCTAATTTTTTTTTGTTTGTTTTTCTCCTCTCAGGGCTGAATATTTTTCCAAAAACTTTATTAAAAAAAAAAAAAAAAAAAAAAAAAAAAAAGAACACAAAGCAATGGTTTAATACAGTGGTGTGAAAAACTATTTGCCCCCTTCCCGATTTCTTATTCTTTTGCATGTTTGTCACAGAAAATGTTTCTGATCATCAAACACATGTAACCATTAGTCAAATATAACACAAGTAAACACAAAATGCAGTTTTTAAATGATGGTTTTTATTATTTAGGGCGAAAAAAAAATCCAAACCTACATGGCCCTGTGTGAAAAAGTAATTGCCCCCTGAACCTAATAACTGGTTGGGCCACCCTTAGCAGCAATAACTGCAATCAAGCGTTTGCGATAACTTGCAATGAGTCTTTTACAGCGCTCTGGAGGAATTTTGGCCCACTCATCTTTGCAGAATTGTTGTAATTCAGCTTTATTTGAGGGTTTTCTAGCATGAACCGCCTTTTTAAGGTCATGCCATAGCATCTCAATTGGATTCAGGTCAGGACTTTGACTAGGCCACTCCAAAGTCTTCATTTTGTTTTTCTTCAGCCATTCAGAGGTGGATTTGCTGGTGTGTTTTGGGTCATTGTCCTGTTGCAGCACCCAAGATCGCTTCAGCTTGAGTTGACGAACAGATGGCCAGACATTCTCCTTCAGGATTTTTTGGTAGACAGTAGAATTCATGGTTCCATCTATCACAGCAAGCCTTCCAGGTCCTGAAGCAGCAAAACAACCCCAGACCATCACACTACCACCACCATATTTTACTGTTGGTATGATGTTCTTTTTCTGAAATGCTGTGTTCCTTTTACGCCAGATGTAACGGGACATTTGCCTTCCAAAAAGTTCAACTTTTGTCTCATCAGTCCACAAGGTATTTTCCCAAAAGTCTTGGCAATCATTGAGATGTTTCTTAGCAAAATTGAGACGAGCCCTAATGTTCTTTTTGCTTAACAGTGGTTTGCGTCTTGGAAATCTGCCATGCAGGCCGTTTTTGCCCAGTCTCTTTCTTATGCTGGAGTCGTGAACACTGACCTTAATTGAGGCAAGTGAGGCCTGCAGTTCTTTAGACGTTGTCCTGGGGTCTTTTGTGACCTCTCGGATGAGTCGTCTCTGCGCTCTTGGGGTAATTTTGGTCGGCCGGCCACTCCTGGGAAGGTTCGCCACTGTTCCATGTTTTTGCCATTTGTGGATAATGGCTCTCACTGTGGTTCGCTGGAGTCCCAAAGCTTTAGAAATGGCTTTATAACCTTTACCAGACTGACAGATCTCAATTACTTCTGTTCTCATTTGTTCCTGAATTTCTTTGGATCTTGGCATGATGTCTAGCTTTTGAGGTGCTTTTGGTCTACTTCTCTGTGTCAGGCAGCTCCTATTTAAGTGATTTCTTAATTGAAACAGGTGTGGCAGTAATCAGGCCTGGGGGTGGCTACGGAAATTGAACTCAGGTGTGATACACCACAGTTAGGTTATTTTTTAACAAGGGGGCAATTACTTTTTCACACAGGGCCATGTAGGTTTGGATTTTTTTTTCTCCCTAAATAATAAAAACCATCATTTAAAAACTGCATTTTGTGTTTACTTGTGTTATATTTGACTAATGGTTACATGTGTTTGATGATCGGAAACATTTTGTGTGACAAACATGCAAAAGAATAAGAAATCAGGAAGGGGGCAAATAGTTTCACACCACTCGATATCAAATCAAAAAAAATATTTACTTTTGACAAATGTTACTGTCTTGCATGTTGTATGAGCCTGCATACTAAATGATTTCACATACATGTTACACAGCGAACTCCTGCGCAGTCTGATCTCGCTCAAAAGCAGCCACGCTGCACTGCTTACAATACGTGTTGCACTGGTGCCTCCTTTTCAATTGTCTGTTGCTGCACTTTGTCACATATATTGTTAGTGTGTACTGTAGAGTCACCCATCTGACATCGTGCCATGCCAGTGCCACACAAGTTTTCCACCCGCATTAAAACCATATTGTCACCTCTTTTCCTCTTCAGCCTGTGTCTCCTGTTCACCCTCACTGTGCCACAAGCTCCAATTCCCCTGCTCTGTAGCTTCATGAACAATTCTGGGCATGTATAAAAACTGTCCAAATGTACACAACAGGACCCAAAATGTTCATAGCCCTGCAGCGGCTCCAGCACAACCCGACTTGTCAAGGGACAGCTCTCTCTTTGAAAGGAATACGTTCCTGTATACACTGTGTGCACAATTATTAGGCAAGTGAGTATTTTGAGCATATCATCATTTTTATGTGTATATTCCAACTCCAAGCTGTATTAACTTGAATACTTATTGGATTTAAGCACGTCAGGTGATGTGTATTTGTGTAATGAGGGAGGGTGTGGCCTAAGGAGATCAATACCCTATATCAAGGTGTGCAGAATTATTAGGCAGCTAGTTTTCCTCGGGCAAAATGGGCCAAAAAAGAGATTTAACTGACTCTGAAAAGTCAAAAATTGTAAAAAGTCTTTCAGAGGGATGCAGCACTTTTGGAATTGCTAAGATATTGGTGTGTGATCACAGAACCATCAAACATTTTGTTGCAAATAGTCAACAGGGTCGCAAGAAACATGTTGAGAACAAAAGACGCAAATTAGCTGCCAAAGATTTGAGAAGAATCAAACGTGAAGCTACCAGGAACCCATTATCCCCCAGTGCTTTCATATTCCAGAGCTGCAACCTACCTGGAGTGCCCAGAAATACAAGGTGTTCAGTGCTCAAAGACATGGCCAAGGTAAGGAGGGCTGAAACCCAACCACCACTGAACAAGAAACATAAGTTGAAACGTCAAAACTGGGCCAAGAAATATCTGAAGACAGATTTTTTTCAAAGGTTTTATGGACCGATGAGATGAGAGTGACTCTTGATGGACCAGATGGATGGACCTGTGGATCAGTAATGGGCACAGAGCTCCACTCCAACGTGGAGGTGGGGTACTGGTATGAGCTGGTATTTTTAAAGATGAGCTAGTTGGACCTTTTTGCATTGAAGATGAACTCAAAATCAGCTCCCAAACCTACTGCCAGTTTTTCGAAGACACTTTCTTCAAACAGTGATACAGGAAAAAGTCTACATCTTTGAAGAAGACCATGATTTTTATGCTCTATCGCTTGCATCGAAGTTCTCCACTGCGTGGCCAGCCAGTAAAGGCCTTAAAGATGAAGGAATAATGACATGGCCCCCCTTCCTCATCTGACCTAAACCCTATCGAGAAGTTGTGGGCACTTCTTAAACGTTAGATTTACGGGGGAGAAAAACAATACACCTCTCTGAAGAGTGTCTGGGAGGCTGTAGTCACTGCTCCACAAAAAGCTGATCGTCAACAGATCAAGAAACTGACAGACTCCATGAATGTAAGGCTTATGACTGTTATTGGAAAGAAGGGTGGCTATATTGGTCATTGATTGATCGATTTCTTTTTTTTGAAATGTCAGAGATGTTTATTTGTAAATTTTGAGGTGTTTGTTTATTATTCTCACTATAACAGATGAAAATAAACAAGTGAGATGGGAAAATTTTCATTTTTCCTTTAGTTGCATAATAAATCTGCACACTAATAGTTGCCTAATAATTGTGCGCACATATGTATTCCCCTGATGATGTTCACACTCACATTTCCGTTGTGAAACATTCAGGTTTCAGGTTTATTAACATTTTGGATTGACTGATAGCACTGTGTTTGTTCCATATTAAAATGAATCCTCAAAAATACAACTTGCCTAATAATTGTGCACACAGTGTATGCGATTACTTTCAGGCAGAAACCAGTGTTTGCTTCTGCCAGTACAAAATCCTTAGATAGATGTAAGGCGATAGATAGATAGAGAGATAGATGTAAGGCGATAGAGAGATAGATGTAAGTAGAGGGATAGATACTTTACTAATCCCAAGGGGAAATATAATAATATATACTGGCGTCCCTTGTATTTTATCAGATTCCTGCGCAGACAAATCACGGCCAGGCTGATAAACTGTTTATGTTGGATCCACAATGTCAAGCAGGGGCTGTATTTTATACGTGGGGTTATAGCCTGGCTCACCCCTTGGGATTTGTTTCTGGTTATCACAGGTGAATAAAACTTTGCAGCGGCATGTACCTATCATCACATGGCATAACCTGTCCAAAGCCACCAGGGGAACAAGCATGTTTGGACCAAAGCTCCATGAAGTTATATCAGCAGTTTAGTCCCATCTCTATTTGTAAGGCCAGAAAGACCTTCATCTCGTCTTTTGTTGAAAAACAAGAATGCAGTGCAAGCACAGCCTGTGATTCATAAAATCGCTCTGCATACCCGTTTGTCTCATCTGACAGTAGCTGAAAAGCAGCGTCAGGAGAGAACAGCCGGAAGTAGTCCAGCGGCCAGTAATCTGTCGTGTCCAACAGCAAGCCATGCGGTCTTGTGAAGTCCGGTAGCTAGTTTGGCTCCCACGGATCAATGTCTGGGTATTCCTCCCACATGAACCTTGCCGTAGGTGCATCGGCTGCACAAATGCGCTCAGTTGGCGCCAATTCCTGACTCTCTTGCTCGATCTCCAAATCACCGTCAACAAAATCTGATTCTGAAAAATCAGAGTCCGACTCAGTGATAATGCGTACAACATCATCTGCTGAGTATTTTCTTTTCTGTACTCGCTTTGCTCCCTCGTGAGATGTCGATGCCATCTTGCTTTTGTTTACATTTCGTAACTCACGCACACGCAAGACTTGATGGCGAGTCAATGAGTCTCACATTCCTTCAAACACAGAGGGAATGCCTGTGACGTAACAGTGAGCTGTGTCACCATTAACAGCTGATTTTTCACCCTCAACCCCTCCTATCGACAAAAGTCGACACCTGCCCTAAAAGAGTTAAGGCTCTTTTTGTTGGTATACAAATACTGTCACTGTGTATCACTACCTATCAATACGTGTCACTAAGTAAGAACGTATTGCACCGAGGTCATGAACTTCACATGTGACACACTCTGGCTCAAAAAATCCAGAAAAAAAAATGTAAAACTAGCCGACACAGTTTTTGGCACTAATGTGGTGAGGTGTCTCACCCTCACAAACACAATCTAAGAGGCCAGTCTCAGGTGGGCACGTCTCACCGATGCCACGGCTACAGCTGAGAGCTTCTCAAGCACAGCGGCGTCTCAGTTTCTGGTAAGCGGACCTCCACGATGCCCGTTATACCTGTCCCTGGCTAGTCCTGAAAGTCAGCCTTCATTAGAGGTTGTCTGTCATAAACTCAGAGTCCCCTTTTGTCAGAAAGCTTGTCTCAAGAGTCCCCCAGGGGTACACTTTGTCCCCTGTCCTATGAAGAATCACGCAGTGGATGGCAGGGCTGTGTACAGCAGACGTATGCGTGACACTTGCAAGTTTAAGTTGGACTCACTTACGCAAGCACCAAAGTTGAGTCAAATGTATTTATATTGCATTTATTACAACTGAAAGTTGACTAAAGTGCTTTACAATGACATAATCAGCAACAGACAAGAAAAGGAGTAAAAAAACAAAAAAAAACAAAAAAAAAAAGTAACACCCCAGCTTAGAGCAATGCCTGACAATGAACAGCCATAAAAACATATCAACAGAGCTAAAACTACAAAGTTAGACTGACAATTAGTGCTGGGAGGTATACCTGTTCATACCAAAAACCGTTTTTTTAATTTTTGTTATGATATGGATTTTTCTTATACCGCAACACCGGTTTAAATTGCCTAAACAACATTCGGAACCTGGCGCAGTGGGAAACTGTTTAAGAGGGGACCCTTTTCACTGCTGCACCGGAGTACACGCATTAGTGGAGGTATTGAACAGTGAAAATGGACAGAAAACATTCTGAAACTGAGGCTGTAGCAGACAATAAAGTTAAACATGATGACACAGAGGAAAGGAGCCGTGTCTGTTGTCTGGAGATACTTTGGTTTTAAAAGTTCGGATGTGGACCATTATGTTCAAATGTGTGAATACTGTTTCTATACTACAGGATAATACTGCAAGCCAAGTTGTACTTGTTTTATTCCCCCCCCACCCCCCATACTGTGTAATGTACCTGGGTACTGTGTAATAGTGTGACGACATGCTGAATTTATTCTCGACATTTCCACTTTAATCTACATCAAGCTCCGCCGCAAGTGGCAGCCCTTCCAGCAGCTCCGTGTATGACTCTCTTTTTACTTTTTTCTCTATTATTCTCTATTTCACTGATCACTTCTACCACTTTCTTTTATGTGGAATCGCTCCCTGGACACTTTTTACTGCTTTTACTACCTCACATGGATTTTTACACGCTAAGACTTGCCTATTCAAGTTGTCAACTTCAAGCGCTGAGAAGAAATGCCCATGCATAACAGATGCAGGAAGCCATGACAACACTTTGTGTATAGTTTGTCATTTTTCATCACTGCGCTGAAAGGATTTTCAGGACGGATGACATTATCACTCATCCATCCATCGGCTGGCCTTTACTAAGGTTCCAAAGAAGGGAAGGAGAGGATTCCATTTCATCTCTAACACACAGAAATAGTACAATGCCCAATTTTTTTTAGTTCTACCTGTCTCTCTTCAAATGCTTGCCTAGTAGTTCAAAATGCTGAGAGCCCCTGTGTGCTCACTTTGGCCTGTACATGCGAGTGGATTTACAAAATAATTTTTGTACAGAGCACAGCGACATTAAAAACTTACATTCTTATTACAGGTATATTGAGAGAAGGGTACTAAGGATAGAGCTACCAGGGAAGAGGAAAAGAGGAAGGCCCAAGAGAAAGTTTATGGATGTGGTGAGAGAAGACATGCAGGTGATGGGAGTGACAGAGGAAGATGACGATGACAGAAAAATATGGAAGATGATGATCCGCTGTGGCGACCCCTAATGAAAGCAGCCGAAAGTAGTTAATATGGAGGTGGTCCACTCCTACAAGCACTTGGAGGTCCGCATAAATTTTTATGTTTTCCTCACTTTAAGTTCCCAATAAAAGAAGACGTATTCTGTCTTCCTAATCTTATTGAAGAATTTCATCCCGAAGGGTTATCAACAGCAGAAATTAATATACGGGCAATCCTAGCACTGAGAAACGATGAAGTCAAACGAATTAACGTGAAAATTGTTGATCGGTTACACGGCAAATTGGTTAAATGCGTATCAATAGACTCTGCTGAAATAGTTGGTGGTGATGGCGCGGAAGATGAAAACATCAACTTACAATATCATGAAGAACATCTACAACTGTTAACACCGTCTGGTCTTCCACCGCACGAATTACTGTAGAAAGAAGGACGTATCCATGAAAGGTAATGGAGTACATCTTCAGGGGATAACATGAGACAACAAAGGAGATCTTGATATGCCATTTGTATTCAAAACTATTAAAGTTTCCTGTTAGAATAACTTTTGCAAAGACAATTAACAAATCACAGGGACAAACATTCAAAAAAAGTTGTTTTATTGAATAGAGAGAAAGAAACGAATTTCATTCACGGGCAGTTATATGTTGCGTTGTCCAAACACGGAATCAAAATTCAATGCGATATTGAAGAAAAGTTAGTTAAAAAAAAATTGTTTTTACTGAAGTTTTACAGTAAAAGTGCAAGTTTAATAAGTATTTGCGTGTTAATTTCAAATCCAAGCAGAATGAAATCGTATTACGCAATGAATACCTCTAACGCAACACGAAACAATTTTCTTTTCGATTTATTATTATGTTTTACTAGGGTTAATTACTCGCTGTAATGTAAAATAGTTAGGTCTATTATGCATATGTAACAAGTGCCATGAAAATATCAATCAGTTTAAATTGTACATCCGCATCCCCATATGTGAAGTAGCTAACGTGTAGCGCCCGCCCGGGGGTTGGCAAGTGAAGCGAGCAGTGGGCAGGGCAGAGCCCCCTAGTGAATTGTATAGAACACTGGGAGCCAGTGCAGTGTGTGCAAAATGAGCGCAATGGGTGCGAGTAAGGAGCCTGGCGGCTGCATTTTGGCTTAACTGAAGACGCGAGAGAGATGACTTACTCAGACCCATATAAAGAGCACCGCAATAATCAAGTCGCGAGGAAATAAAAGAATGAACAAGCATCTCTACTTCTGACTTTGAAACTGCATTTCTTAGCTTAGAATGATTTCTTAAAATGAATGAAACACGAGCAGCTGACTGCTCTTCCATGTGAGACGAGCATCAGGGACTGATTAAAAATAACCCCAAGGTTACGTAAACTCGACTTAATAACGGGAGAGACAGGAGATCATTTTAAGCTAATCTCAAAATAAAGAGCAGGAGGAGCAACAATTACAGTTGTGCTTGAAAGTTTGTGAACCCGTTTGAATTTTCTATATTTCTGCATAAATATGACCTAAAACATCATCAGATTTTCACTCAAGTCCTAAAAGTAGATAAAGAGAAACCAGTTAAACAAATGAGACAAAAATATTATACTTGGTCATTTATTTATTGAGGAAAATGATCGAATATTACATATTTGTGAGTGGCAGAAGTATGTGAACCTCACGGATGATCAGTTAGTTTGAAGGTGAAATTTGAGTCAATGGGATGCCAATCAGGTGTGAGTGGGCACCCTGTGTTATCTAAAAAACAGGATCTATCAAAGTCTGCTCTTCACAACACATGTTTGTTGAAGTGTATCATGGCACGAACAAAGGAGATTTCTGAGGACCTCACAAAAAGAGTTGTTGATGCTCATCAGGCTGTTGAAGGTTACCAAACCATCTCTAAAGAGTTTGGACTCCACCAATCCACAGTCAGACAGATTGTGTACAAATGGAGGAAATTCAAGACCATTGTTACCCTCCCCAGGAGTGGTCGACCAACAAAGATCACTCCAAGAGCAAGGCACACGTGTAATAGTCGGCGAGGTCACAAAGGACCCCAGGGTAACTTCTAAGCAACTGAAGGCCTCTCTCGCATTGGCTAATGTTCACGTTCATGAGTCCACCATCAGGAGAACACTGAACAACAATGGTGTGCATGGCAGGGTTACAAGGAGAAAGCCACTGCTCTCCAAAAAAACATTGCTGCTCGTCTGCAGTTTGCTAAAGATCACGCGGACAAACCAGAAGGCTATTGGAAGAACGTTTTGTGGACGGATGAGACCAAAATAGAACTTTTTGGTTTAAATGAAAAGCGTTATGTTTGGAGAAAGGAAAACACTGCATTGCAGCATAAGAACCTCATCCCATCTGTGAAACATGGTGCTGGTAGTATCATGGTGTGGGCCTGTTCTGCTGCATCTGGGCCAGGACGGCTTGCCTTCATTGATGGAACAACAAATTCTGAATTATATCAGAGAAGGAAAATGTCAGGACATCTGTCCATGAATTGAATCTCAAGAGAAGGTGAGTCATGCAGCAAGACAACGACCCTAAGCACACAAGTCGTTCTACCAAAGAATGGTTAAAGAAGAATAAAGTGAATGTTCTGGAATGGCCAAGTCAAAGTCCTGACCTTAATCCAATCAAAATGTTGTGGAAGGACCTGAAGCGAGCAGTTCATGTGAGGAGACCCACCAACATCCCAGAGTTGAAGCTGTTCTGTACGGAGGAATGGGTGAAAATTCCTCCAAGCCGGTGTGCAGGAATGATCAGAAGTTACCGGAAACGTTTAGTTGCAGTTATTGGGGGGTCACAGCAGATACTGAAAGCAAAGGGTCACATACTTCTGCCACTCACAAATATGGAATATTCGATCATTTTCCTTAATAAATAAATGACCAAGTATATTATTTTTGTCTCATTTGTTTAACTGGTTTCTCTTTATCTACTTTTAGGACTTGAGTGAAAATCTGATGATGTTTTAGGTCATATTTATGAAGAAAAATAAGAAAATTCTAAGGGGTTCACAAACTTTCAAGCACCACTGTAGTACCTCAGTCTTTCCTGACTTCAGCTGCAGGTAATTACTACACTAGCACGGAGGCCTTTCAGCCAACAAATTATTTAGCAGAAGTGTGTCAAGAAATGCGATGGGGGGCTCCTTTACACCAACGACAATACGCCTGTAGAGCACCTCACTGGGGCTGGGATGGCCAAGTCTTTTGAATTTCTCTTGCTTTATAACCATTCCGGTATGTATAGTATGTTTGGATATTTATTAATTTACTTATCTATCTATTTAAGTATTTATTTATTTAAAGAGCTTCTATAAAAAGCACAGTTTCCCACAGGAGACAAATAAAGCTCTATCTGTTATGAAGCAAAAACTTGACTTGAAAATATGCCAGACTTATCCTTTAAAACTTTCTCCTAAAGGACGATTTATACATCTGCATTGAGCCTACTACACAAGATATGCCAAAGTACTCGTCGCCTACAGCGGGATCTGCGGCACAGCCTGATGCACACCTACTCAAAAATGGGCCGACACGTGGCCTCGACGCAAACCCAACGCAGATCCTTACGACTCCGATAGTCCACTTTGCTGACTACATATTTCCAGAAACACATTTTTGCTTATCTCCAGTTTGGAAGTCAGCGAACATATTGAAAAGTGACAAAACGTGAAGGACAAATATGTTCACCAATGGAAAGAAATGTGTAGCAAGAAGAACAGAGATTCTGGAGGGGAAAGTCTGCCTGCACTTTAACAGATCGTTCAGATTTCTAGCTTTGCTACCCATACCACCAACTAACATGCCAACAAGTAGCATTGCGGGTTGATGTACTTGCAGGATGACATCAATAAAAGTAAAACGTGAAAGAAATAATAATAATTCTTTACATTTATATAACAATAGTCTCCCTAATCAAAGTGCTTTAAACAGCGAGAGGGGAGCCACTTACACCTCCACTAATGTGCAGCATCCACCTGGATGATGTGATGGCAGCCATTTTTGCACCATTACGCTCACCACACATGAACTGTTAGGTGATGAAGGGGTGAGAGAGACAGTTAGCCAATTAGAGACAGGGGACGACTAGGAGGCCCGAAATCATTTTGGTGCCACTTTGGTATAAATACATCTTTTTTTTATATATAAATATTCTTCATTACATTCATTCTTCATACTAGCCAGGGTTTGATGGGATATCCCCCCTCTCATAGCCGGCTGAGGTGTTGGGCAATTTAACCAGGACATTGGAATACACCCTAATGTTTTCAAAAGACACCCACAGAGAGCGAGGACTTCAGCTTTACATCTTAACCAAAAGGACCGTGACATTTTTACACCACGGTGTCCCCAGTCACTGCACTGGGGCACTGGGATCCACACACAGACCACAGGGTAAGAGCCCCACCAATACCTCTTACAGCAACAACCCAAGCTTTTCCGAGATGGTCTCCCATCCAAGTACTGGCTAGACCTGATCATGCTTAGCGCCAGGTGGATGACCGGTTGTGAAGTTCATGCAGTATGAAATGCTTTTCAAGATTACTTAATCAGAATTAGTGAAAACATCATGATTATTTGACAAAGAATAGTGAAACAATAATGGATAAAAAAAAAAGAAATAAAACAGACGATTTGTTAAAATATTTACAGGACTTTCAGCCCCTGGTAGTTTTTCACAGGTCATTGACTTTGTATGACAACTGGAACTGCAGTTATGTAAGAATGTCAGGTGTCCACGCTTATCTTATTGGGTCAGTTAGTGTCCCATCTACAGAGTACAGTGAACTTCTTACTTCTGCTAAACAAAGAGCAGCACAGTGCATCGCAACATGGGGACCGAGGTTCACGTCCCTACAGCGAGTTTCCATGATCTCCCAATGTTTGCGTGGGTTCCCTCCCACAGTCCAAAGATGTGCACATTAGGTGGGCTGGTATTGCTCAAAATGGCCCCAATGTGTGTGTGTATGTGTTCACCTTGAGATAGACTGGCACCCTAGCCAGGTATTATTCGTGCCTTGTGCCGAGTGATTGCTGGGATAGGCTCCAGCTGCCCCACGATCTTGCCCACGTTAAGACGGATTGTGATAAACAACACACAACATGTTGGTGCTCTTTAAAGCTGCAACGTCAGTGGCGGAGAGAGATCTACCCAAGACTCCATGTGCAGCACTGTCACCTGGCATTGAGAATAACTTACATTTTACAAACACTGATTAAAATGGCATAATGCTACCGTCCGTTACAAGTGGGCTATTTCTAAGAATATTTTAGACTATAAATTCCAACCAATACCTGCCAACCCTGGTACCGACTGCTCTGGTTTTATTCTGCTACTGACTGATCTCCCAGTCCATCACCACCACTTTATGCTGGGCTGCTGTCACACTTTCTCCATTTATGACCTAACAATTATTTTTCTACTTCACATGACATTAGAAAGTCTACTGGGCTTTCACGTCCCCCACTACTGTAAGTGACAGGCGGATTTACTTACATAAGAGAAACTGGCCGAAAGTGACTGCATGACAAGAGTGGGTCAGCAGTCGGGATGTTTGACCAAATGTCAGTCCAGAGGGCTCCCGGACAGCTCTTGCCAATGCAGAAGCTTTAATGGCAGACGACTGCCTGATGGGTGACCGGGTGCCCGGTGCCCTCGGCGGCTGCACTCTCCCCATTCTGACGGCACTTGAATCCCAAACCACCGACTCGCGTGTCAGCACTCGTTAACACACTGAAAGCAAAGCAGACACCTAACGGCTCCGATAGGGACACGAACATCGCCCTCACAATCACGGGGAGAGCGCGCGCTCGGTCATTCTGGGCTCAAACCTGTCACTGTCACTTGTTTCCAGATGGACTCCTCTTAAGACGCGGCTTTTCAGGCTCCCGCAGGTGCGCACGCCTCGGACTCGACATGCACCGACCGTCTTTACGGACCCACATGCTCCGGTGTTCAGACATGAACACTCACTCTTGTCGTCCAGATCACAGGTGGTCCCTTTCCAGACACGCTCGACTCTCACAGACACTTTGGACGGCAGCGCACGCCTTGCTCGCTGTCCTTCTCTCACAAGTTTGCGGCGTAACAAACACTCAACAAGGCTCACCTGGCCTCGGATAACAGGGTCCGGTAGGATCTCGATGCCGTATTTCATCTCATTTAGCTCCTCTAAGTTGAGCAGCGCGGCAGCCGACAAGAAGAAGAAGGTGATAAAAGTCCAAAAGCTCCACAGCTCCGCTCCCCGCGACATGGCGGCAGCCATCTTCCGCGCTCACCCCTCCGTCTCCTTGTTTCACGTGCCACCTACGCGCCCCTCATTGGCTGGAACTCACGCTAGTCGTAGTTGTCCCGCTTTCATTGGTGCACTGCTGCATAAAGCTCCACCCTCCACAGCTTCCTCTATTTATTTTGTTTTGCCTTTCAAGCCCAGGGATAGATTGGCAGACGAAAGACCAATAGAAAGACGAGATCTGCCGAGAATGCGCGGTGTCATCGGGGAGTCTGGGCAAAAGATATACCCGGCAGACAATGACCGCTTCCGTGAGATGCAGGATGAAGGGATCAGTGAAATTTGATTGGTAGGCCCTGCTTAATCAGGGGTGGAACCCCGGAAAAAAAACAATTTTTTTTAATAGCAAGTTTATTCTTTACCAGCTCTACTACTACATGCTTCCACTGGGATCTCTCATTAGGAAACATAATGTTAATTTTCACTCGTATGCAGATGACACCCAGTTATACCTTTCATTTAAATCAAATGAAGTTTCTCCGATGTTGTCTTTAATTAGCTTTGTTAGTGAATTAAAGGAGTGGATGAATGAGAACGACTTGTCTTTAAACACAGATAAAACAGAGATGTTAATTGTTGGAGGGAATGACGCTGATCACAGCAATATTTTGTCGACATTTAACTCAGTTGAAATCCCAATTAATTTTACTGAATCAGCCCGCAATCTAGGAGTTATCTTTGATTCTAGCATGTCATTTAAATAACATATTACAAAGTTGTCCAAAACATGTTTCTTCCATCTTAAAAATGTTAAGAAATTAAGGCGCTTTCTAAATAAACAGGATTGTGAGAAATTAATTCATGCATTAATCTCTAGTAGGATTGACTACTGCAATACGGTGTTCACTGGCTGTTCAAACTGTTCTTTATACAGCCTCCAGTTAATCCAAAATGCGGCTGCAAGAATTATTACAAGAACAAGAAAATATGAACACATAACTCCAGTTCTTAAATCCTTACACTGGCTCCCGGTTAAGTTTAGGGCAGATTTCAAAATCCTCCTGTTAACATATAAAGCATTAAATGGCCAAGGTCCGGCTTACTTGTCTGAACTTATCATGACTTACAAACCTGAGCGCACATTAAGATCTCAAGATGCCGTGTCTGCTTATGATTCCAAGGATTAATAAAATAACAGTGGGGGGTCGAGCTTTTAGTTACAGGGCCCCTAAACTGTGGACTGGTCTTCCTGCTTCTATAAGAGATGCCCCTTCGGTCTCAGCCTTTAAATCCCAGCTGAAGACTCACTACTTCAGTTTAGCACACCCTGACTAGAGCTGCTGATTAACTGTACAGACTGCATCTCTGTTGTTAGTCATTAGCACTAAAACATAAGTAACATGATAGTTATAATTGAATACCAACCCTCATCTATTCTGTTTCTGTTCTCGGTACTCAAATGTGGCAATTGGTGCCACGACCCTCCTGCCAAGTTGTTTGCCTGCCTATGGTAAAGTCATCCCTGGTGGAGGATCACAGGAATCATGGGAAAGAGGGGCCCTTTCATCGGATTGGCTGGCCGAGCAACGTTTCAGCCGTGGAATGGCCAAATGGGGAGGCAGCTTGACGGATGAGGTCTCCAGGACTCTAAAAATATCAAAATCTTATTATGTGATAACATCTACTGTTAAATTCTGCTCTGTACTTCTAAAATTTTTATTTTTATGCTGTATTAAGGATTTGTTCTGTTCTGTATACTTGTATTGAACCCCTTCTTTTGACACCCACTGCACGCCCAACCTACCTGGAAAGGGGTCTCTCTTTGAACTGCCTTTCCCGAGGTTTCTTCCATTTTTCCCTACAAGGTTTTTTTGGGAGTTTTTCCTTGTCTTCTTAGAGAGTCAAGGCTGGGGGGCTGTCAAGAGGCAGGGCCTGTTAAAGCCCATTGTGGCACTTCCTGTGTGAATTTGGGCTATACAAAAATAAACTGTATTGTATTGTATTGTACTACCCGTAAAACGGATTAACATTTAAGTAACGAATGTCCTAAGTGTTAACATTCTCAGTGCACCATCTATTGGAATGTATTATTTAACGCATATACAGTAGGTATAAGTTAATTGCATTTGCCATTCCAGTGATGGGCCATCTGTTGGAATGGCGATGCATTTTATTACTATAAATGTTTTCAAAATCAATCAGAATGACAAATGTAATGAATATTTTTCTGTTATTTGCCATTTGGCATTGCACTCAGAAAAGCTGTGTTGATGTTTCTGATAGATAGATAGATAGATAGATAGATAGATAGATAGATAGATAGATAGATAGATAGATAGATA
>JANRMT010062791.1:177962488-177986274 GCA_026402145.1 Polypterus bichir lapradei | reverse complement strand
ATAGATAGATAGATAGATAGATAGATAGATAGATAGATAGATAGATAAAATACACTATATAATAGAAAGTGATAGATGGATGAAATGCACTATAATGTTAATGTTTCTGATGTGCCATCTGTTGGAATGACAAATGCAATGCATTTTATTGCTACATATATTTGTGAAGCACCATCTGTTGGAATGACAGAGAGACATGACAACTGAGCAGTCAAACAGATACAAAGACCCACAGACATTTAACCTTTTAAGGTGGATAGTAATAATCAATACAAATGAAAAAGATGAAATATTATAAAAAATAGATGTGAAAGGCACTATATAATAGATAGATAGATATGAAAGGCACTATATAATAGACAGTGATAGATGGATGAAAAGCACCATGTAATGGATAGATGGCAGATATGAAAGGTGCTATATGATAGATAGATAGATGTGAAAGGCACTATAATGTTAATGTTTCTGATGTACCATCTGTTGGAATGACAAATGCAATGCATTTTATTGCTACATATATTTGTGATGCACCATCTGTTGGAATGACAGAGAGACATGACAACTGAACAGTCAAACAGATACAAATCCACACAGACACTTAACCTTTTATTAAGGTAGATAGTAATAATCAATACAAATGAAAAAAGATGAAAGATTATAATTAATAGATGTGAAAGGCACTATATAATAGATAGATAGTGTAAACGGCACTATATAGCGCCTGACCCGACACAGATTGGACACTGGAGGCACGTGTAAAATAAAATGCTTTTTTATTCCTCTTCAGCTGGAGGGCACGTCTTCCCCGTACTCCCCCCAGCCACAACACAGTCCCAAACACCAGTAATACAGCACAAGCACAATCACTCTTCTTCTTACTGGCACCACCACTCCTCCCTTGCAACCTTGTCCTCCTCCACCCGACTCTGGCCGATGAGTGGTGGTTGCTGGCTCCCTTTTATAGGTCACCTGGAAGTGCTCCAGGTGTTTGATCACCAAGATCCGACGGCACTTCCAGGTGTGATGAAGCTGTTGCCCACACGGGCTCAGGAGTCCCAAACACAGCACCCCCTGGCGGTACCTGCAGGACCCAACAGGGCTGCCCCCAACTCCAATTCCCAGGGAGCACTGTGGGAAACTGAGGCACTACACCAGCCCAGGGGGGCGGCCATCTAGCGTCCAGGGGGAGGTATTGCACTGTCCAGGGCTGCTCCCCCTGAATACAGTGTACAGGGGCGTCCCGACTGGGCATGGACGCCAGGCGCCTGTCACAATAGATAGATAGATAGATAGATAGATAGATAGATAGATAGATAGATAGAGGCGTTTCCAAGAGGGCAGATAACAGAATTGATGCCAATGGTCGAACAGCTGTGAATCTTCTGTTCTGCAGAGGGAGGAAGAGAGAAGGCATTAGGTCACAGTGCCACCCCCTGGTTCAGCGTGAAATTACCACCAATAGAACCCTGCAGCTGTGTCCCATGTCCACGACTGTGACAACACATTACAGATTATTAGAAGATTAAAAGGATTACAGAGGAAAGATTAAAGATTAAACAATTAATAGATAACAAGTAGAAACAAACTGAAGAACACCACGGCCATATTAAACTCTATAACAAAGAAACAAACTGTGTTAATTTAGCATGTTTTAAATAAAATGATGTTCAGATAACAAATGTGTTATTTCGGCTGTCTTGTCAGTTTTTTTATATTTTTGATAGATGATGCAAATGACTTGACAGTTGTGGTGGTTGAGGTAAGAAGGGTGGACAAACAAAGCGCAGTTTGGGGTGCCAACACAGCCCTCCCTGTCTGGTAACGTTGCTTTCAAACAAAAAAACACACAATGTTGCAAAATAAGAACAAAAGCAGCTTTAATAATAATAATAATAACAAAGTGGCCTTGACCGTCAGTTTCTGCCGGTGACGCCCGTTCTCATAAAGGAGGTTCTCTCGTTCTCTCTCTGGATCGTCTCCTTGGTTAAGGTTGCCTCCATTAGGGCGGTCGTCCTTTTTAAAGCCCCTGGACCATAATGGGCGGGGCCAACTGCCCTCACTGGGTGTTTTCTCTGGGCTGTGGATGAAGAATGTGACAAGGCAGCCTGTTGGCCCTGGGTGGTAGTACACACCTGGGAAGATCTTAAGTGGTGATCCTCAGCCACACATGCATGACAAGGTCCTCAATTAATAAGCTATCATTTGGAATTGCATTATTAAATTTACTAAGTTACAAAATGTCAAATTGTGAATGAAGAAGTTTGCAAGGAATATGAAGAGATTTACAACGTCGTTACATTCTTTGTTACTTTATGTATAACAGAACAGGACATAAGCCTGCTCCATATTTACTGTAGTGTTCATTTTATCTTCCCAAACTGCTTTTCCTTGTGATTTTTTGAATTTTTTTTTAATTTATTTTGTCGTGTGTGTGTTTGGGGGACATGGAGGACAGCTAATGGGCTCCGGTGACTGTAATTCTACCGCCACTCCAGGGGTTGGCGCTGTTTCCTAATGCCTTTCTCTCTTCCTTCCTCTGCAGACCAGATGACTGACAGCGCTAACACCCCTGATGTCACTTCCCAATTCCCGCCCACTTGGACCCGCCTCTTCCTGCTTAACCGGAGGCTCTGTCAGTGTGTCATAAAACATTAGACATGCACAGGACAAATCTTACAGCATCATGAAATGAATTTTAATTAAGCAGAGAGCGCGTGCGCGAGACAAATCGGATGGGGACTCATGTCGCAAAGTAAAAAAACGCAGATAGGTCAGGGTTGTAATCATAAAGCTCTGCGCATGCACACGCAAATCGGGTAGGCACCACAGATCGGGTAGCGACAGGCACCACCAGACTTTGCCAGTGCAGTCCTGAACCTGCGTCTGTAAGGGTGTTTTTATGGGGTGACCAGGCAGGTACCCCAAACTCTTTATCACTGTCCTTATGTTCTCTTACCATGTGTATTTGTTCCAGATGAATACATTACAGAAATAATGGAAGAATATGACATTCAGACGTAAGTTTAAGAAAATCAGAATGACAAGATTTAAAAAAGTTGGTTCAATCTGAACTACAAATGAGCCCTTTAGTCACTAAAACAATTTAAATATGTAATTATAAAGCACGCTATGATACTTTTTTTAACCATTAAAGGAATATGTAAATCTCCAGTGCGTATTTTACAGTAAGTATGCTCAATACATTCATTATTTTCACCACAAAAGCTGCATCAGTTTAGCATATTTGGAGTAACTTTCCAAAAAGACTCCTTTTGTTCCATCAGCTGCAGTGGCGAGAAGCCCAGGCACATGCCAGGGGTCTTCAAGTTTGGTCTCGGGGGGGGGGGGGGGATACATTGGCAGCAGATTTTCCATTCGCTACAAAGTCTTAGTTAGAAGCCAAGCCCTCGTCAAGAGCAGAACTGCATGGCTTTCATTCTGAGGTCAAGCCCAGCGCTTTTCTTGTCGTATTGCAGCATACAGTGGCACGATGTAATGTTCCCCAGGACCTTGCCGTGCGGCAAACACAAAAAGTGACCGGCAGGTTAAAACAAAACAACCAAAATAAACTGGAGCACACTATACTTTAGTGCCGGCGCCATGTGCTGGAGTGCATACTCTTGGTCTTTATGTGGCTGAAGAACTGCTCACCTTTGCTGCATGGGATGGAGTTCTGTTTGCGACTTTGCCCGTTTGACTTTTTATAGGCGTCCCTGCCGCTGGTGACCAAACGCCAGCTCATACTATGGGTGACTCGTCTCTTGCTGATGCAACTTGTCAACACCGTTATGGTGCTAAGAGGAGGTTGGGAACATGCATTGATTACAGCACGTCACCGTACCCACCACACAACAGACCACCCGGATTGGGGCCCGAGTGCAGCCGTGCAACGGGTAACACCTCATAAGTCAATAAATAATCGGTATTGAATAGACAGTAATAAATTCAAATAGATAATAATCAATAAGTTAGTGATAACAACAACTGATATGGGCAGCAGTCGTAAATGAGGTCCTGTATGCAGATCAACTGCTAAGAGCAGACCTGAGGTGAGCAGGGCAGCACAGGGTCCGGACCACCAAGGGGTAGAGAAGTTGACGTCCCCCTGACGCCTCTCCTCTGTCTCCCCCTCTTATCAGTACACCTGCGTAAGTGCAGAGTCACCTGGGGATTTCTACAAGTGACATGACCTGCTGTTATGGACCTTCCAGAACTGGTGTGGATGCTACAGAGTGGGACATAGGGACCACGGTGAAGGGTGGCATAGGTCATTCACATTACGGATGTAATTCTTAATAATGGAGGGCAGAGAGGACCTAATGACCTATTCTGGTGTGCATGTGTGAACTGGACAGTGGTTTGCACCTTGTGGTAAACCCTCTGACTTTACTTTCATGAAGCCTTCTCTCGATTGTACACTTTGGCAATGATGGGCCTACCCCCCTGTGGAGGGTGGTCTTGGTTTGGCTACATCATGTCATGAAGGGGTTCTTCTTCTTCACCAAGGACAGATCTCCATGATCATCCAGTCCAGTTGTCTTCTGTGGTTGTCCAGACCTTCTGGTGTTGCTGAGCTCTCCTGTGTGCTCCTTGTCTTTCAGAATGTGCCAGATGGTTGATTTGCCCGCTCCTGGGGTCTCTGGTGTCTCTGCCTTCTCTCCAAAGGGTTTGTTTGGTTCTCTCAGCCTGCTGATGGCCTCCTCTTACTTACACAGACAGCTCTTTGGACCTCATATTGAGAGTTCCAGTCCAGTTTTTTTTATGTGGAGACCTCCTGGATCTTCTTCTACCTGCTTAATGGTTAATGAGATAATGAGGGGCCTGCTCCCACCTGGCTATGGAAGAGCACGTCAGCCACATGTTCAAATTTGTCTGAGCACCTGGAAATGGGGGGAGACTGTGCAGAAAAATTCCAAAACGGCTCACGTGATATTTTTTGTAAACCCCTTGAAGCCTCCACTTCAATCACATCCTGATTGCTTTGTTTCAAATGCATTGTGGTGGCGCACTGAGCCAAAATCATATAAACTGTGGCACTGTCCAAGTACCTACCGGTACTTGTGTACCCGACAGTATTTAGGATCTTTTCTAAGGGTCCCAACAAACATGTCCAGGCCACTTTAGAAGACTGTTGTAGAATAAGTAACACTTGACCTCTTGTCACACTTGGTTTGTTTAACTCGATGACATCAGAATGGCATGCAGGTACACAGGGGGCAATGGCTTCTCATGTCATCAATTTTCAGGTGGCAGACCCTACTCAGGGAGCTCTAAGGGGGCCAACGCCTTCATCCACGTCTGTAGATTTTCCGTTTTATCACGCTGCCCACCAGCTTGTTGACGGTTGCCATGACGTCACCGATGCGGCCGCGTGAAGATCGGTGCACCTCCAAGATAAACGAACGCCTATACGGCTCAACTTGGGACGGTGCGACATTACGACATTTACACCTAGGGGTTTACAGAATTTGGCTTTGGCTCGGACCTGCGGCCCTTCCAGGGGTTGTTCCTGCTGTGCCCCCTGCTGATTGCTGAGACGGACTTCAACTTTCCCGAGAAGCACCTCAGGATCAGCGGGTTTGGAAGGTGGATGGATGGATGAACACAAATGTAGCTGGTTGGCATGTGTGCTCAAGACTTTATCTCTCCGTTTTGAGATTTCTAGCTCTCCTTGTTTCTATGGTCACGATTTTGGCTCAGATGACATGTCAGGCAGCACTTTAGTGTCTCGACTTTGGCTTCTTTTTTTATTTCATGCCATTCCTACATCTGCCTTTTGCAGACAGCACAACGTCAAGCACCAGTGATGGTAAAACAGCAAACAAATAATGGAATATAAAATGACACAACATGAAGATCTACCGGGGTCATCCAAACCACAGAATATCCCACCATGAAATACTCGACACCAGAAGCAGAACCATAAATGAATATTCATGGAATTCCAATTTTTGTCCAATGCCCAAAGTGCTAAATCATACTATAGATAAGTGACGGGCGCGATTCACGACAATGAAGACCACTACTCCAAAATAGTGAGCTGTACAAGTTCAGGCATCTGTTGTGTCACAAAACAAATCAACCAGTGGGTTGCTTTAAAGGGCTCAGGCAGAACTAAAACGTTGAGGCTACACCTGTGTCCACCTGAGCAAAGGTATGAGGGTCCATGGGCAGCCTTAATAAACTGTCATGAACTATAGAGTCCTCAGGTATAACAGTCCCAAAAATGCCCAATAGAGGGGGAGAAGGCCATAAGGAGCCCTAGGAGGGGTTGGGGGACCCCCTCAGTGTCAGACAGTGAGTGGTGGTGGGTGGGGGGGCGTTTGGTTCCAGCATGTCATTAAAGAGTGCCCCTTGTTGTCTGGAGTGGGCGCCCCTTAATTTTCATAATCAGGTGATGGCATCTTAGGTGGTGGCCTATGTCTCCTAACGGATTGACCGGCTATTAGAGGGGGAAATCCCGTCAAACCCCGGCTAGTAACAAAGAGGGCAATGAAGAATTTTTATTAAAAAAGATGTATTTATACCAAAATGGCACAAAAATAAGCTCTGAGGAACACCTGGCAACGGGCACAGAAGTCAATACCTTCAGAATAGGCACTTCCCAAACCCACCACAGTCCCGATACATGAAATCCACAGAATGGTCAAAAGACAGAGCAAGATGTCACCAAAAACCCAGCAAATCACAAAAAAAATATCACAGGAGAACTCACCAACGCCCCAGCACTTTCACAATGAACTGCAAGGGACTGTGGGCTTTCCTCAGTCTGAATAGGGCTGAGGGTTGTCCCTTGATGGTGATGGTCTGGTGGCCCCGATTCTTGGCAGACCACCCACAAAACACATGGAACACAGTAGAAGATACATAGGCACATACTGTTGAAGCTAAATGACCAACAATGGCAGCATAAATAGAGGAATCAAATATGAACAAGAAAAATTTGAAAACGGCATTTAACTCAATCCAGAGGAGGAACCCCAGCTGAAATACAACAGAAATAGCCCTTAGTAAAAGGACAGGTGTCTGTGTGTCCATGTATTTGTATGTCTGTCTGGTTTCTACCTGTCTGTCGTTCCAACAGATGGCACATCACAAACATTTGTAGTAATAAAATGCTTGCACTTGCCATTTCAACAGATGGCACATCACAAACAATAATAGTTCTTTTATGAACCCGAAGTCACATAGCAAATAACAGAGACATATGCACTGCATTTATCATTCCAACAGATGGCGCATCACAAACATTAACATTCATTTATGGATCCCATACTGAATGCAGTATAACAGAGATAAACTATATGCATTGCATTTGTCATTCCAACAAGTGGTACACCACAAACATCTGTAGTAATAAAATGTCTTGCATTTTCCATTCCAACAGATGACACATCATAAACATTAACATTCATTTATGGATCCCATACTAAATACAATATAACAGAGACATATGCTTTGCATTTGTCATTCCAACAGATGGCACATCACAAACATTTGTAGTAATAAAATGTGTTGCATTTGCCATTTCAACAGATGGCACATCACAAACATTAACATTGCTTTTATGAGCCCCATGCCACATGGCATATAACAGAGGCATATGCACTGCATTTGTCATTCCAACAGATGGCATATCACAAACATTAACATTCATGTATGGATCCCATACTAAATGAGATATAACAGAAACTTATTTTATGCATTTTACATTCCAACAGAATCACAAATATTAACATTGCTTTTATGAATTCCATACCACATGGCATATAACAGAGACACAGTGTCCTGGCCTGGCAGGAAACTGTTATTTTTTTGAGAAGAACCTGTAGATGCATGCAATAGGTACTACAAAACAAATAAAGTTTTACCAAAATGAGCAAAGCCAAGACAAGAGGCAAGAATCAAAGTGAAAACTCAGGTAAAAAGTCAAAAACCAGGCAAGGCAAAGAGAAAGTTTGATTTTGTGTTTAAAGGATTTATCTGCAGATCACATAAAGCTTGGTGCAGATGGTGACCTTTTATCCCATCGTGCCGATAAATTCGAGGTCATGGCTCCAGACACCACGCCCCTAGAAACATGAAATAAGACAAAGCAATAAGAGGAATAAGGAACACGCGGGTTCTGAACCTCACAAATAGAGGAGAAGTGCATCTGTCACTGATGTCTTGTGTTTTATGTACTTAAACAGAATGGAAAAAAAAAAGAATAAGGGAGGCAACTGGGGGGGAACACATCTCAGCTATTAACCCTTTGCATAGTGTGGTACAACACTAGCTCTGTCAGGCATCGCAGTGGCTGTGAACCCCCCAAACAGAAAGGAAGCTCAACTGTCTGACGACAAACATTTGCAGTGATAAAGTGCATTGAATTCATCATTCCAACAGATGGTGCCTCACCAACATCCAGATCTGCTCTTCTGCTTCTATGAAACCAGCTGTGCTATCCGTCAAATACAGACGTTGGTGTTAACATTTACAGTTCACCATCTATTTGAATCTATTGTGTAATGCATGGAGTAAGAGTAAGAAAATGCATTGCATTTGGCATTCCAACAGGTGGCGCATTTTATCTATTTATTTATTTTTATGGTTTCCCTTCCATTGATGGGCATTGAAGAAATTTTGAGCTTTAAAAGCCATTTTCTTGGGCCAGGTTAATAGTGTTGGGGTTGGCTGGGTCGTAGCGATGCTAGTCTGGACAGGCTGTCCTGCTGTAGTGGCTGATGGAGGTCTCTTGTACGTGACTCCCCAGGAAGCAGGCCCACCTAATTGTGCAGGGGGGTGCTGGCCCAGCAGTATGTGTTGTGATTACTCACATGAAATGGCCAAAGTGGCTTGAGGCCTCCAGAGATAAGCTGGAATGCCCATCAGTCTGCCAAGAGAAGGGGCACACAGAGGCAGCCAAAGCTCCCACTATCCTGGCTGGATTTGGGCCTGCACAGGAATTCAAGAATTCAAAGGGGAAGAAAAAAAACATGAAAAATAAAAGAAAAAACAAACTTGAGTACAATGCAGTCGACAGGAATCCTCCTAAAGAGACGTTTGTAGTTGTGCAGCCCGCTCTTCCTTTTTGGGCTTCATTGAGGTGGCCACTCAACAACTTGTCCTGCCTTCACTGTGAGCCTCTTCATTGTAGTTTGTGTAGATTGTCCCGTCGACAAATTAACTTCCTTCCTAGCTGAAACTTTCTGACCGAGGGCAGCAGAGTTTCCTCTCTTAGGTTTTGTTGTGTCAGCAAGTCGACAGGTTTTAGCTGGAGGAAAAGACAAAAGACAGAAAAAAAAAAAACAAAAACAAAGAGTCAAAGCCAAAAAAGAGAAGCAAAACTCAGAGAGTTAGGACAAAACCAAAAAAACGAAGATTCTTTAAAAAGGCCTGAAGTCAGCCGAGGACACCGAGAAAGCAGGCAACGTTTTCAACTACAGGAGGCAATGCAGCGGTCAGAAACTCAACCAAACCCTGAACATGCATCAGTGTGCAAAAGTCTGGGCCCCCCGTCTGAAAAAAGAAGATGAAGATGAAGATGAGCTGATCAGCACAAGGCATCAAGTTCAAGATGACGGCACATTGCTGTTCAGCATTTGATGTGAGATTAGTGTTTGGGTTTTGTTTTCTACAAATGCACTGTGGAAAAAAAGAAAGAGCACCGTGCAAAAGTTTGGGCGCCCCCAGATATTTGCGCTTAAGGTGGTCTCAGACCTTCATCAGCTCCTCAGGACTATGGCTTTCTCCATGGTGATTCAAATGTCAATGCTGTTTAAATTCTCGGACCCCTCAAACCTTGAAACCACAATCAGCAGCCAGGGGCTCCTCTAAGCAGCTGCCATCAAAGAATTGACGGCCACAAAACAGGAGAAGGCGACAAGAAGACAGCAAAGTGTTTTCAGTGGGCCGTTTCCTCAGATCGTCATGTTATTGAGAAATGGCAGCTTGACAGTGGAGGGCAAGTTGAGGTCTGGAAGACCAAAAAGACTTTCTGACAGAACGGCTCGCTGGATTGCTAGAAAGGCAACTAACGACTCCAAAAGACCTCCAGGAAGATGCAGCAAACTCTGGAGTGGTGGTCCGCTGTTCTACAAATGTGACCTTCATGATGGAGTCAGCAGAAGAAAACCTCTCCTGCATCCTCACGACAAAATTCACAAATGAACATCTCGACAAGCCCGAGGCATTCAGGAAACGAGTCCTGTGGACCACTGGGGTCCAAATAGAACTTTGTGGCCAAAGACAGCAAAGGTGTGTTTGGAGATCAAAGGGGGGCTGGACTCCAGGAAAAGAACAATGACTCCAACTATGAAACATGGCGCCAGTTCAATCAGGCTGTGGGCTTGGGTGGCAGCCAGTGGCACAGGGGACACGTCATCGGTGGAGTTGCACTTGTTTGAATTTTCTGTCGCTTGGCCTACGAGTCCACCATACAAAATAAGGCCCCCTAAAACAAACTAGGGAGCAGGCAAGGATCCTACCCGATCTGCCCAGAAGAGGCTCACTTGACTTCAGCCGGACCCCAAAGGCTACCTACTGGCTGAAAAATGTGGAACTAAGAGAAGAACTACAAATATCCCAAAAATATAACAAAAACCCTAAAATGGGGAGGGATAACTATAAACCCTTGGCTAGTATTAAAGAGCAGGCAAGCAGTCCTTTATAAGAATTTATTTTTCAAAAAACAGGAAAATACGAAAAGAAAGTTCAAAAGAGCTGAAAGGCAATCCTAAACAAACGAGTCCCAAAACATAATCCAAAACTGGAACCCTTGAACCAGTGCGGATAACATCAGAAACAGCACAAGATCCAACAAACTTGATACTCACAGAAACTCCTATGTGTGTGAATGATTCCTCACTCATGAGCCTTCTCACCCTATTGAAACAGCCTGACGGAGGTGCTAAGGAGTAGTGATGCATCGGTGGCTCCTGGAGTCCCTCCCACAAAGTACAAGGAACATAACAGGATTTATAGGGATGGTACAGCATCACAAAATCACGTATGAATTCTACAAGAAAGATATGAAAAATAATAACTCAGAATGAACAAAGACAACCGTCAGTCAGCCAGTCAGTTGTTATCCAACCCGCTATATCCTAACACAGGGTCACGGGGGTCTGCTGGAGTCAATCCCAGCCAACACAGGGCACAAGGCAGGAACAAATCCCGGGCAGTGCGCCAACCCACCGCAGGGCACACACACCCACCCACACACCAAGCACACACCCAGGACAATTTAGGATCACCAATACACCTAACCTTCATGTCTTTGGACTGTGGGAGGAAACCCACGCAGATATCCCATAATAGGATTTGGATTTGTTCAGAGTCCTGGAGACCTCGGCCAACAAGCTGTCTCCCCCTATTGGCCATTCCACAGCAGAGTCAGTGCTGGATCAGCCAATCCGATGAAGGGACCCGTTTACCCAGTGATTCCTGCGATCCTCCATCAGAGATGACTTTACTTTAGGCAGGCAGGTGGGCAGTGGGCACCAAGTGGCACATTTGAGTACCGAGAAGAGAAACAGAATAGGTGAGGAGGTTTAGTAGCAAATTCTAACTGTCATGTTACTTCTGTTTTAGTGCTAATGACCAACAACAGTTAGAAGACCCCTGGAAGTGCTCCAGGTGCTCGTTGTTCCACTTCTGGGTGTGGCGGTAGAGCTGCCCATAAGGGCTCAGCAGCAGCTGCAGCAACCCCAGTGGCACCCACAGAACCCAACAGGGCTGTGCCAAACTCCAACTCCCATGGAGCCCTGCGGGAGTCTGAGGCACTGCTGCCACCTAGTGGTCCGGGGGAGGTAATGCTCTAGATACACCTCTACACCCGAGGGGCCTTCCAGCATGGTGGCGTCCCGGCTGGTCAAGGGTCCCGGCCATACGCCACAGCGGCCTGTCTGGCTCTCTCTCGTGGTTAAGGCCTCCGTGACTGCATTTCTTAAAACAATGGCCTGTTTAGCCTTCTCGACGCACACACAGTGTCCTTGACTGAAGTTATACATTGGTGGTCTGCATCTGCAAAGAGGAAAATAATAAAATATGCAGGCGAGGGGCTTCTTATGATTTAACCCTTACTATACTAGCGTGCATTAGGATGTAATACTTATTTTCATAGTTGCTCATGATTCTCTTTGAAATTGCAAATCATCAACATGTAAGAATGTACTTTTCTGTAGACGCCGGCTTTTTATGCCCAATATCAGTAACGAACGTCACAAACAGGACAGCACAAGTCACCTGGGGTCGAGCTTTTTGAACTGGAGAGCCGTCCCTCCCCAAAAATAAGAGCAATAAATGAGGCGGAAAGAGCAGAGGGCTGGCGGGACAGGGTGGCAGGATCCCCAAGCAGATGAACTGGATGTGGAGAGGTCCCCGGACCACCAATTTCACCAATCCAAGCTCATCAGCACCAAGTGTGCTGGGGGAGTCCCCTCTAATGGCTGAAGGGCCACAGAGACTGAGGTGGCAGACACTCCTGTCAGCCCCCAGCATAACGAGGGGGCAAAGTGGTGTCTGGACGTGAGTGGGAAGTGCCCAGGACTGCCAAAGGGGTCGGAGCCGAAGAGAAAGTGCAACAGTGAGGGTGTCAGAGTAAGAGAGTGAAAGAGGGAGGGTTAGTGAGACGAGTAAGAGTAAGGGAAAGTGAGAGATGTGAGCTAGTGAGAGTACAGAGTGAGACAACAAGAGTGACAGAGAAACAGAGAGTGGGAGAGACATGAGCAGGTGAGAGTAGAGAGTGAGAGAGTCAGGCTAAAAGAAAGTGAGCATGAGAGAGAGAGTGAGAGACAGAGTGAGGCAGTGAGACTAAAAGAGATGAGCAAGACAAAGCAAGAAAATAATAGTGAGAGAGATGTGCGAGTGAGTGAAGAGAGTGAGATAGTAAGAGTAAGAGAAAGTTTGCCTTACTCAGACAGTGTGAGAGTGAGAGAAAGTGATAGAGTGAAAGAGAGAGAGAGGTAGTGAGCAAGTAAGTGCATGAGCATTAGAGAGAGTGAGAGCGAGAGAGTGGGCATGCGAAGAGGTAACAATAAGAGAGTGCCAGGATGGCGTGGTGCCATGAGGCCTTCCAGTAGGAGTGTTAGGTTAGGGCTCTGGTCGGGCCGAGTCTTCTGAGGGGGTCTTTGGTCACCCACAGGGTCTGCACAGCAGCCCTTCCTGTGCCCAACAAGTACACAAAATGAAATCAATGAGCAGCTCAAATTAAAATTCACAATGAAATGCTTGCTTGTTTGCCCCCACTGAGTATAAAAGCCAGTCAAACCAGAGCAGAGACCACTCAGCATGGGAGTGGCTCATGTGGCTGGCTAGCTAGCAGCTAGGTGGTCTCAGAGTCTCTGCCTCCAGTCCTTTGCCCCCTGTCATGTCAACTGCCACTGCAATTTTGATCTTTCAGGAAGTCCACATGGGTCCTCAGACTGCCCAGGGGGGATTGTGTCGAGCCCCTACTATGACCACATGGCCAAACGCAGCTCTGTGCCCACCAATAAATGAACTAAACACACTGCCATTGCAGCCCTGAGGAGATGTGCCTTCCCACTCAGTGGTGCCGGGCAGCAATGCCAGCACAAGAGTGAGTCGACAGACCACACTGCCATCAGCAGCCTCCAGTTTCTAGAAGGGACCACCTAAAGAAGGCATGACACCACCTCACCTAAAGTCAAGAAGCCCTAGTGGCTCCGTCAATGACCACTGACTACTGGTGCCCACTGAAGTCCAGTGATGTTTGTGACCATCAGGGTGGAGAGGCTGGCTCATTTCATCCCTGGCACACGGCTGCCTGCTGCTACCCAGGACATGTGCCAGACACATTCTAGACAGGCTAACAGGATTGTTGAAGACCACTTCTCATGCACGGGGGTCATACGGCCACTCTTCGGCCACTCTTGCTGACTACTGTCAGTCTTTGTCCTGCTGTCACTAGCCCAATGGAGGCACCTCATCGAACTGTGGGCACGAGTCAAGAAAGTTTAGAGGATTTAACTGCGACCCCCTTGCCATCCTAAAGGCGAATAGAGCAGGTTGGCATTCAGTGTCACGAACATACAAAAACGAAGGCCATCTGGACTCGGCTGATCCGCCCCTTCTATTGTTAACCGTCAGTCAGATGCACGCGATCGGTTTGAAGTCTGTAGATCTGCGCTGCGCGGCTTGCTTGTCACCATTCACGCGCACTCCCAGTTTAGGCGATTTAACGGGGTGGGATTGTTTGGCGTTTTCATGCCCTTCATTCGTTTACTAATCCATTCGTTCTCTCCCTTGCGCAGTTTGGCGGTGGCGTAAACGAAAACATTGAGGCGGATGCGCCCCCAAACAAGAACGTCACAAAAGGGGCGGGGCTCGTCTCATATCACTTTTCTAGAGCCCCTTGAACCCGTGTCATAGCGGAATGGCATCCCCTCCTGCACACCGTGGGCTCCTTTCTGTATCTCTCTCTCTCTCTCTCTCTCTCTCTTATTATCTGCAGCACGAGAACACAACTGAGGCGAAGTGGCAGACAGACCGGGGGGAGGGAAAGGGGGCTTAATGGGGGTCTCCGCAGCTGCGCACTGATAGACTCGTCGGAAATTCCCCAGGGTGTCAAGACGTAGCTACACGGCCGCCAACTGCAGCCCGCCCAGCGCTTCTTTCTTTTTGCGTCCCCTCGTCCGGCTTTTTTTTTTTTTTCTTTGTTTGTGTCAACTGAAATCCCGGCATCCTGCAGACCGGCTGGTCGCCGCAGTGTTGCGTAGCCCTCGGCCGCCACTAGGGGGCAGCGGTCGGACTTCAGCTGAAGAGACAAGACTGGGAGATGGCCAACGGAACCGGTGAGGAGAACGCAAGATGATTTAGAAAGAGGGACGAGAGGAGAGCTCGCCAAAGGTAAGAACCGTGCGGGGTAGCGGGCAGCGGGCAACGTGCGGGAGGGCGGCGGGCTGGGCACAGCCCCGAAGATGCGGGGTGCGGAGCGCGCGTACCGGCCGACCGAAAAACTGGAGACGCGCTGCGGCAGGAGGTGTGGCAAGGTGTATGCACCGCTTCGGCGACAGCGAGAGAGACCCCCACCTCCTCCCCTGACCCCCTCATTGAGTCAAGGCGTGGCACGGACTCTACCCGAGACCGACCCTCGGAGACTGACGGCGGTGGGGACATGGGGGGCACACGCTGCTCGGCTCGTGCCCAAGCCGCCGTTAAACCTCCATGAGGGTAGGTTAACCGGCGTAACGGGCAGTCGGCACGCGTCCAGTACGCGCCCACCCTTTTGTATCGCAGGAAGAGCCGCCCGAGCATCCCAAAGACAATAATAAAGCGGGGTGACAGTCGCCGCTTCAAGACGCTTTATTGCGTGACAGATGACATATCAGCAGACCACCTCAGACGAGGGCCGAGCGCAGCGCAGACTACATGCGCAATGGTGGCCTATGCGGCGTAAAGTGGAGGGGGCTCGTTCGGGTTCAAGTGGCAGCAGGATGCTTGTGGGGAGCGGGGTCAGCGTGCCACTCTCAGCATGGGCGCAGCTGGCCAGGTGCCTCAATTGTCAAGCTCCCTGGGGTCATCCCGGGCCGAAATGGAAGTTGATTAAGCTGGGCAGGGGGGTATGCACTTTTGGGAGCTTCGGACTTTATATTAGAGTAGAAAAGAAACCGCAGACATCCTGCCCGTCTGGCTACCCAGCTGGTTCCCCGGAACTCCTTGTCTTGTTTTCTGTTTGGCTGTGACGTCATGGTGTGTGGGGGAAAAACAGCGGGCACTTTTAAACACGAGGCGAGGCTTTACATGCTGGCACAGTTGGCATCTCCCTTTTTAACTTCCAGTGAGGTGTGGTTACATACTGGTGAAGCCCCATTTGCAGCCCTGGTGGAGTCTTCTTGTCTGGCTGTGTTGCAGACATGTGGCGATGCCCGATGAGTGTGTGGAGGCTGGCTGGCATTTTAAGGGCCTGGGGGGGGGGGGTGGATTTTTTCGACAAACAGCCTTGCACGGTCAGCTGTTGTTTCTTTCATTTCCCTGATTTGCAGTATTGACTTCCTTGGAGGAGCCCGTTGCCAGCTTCTAGAAGGTTAAAGGTGGTCGGTCATGAGAACTTCTGGCCGTTCTGCTGGGTGCCAACACGCTGGGCTCATGCATAGCTACAGAAGTCGTGCGATTGCTATGGCGAGCCCTCAGGTCTCGATTTATTTATAGCCCTGGCCTCTCCAAGTGGCATTTTTGTTATTAATAGGTGTGTCATCAGTGCAGCAGCTAGAGGCCAAATCATGGACATGTCCCCCCTCCTCTGTCTGCTTTGCCAAAATGTCACTGGTGTCACTTTTGTGGGAGCAATAAGTGAAAGAGAACTGGGAGTCGAGTGGTAGTGAAGGCCGGACGGAGACATACAGAGCCCACCGAGCAGCTTTGGGATGACTTGACCCCTGGAGGTGTGTGCCAGCCTGAATCAGAGAAGAGAAGAACGGCATGTGCCATTCGTCGGTGTGTGACAGGGACAGGGCTGGTGACACTCGGGTGACTGAGGCGAGTGACTCTAGAGATAAGCCTGACCCCGTGAGGTTAAGAGGCAGTGACCATGAGGAGAACCAAGCAGAGAAAGTTGGGAGCATGATGGTTGGGATGTAAGAAAAAAAACTTTATAGTGTTGTAATAAAAGAGACAAAACTGCATAAAGGGTTGGGGTTTTCCGGCCCCGTATGCCGTACAGTGCAAAAAAATAATTCATTTTTCCAGGTCAGTGTTCACACAAAGTACAACAGACAACAGGCATGTGGAGAGGGACCGGAAATTGCAGAGTAGGATGCTGGGAAGGAACCGAGGTGCAGTATGGGAGTCATGATGTCATCCTTGGTGGACCAGGGAAAATGCGGAAGTGAAGGTGCGTGGCTTAGGGAAAGTCACGTGGATTATGGCGACGTTGTTTCTCTTCTGTGAAAACAAAAGAAAGAACAGTTAGTACCCCGTCTTCGTCCCCTGGCGTGATATGTTACGCTGCTTATTGGGTCTCTCCACGGCTCCCTATGCACGCGTGTGTGACAGTGTATAGCGCCTTTCGAGTCTAAATAGCTTTCCAGAGCTCCTGGGCAGACGTGTCCGTATTGTGTGCCATGCAGGGCTGAGTGACTTCCTGAGGTCACAAAATCTAATGGAAGGAGGACAGTTTTGAGATTTAGAGTCCTATGACTCGGCCACTAGGGGGCACACTACCGGCAAGAAAGACTGCATGAAAGGCACTATATCAGTCAGTGCTTATATTATCAAAAAGGTCTCTGTAAGAGAAAGCACCATTACCAGAGCCTAAAGGGGGCACACTGCCCACAAATGCAGATTGTGCATAAACAGGTGTTTGCATGAAAGGCGCTATATAAATCAGTGCTTATATAAAAAAAAGGGATTTCAAGAGCAAACACCATCACCAAAGCCGCTGGGGGGATAAACTACACAAAAACAGGCACTTGGATGAAAGGCTCTATATCAGTCAGTGCTTATAATAATTCAAATGGGACCTTTTAACTGTAAGGAGCATTACCATAACCACTAGGGGGCACACTACCTGCAAGAAAGACTGCTGTAAAGGCACTATATCAGTCAATGGTCAAATTTAAATAAAGAAGGATCTCTTTGAGAGAAAGCACCATTACCAGAGCCTAAAGAGGGCTCACCACTCACAAATGCAGATTGTGCATAAGCAGGAGTTTGCATGAAAGGCGCTATATTGGTCAGCTCTTATATTTAATAAAAAAAAAAGGGATTTCAAGAGCAAACACCATCACCAGAACCGCTAGGGGGGGGGGCAAACTACACAAAAACAGGCACTTGGATGAAAGGCGCCAGATCAATCAGTGCTTACAATAACTCAAAACAGACCTTTAATTGTAAATAGCACTACCATAACCACCAGGGGGCACACTACCTGCAAGGATGATTACAAAAACAAAAAAAAAAATCCTCAGGAGCTGTGATGAAAGGCGCTATATCAATCAGTGTTTATATTATTGAGGACTCTCAACAGCAAACAAGCACCGTTACTTTAGCCATTGGGGCACACGGCCTGCAAAATTAGATTATAGGGACATTTAGAGGCTTGGATGAAAGGTGCTATATTGTGCAGTCCTTCTCACAGCGGGCATCATTATCTTAGCCACTGGGGGCCTACTGCCTGTAAAGTAGATTACACAAAAACAGTTGCTTGGGTGAAAGGCACTATATCAGAAGAAAGTATCTTTAATAACAGGCACCATTACTAGAAGCTGAAGATGGCACACAGCTTACAAAACAGGTGTTTGGACAAAAGGCGCTATATCAATCGGACAAACACATTTTTAAGGTCTAGCACCATCACCATAGCCAGTAGGAGGCACTTCTTCTTCTTTCTTCTTTATTCCATAGCTGGCGCTTGGAAAGGGGGTCGACCTCTTAGCCAATACGCTGCTGTTGGTGCCCCGTGCTCTATTCACCACACTCTTCCATTGTAGTCGATCGGTTCTTGCTTCGATTGTTGTCAGTCGCTGGTTCTTTAGGTCGTTCTCTACGTGTTTTCAACCATGTCATCCTCGGTGCTTGTTGTTGTATCCTCCAATCAGGAGGGCGTTTTCTCCATAGGAGTTTGTACGGTAGTCGATTTTCTTCCATCCTGCAGACGTGGCCGAACCATCTTAACCGACGTTTTTGAATTTCCTCCGCGATCGGTGCCTGTTGATCGCACCTTTCTCTGATTGTCTCGTTTCGGAGGCGGTCGCGGAGTGAGAATCTGTCTCAAGCATCGCATTTGGAAGGCCTCGAGCTTGTTGAGGTCCGGCTTGAGCAATGTCCATGTTTCTGATCCATAAAGAAGAATTGGAAGGATCAGGCGTATTTTGGTTTTGATCGTAATATTCGCCCGCTTCCATATGCACCACTTGAGTGAAGCGAATGCTGCTGTTGCCTGGCCGATCCGGCTGTGAACTTGCTGTGACGCTGCTTTCTTCTCCGTGACCAGTGATCCCAAGTACTTGAACTGTGGTACCTGCTCGATTCGAGCTCCATCAAGGTAAACTCTGGCTTCCGATCCATCTGTTGTCAGTACTTTGGTCTTATCCACGTTGATTCTCAATCCGTATGACTGTGCAACGCGGGAAATGTCACACAAAGTGTCCGTTGCTACGGTATCCGTGTCGGCGAAAACAGCACTGTCATCGGCGAACATCAGATCGGTTAAGAAGTTTGTGTCATCATATGGAACTCCGAGTCGCCCAACGAATGCTTTTCACATAATCGCGTCGATCACAATGTTGAAAAGAAGCGGCGAGGCAACGTCTCCTTGCCGGACTCCGGTTCGAATCGGGAACTCCTCAGATTAAGAGGTGACCTGATTGAAGTGTTTAAAATTATGACGTGAATTAGTCCAGTGGATCGAGACTGTTATTTAAAACGAGTTCATCAAGAACACGGGGACACAGTTGGAAACTTGTTCAAGGTAAATTTCGCACAAACATTAGGAAGTTTTTCTTTACACAAAGAACGATAGACACTTGGAATAAGAGACCAAGTAGTGTGGTGGACAGTAAGACGTTAGGGACTTTCAAAACTCGACTTGATGTTTTCTTGGAGGAAACAAGTGGATAGGACTGGCGAGCTTGGTTGGGCTGAATGGCCGGTTCTCGTCTAGAATGTTCTAATGTCATTCCGGATACGGACACTGCTGGTTGAGCCGTCGTATAATGCTTGAAGAAGATGAATGATCGTTCGATCTCTAGGGCTCTCCACAAGCTGGTCCAATCGAAAGCAGATTTGAAATCGATGAAGACGATGACAGTTCGTTTACCGCATCGAATTCTTTCTTCCGTTATCTGACGGAGAGCGAATATCTGGTCGATGCATCCTCGACGTGGTCTAAATCCAGCTTGTTCTTCCCGACTCGTTTGCTCTCGATGTTTCTGTAGCCTCGATTGTATGATTTTCATAAAAACGATCGAGAGGAGGCCAATACCGCGATAATTCTTGCATTCCCGACTGTCACCTTTCTTCAAAATAGGCGCAACGATCGCTTTCTTCCACGCCGATGGAACACGGTCCGAATGCCATATACGCGTTACGAGAACGTGGAGATGTTGTAATAAGACGTCTCCTCCGGCTTTGATCATCTCGGCGGTTACTTGATCTCCTCCCGGCGCTTTACCATTTCTCAGAGGTTTTATTGCCGTCTTCACCTCGTTGATTGTTTGGTTCGGTATTGGGAAAACTGATTCATCGGCTGCTCGATAGTCGGTGGTTCAGGCACTGGACCTTGTGGCGGATCATGGCTGTACAACTGGTGAAAGAATTCTCTCCACCGCTGCAGGCGCTCATGAGGAGAGTTCACAAAAGTTCCATCCGACTTTTTAATATTGTCATTCGTTGACGTAGTCGGATTGTCCGGTACTCGTGTCTCGACGCTGCTTCTTCCATGTCGGCCGCAACGTTATTCCAGTGCGCTTCCCGTTCTGATTTCATTTTCTGTCGAACTTCTTTGTTTAATCGTATCGACGTGTTTCATTCGTTTTCGCTGAGACAATCGTCCGAAATCCATTGCTGCGTCCGTCGACGGATGGGTGGGCACAGCTCCGTTGCACACCCTACAATGGACTCCGATAGTTGTTTTTCTTCTGCCTCGATATCGCCCGGTATTGTGAGTGCTGCGAATTTGTTGGATAACGCGATTTGGAATTCTCATCCGGTTGCTGGGTCTCGTGGACAGGCCCAGTTCCGCCTAGTTGGTTTTCTTCGCTCTTTGTAATTTCATTCGCAATTTCGCTCGTATGAGATAATGGTCTGATCCACAGGTCGGGTCCACGCATCGCACGTACGTCTTTGAGCGTTGATCTGAATCTAGTATTGACCAAAACGTAGTCCAACATCGCCGCATCGTTGCCGGATGGATTTCGCCACGTGAGTTGATGTTTGGTGGGGGGGTGACGAAAGATTGCTTGTTGCCGACAGTCACGTTGTTTGATGCTGCGAAAGATAAAAGGCGTACTCCGTTGTCGTTGATTTCCCCATATCCGAATTTGCCCATTGTTTCTTCCCATCCGGTTCGATCTGCACCCGTATGTGCATTAAAGTCGCCCGCGAGTATAATTAATTCGGTTTGGGGTATCGTATCCAGTGTGTGTTGCAGCTGATCGTAGAATTCGTCCTTTTTTCGTGTCCGGGCTGGTCTCCGTTGGGGCGTAGACGGATACGATATGGGTCTTGATCGTTCCATCGATAGTGCTAACCGCCAGGTGCTCAGATATCGGTTGGAATGCGATAACGCTAGCGGCAGTCCGTCGATCGACCATAAAGCCAACACCGGCCTCTCGTTTGTCACCGCCGGAATAGAGTAGCGTCATCGTCTCATCGATTGTTGGCAGATCGACCTTCATTGTCACGGATTCCGTGAGCCGCAGTTCTGATATTTTGCATTTTGATAATTCCTTGGCAATAATTTCTTTTTGACCGACGTGATGTCCTGTTCGCACATTCCACGCGGCGACTCGTATTTCCGATTTTGGTGTAATTAATTTGGGTCTTTGGCCAGTAGCACACTTCTCACCAGCATCCCTGGTCCCCAAATCTGGCGCATCGGCTGCCCCGGATGCCGTAGCATTTATTTCTAAGTGATTAAGTCGTATATCCATGCGGTTTCTTGGCCGACCACCCTCCTCCTTTCTCACCCTGGGCTTGGGACCAGGCGTCGGCGGAGTTGCAGCTGAACTCCAATGTCCATGATGCCCTGCTGGAATTTGGGGCACCTCCATGTTGCAGGGAGGACTCCACCTAGTGGCGTGGGGGTGTTGGCTGGGATAAACAGCCGGCCATATATCACACCATCCAGGATCTCAGTTCAGACAGACAGTTGTGCAGTTGATTCATTGCAGAGTTGCAGACGGGAATATAAACCTGAGTATCACCAGAAAAAAAGAAATGTTAAATTTCCTAAAAATGGCTCCAATAGGGTGAAGGTATATAGAGAATAAGATGGATTATCACATTTAAGAGGAGCAGTAGACGAAAAAGAGGAATTTAAAGTCACTGAAAAGTTCATACCAGTAAGATACGACCTGAACCAGTTAAGAGCGGCCCCTTTAAGATGTTCGAGCCGCATCAGCAACATCTCATGGTCAGTGGTGTCAAAGGCAGCGGACAGGTCAAGGGGGACAAGGACTGCAGCGCCACCTGAGTCACTGACAATAGAGATGTCATTGAACACTTTAAGGAGGGCCGTCTCAACACCATCATAACGCCTAAAGCCAGATTGGTGGATCTCAAGTAAATAACTGGAGTTTAGGTGATCGACCAATTGATTATAAATAATTCTTTCTAGAATTCTAGCCAGAAATGGCAGTTGGGAAATCGGACGAAAATTGGTTAAAACTCCAGGAGCTAATTCTGCCTTTTTTTAGACGGGGACGGACCACAGCGTGTTTAAAAAACGAGGGCACAACTCCCTCACTAACAGAATCATTGATAATGGACAGTGAAGATGGGCCCAACACATCAAAGGCTTCCACTACGAGACATCAAGAGGACTGGGAGCTGGACGCTGGCTTAAGGGTGTCAATGGTACTTTTTAGCTGTGAAAGTGGGACAGGATCAGAAGATTCAAATACAATACCACGACTAACAGTAGCAAGTTCATATTCAGTTTGAACAATGCCACGGCGGTCAGTATCAGCTTTACTGACAAAGAATGAAAGAATCTGCTCACATGAATGAAGAGTGCTATTTAATCCCGTCACAGAATGAGGGTGAAGGGCCGCATTAATTGAATTAAATGAGACCCTAGGATTCTGTAGATAACCTGCTGACAGTTTGGTATTTGTCCTAGTCCGCTTGCCGTACCTCCGTGTTGGTCTGTATACGTTTGAGTGGTGTATGTGTCACTCGATTATTCAATCTGAGCATGTAAGTTCTCTGCTGGTTAATAAAACTGAATCTACTGCTTCATCATTATAATACTGGTGAACATGCAACAGATTCTTAGAATGACGGGACCCTAAATCTTGTTTAGCTTTCTTAACTGCAGCCTGGAAGTTGAACAGAGAAGTCCTGAAAATCTGTTTAGAGATAGTCAGTCCATCTTTTTTCCAACGCCGAGTTCAACAGGCGCGGCGCAGCGATCACGGAGTTTCGTTTAGCCAGGGAGCAGGCCTTACCTTATTGCTGCGTGTCTTGGGCTGAGAATTTAATTCTTCTTGTAAAACGGTTTTAGACTCATCGATACCATCATATTGGACATGCACATCAAGACTAGAAAATATGGTTTTAAAATCGGATATAATAGAAGAGTTTAAAAAGCGAGAGCAGCGTGAAGCACAATTAGTAGCAGGGACGTCTACAGTGATATTCAGATCCATCATTATAGAAAAGTGATCAGTGAAAGAAACATCACATAAATCAATATCATTCACTGAAATATCACGAGTAAGAACGAGATCAAGGGTGTGACCGAGAGAGTGAGTTGGCGTATTAATGTGTCCAATAGTGATACAAAGTCATTGACCAAAGGTTTCGATTGACAACAAACGTGAATGTTGAAATTACCGACAATAAATACTTTGTCATGGGAGACTCGGGTGATATCAGCCAGGGGATCTGAGAATTCAGAAATGAAAGTATCATTAATTACAGGAGGTCTATAAACCACGGCAAACAACAAAGAAGTGTTCAACATGAGAAACTCCAACGTGGCGCTGAGCACATAGGACTTGTAACAAAAAACAGACAGAAAGAAAGAGAGAGAAAGAATGAGAGAGAGAGAGAGAGAGAGAGAGAGAGAGAGAATGAGAGAGAGAGAGAGCGGAGAGAGCAGAGAGAGAGAGAGAGAGAGA
>JANRMT010062791.1:177920859-177940671 GCA_026402145.1 Polypterus bichir lapradei | reverse complement strand
AAAGAAAGATAGAAACAAACAAAGAGATAAAGAAAGAAAGAAAGAGATAAAGAAAGAGAAAGAAAGAAAGAGAAAGAGAAAGAGAAAGAAAGAGAAAGAAAGAAAGAAAAAGAAAAAAGATAAAGAAAGAAAGAGAAAGAGATAAAGAGATAAAGAAAGAGAAAAAAAAGAGATAAAGAAAGAAAGAAAGAGAAAGAAAAAAGATAAAAAGATAAAGAAAGAACCGAGATTCCCAAACCCCCAAGGTGCTGACGTCTGTTGCATTTTCTCGTATTTCAGATATCGATGTCAGTGTTGCACTTTGTTATATTTCAGCCAGGGTTCCTCCCCAGGGTGGGGTTCCAAATCCTTCTTTGTGTCCCTTTGTCTTCGTTTTTGTGTCATTTATTTATGTTAATGTCACTTTGGTGGATTATCTTCTTGATTCTCTATACCTGTGTGGTGTTCTTTGAGTTTTTTGTGGGGGGTTCCCCAGGAGGCGGGGCCACCTGCCCTCAGGTCCTTGGCAAACCCACCGTCCTTGGTGGTTCACTTGAATGCACTCATGCTGTGGTGACTTCTCTGTGTCACTGTGAGCTTTTTACGATTGGCTGGATGTTTGAACCTTTGCTGTGTGTGTTTTTTGACTTTGCCTTGGATTACCTTTACCTTGTCCAGTAATTTCTCAAGATTCTATGTGGTCCTCTGTGTTACTAGCCAGGGTTTTTGACTGTGTTTTCCCCCTCTAGTTCAGGATGTTGTATATCATCCAGGGTTCCACCCCTGCCTGGGGTTCAATTCCTTATTTTATGTCGTTTTGGTGTCATTTATTAACGTTAAGCTTACTTTTGTTAATTATCCATTGCCTGTTTTATGTTCTATGTTCTTTGTGATTTGTGCGTGGTTCCCAAAGAGGAGGGGCCACATACCCATCACCTCCTAGGGACCGCCGTCATCCTTATAAAGGCGGGGACAGCCCAGAGTCCCTTGTGGTTCATTTGAATGCCCCAGGGAGTCGTTGAGCATTTCTTGAGATTTTCCTGCACCTTGTGCTTGTTGCGATTTTCGGGATTTGTCACCATTTTACTGTGTATTCCGACTCTGCTTTGGATTTGGCATTGGGACTTTGGGTCGGTTTATTGTTACTGACAATTTCTCCCGTCTTTTGTGCATCGGGATATTTTTGTGAGAAGGAACCTTTTCTTTTCCAAAGATCCAGTGTTTGTCTTTATATCTTGCCGGGGTTTTACGCTATTCCCCCCCCCCAGTGGACATTATGGAGTATTGCAAGTTCATAACATGGGAGAGAACTGAAATTTCTAACAAAAGATGAATTTGGTCCTGATTACAACAAACTGATATGCTGAATAGATGGAGGGAGGTGGTCTTTTTTCCCATGGAGGATGCAGAGATATTACTCAGCATATCGAGACTGAAAAGCATAAGGACCCCGAGAAGAGTCAAGTGTGTCATGTGTGTCGGCACACTAATCTAATTTATACAAGCGGAGGGCTGTTCACATGTCATTAATTAAATGGGATCTGAGTGGCTGTGTCCGGCTTTCTGATTCAATGGAGTCGCCTCGTGTGCAAGCCGTGTCAAAGACCCCCGGCAGGAGCGTAAGGTGTTGGTTAAAGTGGCCAAGTAATAAAGGACCTCAAGATATGAGCGACTTTCAAGGGTGCATGGATTGGGTTTGACTCTTTGGATGTGCCGAGCGTTTGAGCATCAGAAATGCATTTGTGTAAAATGGCGAGACCCCCGAGCCCCCACTCCCCCAGTGAGGGGCCATCCCATAATTCTTTCAGGGAGCGTTATGAACTAGAGGGGCACTAAGCACAAAATTAAAAAAATCACGTCAAAAGCCAGCTAGTCAGACAAGAAGGCCAAACTCTGAATCTTCACACATGGAAGGCAACACTCAGAGTACCAAAGGGCACAAAAGGCACAAGGGGGGCTGCCTGAGAACGTTGATCTGACAGCAGGCTGGCGAACGTTTGGGCAAAATCTGTGCTTACGTTTCCAACGGTGTCCCCGTGTTCTTGTTATTTTAAAGTGACAACTGGGATCCCCTGCACCAGTTTGTTTTCGTAACTTTAAACACTTCAGACCCCGCATTGCACCCCCCGACCCCCCGTCCTCCATTTTCTTACGCTGCACAGGTTGAGCTCCTTCAGTCTGTCCTCATAGCTCAGACCTCTCGGCCCTCAATCGTCTAGTTGTTCTTCTCTGGACTTTGTCTCAATACGGATTGTTACATTTTATACAGAGAGAATATAGAAATAAATGCGGACCCCAAAAGTGACAATTAGGTACATACCCTACAATGGTGGTCCTCGGTACAGGCGTGTCATTCAAACTGAAGGCTACTGGAGGCACATCCCTTAAATCCCCCTCTCCGCTGCCCCTTTCATTTCACCGCCGATTCCCCAGGCCCCATCACGACTCTCTTTGCCCCCCCCCAGGTACACTCACAGGATTTCCAAAGCCAACTGTCACTTTGCCTCACAGTGGAAAAAGTGGAAAAGTTGTCATGTAATTCTGAATTAGTGGTGGCTTATGACATGCGCCAGAGTGACGACGGATTTGTGCTTTTTGCATTGCTAATGTAACGGCGCTGGCAAGTGGCATCAGCCTGAATGAGCTGGCATCACATCATTCAAACGGGCTGCTCCGGTGCCATCTGCAAGGGAGCCTAAAAAAATGCCAAGGTTACCAGTCACATTAGAATTCCAGCATTGGGTGGACCGTATAAGGATGGCAAGCAATCTAAGAGAGCGATGGACAGCACAAGAAACCATTGGCACTCTGCGCCATGACGCCACAGGATTCAGAATGGCTGCTGTAATGGCATCTTTAGGGCAACACATTGGAACACAGCACTGTCCAGGCAGGTGAAGTGACAGGCTCAGGGTCACACCGGTGTCAGTAGTGGGGTTTGAAGTCCAAAGCCTTAATCACTTAGACAGTGTGGACTATGGCCGACCATTCATCCCGGCCAATACCCCCAGGCCGCCAGGTGGAGCCCTCCCTGCAGAATGGAGATGCCCTGAATTCCAGCAAGACATCATGGGCTATGTAGTTTTAATACACAACCCTGCTGGATAACGTCGGGGCCACCAGGAGACGCTGCAGGGAGGCTCAGAGATGTGTATTTGCCCTATAACCCGGAAGGACGTCTTAGTCACAACGACAGGGGAAATGACGTACTTCCAGGGATGAAGAAGAGGACTTTTTACTTGACCCGGAAGTGCTGATAATCACGTGGACTGAGGGCTCAGAAGCACTTCCGGGTCATTAACTATAAAATACTGTGAGAGATCCCAGACGAGTGAGCTGAGCTGGGTGGCAGGGTGGCAACGCGTCTGGGAGTGGAGGATTGTATTGTTATTGTGATTATTGATTATTTATATGAGTATTGTGGAGTAGAGGGTGCTTGTGCACTGTATTATAGCACGAATAAATAATAATTGGACTTTTACCTCGTGACTGATCTGAGGGTTCAAGGGGACGACAGCGCCCCCTATCTGTCACAACAGACAGATAGAAATGAAAGACGCTATATAATTAGATTGTCACGTTTACTCAGGGCCACAGCATTTGCTGCACAGCCAGTTGCTGAGGGTCACACAGGTGTCAGCGGTGGGATGTGAACCCCGAACTTCAGGGCTTGAAGTTGAAAGCCTTAACCACTGCACCACACTTCCCACCTGGCCATGGAAAACTTGTCTCACTTGACTTTCTCATGGACAGAAGAGCAGCCTGACAGTACAGCAGAGGGGGGGTTAGTGACAGCGTATGAAGATTTTATTCCTTTTATTTTTTAGAAATGATAAACAGAGAAGAGACGCAGCAGGCACAGCCAATCAGCAGCTCTAGTCAGGGTATGCCGGACTACAGCTGAGAGTCTTCAGCCTGACACCATCTCTGATTTAAGCAGGCGGGTCATTCAGTCCACAGCTTTAGGTCCTATAAAAAGTGTTAGTTTGTTCATTTTTAGTAGACCCGCATCTTGACATCTTCATGTGGACACCAGTTTGTAAGTCGTGACTAATTCAGATTGCTCAGCAGGGCCTCGGCCATTGAAGGCTGTAGATTTTTAACACCAGCCCTAAACTTACCTGGAAGCAGGTGTAAGGACTCTCGGACTGGGGTTATGAGTTTGTACTTTTTACTTCTTGTCATGATTCTTGCAGCAGCATTTTGAATGAATTGAGAGCAGCGTAGGGAACGATTAGAACGTCGGCTCCCTGTTGAATTCTGTTCTTCAAGTTAATCAATTTGGGTGAAGATACCTCGAGGTGAACGTGTTGTGCAAAGTGGTGGGATGTCAGAATCCCCAACTGGAAAGCACCGGCGAGGTTCTCTTCTATCTTATGGGGTTGGCTTACTGTGACTTGAGAGGTCACTACAGGTGTGCAGGTTATCTTCTACTGTCTTACTGGTGTGGACCACCAGGGCACGTACAGCCACCCTAACCCCGACACAGACAGGCCGAGACACCTTTATTTACATGTGGGGAGGCTTCCTTCACTCCCCACAAGAGCGTAATGTCCAGAGCAACAGCACGGTACAAATCAGTAAAGCACAGTCCTTTCTGGCTCCACTCTTCCTCACAGGCTTTGTCCTTCTTCCTCCCGACTCTGGCCATTGAGTAGTGGTGACTGGCCAGGTGACCAATGCCCTTCTTCTGGCAGCACTTCCTGGTGTGGCGGAAGTGGTGCCAAATCAGGGCCCAGTAAAAGTCCAGGCTCCCCCTGGTGGTGGCCACGGGCATCTGCAGGGTTGAGCTTCCATGCATTAAACCCGTGAAGCGCTGTAAACCAAGGGGGCTGCCCTCTATTGGTCTGGGGAAGAAACGCACTCTCACCTGGTCCTTCCATTGTCAGAGCATCCCAGCTGTCCGCCACACCGTCAAAGCAGACCCCCCAATACAAGTTAGTGAAATGTCAGAGGAGGGTGTGCAGACACAAGCCCCCTCACCCCACCCCACCCTTTGGCTTGAGGTGCGTTAACCATAAAGGTAAAAGGTGGAAGCAAACTTCGCTTATCGAGAGGAGGATCTCAGAGGAGATGAATTGTGTAAGCGAAGCTCTGCAGGCACAGCGAGTACATAACATAATGAGTCGCCTCACGGCCGCGTTATCTGCTCATCTCTGGTGAATTGCGCTTTTGTATTGCGCTAAATGTGACTCGCATTATGTAAATTGTCTCCTTTTGTATCTTGGAGTGTTTTTAATTCTGAATGATTTAGATAATGGCTCTTCCACTGTGTGACCAGGGCTACGTGTTGGTGCTCATATGACATCCTGTAATGAAAATGTGCTGTAAGTGAAAGGGCAGGCAGGCAGCCATATGCAAATGAGCTCATTAATATACATGAGGGGGATTTCCCCCAAGACTGTCACATTTTGGAAGCAGCTACAATAAGTGGGGTGTATGCAAAACAGGCATGGACAGGAATTCTGGGAGAATAAATGTAAATTGTTAAAGAGTGTCATTGTGTATTAGAATGTAAATGTTTAAGTTGAGATAAAGTGACCCGTGTGAGAATATGAAATACGGAGGCTGGAGACTTTAAGATGAACATGCAACTTAACTTAATCAACAGTCACCCAGACCTCTCAATGTTCCAAACTTAGACTGATGCATAAGATGGGGGTTTTATTGTGAAAAGGGGCAGTCGGCAAGACCCTATAAATTCAAAAGGGTACTGCCAGAGTGACATCCTAACATTAGAACACTCTGGACGAGAACAGGCCATTCAGCCCAACAAAGCACGCCAGTCCTCTCCACTTATTTCCATCCATGCATCCATTATCCAACCCGCTATATCCTAACTACAGGGTCACGGGGGTCCAAAAAAATATCAAGTTGAGTTTTGAAAGTCCCTAACGCAGTGGTTCTCAAACTGTGGGGCGGGCCCCCCTAGGGGGGCGCAAAGTAACAAAAAGGGGGGCACGAAGGTGTGAAAAAAAAAGAAAGCAAGAATCAAAAATATGAAACCAAAACAAATGAACTTAAACTACATTCTGTTACTAGAACAATAAATATAGAGTTAGATAAATGTCGATAAAAGTTAAGTAGGTATAATAAAATATGCATCTATGATATATCATTAATTAAAAAAGAACAAATTGGTATTAGTGGGCTCCTTTCAAAAAAACGTTTGGGGGGGAGCGATTAGAACTGTTATGAAAACTCGGGTTGCAAATACTTAAAGGATGAGAAACGCTGGCCTAACGTCTTACTGTCTACCACTGCTTGGTCTCTTATTCCATTGTTCTTTGTGTGAAGACAAACGTCCTAATGTTTGTGGGAAATTCCCCCTTCACAAGTTTCCAGCTGTGTCCCCGTGTTCTTGATGAACTCATTTTAAAATAACAGTCTCGATCCACTGGACTAAACCCTTCAGTCAGGTCTCCTCTTCATCACTGTGAAGGCTCAGCTCTTTTAATCTTCATAACTCACCCCCTGTAGCCCCTCAATCAGCCTTGTCGCTCTTCTCTGGACTTTCTCCAGTGCTGCTGTGTCTTTATGGAGTCATAAACTGACCACAGGACTCCAGATGAGGCCTCACCAGTCTGTTATAAAGCCTCCTGTGACTTGTACTCCACCCGTCAAGGCGCTATATAACCTGACAGTCTGTTAGCCTTCTTTATGGTTTCTGAACACCATCTGGCAGTTGAGTCCACTGTGACTCCTAAATTCTACTCATAAGGCGGACTTTCGATTTCTTCTCATGTTAAAGTCACCGTCTGATCCACTGCACTGATTCCCTTCTTCATTTTAAACACTTCAGTCAGGTCTCCTCTTCATCTTTATGAAGGTTCAGCTCTTTTAATCTTCATAACTCACCCCCTGTAGCTCCTCAATCAGCCTCGTCGCTCTTCTCTGGACTTTCTCCAGTGCTGCTGTGTCTTTATGGAGTCATCAACTGACCACAGGACTCCAGATGAGGCCTCACCAGACCCTCCTGTGACTTGTACTCCACACATCAAGGTGCTATATAACCTGACATTCTGTTAGCCTTCTTAATGGCTTCTGAACACTGACTGACAGTCGATAGCTTAGAGTCCACTATGACTCCTAAATCCTTTAATCTTTCCTCATAACTCACCGCCTGTACCCTCAATCAGCCTCGTCGCTCTTCTCTGGACTTTCTCCAGTGCTGCTGTGTCTTTATGGAGTCATCAACTGACCACAGGACTCCAGATGAGGCCTCACCAGTGTGTTATAAAGCCTGAGCAGACCCTCCTGTGACTTGAACTCCACACATCAAGGCGCTATATAAACTAATAGCCTCCATGGTCACTTTAGTCCACTTTAATCATGTCCCCTCTTAATTGCCATTTAGTTCTGTGCCTCCAGTCTTCCCACCATTGTTGGTCTCTGTGGTCCAGGATCAGCCTTGTTACTTTCCTCTGCTGTGACCTTTTTGTAGCCTGGAGACCCAAACTGACCCCAGGACTCCAGCTGAGGCCTCACCAGTGTGTTATAAAGCCTGAGCAGAACCTCCTGTGACTTGTACCCCACACCTCAAGACGCTGTATAACCTGACATTCTGTTAGCCTTCGTCATGGCTTCTGAGCACTACTGTCTACCACACTACTTGGTCTCTTATTCCAAGTGTCTATTGCTCTTTGTGTAAAGAAAAATTTCCTAATGTTTGTGTGACATTCACCCTTCTCAAGTCTCCAACTGTGTCCCCGTGTTCTTGATGACCTCATTTTAAAGTCACCGTCTGATCCACTGCACTGATTCCCTTCATCATTTTAAACCCTTCAGTCAGGTCTCCTCTTCATCTTTATAAAGCCTCAGCTCTTTTAATCTTCATAACTCACCCCCTGTAGCCCCTCAATCAGCCTCGTCGCTCTTCTCTGGACCTCCTCCAGTGCTGTTATGTCTTTATGGAGACCCAAACTGAACTCAGGACTCCAGATGAGGCCTCACCAGTGTGTTATAAAGACTTGAGCAGAACCTCCTGTGACTTGTACTGCACACATCAAGGCGCTATATAACCTGACATTCTGTTAGCCTTCTTAATGGCTTCTGAACACTGTCGGGAATTCGGTGGCTTAGAGTCCACTATGCCAAAGAGAAGACCACTCAGCCAGACTTTGCCTTCACCTACAGGCGGCCCAAGCTTCACACCAGGTGTAAGAAAACAAAGACTGCAACTTCCAAAGCCATAACCCCCTGAAACGAAACCTGCTGTGTGACCCTGATCTGAATCGTTCATGTTTTATGTTCTCATATCTAACATTTACAGCTGGTTTCTCCTTCAGATAAATGTAATTAATTGTTGTTAGAATTTCGAGTATCGCTTTGCTGAAGTGTCATGTTGTTGAATGGCCGCTGATTGTTAATGAAGCCCACTGTGTCCGTGTAGGTTTATATACTGTCAGGGGTGTCCGATTAGCACTCGGCTTCTGTTAGACTGTGTAGCCCTTTCAAAGGCGGCCTGACAGGAGGAGGCGCCATTCCTGGGTTTTGTTGGGGTCTTCAGAAGTGCAGCCCTTTAGCAGAATGCAATCTGAAGTGAATCCCAGCAGGGACTCCTCATGAGTGGAATGGCTTCTAGCCCCCCGGTAAGTAAGTTATGAAAGTCGAGGTAGCTGACCTCGACCAGTGCTGAGATATTCTACTTTATATTTGAGCTGATCTGTGCTGAGTGAATGTTGAAGAGGTGAATCGAGGCAAACAGTTTAGGCCAGGAAACAAGAAGAATTGTGTCAGATACTGGAAATATTAAAATGTCTGCTTCAGTTTAAATGTTCAAGTCTAAATATTCTCCATTATAGTAAAAATTTGTCATTTCACACCCATTGATGAAGGTCCATAGTGGGCTACTAAAGGATCACAATTCAAAAGTAACCTCATATTCATATCACTGACCTCAAAATAGTCTGAATCGATACCTCACATGCTTAGGTTTCAAATTTGTCATTTTGAACCTTCTAGGAGTAGCTATTAAGGGGCTAGGACCACCGGTAAAGAATCAAATATTGCAAATGTGATCATATTTGTGATCAGCAACCTCGAAGTAGCATCAAACGATACTCCATGTGACCGTTTTACTGATCCTCATTCTTTCCAAAGTTTGGTGAAAAGCAGTAACTTCGACCCCTCATATCCAATTAAGGGGACGGTTGATGTCTTAGGATAGAACTTCAAGTCCTTCTGAGCATTTGTGCGGAATACCCCTGTTAGTTTACTATATATCATTTTCTGTACATAATATGATCCAAAAATGGCCTGAAAATGTTTTTGTTTCAGGTCTAGAGGGCCAAAAAAAATTGTTGGAGGAACCTCAAAGAACTCGATGTCTTGCATGATGAGACATCAAGATGAGTCATCGGTGGGGTTTGAGGGTTAAGTTATTCTGGTCCACCTGCACTTCAGTTTCTCTTTTAAGAAAACACTTTGCTGCTAATTGGTGGGGGGGCATAAGCTACAACAGAACTAATAATCCACCAATAACAAGAACAAAACAACAATGATACCACTGCTACTGATGATGATGATAATCTGTATGTCTGTCTGTCACTCTGTCTCTCTGTCTCCCATACAATCCTTCACCCTTCACCTGATCCGGGCCAAATTTGGCACAATTGCTCTCTAGGGCCACACGGTCAAAGACAGACTACTTTGGAACCCAAAATTTGGATTTTGGGTTATCAGTGGGATTTCGATTCCTGTGTGCTACAGTATGCACACCAGTGCCACCTGCTGGCTCAGAACAAGAGTTACAATCCTACACCCTTTGAGTGATCTGGACCACATTTGACGTCGTTCCTCTGTAGGAACACACGGACAAGGCAGACCGCTTTGGAACCCTAAATTTTGACAGCGTTAGTCCCATTATTTATTTATTTTTTTATTTTCCCTGTGTTTCCACTATGCACACCAGCGCCACCTGCTGGCTCAGAGCTGGTGAAGCATCTGAACACACTGAGGCAGACTGGCAGACAAAATGAGCAGAGCTTAACATGACCCGACTGTGTCTGCTGTTCCATAAATTAGAGCGTCGTGTGCTGTTGCGGGTTGGGGGGTCAGGTGGGGTTTGATGAAGAATGGAAGTGCAGCGCAACACAAAGGAGGATCAAAGGGTTGTTGTGTAACTCCTGCTTTGTCAGCCTTTGTTCATAATTTAAGCACGATGGACTGTCCCACCTTGAAAAACGAGGACGAGTCACACATGACAGCAAGAAGTCAACACAAGTCTAGAATTCAAACAAAGCCAATAAGAGAAAATAGTCGAATTAGGGGTGCAGAGACATTGATAGAGGGGCAGTGCGTGTGTGATGGATAGGACAGCCAGCAATGACAACAGGGTCACCATTTTCCTTCTTTCCTTACCCCATTCTGTACATATACCCGGGCCACGCCGGGCACTTGGACTAATTATAATTATAACTGTCAACCTGGTGCAGCATAGAAGACACAGACACGGCAAAATAAAAGAAAACGATCAAGACAGCGACAGGACTGCAGCTCGTGACCGTTAAGGGCCGACTTACCTCAATCTCGAATGGGCGCGCACTAAAAGTTGTGTTAAAACTCAACAAATGTCACTCCCTGATGTACACCTCCATCTTTGAGATTCACTCTGGACCAGCTGAAGCCGTTTGCCATTTATTCAGCGACTGGATAGTTAGATCGCATTATTTGCATACATTGGATCCAGTAAACAGGAATCATGGGTAATTATTTAACAATAATCATTTTACTTTGATTTCTTTGAATTTTGTGCTTATAATTGATTGACAGTTTATGTCATTAATTTAAACGAAATGTGTACTGTATATGTGTTTCAATAAATATGTGACGCTGTCTTAATAAAAACACAATAAAACTGTCACCATCACCAGCAGTCACCTGTCTCAATAGCAGTTTAAATAAAGAACTACAAGTGTTATCTTTCCAATTGGAGAAAGAATTTGCACGAATAATATTTTAAATTAGCCCCTCACACATGTATTTTTCTGTGAATAGACGTTGCTATAAGTAATCAGATGTCCCCCCCTGACATTCTCAAATTGGTGATGTCACTTGGTTTTTATCCAGTCTCAGATCCCTGGTTCTCTTTTGTCTCTCCAGGATTCTACTTCCAGGTCTGGCACTGATGATGCCACTCAAATCAAAGGGGGCAGCGTGAGGGGGGTCTTTGGTGGTGAGGGTTGGATGTTTCACCATTTACAACTTCAGTCAGGGCAGCGAAAATGCTCAAGCCGATCCCACCGGTGTGCAGGCTGATTTCGCAGCCACTTCCGCACTGGGATTTTGGATGCCCAGTTCTTATTGCTAAGGTGTCATGTGGGGTGGCTTATTGAAACCCCAGAGCAACGTCACGGGGTCAACAAAACAGACACTACATATGTTTGTCGTAAGGGTGAGAATGCCTGACTCTGCCACCCACATTGTCTGAAGTGCTCGTCCCCGAGGGTCACTTCCTGTTCGGCCAGCGCAGGTTAAGCGGCTCATCTGATGAGCTCATGCCAGCTGTCCTGCTTCCATTGCCCTGCCGTGATTTATTTATTTTTTCAATCAATTCATCGTTGCTTTTGTTTCCTTCCTGTGGTTTCTGATTGGGCTGTTTCACGTCTGTGGTTGCCACGGTGAGCGGTACTGGAGATTGTGTACCTCACGTCAATGACACGACGGGACCGTATTGTCCGAGTTTGATGGATTCACATCTAAATCCCAGTCTGTTTGCTTTCAAATTTTTCCTATTTTTCCTCCTGGCTTTTGTTCTCGATTCCATTTTGAGGTGCAGTTTGGGTTTTGAAGCCCTCTTTAGGTTCCTGGTCTCAATCTCATGCCTCTCCTGACACGTCAAAAAAATTCATCAGGAGCCACTCGGACTGAGTCAGAGCGTATCTCATGCCCTGAGACAGGGGCGATGGTACCGGGGGCCTGAGTGGGCCCAGACTACCCATTTAGAAGCCAGGTCCCCCCTAAACACTTCTATTTGATTTCAGTTAATCATTAATTGTCAATCATTTTAGCTGCACACCCTCACCCTAACCTTCGATTGATCATCCATGAACTAAGCCAGTGTAAACTTCATGGGGGACCCCCCTCCACCATGGAATGACTGATGCCTTGCCAATTCCTCATCGTAGGCCTGAATAAACCAAAGCCTCTCTGTGGAGTTGGGAGGTCAGACTGTCTGGGGTGAGGCCATGTGCTGGCACGAGTCAAGCTACTGGCACATGGGTGCTTCCAGACCCACCCACTTTGCAATTTTCTGCCTTGAAAGTACGACCCTCAATGACTTTCTCTCGATTTTGTGCCTCGGGAGGCCACCTGTAGTCTTCCTCACCACTGAGGTGATGCCCCATCTCCGTGAGCCCCCCATTTTCGAAAAGCTCCCCTGTCTTTATTGACTGTTCTTGATTTAATGGCTGATGCCACACCTCGCCCTGTCGGGTGGTCACTGGCCACCGTCTTCCAGTGCAGCCCCCCCAAAAAGCTCCCTGCACTCCACTCTGCAAACTTGGCAATGGGTGCTCAGTGATTTATAATTTTAATTTAATTTAAACGGAACAAAAGAGCAGCAGCAGCCAAAATCAAAACGGCTCCGACGCAGACAATCCTTAGGTGTTTTTCCCGGCTTGTATTTGTGTTTCATTTTCCTTTTGTTTTCATCAATTGTTTTTCAGGCTTCTGTGCCGTGTCTGTTGTTTGAATTATTATTCATTAGTTCTGCATTGTCCCTTTGTTTCTCGTTTACTGTCTGTGTGTGGTGAGTTGTTCTGCTGTGCTTCTTGGACTTTGTGGGTGGAGTCCCAAGGGGTGTGGCCACCCTGATGTCACTGCTGAAGGACCGCCCCCCCCCCCTTCGTCTTTATCATCTGCTGCAGGTCCTTCAAAGCTTTTACTGGTTCATTTAGATTTGGATTTTCATCTTTGGGTTGCCTTTTAGACAACTCCTCTTGGACTTTTTGCCCCTTTTCGTCCTTTTTTTGTTGTCCCCAAATAAATCATTCCCTTTATGAAGATCACATTGTCCTTCCTAGTCTGGAAGAAAGACGCTGAGGAAGACAGGAGTGCAATTAATCAATGTTAGTTTATTAAAAAAGAATTAATAAACAGGTGAGTAGCGAGTATGGAGCTTTCTGCTTGCAAGTCAGAAAAGCCCCAACTTCCCCGTCTTCAGGCTGCTTATACCTCTCTGTGCCCTTTTCTAAACTACAGTTGTGCTTGACAGTTTGTGAACCCTTTAGAATTTTCTATATTTCTGTATAAATTTCACCTAAAACATCATCAGATTTTCACTCAAGTCCTAAAAGTAGATAAAGAGAAACCAGTTAAAAAAATGAGACACAAATATTATACTTGGTCATTTATTTATTAAGGAAAATGATCGAATATGATTTGTGAGTGGCAGAAGTATGTGACCCTTTGCTTTCAGTATCTGCTGTGACCCCCCAATAACTACAACTAAACGTTTCCGGTAACTTCTGATCATTCCTGCACACCAGCATGGAGGAACCTGAGCCCATTCCTCCGTCCAGAACAGCTTCAACTCTGGGATGTTGGTGGGTTTCCTCACATGAACTGCTCGCTTCAGGTCCTTCCACAACATTTCGATTGGATTAAGGTCAGGACTTTGACTTGGCCATTCCAGAACATTCACTTTATTCTTCTTTAGCCATTCTTTAGTAGAATGACTTGTGTGCTTAGGGTCGTTGTCTTGCTGCATGACTCACCTTCTCTTGAGATTCACTTCATGGACAGATTTCCTGACATTGTCCTTTAGAATACTCTGATATAATTCACAATTCGTTGTCCCATCAATGAAGGCAAGCCGTCCTGGCCCAGATGCAGCAGAACAGGCCCACACTGTGATACTACCAGCACCATGTTTCACAGGTGAGATAAGGTTCTTATGCTGCAATGCAGTGTTTTCCTTTCTCCAAACATAACGCTTTTCATTTAAACCAAAAAGTTCTATTTTGGTCTTATCCGTCCACAAAACATTCTTCCAATAGCCTTCTGGTTTGTCCGCGTGATCTTTAGCAAACTGCAGATGAGCAGCAATGTTTTTTTGGAGAGCAGTGGCTTTCTCCTTGCAACCCTGCCATGCACACCATTGTTGTTCAGTGTTCTCCTGATGGTGGACTCATGAACGTGAACATTAGCCAATGTGAGAGAGGCCTTCAGTTGGGGTCCTTTGTGACCTCGCCGACTATTACACGTGTGCCTTGCTCTTGGAGTGATCTTTGTTGGTCGACCACTCCTGGGGAGGGTAACAATGGTCTTGAATTTCCTCCATTTGTACACAATCTGTCTGACTGTGGATTGGCGGAGTCCAAACTCTTTAGAGATGGTTTGGTAACCTTCAACAGCCTGATGAGCATCAACAACTCTTTTTGTGAGGTCCTCAGAAATCTCCTTTGTTCGTGCCATGATACACTTCCACAAACACGTGTTGTGAAGAGCAGACTTTGATAGATCCTGTTCTTTAAATAACACACTCACACCTGATTGGCATCCCATTGACTCGAACGCCACCTTCAAACTAACTGATCATCCTAGAGGTTCACATACTTCTGCCACTCACAAATATGTAATATTCAATCATTTTCCTCAATAAATAAATAACCAAGTCTAATATTTTGGTCTCATTTGTTGAACTGGTTTCTCTTTATCTACTTTTAGGACTTGAGTGAAAATCTGATGATGTTTTAGGTCACATTTATGCAGAAATATTGAAAATTCTAACGGGTTCACAAACGTTCAGGCACCACTGTAGTTTCACACTTGCTTCAGTGCTTCCTCTTTTTTTTTGCTTTTTTCTCTGTCCATACATTTTTTTCAACAGTCTTTTGCTAACGGTTGCTTTTCGGAAACTACAAAACTTTATTTTGTTAACAGTTGTTGTCACCCTGCTTTAAATATTCTTGCTTACACGCACACTTATTTTAGTCCATGCAGTCATATGAAAAAGTCTGAGACCCCCTCTTAGTTCTTTGGATTTTTGTTTCTCATTGGCTGAGCTTTCAAAGTAGCGACGTCCATCCATCCATCCATCCATCCTCTTCCGCTTATCCGAGATCGGGTTGCGGGGGCAGCAGCTTAAGCAGAGATGCCCAGACTTCCCTCTTCCCGGCCACTTTTTCTAGCTCTTCCTGGAGAATCCCGAGGCGTTCCCAGGCCAGCAGGGAGACACAGTCCCTCCAGCGTGTCCTGGGTCTTCCCCGGGGCCTCCTCCCGGTTAGACGTGCCCATAACACCTCACCAGGGAGGCGTCCAGGAGGCATCCTGATCAGATGCCCGAGCCACCTCATGTGACTCCTCTCGATGCGGAGGAGCAGCGGCTCTACTCTGAGCTTCTCACCCTGTCTTTAAGGGAAAGCCCAGACACCCTGCGGAGGAAACTCTTTTCAGCCGCTTGTATTCGCGATCTCCTCCTTGCAAACCCCTCCTTGAACCGTCACCTTATCGTGGTGGAGGGGTTTGCGTGTCCCAATGATCCTAGGAGCTCTCTTGTCCGGGGCTTTATGCCCCCGGTAGGGCCACCCAAGGCAAACTGGTCCTAGGTGAGGGATGAGACAAAGAGCGGTTCAACAAACCTCCGATGAAGAATAAAAACCTTGGACGACGTTTTCCCTTGCCTGGACGCGGGTCACCGGGGCCAGGCCTGGAGGTGGGGCTCGATGGCGAGCGCCTGGTGGCCGGGCCTGCACCCATGGGGCTCGGCCGGGCACAGCCCGAAGAGGTAACGTGGGTCCCTCTCCCCATGGGCTCACCAACTATGGGAGGGGCCAAGGAGGTCGGGTGCAGTGTGAGTTGGGTGGTGGCCGAAGGCGGGGACCTTGGCGGTCTGATCCTCGGCTACAGAAACTGAAGTAGCGACGTCCTTTTAATAAATGACATGCCTTATGGAGACAGCAGGGACATTAAGTTTATTGGATTAACAGAAATATGTGTAACCCCCTTGTACCACCCTTCCTTTAATCAGCGTGCCAGGCCCTGAGTTCTTTATTGTGGTGTTTGCCACCCCTATTATTGGCATGTACAATATACAGTATCTCACAAAAGTGAGTCCACCCCTCACGTTTGTAAATATTTTATCTTATCTTTTCATTGGACAACACTGAAGATGTGACACTTTGATCCAATGTCAAGTAGTCCGTGTGCAGCTTGTATCACAGTGTAAATCTGCTGTCCCCCACACAGCCATTAATGTCTTAACCGCTGGCAACAAAAGTGAGTGCACCCCTAAGTGACAAATGTCCAGATTGTGGCCAGAGTGTCACTATTTTGTGTGGTTGCCCACCATTATTTTCCAGCACTGCCTTCACTCTCTTGAGCTTCACAGGTTGTCACTGGAATCCTCTTCCTCTCCTCCATGACGAGGACATCACGGAGCTGCTGGATGTTAGAGACCTTGTGCTCCTCCACCTGCCCCACAGATACTCAATAGGGTTTAGGTCTGGAGACATGCTTGGCCAGTCCAGCACCTTCACCCTCAGTGGTCGTCTCGGTGGTTATCATGTTGGCATACTGCCCTGTGGCCCAGTTTCTTCTTCAGTATGTCACAGTACATGTTGGCATTCATGGTTCCCTCAATGAACTGTAGCTCCCCAGTGCCGGCAGCACTCATGCAGCCCCAAACCATGACACTCCCACCACCATGTTTGACTGTAGGTGAGACACACTTGTCTTTGTACTCCTCACCTGGTTGTCGCCACACACGCTTGACACCATCTGAACCAAATAAGTTGATCTTGGTCTCATCAGTTCCAGTAATCCATGTCCTTAGTCTGCTTGTCTTTCTTGTGCATCATCTTTATAAGATCCTTCCTTCTGGGACGACAGCCATGCATACCAATTTGATGCCATGTGCGGCGGGCGTGTGGTCTGAGTACTGCCAGGCTGGCCTCTGCAGCAATGCTGGCAGCACTCAAAAGACAACCTCTGGATGTGACGCTAAGCACATGGCACTCAACTTCTTGGGTCGACCATGGCGAGGCCTGCTCTGAGTGGAGCCTGTCCTGTTAAACCTGTCGCTGTGTGGTCCTGGCCACTGTGCTGCAGCTCAGTTTCAGGGTGTTGACCATCTTCTTACAGCCTGAGCCGTCTTTATGGAGAGCAACAATTCTTTTTTCAGATCCTCAGAGAGTTCTTTGCCATGAGGTGCCATGTTGAACATCCAGTGACCAGTATGAGAGAGTGTGAGAGTGAGAACACCAAATTTAACACACCTGAGATCTTCTAACACTCATGAGTCACATGACACTGGGGAGAGAAAATGGCTAATTGGGCACAATCTGGACATTTGTCACTTAGGGGTGGACTCCCTTTTGTTGCCAGCGGTTTAGACATCAATGGCTGTGTGTTGAGTTATCTTGAGGGGACAGCAGATTTACACTGTGATACAAACTGTACACGGACTACTTGACATTGGATCAAAGTGTCACATGTTCAGTGTTGTCCCATGAAAAGATGGAATCAAATATTTACAAAAATGTGAGGGGTGGACTCGCTTTTGGGAGATACTGTATGTCATCTTCCGCCTTTGAACACATAACCAAATCCCAGTTTACTCCAAATTTAAGTACAAAAAAACTTTCTCTTTACTTAAAAGCAAAATGAATGACAGGTTTCCAAACTTGCCGTGTTACAATTATATCCATCCATCCGTTATCCAACCCGCTATATTCTAGCTACAGGGTCACAGGGGTCTGCTGGAGCCAATCCCAGCCAACACCGGGCGCAAGGCAGGAAACAAACCCTGGGCAGGGCACACACACAGTAGGGACAATTTAGGAACGCCAATGCACCTAACTGGCATGTCTTTGGACTGTGGGAGGAAACCCACGCAGACAACATGCAAACTCCACGCAGGGAGGACCAGGGAAGCGAACCCAGGTCTCCTAACTGCAAGGCAGCAGTGCTACCCACTGCACCACCATGCCACCCGGCTATATCTATTATTTATTTATTTATTATATTACATTTCTATTGACTATATTTATGTATCCGTCCATTATCCAACTTGCTATATCCTAACTACAGGGTCACAGGGGTCTGCTGGAGCCAATCCCAGCCAACACCAGGCGCAAGGCAGGAAACAAACCCTGGGCAGGGCGCACACACACACACACACACACAGTAGGGACAATTTAGGATCGCCAATCCACCTAACTGGCATGTCTTTGGACTGTGGGAGGAAACCCATGCAGACAACATGCAAACTCCACACAGGGAGGACCCAGAAGGCAAACCCGCAGGTCTCCTTTCAGTGAGGCAGCAGCGCTAACCACTGCGCCACCATGCCGCCTATTACAATTACATACAACACATAATAAAACACAAACACTAATTATTTACAGGTATATATGTATCGTCGGTCCGATACTCACTACTGGTCAGCTCACCCTTATTAATTACCACAGTCAGTGACGTTTACAACAACAACAACAACATTTATTTATATAGCACATTTTCATACAAAAAGTAGCTCAAAGTGCTTTACATAATGAAGAAAAGAAAAATAAAAGACAAAATAAGAAATTAAAATAAGACAACATTAGTTAACATAGAAAAGGAGTAAGGTCTGATGGCCAGGGTGGACAGAAAAAAAAAAACAAAACTCCAGACGGCTGGAGAAAACAATAAAAATAAAATCTGCAGGGGTTCCCGGCCACGGGACCACCCAGTCCCCTCTGGGCATTCAACCTAACATAAATGAAATAGTCCTCCTTGTAGTTCGGGATCTCACGGAGTCACTTGATGCTGATGGTCATACAGACTTCTGGCTTTTAATCCATCCATCATTGTTGGAACATCATGGTGCTTTGAGTAGATGTGCCACCACCCAAAAGGACACCAGAAAAGGAAACAGAGGAGAGGGTAGGGGTTGGTACTGTACAGTTTACTCACCACGTTGGGGGCCCCAAACCGCAGCTCGGGTGTGTGGTGGCCAAACAAACAAAACAGAGCTGGCCCCTTCACTTGAGGATTTAACTCAAGCCACATAAAACTTAACAAAAAAATAAAACAAAGCGCACACACACACACACACACACACACACAGGCCTTGTTTGAATGTACTCTCCTTTCTCCTCCTTTCGGCCTCTCGTCTCGTCTCCCTCTCTCTTGAACGGCCTCCTCACTCGCGGTTTTCCTGTGCTGAACTCTTTCTCCTCTTCAGGTCACCAAATCTCTCCGTCCGCCACGTGTCCGTCCCTCTCCTCTCTCGACTCTGTTCGTGCCCTGCAGTGTCACACTTACTTGTCCTTGTCATTGGCTATAGACGCCCTCTGTTTGATGGTGCACTTTTACAGGGTTGCCCACTTGCTTTCTACCCTCTGAACTATCTATGGCTTCTTTCTGTCTGATCAGTTCGGCGTGTTGCTAAATCTTCCTCTTCTCCCGTCTTCTCCTTTTATGTTTTTTAGCGGTTTGCTAAAATGATTTCCTCTTTCTTTTCCCGTCTCGTTTTGCCGTTCTGCCTCAAACTGTCCTTTTTTTTTCCCCTCCTCCTTTGCTCTACTTTCCTCCAATCCCGTCTCACAATTATCTTACATAAGCCAATCAGAGGACACATAACATATCCAGCTTAACTTTACACAACCCCAGTAACTTGTACCCCATTTCAGTCAATAAACGTTATTAGCCAAACTCGCATTCTGATATCCTTTTTTATTTTTTAACCTACCCCGGGTTACACATGCGATATGCGCCATAATAAAATGAGACAGGTGCGTAAATGGGGGCACCCCGGCAAAGATATGACATCAGTACTTAGCTGAGCCTCCTTGTGCACATACAGTTAGGTCCATAAATATTTGGACAGAGACACCTTTTTTCTCA
>JANRMT010062791.1:177896636-177910859 GCA_026402145.1 Polypterus bichir lapradei | reverse complement strand
TCAAAATTAAAAGAAATAAACATTTGAAATACATCAGTCTGTGTGTATGAATGAATCTAATATACAAGTTTCACTTTTTGAATGGAATTACTGAAATAAATCAACTTTGTCATGATATTCTAATTTTATGACCAGCACCTGTATAACTTTATATACAAAAGCCGCCATAATCACAACTACTCCTCCAAATAGCTCAGCAGTGCTTACTCCTACCTCGCCTTTAGGTCCGCTGACGACCCCTGTTGGCCGGTGACTCCTTAAATATAACCGGCAAGATTGTCCAGCCAATCTGCCACCCCGTCTGCCTCACGCACCTATCCATCTAGACGCTAGCGCGTTCACGCCACGCGCTGCAACACACCCCGCGGGCAACTATGTGTTTAAAACCGAACTCCTGCGGGGTCGCGCGCGTAGAAACCCTCCGGGTGACGGCCAACGGCAATGCTGAGCTCAAGCACACCCGTTGCCGACTCACTAGTAAGTAAAATCATTTCTTTAACGTCATGGGATCCCCTTCTCTGATTCAAACAAATGCCGGCTTTCTCTTTTAGGCGCGCCGCACTTTAAACCGCCGCAAGCTGCGAGGACACCGGCGTGTAAAAACGAACACATGCGGAGGAGCCCGTACTGGCCATTATACCGGCTCCTCGTGTGTCCTGACATACACCGCGCCTCACAGCGCTCACCCGCTAGACAGCCCCGCGTTCCCTCGACTGCGCCCTCAACACACCAACGGTAAGCGCTCTTCCTTACAACCATATACTGTAAATGCGGCTGCTTTGATTTCAAGGCTGCTTCAACTTAAATTTGGTAATGCGCAGCGGATTGGCAAACGAAGCGAGTTATTGTTGTTGTTGTTGTTCTTATTATTAGTTATTATTATTGTTGTTATTCCTACCCTACTCCCCTTCTAGAGTCTCAAGTGCTTTCAAAAGCAGAGCTAGGAGTCCAGCTGTGACCTCTGCCCATTTGTGTTGGCAGACACACTCATAAAGACACTCCGCTATGCCAAACAAAAGTATAATATTTGTTAAACCTGAATCCATTATGAGAATGTTGACACCTGGCTAGACTGTCATGTTTGTGTAAGGGGATGCCATGTGGCTTGAGCTCTGCAGTGCAAACAAGATGTGTCAATAAAGGGGGCGACCTTGAGTGCCAGCACAGCTCCTGGGTGCAGAGACACATTAAGAGCCACACTTTCCGTCCCGATCGCGCGGATACTCTGACCGTCCCCGTCTGCTGTGTTGTTTTCTGATAAACGCAGTTCAGTCCTCCCAGATAAACACAGGAGACAAGTCGTCTGAAATCTGCTCACAGAGGATTTAGTGTTAATGAAAGCAAACGTGCCGGAGTTCACAGCTCAGGTGGTGACTCGCCATAAACATTTTGGGGGGCTTATAACCGACAACCTAATAATCCAACAATAGCTTTAATAATGATGATGATGATGATCATTCATCCATCCATTTTCCTAACTCGCTTATCCAGGTCAGGGTTGCAAGCGTTGGGCATGAGACAGGAAAAACACCTGGACAGGGTGCCAGCTGACAGAATCAGATCACAGATCTTCAGACTGGCATAGCAAAGGAGATGCAGACGTGCCAACATGGTCACAGAAGTGCAGCTCTCAGCTTGGACTATGTTGCTTAAAGCCGATTTCATCCGAATTACAAGCAGCCCCGAGATGCCCCTACATTAAAACTCCATCCTCTGTTGTTCACCACCATCAATGAATTCAAGCAGAGTGGTGGCTCTGAGTCTAAGTGTCCACGCTGGTATCTGGAAGGTTGCCGGTTCAGATCCCATTACTGCCACAAAGGATCCTACTCCATCGGGCCCTTCAGGAAGGCCCTTAACCTGATCATTGCGCCAGGGATGCTGCACATTAGTGGACCCCAGGGCCATCTTAATGCATGGGCACGCTGGGCAGTTGCCCGGGGGCCGCACAAGCATCATGCTAATCTATGTATGCTGTGACTTGTTGAAGTGGTTGTGTAGGTAGGGTCCCCATTGCACTACTTTGCCTGGGGGGGCCTATAATGCAGTTGGACCCTACTCTCTGACTCCCAAAGGTCATGTGTAAAGATAATTTCCTCTTGTGGATTAATACATTATATCAAAAACAAACCAAAGGATTCGACTCTTCACATTCACTCCTGGCACACTAATAAAGACCACCATAGTCGGTGTCGTGTCAGTGCATGCCATTGGCTGGAAGTCATGCATTGATTGGATGGTGACATTGCTTTCTTTGCATACATTAGTGAGGATATGGTAATAGTGGGTAACATTTAGAGATCATCATTATATTGTGATTTTATTGAATTTTCTGATTATTTTACGATAATTGTATTTGTTTATGGGGTGCATGGTAAGGTTGCTGTATAACTGTATTGTCACCGTCACTGTAAGCTGCCTATTAGGTTGACAAGGTTATATTAAAGCTTCGCTATTGGACTTCAGCCTTCAATTGAGTGGATTCCCGCCCATAAAGGAGTGTATGCAAATGAGATGATGTCATGTGCTCAGGCCAGGTTCCTCCTCTGGCTGAGGTTCAAATGATGTCTCTGTGCCTTATTTTTCGGTTGTGGATCGGTGAATACTTTCAAATAGAGTTTAAAATGTTTGGGGGGGGTCACCCCTTTTAATTCTACAACATGTAAATCAAAATACATTGTCAAATAAGCAGCCATCTTGGTGATGAGAAAAGGTTTTGGCTCCAGAGAGCCGGGGCCTAATACATAACGGCGTGCGTAGAATTCACACTAAAACGTGGCGTACGGACAAAAGCAGAAATGTGCGTACACACAACAAAAATCCAGATGCATAAATCTGTGCGTATGCCAACTTCCACGTTCTTCTGCTCCATAAATCCCGATCAGCGTGAAAAGTAACTCACGTGCACAAGCCTGCTGCTCCGCCACAAACTCCTCCCAAAATTACACCTCTTTGAATATGCAAATCAAGATAAATAGCCCTTAAGCTCAGCGTTCTGTGAAAAGACAATGGGAAAAGCATGGGGGAAAATAGAAGAATTTCAGCAAATACCAATTGGGGGCAAAGGAAAAACGTACTATTTGTTGGTTTAAACAAAGATATGAACAACAAAAGGAAGTTGATTGAGTGACATAGCGTGTTGAAGAAACTCGAAAGCTCAAGTTCACGAAGTCGCACAGTGCCCTAAATAAAAAAAGAAGTTGTCAGATATCAAAGTCGCCGTGAAAAGGTGAGTCGTATCCCACTGAGTGTCATATGAAAGGTTATTAGGGTACAGACAAAAAAAAAAAATAGGGACACAGTGGGAAAAAAACCACAATGTCAACTTTAATCTCGAAATTTGCACTTTAATCATGTAGTTTATTTTGTCATTAAAGTAGAACATCATAAACTTCATCTTAAAATCGTTTAATTAACCAGTTTCTTAAATTCCATCGTAACTAAAGTGGCACATTAAATGCTTTGTTTTGTATTTGATCTTCTGTGTGTGTGAATCACTACGTGCTTCTTAAACCGGCTTTCTCTTCCTCCGACAGGACACAAAATCCATTACATTCGTGATATCACAGCTCTCTGAATAATTAAAATACTGAGATGTATACTTGATACCGTTTTCATGATGATAGGAGTTAAAGCACGTTATTAAACATGAGAACACGGTGGCGCAGTGATTGTTCACGTCTCATGCAAGATGTTTGCTACACTGTACGCAACCTTCGATGAAATACTTTATTACAGCAGTACTGTCTCTTTCAAACATACTAACTTCCAATTCCTGTCCTTACTTTTCTTTCTCGAAGTCACCGATCGCCACACAATCAGCTCTGTAATAGACGTTAAGCCATCTGTAAGCTTAGAATGCCGATTCTTTTAAGGATCATTGAAATATCTTTGTAGTACGTGTTTAATTATTCTATCCTTCCAGTGTCACATCAGCACCAGCAAGAATACAGCGCGAGGCAGGAACAATCCGTGAACAGAGTGCCAGCTCGTCACTAGCGCTGCGGCACCGTGTCCTCACATGTTTCATTATTAACAATATAGATTATTTAAATGAAGTTAAAGTTTTATCTGTATAATATAATAAACATATTTTGCTGCATTTCATCTTAAAAATGATATGGTCATCATATTGTGAACATTGCCCCGGACACAGACAGGCTGACACACTCAAGTCACCCAACACACGTTTATTTTTCATCTCTTCTTTACAGTTCTGCTCACCAATCCCCAATACCCCTCAGTCCAGGCCAATCCAATGCCTTCTCTTTCTTCTTCTCTTCTCTCTCTCTCTCTTTTCTTCAGACCGCCTCCTGCCTTCTCCAGACCTAGTCAGTCTTCCACCCAACTCTTATCCCTTCTGCAGGGAGGCGGCCCCTTTAAATAAGCACCTGGATGTGCTTCAGGTGTGTTCCCGGCAATCTCCCACCGACACGCCCCAGTGAGGCGGAAGTGCCGGCTGTCTCCTTGAAAGCCCTCTGGGTGTCTCCGTTCTCTCTTCCCCCCAGCACTTCCGGGTGTGACGGAAGTGCTGAGGTCTAGGGTCTTCCTGGTATTGGGGTCCCCCTGGCGGTAACCCTGGGTCCCTACAGGGTCGAGCTTCCCAGCTCTGTACTCGAGGCCTCCAGGGCGGTCGCCCAGTCGAGGTCTGGAGGAGGCACCAGAACCTCGTCCTGTCTTCTCAGGCGTCCCGGCTGGGTACCACCTCCATCCAGGTATGACAATATGTAAATACGCGCTTTATAAAGTGGCTCAGGTTGTGTGATATTATAACTGTAGTGCAAGTTTACAGTGAGGTGATTGTACTTATAAGTCCAGACAGTTCTACCAGGAGCACTTGATGGACTGATGGAGTGTGTTTAGAGCTCTTGGGATGAAGCTGTTTGTGAACCGCGAGGTCCGTACAGGAAAGGCTCTGAAGCGTTTGCCATACTGTATGGGAAGAGTTCAAATAGACAGTACGCATGGCTGAGGCAGCATATGCTTGATGCTGTAGACCGATAATTCTCTTCCCAACCAGCTGCTGTAGAGCTGAGATTCCACACTCAGATACAGTGATATAAATACTTGAGAGTAACAACGCTAAACCAGCTGTGGTATTGGGAATAGTTTGGCCGTTCGGTGCACCATTATATGGTTTTGGGTTGATTACAGTCAGATGCCTTAAACTAATAAACGATTTGCCGTTAATTCCAGTGTATTTAAAAAGCCGTGTCAGGGCTGCAGATCTAAAAAATAAAGGGAAACCACACTGGAACAGTAGCCCTGCTTTGACGCTGATTGCTGCCAGTTTGCAGAACCGAGCAGAGAACTTGTATACGCCAAGCATGTAGCTGGCGTGAAAATGTGTGCGGCTTTACGCCAAGTTTAGGTTTTATACATCACGATTTGAGCGTGGAAACGGGTGTACGCAGCATTTTTGTGTGTACGCACTGTTTATACATGAGGCCCCCAGGTCTGTTCTTCTGCCAACTCCGAGTGCAGATGAGGTGTCAGGCCTTTATAGCCCTGCTGCTGGAAGGGGGCGGGGTTATTTTCCCTCAAGGGGTGTGGTCTCACTGCTGTAGAGGAGGAGATGAAAGACGAGTCTGTTAGTGACAGCCCCCACTTACCCCCCACCCCCAATGGTGTACTGTGCACATGGGATGAGCCGGCAGGGTGTTCCTCTGACACCCGCGGGTGACAATGTTAATAGAATCTCATTTAATCTCTAGGTGCGAGTGTGTTGTCTTTTATGTTCCATGTGTTTTGTGGGTGGGCCATCAGTTCAAGGGGCCGCCCTCAGCCCAATAAAGGCAGGGACAACCCACAGTCCCCTGCAGTTCATTGTGAATGTGCACGTGGTGGAGGAGGTGAGTTCTCAGAGGTTTTTTTTTTTCCTATGCTTTTGTGATTTCTGGGATTTTGACCTTTGTGCTTTGTGTTTTCTACACTTCTTTCAATTTTTATTTTAGGACAATCGTTTGCCTTGGATTGCCTTTGCCTTTTCAGGCAACTCCTTTGGTTTTGTGCTCCTCAGAGCGTATTTTAAATTGCAGAACATTTTTGTACAACTACATGTTTTTATTTATAAAGATTTAGGATGTAAGGGAACAGTGGACTCTCCTCTCGGGGTAGGTGGTGATTTAGCATCTCACGGGGAAGACTCTAAGTACCTCGGGGGTCTCACTCAAGAATGAGGGGACAAGGGACAATGAGAACGAAAGATGGAACAGGGCAGTCAGCGTCGATCTGTAGCGGGGAAGAAGGAGCCGAGTCAGAAGACAAAGCTCTCGATCGACGTCCCCTCCCTCACCTGTGATCACAAGCTTTGGGTGATGACCGAAAGAAAGACACCGCAGGCACAAACGGCTGACATGAGCTTTACCTGCTGGGTGACCATAGAGATAAACAGCGAGAAGCGTAGATACCTGAGAGAGGCTTGGGGCAGATTTCAAAATCCTCCTTTTAACATATAAAGCCTTAAAATGGCTGAGGTCCGGCTTACTTATCTGAACTTATCATGACTTACAAACCTGAGTGCACATTAAGATCTCAAGATGCTGGTCTACTTAGGATCCCAAGGATTAATAAAATAACAGTGGGAGGTCGAGCTTTTAGTTACAGGACCCCCCTAAACTGTGGACTGGTCTGCCTGATACTGTAAGAGATGCCCCTTCGGTCTCAGCTTTCAAATCTCACCACTTCAGTTTAGAACACCCTGACTAGAGCTGCTGATTAACTGTGCAGACTGTCATTAGCACTAAAACAGAAGGAACATGAGAGTTAGAATTGGATACTAACCCTCACCTGTTCTGTTTCTCTTCTCGGTACTCAAATGTGGCACTTGGTGCCCACTGCCCACCTGCCAAGTTGTTTTGCCTGCCTAAGGTAAAGTCATCTCTGATGGAGGATTGCAGGAATCATCAGGTAGAGGGGACCTTTCATTGGATTGGCTGGCCCAGCGCTGTTTCAGCTGTGGAATGGCCAATAGGGGGAGGCAGCTTGATGATTGAGGTCTCCAGGACTCTAAAACAAATTCCAATTGATATTATGGGATATCATCCATCCATCCATTATCCAACTCCATTGCTGGAGCCAATCCTAGCCAACACAGGGCGCAAGGCAGGAAACAAACCCCGGGCAGGGTGCCAGCCCACCACAGAGCACACACACACACACCGGGCACACACACTAGGGACAATTTATGATCGCCAATGCACCTAACCTGCATGTCTTTGGACTGTGGAAGGAGACTCATGCAGACACAGGGAGAACATGAAAACTCCACACAGGGAGGACCTGGGAAGCGAACCCAAGTCTCCTAACTGCAAGGCAGCAGCGCTACCCACTGTGCCACTGTGCTGCCCTATGGGATATCATCTACTGTTAAATTATGCTCTGTACTTGTAAAATTTTTATTTTTATACTGTATTGAGGATTTGTTCTGTTCTGTGTATTATATTGTATTGTATTGACCCCCTTCTTTTTGACACCCACTGCACGCCCAACCTACCTGATAAGGGGTCTCTCTCTGAACTGCCTTTCCCGAGGTTTCTTCCATTTTGTTTGGGAGTTTTTCCTTGTCTTCTTAGAGAGTCAAGGCTGGGGGGCTATCAAGAGGCAGGGCCCATTAAAGCCCATTGCGGCACTTCTTGTGTGATTTTGGGCCAAAAAAAAAAAAAATTGTATTGTATCGTATAAACGCAGACCTTCCACATCAAAAGGTGGTCCGGGCATCTGATACGGGTGCCTTCCTGTGGAAGTTTTATGGGTACGATCAGCTCGGACCAGACCCCGGGGGAAAGACCCAGGGTCCGCTGAGAGGATGATATGGGGGATTCCCACAGAATGAGTTGTCAACTGTGGCCGGCGACAGGGACATACAGTATGGAATTCACTGCAAAGACTGTTGATTCCATTGGCTGGTCTGAGATATATGGACGAAAATGAATGAATGAATGAACAGACCCTTCATTACCCATCTTGTTACTCGCTGGGGTTTGACAGTATTACCCCCTCTAGTGGCTGTTTTGAGTCACCGTTCAGGACCTTCATGCTTGGGGACTCGCTAGTTCACAACACATAAGTTAGCGAGACAAACTGAAACAGACCTTGAAGTGCCTTTAGGCCAGGGGTGCCCACACTTTTTCGGCTTGTGAGCTACTTTTAAAATGACCAGGTCAAAATGATCTACCTACATTAAAAATGTTATATATATATATTGTAATAAGGCGCTATATAGGCGCCCGACCAGGCACAGACTGACGCAGAGGCACGTGTAAAAACACACCGACTTTTTATTTTTCTCTTCAGCCCTTCCCCGTGTCCCACCGGCCCAACACAATCCCAAAGCACTTAACTACAACACAAACAACACTCTTCTTCAAGCACCACCACTCCTCCCAGGCAACCTCGTCCTCTTCCTCCCAGTTCTGGCCCCTGAGTGGTGGATTCTGGCCCTTTTTATAGCCCACCCGGAAGTGCTCCAGGTGCTTGATCACCTGTGGCTAATTGCACTTCCGGGCGGGGCTGTAGAGGTGTCCATAACGGCTCCAGGATCCACGCAGCACCCCCTGGCGGCCACCCCAGATCCCCACAGGGTTGTGGAGAACTCCATCTCCCGTGGAGCCCTGCGGGAAACTGAGGCACCAGCGTCACCCAGGGAGGCTGCCACCAAGCATTCCAGGGGAGATTCTGAGGAGCCCACGGCTAGAAGATATGTAGAAGGGGCGTCCCAGCCAGGCATGGGACCTGGCCGCCCACCACTATATATATATATATATATATATATATATATATATATATATATATATACAGAGACTCAGAGGTGGGTAGTAACGATTTACAGTTCCTCCGTTACATTTATGTGAGTAACTTTTTAAAAATATTTTACTTCTACGAGTAGTTTTACTGCACCATACTTTTTACTTTTACTTGAGTACATTTGTGAAGAAGAAACAACAACATTTATTTCTATAGCACATTTTCATACAAAAAGTAGCTCAAAGTGCTTTACATAATGAAGAATAGAAAAATAAAAGACACAGTAAGAAAATAAAATAAGTCAACATTAATTAACATAGAATAAGTGTAAGGTCCAATGGCCAGGGTAGAGAAAAAACAAAAAAAAACTCCAGACGGCTGGAGAAAAAATAAAATCTGCAAGGGTTCCAGACCATGAGACCGCCTGACCAGTCCCGTCTGGGCATTCTACCTAACATAAATGAAACAGTCCTCTTTGGATTTTAGGGTTCTCACAGAAGGACTTGATGATGATGGTCACGTAGACTTCTGGCTTTCAGTCCATCATTGTTGGAGCATCATGATGCTTTGAGTAGGTGGTGGTGGCGCAGGCCGCCACTACAAAGAAACCGGAAAAAGAAACAGAAGAGAGAGTAGGGGTCAGTACGGATTTTAGAGCCACCATGAATAGTTATTATGATGAATTGAACATACAGAGTGTCAGGATTAAGTTAAAGTGAAGTTATGAGAAGGCCATGTTACAGTAATGTGTTTTCAGCAGTGTTTTAAAGTGCTCTACTGTATCAGCCTGGCGAATTCCTATTGGCAGGCTATTCCAGATTTTAGGTGCATAGCAGCAGAAGGCCGCCCGCCTCACCACTTCTTTTAAGTTTTGTTCTTGGAATTCTAAGGAGACACTCATTTGAGGATCTGAGGTTACGATTTGGAATATAAGGTGTCAGACATTCCGATATATAAGATGGGGCGAGATTATTTAAGGCTTTATAAACCATAAGCAGAATTTTAAAGTCAATCCTGAATGACACAGGTAACCAGTGTAGTGACATTAAAACTGGAGAGATGTGTTCAGATTTTCTTTTCCTAGTTAGGATTCTGGCAGCTCCATTCTGCACTTGTTGTAAACGATTTATGTCTTTTTTGGGTGGTCCTGAGAGGAGTGCGTTACAGTAATCTAGTCGACTGAAAACAAACGCGTGAAGTAATTTCTCAGCATCTTTCAGTGATATAAGAGGTCTAACTTTACTTATGTTTCTTAAGTGAAAAAATGCTGTCCTAGTGATCTGATTAATATGCGATTTAAAATTCAGATTACAGTCAACAGTTACCCCTAAGCTTTTTACCTCCGTCTTGACTTTTAATCCTAATGTATCCAGTTTATTTCTAATAGCCTCATTGTATCCATTCTTGCCAATCACTAAGATTTCAGTTTTCTCTTTATTTAACTTGAGAAAGTTACTATTCATCCATTCTGAGATACAAGTCAGACATTGTGTTAGTGAATCGAGGGAGTCGGGGTCATCAGGTGCTACTGATAAGTACAGCTGTGTGTCATCAGCATAGCTGTGGTAGCTCACGTTGTGCCCTGAGATAATCTGACCTAATGGAAGCATGTAGATTGAGAAGAGCGGCGGACCCAGGATAGAGCCTTGTGGACCACCATATCGGATATCATGTGTCTTTGAGTTATAATTACCACAACTAACAAAAAATTTTCTCCCTGTCAGGTAGGATTCAAACCAATTTAAGACCCTGCCAGAGAGGCCCACCCATTGACTAAGGCGATTTCTAAGAATATTATGATCAATGGTGTCAAATGCGGCACTCAGATCTAAGAGGATGAGAACAGATAAATGGCCTCTGTCTGCATTTACCCGCAAGTCATTTACTACTTTAACGAGTGCAGTTTCTGTGCTGTGATTTGTTCTAAAACCCGACAGAAACTTATCAAGAATAGCAGGTTTATTGAGGTGCTCATTTAACTGCATAATGACTGGCATCTCCAGAACTTTACTTAAGAAAGGCAGGTTAGAGATGGGTCTAAAATTTTCAAGAGCTGAGGGGTCGAGATTATGTTTCTTAAGTAGGGGTTTAACTACAGCAGTCTTAAGACAGTCTGGGAAGACCCCCGTATCTAATTACGAATTTACAATGTCAAGAACATCATCAGTTAGCACGCCCGATACTTCTTTGAAACGCTACTCTTGCTCCGCTACATTGGCCAACACTCGACTCGTTACTTTTTTTCCATTAGATAAAGTCTGACCGACTATTTTCAATCTGCTCTGTGTAGCGGATGCTGTCGAGTTGCGTCTCAACTGCGATTTTAGTTCCCTCTCTTTTCTCTTTCTCAGATCACTCAGATCAAACACTCCACACAGATTACTGAAGGCTTAATTCACCGTCAGTTCAGAATGACACGGACGCTCAGACTGGGGTGATGTGCTCAGTTTTTCTTTTTCTAGTTCAGATTGTGAGCTGCCGCGTTCTGCCCTCACTGTGACCGACTGACGTCTTCCTTAGGTGGTCCTGTGAGAAGACCATCACAGTAATCTAGGCAACTCAAAACAAACGCATGCTAGCTAAGATCAAAGGAGTGCAGATGGGAGAGCCTTCGGGGTCTATTGGGTTCAGTGATGCCCTTCTGCCCACCATTCACTGAGCTGATTGCGCTCCCCTTGCCCAAAAATTCCAGATTCTCTCTGAAGATGTAAGTTCAGTTCACGGTTCCCACTTCCATGATTGTAATTTCCACTCCCTATGGGCCCCCCTTCTTCTATCTGAACATCTCAATTCCCTCCATTGTGACTTTAATATTCTGTCAGATGATCCAAGTTCCTGTGGTGGGCTGGCGCCCTGCCCAGGGTTTGTTCCTGCCTTGCGCTCTGTGTTGGCTGGGATTGGCTCCAGCAGACCCCCGTGACCCTGTAGTTAGGATATAGTGGGTTGGATAATAGATGGGTGGATGATCCAAGTTCAGTTCCCACTGATGGGACTGCCGTTTCCACAACCCATGGGCCCCCCTTCTTCAAGTTCACTCACCAGATGTCCACAAGTTTCTCATCTGAAGATCCAGCAGCTTACCCATTTGATTAAGAATGGACTGTGACCATTAAGGGATGTGCACGGCCACCAACGGTACTCAGCTCAGTTTGAAGTCGGATGTGCAATGTTTGCCCACGTCACTAGAGTTCAACCATTGGCACACGGCACCATCGGCCATTTATGCCAAATTCCGACCCAACTGTCTTCATATCTTCACAAGTTTTGTCAGAGCAGGTTTGCTGATCAGTGCCACTTGTTGCCCTAACCAACAGGTGACCGACTGGGCCGTCAAGGTCCGTTGGGTTCAGAGATGCCCTTCTGGCCGCCATTCACTGAGGTGACTGTGCTCCTGCGCCCAAAATTCCCAATTCTCCCTGAAGATGTAAGTTCAGTTCACGGTTCTCACTTCCATAATTCTAATATCCATGCCCTATTGGCCCCCCTTCTTCAAGTTCAACCACCAGATGCCCCCCCACAAGTTTCTCATCTGAAGGTCCAGCAGCTTATCCATTTGATTAAGGGTGGACTGTGACCATTAAGGGATGTGCACGGCCACCAACAGTACTCAGCTCAGTTTGAAGTCTGATGTGCAATGTGTGCCCACGTCACTAGAGTCCAACTATTGGCACGTGGCACCGTCGGCCATTTATGCCAAATTCTGACCCAACTGTCTTCATATCTTCACAAGTTTTGTCAGAGCAGGTTTACCGATCAGTGCCACTTGTGCCCTCACCGACAGGTGACTGACTGGGCCGTCAGTCTCATTCAGAGATGCCCTTCTGCCTGCCATTGTTGCCATCTGGGTATTTGTATTCAGCCCTCCTGGTAGTTTGATCGCGTCTGGCCACTCCGCTCATTTGTCCGCTGACCTGCCGTCACTAACTGGACATTTTATTTTTCTTTCATTCTTGTTATGATTGCTTCTTTTAAGTAATAGAGTCTAACTGCAGACCGCCAGTGACAGGCCCAACGCTGGGGCCTCAGCCAGACTCTTCTTCTTTTAAGGGCTTTGAGAAATACACAAACCTCCAAGGACAGTCATTGCATGGAGTCTCCAATATGAGAATCAATACGGCAAATTACAAATACAAAGAATGAATTAACAATCAAAATAAAAAACGGAATTAATACCAAAATAACCAAGAGAGAAATCTACAAAGAGAAAGAACCCTTAAAACTGAAGTCAGGACCCTGAAATTATAAAATTAACTCAGGGGAGCCTCACCATTACCTCACCACTAAATGAGACCAACCCAAGAAATCAGAGGAGCGAAGTGACAGGAGGGCTGCTGGCAGAACACACGATGCCAAGGCAAATACACAACGCCCATCAAAGCCCGTGGTGGCAGCAACACCACAATAATTAGCGGTAATTGAAGGGCCCGCCCTCCTCAGCTGCGTTCTCAACAAGGGAGGGGCAAACCAATTAATAGCAGACCAAAGAAAGGACAAAAAAAGGGGTGGGGGCGGAGCTCCAGAATCCTAGAGACCATAGGTTAGAAAGTCACATGATGACAGCTGGTAGTGGTAGCAGCAGTGATACAATGGGAAAGTGCCTTGGTCATTCAAACCAGTGAACCCCCAAATGTATCTGTAGGTGGGCTAGGATGAGTGGCAGCCATGTGATTGGTTGTTAGGAGGAATGAGCAGCTGGGCCAAATGGAGGGGCCACTGTTTTGACTCCCTGCTGACACCTGCTGTGATTCTGGCACAAACCTCCATCAAGTCAGACACGAGTAGCTACAGGGCTACTGGCACTTGGCCACATGCTAGTGTCCCAATTCTTGACACACAGGTGGCAGTGCTGGCACAAAGCCACACAAATGTAAGAATGCCATCATACCAGTCCCCCAATACATATGCCTTGTTTTTAGTGCAAACCTAGACACTTGTGTTGCGGTGGGCTGGCGCCCTGCCCAGGGTTTGTTTCCTGCCTTGCGCCCTGTGTTGGCTGGGATTGGCTCAAGCAGACCCCAATGACCCTGTAGTTAGGATATAGCGGGTTGGATAATGGATGGAAGGATAGACACTGGTAGGGCTGTAGGCACATGACCTCCTACTGGTATCCCAATTCTGGGCACATACAGTATGTGTCAGTGCTGGCACAAACCTAGACAATAGTAAAATAGGGCTACCAGCACTGGTGCCCCAGTTCTGGACGTATAGTATATACCTCAGTGCTGGTACAATCCCAGACAATAGTATGAATGGAGCTGCTGGCACCTGCTCTCATTCTGTTGCATCAATTTTGGGCACATGTGCCTTGATTCTGATGCAGAACTAGGCACTGGTAGGCACTGGGCTACTTGCACATGATCTCCTACTTGAATCCCAATCCTGAGCATATTTGTCTCAGTGTTGGCAAACATCCAAACAGTAGTCAGAATGAGGCTACTGGCACATGTCCTCATACAGGTGCCCCCATTCTGGGCATAT
>JANRMT010062791.1:177874577-177894869 GCA_026402145.1 Polypterus bichir lapradei | reverse complement strand
CCTTCCATTTTATATTATTATATAGTGCCTTTTACTGTCCTTCTGGTTTATATTATTATATAGTGCCTTTCACTCTCCTTCTGTCTTAGATTGCCATACAGTGTCCTTCTTTATCTATTCCTCTTAGACTGTTACTTTGTCTTTCACTGTCCTTCTATATTAGATTAATAGGAAGTCTTTCATTTTCATCCCTCCTAGTTTGTTATATAGTGCCTTTCAATGTCCTTTTGTGTCATAGTGCCTCTCACTGTCCTCTTTAAGATTATTACATAGAACCGTTCACTGTCCTTCTGTCTTATATTTTTATATAGTGTCTTTCATTTTCTATCCCTCTTAAACTGATATATAGAGTGTCTTTCACTTTCCTTCAGTTTTAGATTAATAAATGTTGACTTTCCTATTTAGTGACTTTCAATATTCTTTTCTTTCAGAATATTATGTAGCACCTTTTCCTACAATTTTGTTTCAGATTACAGAAGTACATAGTTTACTATATAGTGCCTTTCACTATCCTTCTGTCTTAGATTATTATATAGTGCCTTTCATTATCTATCCCAGTTAGACTATGACATTGTGTCTTTCACTTTCCCTAGTGTTTTAAATTAATATATAGTGCCTTTCACTATCCTTCTGTGTTTTGCCTTATTATGTTACATTTTTCACTGTCTTCTGTTTTGGATTAAGATATAATGTCTTTCATGATCCATCGGTCTTATACTGTTAAATGATGAGTTTCAATATTCTATTTCAGATAATTATGTGGTGCCTTTCACTCTAATTTTTTTCCATTACTATACAGTGCCTTTCACTATCCTTCTGTCTTAGATTATTATATGGTCTTTTGTTTTTTATCCCTCTTAGATTGTTAAATCGTGTCTTTCACTATCCCGTCTTACATTTATTACATAGTGACTTTTATCATTCACGTCTTACTGCCCCTTATACTCATATAGTGCCTTTCACACTTTCGAAAAGCCCAAACCGCAAACTCCAACTAAACGCAGATTGCACTGCAGACTCAGACCCCACCCTGACAATGTCAACCCTCCGCTAATCGCCGAGCGCTCCCAAAAATCCTAATAAGCATCCAAGCCGGGGCTCACAGGTCACGCGCTCACGTACGGCCGCCCTCGCGCATGCGCGTCACTGAGGTGGGTCGAGCGGCACCAAGCCGAACTGAAGTAAAAAGTGCTGTTAGTAAGAAAATGAGATAAAAACAAAAAATACTCTCGTCGCAGAGAACTCGTTCAAAAACGTGCAGGAGTGGAAACGATTTTATATTGGGCTTTAAAATACTGACATGGTAATCAAGTCAAGAGGGTCCACTCATCATGCGGTAAATCCTTTTTAATGCAATTAAGCTAGAATAGCTACAATATGACATACAGAGATAAAACAAATTTCAAGTCCTGTTTCGTACATTTACAGGCATCAACCTGTTTTTAGTATGTCAACATCTCAAAACGCACAGACCAAAAGAAGTTGAAATGCCATTTTTGAGTTCCGCCCCGGATCTCCATCTCGCCTCGGAACATCTTGTCACGCGTTCAGTTTGTTTAAAGTGAGAAAAGCAAACGGTGTGGGGGGGGTGTGCTGGCGGGGGGGGATCGGCGCGGATGGTGGGCTATCTTTATCAGTCTGTGGTTTTTTCACTTTCCTCCCTGAGCGCACTCACGGCTTCGTCTTTTCGCAGAAACCCCAACTGAGCCCGACATCCTCGGAGACACCGCCCTGTAAGCAAACGTGTAAACCGCTGAGCTCATCGACGACTCGTCCGCCAGCAGCTGCCCTCGGGAGGTCGAACTCGAGCGCGCTGGTTATTCGGTAACTGCGGGGAGTGCGAAATACGGGGATACTACTGTACAGTCAATCGATCTGATTCGGGAGCTAATGTATTATTATTATTATTATTATTATTATTATTATTATTATTATTATTACTTGGGATCAACAGTACAGAGTAATGGGGATTGTGTGAGAGAAGTGAAGAAGAGAGTGCAGGCAGAGGGAAGTCAATGGAGAAGAGTGGCAGGAGTGACTGGTGACAGACGAGTATCAGCGAGAGTGACAGGGAAGGTGTACAGGACGGCAGTGAGACCAGCTATGTTATATGGGTTGGTGACGGTGGCACAGGAGACAGAGCTGGAGGTGGCAGAGTTAAAGAAGTGAAGATTGGCATTGGGTGTGCCGAGGATGGACAGGATTAGAAATGAGGACATTAGAGGGTCAGCTCAGGTGGGACGGTTGGGAGACAAAGTCAGAGAGGCAAGATTGTGTTGGTTTGGACATGTGCAGAGGAGAGATGAAGGGTATATTGGGAGAAGGATGCTAAGGATAGAGCTGGCAGGTAAGAGGAGAAGAGGAAGGCCTAAGAGGAGGTTTATGGATGTGGTGTGAAAGGACATGAAGGTGACGGGTGTAACAGGACAAGATGACGAGGACAGGAACACATGGAAGAAGATGATCTGCTGTGGCAACCCCTAATGGGAGCAGCCGAAGGAAGAAGAAGATTATTATTATTATTACTAGGCTGACCCGCCTTTTAAGGCGACCAACTTTTAAGTTGACCACTTCTTAAGGCAATTCAATATGTAGATCAATTTGATATTTTATACAAACTCATTCATTTGGTTATATTGCATTTGAGCGGTATTACTTTAATACTCGTAGTTTCTGTTATTTTTGTGATGAAATTTAAACTTTTTTTCTATATTGAGGTCGCCCTTTTGAACCCCCCTGATATTTACTACGCGGTGAGGCATTTGTACTCCATCAACATTAATTATTTCCAGAGACATAATGTTGTCTATTTTTCCAGCGCATCGCGCACAAAAGCAAGGGAACGATGGGAGCACCAGAACTCTGCTCACATCATGTCGCTTCGTACCGCAAGCTGCAAGTAGTAAGTCTGTGATAAGCAGAATACCGCTACGCTTTCCACTCACGGGACGGAAGGACAATCCCGACCGCTTTTATATAGTAAGAAAGAAGAAGAAGATATCGCACAGTCTGGAGTAGAAAATCATCTTTTACCTGGAAAAACGAAACTACAAATCCCATCGTGCATTGCAAAATGGACGGGGCGTGTGTGAAACTCCGCGCCTGCGTAGCCCTCACGGGACGGAAGGACACCCGACCGCTTTTATATAGAAGGACTATTATTATTATTATTATTATTATTATTATTATTATTATTATTATTATTGTTGTTGTGTATTTGTACGCACATTAACAAGTAAAATTTATATTGATCTTGATTGACATTCCTGTTATTGGTCATTTCCAGTAGAATGTTAGTGGGTGGGATTTTAAAGTGGAAAAGGGAAGTTCTCAAAAAAGTTTTCTTTCTGTTACTGAGAGAACCCAATAAGAAACTGACACGATTTTACAGTTATTAAAAAATAGTTAAGAATTATTTATAAACGTCTTTGTGTCATCAATCAATATTATTATTATTATTATTAATTGTTGTTGTTATAGATAGAAAGATAGATCTTTATTTGCCCCATACTTCTTCTTCTTCTTTCGGCTGCTCCTGTTAGGGGTCGCTACAGCGGATCATCTTCTTCCATCTCTTCCTGTCCTTGTCATCTTGTTCTGTCACACCCATCACCTGCATGTCCTCTCTCAGCACATCTTAGTCCTTCCTCTTCTCCACGTCACCAAGTACGAGCAGCCTCAGCCCCGCCCCTTTGATACACGGGCGGGTTTATTACTTGCTATCAACAGGCAAATCGCATCACCTCAGCGCGCCTGCGCTGTGTCAAAGGGACGGGGCTCAGGCTGCTTGTGGTTGGTGACGTCCGAACGCTGCTCTAGTCTCGTGCTCGTTACATTATTATTATCATTATTATTAGCAGTAGTAGTAGAATGGGGCAAATAAAGATCCATCTTTCTTTCTATCTATCTAATAATAATAACAATAATGATTGACTGATGACAGAATGACATTGATAAATAATTCTTAATAGATCTAAAATCTGGACTTCGGTAAACCTGTGCTTCTGGAACAGATTAAGAGAGAATGACGTGAGCCGTGATGCAAAAAATGCGTATATGTTGGCGCGTAGACTAAATGTCTGCGCAAAGGCAAGAAAATGATTAACAATGTACGTTTGAGAGTGAGGCGACAATAAACATGGAATTTGCACGAGTTATTTACTGACAAGAGGAAAAATGACTGCAACACTCACAGAAACTTCTCAACCCACCACCGGTCTTCAGTCAGTCGTTGTCCAACCGGCTACAGTATATCCTAACACAGGATCACGGGGGTCTGCTGGAGCCAATCCCAGCCAGCAAAGGGCGCAAGGCAGGAACAAATCCCGGGCAGGGCGCCAGCCCACTGCAGGGCACACACACACACCAAGCACACACTTGGGACAATTTAGGACCGCCAATGCACCTGACCTGCATGTCTTTGGACTGTGGGAGGAAACCCACGCAGACACGGGGAGAACATGCAAACTCCACGCAGGGAGGACCCGGGAAGCGAACCCAGGTCTCCTTAATGCGAGGCAGCAGCGCTAAGACCATGCCGCCGGTCTTGCTGCCTTTTATTTATTTCCCACACTCAGTTCACACGCACATGCACACCACCGCGCACACCCTACATTCTTTAAAAAAAAAAAAAAAAAAAAAAAAATCATATCAAAATCACGTGACTATCCTAGACGGGCACGTGTCTTGCAATGGAGCGCAGTTTACAGTCCTATGCTATCACGTTGCTATGCATTCTTATAACAAAAGACTTCCAGACATTCCGTGAAAACGAAAGGTGACTTCTCAGTTTTCATGCCAAATATAAATCCTTTGAACTTTGGCAACTTCATCTTTGTTACAGGTTTTGTATTAATGTTGGGAACCGTACTCCATAGCAGGGGTCCCCAACTCTGGTCCTGGAGGACCACCGTGGCTGTAGCTTTTCATTCTCACCCTTTTCTTAATTAGTGACCTGTTTTTAGTGCTAATTAACTTTTTTTGACTCAGACCCCTTAATTGTTTCTTTTTCCTTAACAATAACGAGATACAAAATGTGCCCAAACGACTGGTGTCCATCACACATCCATCCATCCATTATCCAACCTGCTATATCCCAACTACAGGGTCACGGGGGTCTGCTGGACCCTACATAGGGCGCAAGGCAGGAAACAAACCCCAGGCAGGGCGCCAGCCCACCGCAAGGCACCCACACACACCAGGGACAATTTAGGATTGCCAATGCACCTAACCTGCATGTCTTTGGACTGTGGAAAAAAAACGGAGAAAACCCACGCAGACAACATGGAAACTCCACACAGGGAGGACCTGGGAAGTGAACCCAGGTCTCCTTACTGTGAGGCCTCAGCGCTACCCACTGTGCCACCATGCCGTTCCTGTCACACAATATCTGAAAATAAAGAAAGGTGAAGGTCTCAGGAATGCTGATCTGCTCAGGTCCACAAGACATTTGATCAGTGGTCTTAAAAAAGAGAAAATCAACAATTTTTGAAATGTCCGCCATTGCACAACAAGAGTAGCAACCAGCCATGGAGTTAAAGAGCGGGTTTAATTAATGACAAGGCTCAGTGCCTAATTAAGCAACTGGTTAGAATGAAATTGGTTGGAATTTGAGGCCCTGACTTAGTTGGTCTTCTGTCGACTCCCTCACTTCACATTTCATTTCTGTTTGGGTTCCATTTAAGGAAAGAAATGAAGCAATTCAATTTAATAATAATACTAGTAATAACAGTAATAAATGTTATTGATATAGCGCCTTTCTCATGCTCAAGGCCCTTCACAAAGTCTCCTATAGAAACAGCAGGCAGATGAAGCATTGGGTACAGATGTTTGCTGAATAGAACATTCAGATCAGTAAGTGCCTTGAGCATTGTGAAAGGCGCTATATAAATAAAATGTATTATTATTAGATAGATAGATAGATAGATAGACAGATAGATATGAAAGGCACTAAATAATAATGATAGATAGATAAATGGATAGATACTTTATTAATCCCAAGGGGAAGTCCCCATACTCCAGCAGCAGCATACTGATAATAACATTATTAAATTAATGAGTGATAACAATGCAGGTATAACAGACAATAACTTTGTATAATGTTAACGTTTACCCCCCCGGGTGGAATTGAAGAGTCGCATAGTGTGGGGTCTCCTCAGTCTGTCAGTGGAGCAGGACGGTGACAGCAGTCTGTCGCTGAAGCTGCTCCTCTGTCTGGAGATGATCCTGTTCAGTGGATTCTCCATGATTGACAGGAGTCTGCTCAGCGCCCGTCGCTCTGCCACGGATGTCAGACTGTCCAGCTCCGTGCCTACAATAGAGCCTGCCTTCCTCACCAGTTTGTCCCTCTTCTTTATGCTGCCTCCCCAGCACACCACCGCGTAGAAGAGGACGCTCGCCACAACCGTCTGATAGAACATCTGCAGCATCTTATTGCAGATGTTGAAGGACGCCAGCCTTCTAATGAAGTATAGTCAACTCTGTCCTCTCTTGCACAGAGCATCAGTATTGGCAGACCAGTCCAGTTTATCATCCAGCTGCACTCCCAGGTATTTATAGGTCTGCACCCTCTGCACAGTCACCTCTGATGATCACGGGGTCCATGAGGGTCCTGGGCCTCCTAAAATCCACCACCAGCTCCTTGGTTTTGCTGGTGTTCAGGTGTAGGTGGTTTGAGTCGCACCATTTAACAAAGTCCTTGATTAGGTTCCTATACTCCTCCTCCTGCCCACTCCTGATGCAGCCCACCATAGCAGTGTCGTCAGTGAACTTTTGCACGTGGCAGGACTCCGAGTTGTATTGGAAGTCTGATGTATGTTGGCTGAACAGGACCATTGAAAGTCCAGTCCCCTGCGGCGCTCCTGTGCTGCTGACCACAATGTCAGACCTGCAGTTCCCAAGACGTACATACTGAGGTCTGTCTGTAAGATAGTCCACGATCCATGCCACCAGGTGTGAATCTACTGCCATCTCTGTCAGCTTGTCCCTAAGGAGCAGAGGTTGGATGGTGTTGAAGAGAAGTCCAGAAACATAATTCTTACAGCACCACTGCCTCTGTCTAAGGGGGAGAGGGATCGGTGTAGCATGTAGATGATGGCATCCTCCGCTCCCACCTTCTCCTGGTATGCGAACTGCAGAGGGTCGAGGGCGTGGTGGACCTGTGGCCTCAGGTGGTGAAGCAGCAGCCGCTCCATGGTCTTTATCAGATGTGACGTCAGAGTGACAGGCCGGAAGTCTTTCAGCTCACTAGGGCGTGATACCTTTGAGACTCGGGTGATACAAGATGTTTTCCAAAGCCTCAGGACTCTCCTCTGTTCCAGGCTCAGGTTGAAGATGCGCTGTAGAGGACTACCCAGCTCCAGCACACAGGCCTTCAGCAGTCGTGGCGATACGCCATCTGGACCCGCTGCTTTGCTGGCACGAAGTCTCCTCAGCTCTCTGCTCACCTGGGCTGCTGTAATTGTGGGTGGAGATGTCTCTCCTATGCTGGTATCAGGATGGGTGGAGGGTGCAGTACGCCGAGGTGAGAGTGGGTTAGGGTGGTCAAACCTGTTGAAGAAGTTGTTCATCTGGTTTGCTCTCTCCACATCTGTCTCGATGGCGGCACCCCGCTTCGAGCTGCAGCCAGTGATGATTATTATCATTACAAAGGCATTAAACACAATAGAAGTCAATAAAGCAGAGTTCAATACTCCATTCGATGCTAAAAGCAAAGCCTGAACAAGTCACGTCATTTGTGATATCACACACACACACACACACACAGATTACCCTGAGCGTCTGAACAGAGAGGGAGACTGAAACAAGGGGCCGAATGTCAGGTGACGTTTGACGCCTTCCTGCACAGACGAGTATGAAGTTGATTTTTAAACGAATGTAGGGAGTCGGCTGATGTCCTTCATTTCGGCCGGTCATTCCAAAGTCAGGGCGCTATACCAGCTGAAGGCCCTGGCGTCACCCACAGAGTGCAGGATAGTGTGGGCCACCGAATCAGAGGACCAAAGTGGCTGAACAGGAGCTGAGAGTGATGGAGAAGGTCACCGGTGTCGTGCGGTGTGAGGCCATTTAAAGCCTTGCAGGTTACTAATAGAATTTTCAATTCGATTCTGTAAGACACAGGGAGCCGGTGGAGGCGAAGCAGGATGGCTGTGATGTGTTCATTGTTGGTGGCCCATCTTAGGACCCTTGCCGCAGAGTTTTGAATCCACTGGAGCTGTGGTAGAAGATTAGAAGAGGGCACCTGCCAGTAGGGGGGGTTACAAGAATCGATGATCGATAAAAGCAGGAACGAGAGTCTCAGTATTAGGAGAGGAAAGAGCGAACACGGGATACGAGGTGGAAGTAAGAACGTTTCTTAATGAGGTTTAAGGTTGTGGAGGAATCAAAACTGACCCCCCAGATTCCTTTGCATTAGAAGAAGGTCTGACGAGTGACCGAGGAGGAGCTCATCGTCTTCACTTGCTCTTTTAGTGCCGATTTGCAGGAGTTTCATTTTCAAGAGTTCGACTTCATTTCACGCAGGCAATTAGTGTGCTGAGGGGCGGCGCGGTGGCGTGGTGGGTAGCGCTGCTGCCTCGCAGTTAGGAGACCCGGGTTCGCCTCCCTGCGTGGAGTTTGCATGTTCTCCCCGTGTCTGCTCCGGTTTCCTCCCACAGTCCAAAGACAAGCAGTTAAGATTCCTTTTGTGATTCTGAATTGACTTTATTTAAAAACAGAGCGGCTCAGTGGTTAGCCCAGCAGCCCTATGGCAATCGGGTGTTTGGCTCGACTTCAGCGCCCCCTAGAGGTCTGTGTGAAGTTTGCATGCTCGTCCAGTGAAAACAGGTCAGAAAGACATAAGACACAGTTAAAACAAAGGAAGAGGTCAAATCTATGAAAACAGAAACCAAGAAGCAAGACAAGAATCAGAACTTAAGTGCAAAACAAAGTCAAAACCAGAAGCACAAATGTAGCTCGAAAGAAACTAATTCATATGACAGATAGGGGGCGCCAGACACCAGGTAAAAGTCCACTAATTTGACTTTTTATTAATTAACAGTGCACAAAGCACCCTGCTCTCCACAATACTCATATAATAATCAATCACAATACAATCCTCCACTCCCAGACGTGTTGCCACCCTGCCACTCAGCTCAGCTCCCCGTCTGGGGTCTCCCACAGTCCTTTTATATTCCCTGACCCGGAAGTGTTTCCGTACGCTCAGTCCACGTGACTTCATATCACTTCCGGGTCAGATCAAAAGTCCTCTTCTATCTCAAATGCTGTGGCTCTGACTAAACGTGACAGTCTAATAATTATCTATCAGTTATATGGCGTCTTTCATTTCTATCTGTCTGTTGTGACAGATAGGGGGCGCTGTCGTCCCCTTGAACCCTCAGATCAGTCGCCAGACACCAGGTAAAAGTCCAATTATTATTTATTCGTGCTATAATACAGTGCACAAGCACCCTCCACTCCACAATACTCATATAAATAATCAATAATCACAATAACAATACAATCCTCCACTCCCAGACGCGTTGCCACCCTGCCACCCTGCCACCCAGCTCAGCTCACTCGTCTGGGATCTGTCACAGTCTTTTATAGTTAATGACCTGGAAGTGCTTCTGAACCCTCAGTCCACGTGATTATCAGCACTTCCGGGTCAGGTAAAAAGTCTTCTTCTTCCTCCTGTCGCCGTGACTAAGACGTACTTCCGGGTTATAGGGCACGTAAGCAGGCCCGCACCTAGGAAATTCTGGGCCCCAGGCAGCTGACAGAGTTCGGGCCCCTTTCGTGTTTCAAATATGTGCGTATATTTGTAAAGGGCGGGCCCCTGACAAGTGTCATGGTTGTCCCCAGGTGCGGGCTTGACGTAAGAGTCTCTGGGCCTCCCTGCGGCGTCCTCTGTTGGCACCCAAGGTATCCAGCAGGGCTGTAAAGGAAAACTCCACTGTCCATGATTCCCTGCTGGCATTCGGGGCACCTCCATGCTGCAGGGAGGGCACCATCTGGCGGCCTGGGGGTATTGGCCGTGATGACCACATTCATCAATCTTGCAAATCACCTACAAAACTTTGCCGCATGTGTCCTAGAATCTCTAAAGACGCACCCAGGAATGGAGCTATAATAAATGGCAATATTATATTTTGTACAGTTTATTACTTTTCAGATGGGTGCTACCCAGTCTTCCCAGTTTACAGAAACAGGACACCAAGGTATATTCTAATTTATTTCTATTATCTAGAAGTACAATACATTGGTCTAGATCAGAAATATCATCATATTATTTCTAGAAGTTGTTTCCACAGTCATAGCTAGTGAAGTTATCTCTGACTTTTAAAAAGGTCACTGATTGTCCCGATGCCCAAGTAGAGTGCAGTCAACTGAAAGGACTAGACACGGATACTGATATCTTAGGCAGTAATTTGAATAAAGCTGTTCCGTGCCCATGTAAGAATATATATATAAAATCCGTTCCCATTGTAATTGTTCTAATGATCATTCTTTTCTACTCTTCCAATATAATGAATTGCTAATTTTTAGAAAATAAATTATTAACTTTGAAAAATATTCATTATGGGGCGGTGGGCAGCGCTGGTGCCTCGCAGTTAGGAGATCCGGGTTCGCTTCCCAGGTCCTCCCTGTGTGGAGTTTGTTCCCACAGTCCAAAAACATGCAGGTTAGGTGCATTGGAGGTCCTAAATTGTCCCTAGTGTGTGTTTGGTGTGTGTGCCCTGCGGTGGGCTGGCACTCTACCCGGGGGTTTGTTTCCTGCCTTGCACCCTGTGTTTGCTGGGATTGGCTCCAGCAGACCCCCGTGACCCTGTAGTTAGGATATAGCGGGTTGGATAATGGATGGCTGGACGTCGTGCTTAATTAATGGAAGGTGGCACAGTGGGCAGGCAGGAGTGAATGTGGCAGCGCCTGATTTAGGGCATCAACCTCAGACTGCGGAGATAACATCGGAGAAGTGAAATGGCAGGCTGGCTGCGCAAGAGAAAAACCAGACGAGCAGCCGCAGCCTTTCGTGAACCGGAGGTGACGACATGTCTGCCTCGTTTGTCACATAAAGATAACGGCAGCTGACACAATTGAGATGAGGACACTTCTGCAGACTTTTTTCCTATTTTGTCACGCAGAGATGACAACACCTGCCATACTTGCTCTTTTTTTTTTTTTTTTTTGTGTCACCCTGCACGCTGGCAGAATGTGGAGCTTCACTCGAGCTGTCCGGCAGAGACCCCCGTGGCTCTCATCTTCTCGCTGCTCAGCTCCACGTTCTTTCAAGCTGGTCAGTGGGCAACAAAAGGGACAAACTGACCTCGACCCGAAAAATGACCACTGAGATCGGGCCGACCCTGGTCGGATCTTTGGCTTGGAGTGAGATGGAAAACTGAGTGACCGAGAAAATCCGTAGGATAAGCCTGTAAGACAATGGGTCTGCACCGGCATGAAGAAGAAGAAGAACAAGAAAAACAAGAAGAGGAGGAAGCATAAAAGTCAATGGGAGCCATGGAGGTGTGATGGGACAGGACATGGAAAAAAATAAAAATAAATAATACTCTTAAAGGACACAGTTTTCTAAAAAAGCATCTTTTACTATCTTTCTGTCTTACATGACTATAGGGCTATTCACGAGCCTTCTGATTTCGTTTACTGAATAGCGTTCATCTTCGATTATTATGTAGTGGCTTTTATTATCCAGACGACTGAGACTGTTATGTAGTGCCTTTCACTATCCTTCTGTTTTAGACTATTATTATATATTAGACTATATATATATAGTATAGTATATATATAGTCAATACTAAAGGACAGTGAAAGATAAAATGCAACAGTCTAAGAAGGATTGATAATGAAAGGCACTATATGATAAAAGGAAAACGAGGGACACTATATGATCATCAAATTCACAGATGAAGATACTATATTATTGTCTCACAGTAATGATAATGAAAGGCACTATATATTGATCTAAGAGCAAAGGATAGTGAAAGGTGCTATATAAATAAGAGGGATGGATAATGAAATGCACTATATAATAATAGTCTAAAACAGAAGGATAGTGAAGGACACTGTGTAATAACCTAAGAGTAATAAGAGTAATAGATAATGAAAGGCACTATATAGTAACCTAAAAGAAAATTATAGTGAAAGGTGTTACATACAACATAAGAGAAAGGCACTACATGAAAACAAAAAACAGGAGGAAAATGAAAGGAACTGTTTAAGTCAATGAGGGATGGAAAATGAAGACACTATATAATGGTCTAAAAAAGAATGATGAGGGACACTCTAATAACCTAAGCCAGGATAAAGACACCATGTAACAGTCTAAGGGTAATGGTAATGAAAGGCACTATATTATAATCCAATAGAAAGGGATTGTGAACAACACTATGTAACAGTGTTAGAGGGATGATAATGAAAGGCACTACTTGAGAGAGGACATGCAGGTGATGGTGTAACAGAACAAGATGCTGAGGACGAAGATATGGAAGAAGAGGATCTGCTTTGGCGGGAGAAGCCAGAAGAAGAAGAAGAAGAAGAAGAATGAAAGGCACTACTTAAGTCTATCAGAGGTGGAAAATGACGGGCAGTATATAATAATCTTAGACAGACGCATGCAGCATAAGGCACTTTAATAATCTAAGAGGGGTGGTCAATGAAATGCACAATATAATAATCTAAAACAGAAGGATAGTGAAAGGCACTACATAATAATCGAAGATGAACGCTATACAGTAAACAAAATCAGAAGGCTCGTGAATGGCCCTATAGTCATGTAAGACAGAAAGATAGTAAAAGATGCTGTTTTAGAAAACTGTGTCCTTTAAGAGTATTATTTATTTTTATTTTTTTCCATGTCCTGTCCCATCACACCTCCATGGCTCCCATTGACTTTTATGCTTCCTCCTCTTCTTGTTCTTCTTCTTGTTTTTCTTGTTCTTCTTCTTCTTCACGCCGGTGCAGACCCTTCGTCTTACGGGCTTATCCTACGGATTTCGTCGGTCACTCAGTTTTCCATCTCACTCCAAGCCAAAGATCCGACCAGGGTCGGCCCGATCTCAGTGGTCATTTTTCGGGTCGCAGTCAGTTTGTCCCTTTTGTTGCCCACTGACCAGCTTTGTGGTTTGAGTGCGAGTCGCAACTTCATCAAACCTTGAAAAACCGGCGGGCCTGCTCCTGAAGAATGTGGAGCTGAGCAGCGAGAAGATATATATATATAGATAGATAGATAGTGATTTTCATTACTTATCCCCATTTGACTGTTACATAGTGACTTTTGCTCTTCTTTTATCTAGATTATTATATAGTGCCTTTCATCATCATTACTCTTAGACAATTATACAGTATAGTATCTTTATGTATCCTGAATTAGATGATCATATAGTGTCCCTCATTTTCCTCTTGTTTTTGACTATCATATAGTGCCTTTCATTATCAATCCCTTTTAGACTGTTATATAGTGCCTTTCACTATCCTCTTTTCTTAGATTATTATATAGTGCCTTTCATCATCATTACTCTTTTAGACTGTGTGTTTCTGTCCTTCTGTCTTTAGTGTCTCTCTATATCCTTTTGTTTTAGGCTGCAGTATTATACTGTGCCTTAAATTATCCATCCATCTTAGTCTATTATATAGTGCCTTTCAACAACAACAACCTTTGTTTCTGTTGCACATTTTTATACAAATAATGGAGCTCAAAGTGCTTTACATGATGAAGAAAAGAGAAAAAAGACAAAGTAAAATTAAAATAAGACAAAACTCATTAACATAGAATAAAAGTAAGGTCCAATGGCCAGGGAGGACAGAAAAAACAAAAAAAACTCCAGATGGCTGGAGAGAAAAAATAAAATCTGCAGGGGGTCCAAGGCCACGAGACCACCCAGCCCCCTCTGGGCGTTCTGCCTCACATAAATGATCAGTCCTCTTTGTATTTAGGGTTCTCATGAAAGGACTTGATGATGATGGTCATGCAGACTTCTAGCTTTTAGTCCATCAATGTAGGAACATCACGGTGCTTTGGTTGGACAGGTCGCCTCCACAGAAAACCGGGAAAAGAACACAAGAGAGAGGAATGGTCAGTACGGATTTTAGAGCCACCATGAATAGTTATAATGAATGAATTGAACATACAGAGCATCAGGATTAAATGAAGGTGAAGTTATCAGAAAGCCATCTTTAGCCATCTTTCATTGTCCATTCCTCTTAGGACTGTCACATAGTGCCCTTCACCATTCTTGGTTTTAAGTTATTATATAGTGCCTTTCATTATCCGTCCCTCTAGACTGTTACATAGTGCCATTCATTTTCCTTTTCTCTTAGATTAATATATCATGCCTTTCATTATCATTACTCTTAGGCAATTATACAGTTGTGCTTGTGTGAACCCTTTAGAATTTTCTATATTTCTGCATAAATATGACCTAAAACATCATCAGATTTTCACTCGAGTCCTAAAAGTAGATAAAGAGAAACCAGTTAAACAAATTAGACAAAAATATTATACTTGGTCATTTATTGAGGAAAATGATCGAATATTCCATATTTGTGATTGGCAGACGTATGTGACCCTCACGGATGATCAGTTAGTTTGAAGGTGAAATTCGAGTCAATGGGATGCCAATCAGGTGTGAGTGGGCACCCTGTGTTATTTAAAGAACAGGATCTATCAAAGTCTGCTCTTCACAACACATGTTTGTTGAAGTGTATCATGGCACCAACAAAGGAGATTTCTGAGGACCTCACAAAAAGCCTTCATCAGGCTGTTAAAGGTTACCAAACCATCTCTAAAGAGTTTGGACTCCGCCAATCCACAGTCAGACAGATTGTGTACAAATGGAGGAAATTCAAGACCATTGTTACCCTCCCCAGGAGTGGTCGACCAACAAAGATCACTCCAAGAGCAAGGCACACGTGTAATAGTCGGCGAGGTCACAAAGGACCCCAGGGTAACTTCTAAGCAACTGAAGGCCTCTCTCACATTGGCTGATGTTGATGTTGATGAGTCCACCATCAGGAGAACACTGAACAACAATGGTGTGCATGGCAGGGTTACAAGGAGAAAGCCACTGCTCTCCAAAACAAACATTGCTGCTCGTCTGCAGTTTGCTAAAGATCACGTGGACAAACCAGAAGGCTATTGGAAGAATGTTTTGTGGACGGATGAGAACAAAATAGAACTTTTTGGTTTAAATGAAAAGCGTTATGTTTGGAGAAAGGAAAACACTGCATTCCAGCATAAGAACCTTATCCCATCTGTGAAACATGGTGCTGGTAGTATCACGGTGTGGGCCTGTTCTGCTGCATCTGGGCCAGGACGGCTTGCCTTCATTGATGGAACAACGAATTCTGAATTATATCAGAGAATTGTAAAGGAAAATGTCAGGACATCTGTCCATGAACTGAATCTCAAGAGAAGGTGGGTCATGCAGCAAGACAACGACCCTAAGCACACAAGTCGTTCTACCAAAGAATGGTTAAAGAAGAACAAAGTGAATGTTCTGGAATGGCCAAGTCAAAGTCCTGACCTCAATCAAATCAAAATGTTGTGGAAGGACCTGAAGCGAGCAGTTCATGTGAGGAAACCCACCAACATCCCAGAGTTGAAGCTGTTCTGTACGGAGGAATGGGCGAAAATTCCTCCAAGCCGGTGTGCAGGAATGATCAGAAGTTACCGGAAACGTTTAGTTGTAGTTATTGGGGGGGTCACATACTTTTGCCAGTCACAAATATGTAATATTTGATCATTTTCCTCAATAAATAAATGACCAAGTAAAATATTTGTTTAACTGGTTTCTCTTTATCTACTTTTAGGACTTGAGTGAAAATCTGACGATGTTTTAGGTCACATTTATACAGACATATTGAAAATTCTAAAGGGTTCACAAACTTTCAAGCACAACTGTGTAGTATCTTTACGTATCGTGAATTAGATGATCATATAGTGTCCCTCATTTTCCTCTTATAGTGCCTTTCATTGTCCATCCCTCTTAGACTGTTACACAGCGTCTATCTTTTGTTATTATATTGTCACTTTTCCCATCTGTGTCTCTCTGCCCGTCATATTGTGCCTTTCACACTAAATCTCAAGCTCCTATCAAATGCCAGGCCAACTCAGGCTGCTCGACGTGTCACCAGCTACCCTGTACTTAAGCACAAGCAGTGCAGTTAATGCCACACGTTTCTGCCTTGCGGCCCCCAGCCACAGCCACTCTCTCCACAACCTGGCATCTCCTCAGACTTTGCTGCCACTGCCTTCACTCGCTGGACCACCTTCATTGGGCACAGTGTGCCTGTTTAAAGACTTTGTCCTGCTGGAGGGTGAGTGTCTACTATGAAGCAGGGGGAGTCTCACATTCAACACACACAACTCAGACACCCACAATATTGTAATGGTGCGATCAGCCAAGGATGGCGTCATCGGTGGGCATTCCGTGCTGAGCAGCTACAGTGCCAAGCCTGCCACAGTGGTGTGGTCTCCATTCTAGTGTGGCTAAGTGAGCTGTTCAGGGCAATGTGGTCGGAGCCAGGCTTTCTCCTTTGTTCGGCTTTTTGAGGCTGTGGGGAAATGAGAAGCTACTGTCAGCGCCAGCGCCCCCTCTCGTCCTGAGGTGGCACTGCTTACCTCCTCACAGCCTCAAAGGTGGTCCCCGGGCACACACATGCGTGACAAGGATTAGTTGGTCCATCTGTTCACACAGCTATTTACCTTCCATTCTGTTTTAAAGATCATTCTGACAGTTGTAGTATTGGGTCAGTGAAACGGCGGGGAGCGGATTAAAAGTGAAGTAACGTAATGTAAGTGAAGTTTATTAGAGCTTTTCACAGAGACGCTCACAAAGTGCTTTATAAGTGACAAACCAAGTTAAAGGGATATAAAGTAACTAGATCTCATTAAAATGATACTTAAGACAGAAATATCCAAAGAAACAAACAATGTTAGCCAAAGAAGTTTTTTTTAGCAGATATTTATAATTGTCTGCAGAGTCGGCACACTGCAGGGCCAATGGAAGAACATTCCAGAATTTTAGTACACTAAGCCCCTAAAAGCTCAGTCAGCACGGGGCTTCGGTTCGATCAGGGACTTTTAAGTCCAGACACTGGACTTAAGGGACCGGTTTGCACAATATCGATGAGGTATGTCCACAATCTGTTTGGGTTTCAAATGAAATCTCTAAAAGTAACGGGAAGCCAGTAAAGGGAGATTAAAATTGGGGTAAATATGGGACCCTCTGTTGGACCCTATCAAAAGCAATGCAGCAGCATTTTAGACTTTGCATTACAGCAGTTTAAATAAAAGAATGAAGCAGCATTTCCATCTCAGACGCAACCGTTTCGATTGTGGCATTTAAACAGCTGGTATTAAAGGGGGCACGGGCTGGGCAAGGGGCATGAAGGGCAGTGAGGACTCCACTAGTGCAACGGGGGTTTGTATTGATGCCAGGCTGAAGGTGCGCGAGAGAGTAAAGTCTAAACAGTGGGCCCGCAGGACCACCTTACCAATTGTCATTTATTAACTAACATTAACTACGGAATGGCAGAAGAGGAATCCGAGTTGTCTGCAGCCGGACGGACATGCGCACTCCACATTGTCGGGACCGGAGCCGGATTGGCTGTGAACGGAAACGCCGAGACAGATTTTTGGGTTAGTTGACACGTGTAACATTATGCTTGGGTGTTCATTGGCAGACTAAAAGTTCATCTTTAACATGCCTCGTGAATGTGAAATTATTATTGTGTGCGCTTTTTGGCTGGCGAGGAAAACTTTTAAACGGACCGCATGCATTGGTTCAGGGAGGATTATTACGGCGTAGATTCGATGTGGACGGGATGGTCCGCTATGGAGTTCTGAAGAACTAATTGATATGAAGTCGATCACTTGAGCAGCTCCACATAAAGCAAGACAATGGATTACGTTTGGACGCGGATTGACAATTGGAGATCAGTTATTTGCCTGGCAGAGTTTCGGTGCGCGAACGCCGCATTGCAGGAGAATCCATCCGAGGTCCGAGTGTGAATCGTCCGCTGCAGAGAGAGAGAGAGAGAGAGAGCAGGACCACCCAGTCCTGAGGGGAACGCCATTCGCCACCGACTGGGATGAGTGAGTAAGTAAGGAAGGGGCTTTACAAGTGGGAGTGACCAGGAGGCGCTTGAAATCCAGCAAAACAGAAGACGCAAACAACCGAACCTGATCAAACTAACCACCTCCACCGCCATTAGGAAGCGTGTTGAGACGGTGGGTCGTTACAGGCGACAAGAAAATAAATAAATACATAAATAAATAAGGAAAAGCTCATTTCCGCCAAAACGTAGTTTAACGTGCGACCGACAAGGGGACTCGGGGTCCATTAGTGTTTAATGTCTCAGTTACACACGCAAAGCAAAAAAAAAAAAAAAAAATCGCGCCTGTTTAGTTCATTTATCAAATGTAATTAACGAATATCACTTGAAATAACTGTTTGCCGATCATTGCTTGTTGATTATTCGTTTGTTGCTATTACTTAACTTTTCCTATTTATGTTGGCATAATTCTCTTAGCTATCACGTTAACATAATTCAATGTTTTGAGATCAAAACCATTACGTGTTTTTCGTTTAACAGGAGCACAAGCAGACGGCCAGCTTGTTGTGTGTCTTTACTGAGCTGATAAAAGTTTATCACTTAAGATGACTTAAATTACGTGACTATGCACGTGACTATCGTATATTTGCATGAAGACCCGCCCCTTGTATTGCATTGTGGTTCAAGGGACCGTTATAAATTTGGAAGCAAAGTGCAAGAGTTTTTGTGAATTTATTTTTGTTCAGAATTCTGTGTGGTGATGGAACATGCGCACATGACTTGAGCCTTCCTAGTTTTCATTTTCTTTCTCTGTCTCAGTTTATCATTTATTTGCTCAGAGGTTGATGCATTTGCTGCTTCCTGAGCAGATCTTCTTATCTCCACCCTAGCAGCCCGCTGCTTGTCTTCATTCGTTGGCATCTTTCCGCGTTCAAACTGATGAAGTTTGCACTTATTTAGTACTTTTTCCTTAATTTTTCACTTATGCTGGCATTAAGTCTTCAATCTGCCTTTAACTTAAAATATGTTGAAATGATTGATGATTTAAGATATGAAGAGGTAGGGGAAGTGACGGCGGTACGCAATGCGCCGCACGGCCGCCGAGAGTTGATTCTACAATAAAATAAAATACAAATAAAAAGAGGAAGAACCATGGAGGTCAGTTGTCCCCTCCCCCGAAAGCGGATAGTAGACGTCACGTAGTACACGTGTATCAAATTTCAGGTTAATAGTTCAATAGGTTTGCGAGCGACAGGTGATTTAAAATCCTGGACAGACAGACAAATGAACAGCCACAGTAGCGTATTAAATAATAAGAAGATAATAAGATACAGTGGTAAATGTGTTGCCCACCCTTCCATCAGAAAAGCGCCCTTTTCTTTGCCTCCATTAGAATAACGTCATAAGTGTTAAGATTACATAGAAAGTTAAGTCAGCTCAAAATAACAGAAAATAAAATGGGTTTCTGCATATCTAACAGTTTGCATTGATGCAAGTAATTATAGGCAGGCGGCTTCTGTTAAAATCGCAAGTAGAGCTGTTAATCAAAATGATTAATGAACTTTAAGCGCCGCACCCTATGACGTCATACCGGAAGTCCCGCCCCCGTCGCTCCCTGATGACGTCACTCTGGAAAGTCCCGGCCCCTCACGTGACCTATCTCCGCCCCTTTCGCACCGCCCCCTGGCGGTGGATGGGTGAAGGGCACCCAGTCCCCGCCCAGACTCCGCCTTGAACCCACCCCCGGCCCCTGATCGGTTCTCCTTTCTGTCAAGGGGACTTTGACGGATGACTGACCCCTCCTTGAACCCGCCCCCGGCCCCCGATCGATTCTCCTTTCTGTCAAGGGGACTTTGACGGATGACTGACCCTTCCTTGAACCCGCCCCCTCCACCTGATTGGGTCTCCTTTCTGTCAAGGGGACTTTGACGGATGTCTGTCCCCTCCTTGAACTCACCCCAGCACCTGATTGGTTCACCAAACTGTCAACGTCCGTTTGATGGATGTCTACCCCCTCCTTGAACTCCCCACCGGCCCCCACCCACTCCCTACCCCCCCTCTCCCAAAAAACAAGCCCAGGCAGGTTACAGCCTTTACCTTGACAAGCCCAGACGTGTCCAAAGTCATCCCTGGACCAGTCCCAGCACGTTCCCGTCCGTTCCCTGTCGGCCTGAAGGGCCTACCTCGGCCCCGGGTCAGGCAGCACCTGACGGTCGGCCTCCCCACACTTCCCAGTCCTCTCTC
>JANRMT010062791.1:177848909-177864577 GCA_026402145.1 Polypterus bichir lapradei | reverse complement strand
GGTGGTTCTCAACCGGTGGGGCGCGCCCCCTTTTTTGCAAAGATGTGAAACAAAGAAAACAAGAATCGAAAATATGAAAAATTCATGTTTTGAAACCAAAACAAATGAACTTAAACTACATTCTAATACTAGAAAAATAAATATAGAGCTAGATAAATGTCGATAAAAGTTAAGTAGATATAATAAAACTTGTAGCGGTGCATCGGCAGCAAAAATATAGGAATACATTTCATTAGGGTTTCAAAAAAACGTTTGGGGGGCGCGATTAAAACTGTTATGAAAACTCGGGTCAGTGGCGTAGCTAGGGGGGCGCGGAGAGGGCGGCACATTTTAGGGGGGCGGCATTATTGGTCACAAGGCTCCGTACAATTCGTGTGTAAGCAGCAGGGTTCGGAAAAATATCACTCATGTATGAAAAAAAAAGTCAAATTCTCTGAGTTTTTAACCACAAATGCTTGAAAAATAATGTTCAGACTGTCCTTCTGCATCAGACACAGCAGTTGAAACGTATGAGGCAATGACAAAAATAAACATAAACGTTACACCGATAATAATTACTAGGAAGATTAACAACTCATTTATAATTTCGTTATTAATCCGAATGCGTTCTTACTCTGCGTAGAAAACATCCCCACCTATTACTTTGGTTGTGGTTTTCGTAGCGTAATTATATTAAACTAATAATTAGAACACGGCTTATCAGTGCGTCTATATTATCTTCTTGTCTAGTTGATGCTTATAAATGTATATAAAAAAATTGCTGTTTCTTTATATATGAATAAATCTATGCAAAATGTATCCTAATTTTTCTCTATACGTCATTTTAAGTTTCTAATAGAACATATTCAGATACGTTGGAGGGCGGCAAATTGAAGCACCGCCCACCCCGAGTGGCACGAACTCGAGCTACGCCACCGACTCGGGTCGCAAATACTTAAAGGTTGAGAAATGGTGCCTTATGCCAATAACAGGGAATTCGAATGAGGGTATCCTAGCATTTAACTTTAGTGGATTTATGTCCCATATGCGACAAACACAAAATGTCCGAAGATTACAAGTTCAGATGCAGGTACACACTGGTGATTGTAAACCTAATTAAAGAAAACGCTTTTCAAAGAGAAAAAGGGTGGGCGCGATCACAGCAGGTGTATCGGGGTCTCTTTTACGAGACGGTTCATTTGATGCGTTGAGGTTGAGAAAGAAGGCAAAATGGCCGTTCATTCAAAACGAGAGCGGAGTGGTGCAGCGAAAAGAGGAATGAATTAAAGAGAGAGAAGCGACCGACGTCGATATACTCGACATTAAAAAAAATACAAAACAAAAAAAAAAAAAAAAAAACAATGACGACTTGAACCATCCAGTGGACTCATCAAGACTTCAGTCCCCTTCACCTTCTGCACACTTTACTGTGTTTACATTTGACTCGCCAACCCGCGGCGTACCATACGCCGCATAATCAGGCCGGTTTTTTAATGATTTTTAAGCACAGGGAGAAAAATTAACATTTGAAAAATCGGTAATGTAATAAATCAGCAAGAAAATCAACATTGTAACAATGCACGGAACGAAACAACACACGATCGTCCGTGACTGAATTTCTCGTTCAGTATGCCCTGCCCGCTCATGTGCCCACCTCGTCACTTGAGTCGTTGTCGTCTTTGCACAGTCCACATGCACCTGTGACTCACGTAGACTTCTCATTGCTCTGTTTGCTCTATATAATCCACCAAGACACCCGACCACGGTAGTAGCGAGGTGGGGCTTCGTTGTCCCTTTTGCATGCTTTTTCACGGTGGACGCGGTCGGGTGTCGAAACCGAAAAGAATAATGAAAAGTCAACGTGGCTCAGACGTGCATGTGGACTCCTAGCACAGACGAAAGTTGACTAACTGGGTGGTTGGTGAGTTTTTGCGTCCGGGCACGTGGGCAGGCAGTGTGAATGCCTAGAGAGCGAGGGTAGACGTGGGCCGGTGAAAAAGGAGTGTTGGTGGGCAGGGAAACGTCTTTTGTGTTCCTGCAGACGCATGTTTGTCGTGGATGCGAATCGCTGTATGTAGCGTGTAAAACAGTTTGCTATGGTGCACGCGGTCGTGCGTCGTAACCGAAAACTCGTTTTTAAAGACTGCTTACTTCATTGTGTTTTAACCTCAGTTGTAAAGGATTGTTTTAAGGATCCCATGGGATACCCCTCGCAAACCGTTTTACACGCTGCATATGGCGACTCACCTCCGCGAGAAACCTGCCTCTACGAACAGTCAAGGTGGCTCAGAGGTACATGAGGCCTCTACGACAGACGAATATAAATGACGCCGTTCTTTCTGTGTCGTTGTGTCTGAGTTGGTGGGCGTGGCTCTGCGAGTTGTCGTCGTATCCAATGGTCTTGGAGTTGGTGGGCGTGGCTCCTTCCTGCGTGCGCCATAGGTGTCTTACTTGTCGGCGGCTTAGTGAATCCACGCCCCTTCCGGCGTGCTTTCCATGGGTGCCTTGCGTTAGTGAATTATATATATAGATTCTAAAAGGATAAAGTTGCCCCTTCTGCCCATCAACCAATCCATATCTCATAATGACAAAGTGACAATGTAAAAGGTTTGCACATTTATTACAAATCAAAACCGGAAACCCCACCTTCACAGAAGTACGCCGATCCTTCATTGAGTACTTAGTAGAAGCCCCTTTAGCTGCAGTTCCATCTCTGAGTGCTCTTGATGAGTCTGTACAAGCTTGGCACACCTGGATTTGGGCAGTTGATCCCATTCCTCCTGGCAGACCATCTTAACCTCTGTTAGATTGGATGGAAAGCATCTGTGAAGTGCCATCTTCAAGACTCTCCACACATGTTCAATGGGCCACTCAAGGTCACTCTGGGACTTGTCGGAGTGGTGGCTCTGAGGCTAGGGAAGGTTGCCGGTTCGAATCCCGTAAATGCCAACAGGGACTCTGCTCTGTTGGGCCCTTAACCTGCAATTGCTGAGCGCTTTGAGTGGTGAGAAAAGCGCTGTAGAAATGCAAAGAATTATGAATTATTATTGTCCGGTGTTGTCTTTACTCTGTATGCTTCAGGTCATTGAACTGTCGCCCCAGTCTCAGGTGGTCTTCTTCAAGGACCTCTCTGGATTTGGCCCCCTGTCTCCATAGTATGATGCTGCCACCACCATGCTTCACCGTAGGCATGGCATTGGACAGGTGATGAGCGGCGTCTGATGGTCTTTATCAGTTCTGCTCTAAGAGTTCAATTTCTGTCCCATCTGACCATCTACGACAAAGTGTCTTGAAGAGTATGCAGCACAGCTCCTGGTCCAGGCTTTGGTCTTGTCACATCTGGAGGACCAGCATGTGCCACCAAGCCACCACAGACGATTCAAAATGCAGCAGCCTCTCTGATGTTCAATCAGCCGAGGTGGGCACGTGTCACCCATCTCTTCAGATCAGTACATTGGCTTCCTGTATCAGAACATAATTAAGTCCAGATCCTTCATGTTTGCCTACAGAGCAGTCAATGGGTCAGCACCTATGGTTAAATATGTAGACATATATGTGAGGTCCTCTGCTCCTTTTTGACCACTCAGATCTGCCATTGAATGGCATCGGGTGATGCCACCTTCACGTGATATCAAATATCAGTCCATACTCTTTTCATGTAACTTCTAGCTGATGCAATGAGGTGCCCACCTTCACCCCAGTTGCTGACCCCCTCAATGTGTTTAAGAAGCGTTTGAAGACTCTGTGATGAGGGGTTCTGGCCCTGCACTTTTAAAATTAAAGCTGGTCCTGGAGTGACTTGTCACAGGGATGTGATAGTCAAACCAGTTTTGCTTTCCTAAACAACCAATTGTGAGAAGGTTCCAGAAAGAACCCTTAACAGGCTCTACAAACAACTATCTTACGAAGGACTATCACTCTGTACAGCCACACGGGCTCAGTTCAGGTTGTCTTGATCTGTCCCATCCTGTTAGGTCACCCCAGAGTGCCGTACAGATTTCTGTTTTGTCCGTTTGAAAGCCCAAAGAAACAACTCCACATACAAGGAACCCTTCCCAGAATGATGGGATTCCTTGTCAGGCAGCTGGGGAGCCGCACGGCCTTGACTTTAAAGAACCAGGATTTTGAACATTAGCACATTAGGGACATTATGAAGACAGCAGACCATTCAGCCTAGCAGACTTGTGCATCCTGGTCAACGGGATGTTGTTCTGCTACGTACTTGTAAAATTTTTATTTGTATACTGTATTGAGGATTTGTTCTCTTCCGTGTATTGTATTGTATTTTATTGTATTAACCTCCTTCTCTTTGGCACCCACTGCACGCCCAACCTACCTGGACAGGGGTCTCTCTTTGAACTGCCTTTCCCGAGGTTTCTTCCATTTTTTCCCTACTGGGTTTTTTTTTGGGAGTTTTTCCCTGTCTTCTTAGAGAGTCGAGGCTGGGGGGCTGTCAAGAGGCAGGGTCTGTTAAAGCCCATTGCGGCACTCCTTGTGTGATTTTGGGCTACACAAAAAATAAATTGTATTGTATTGCATGTTCCAAAATAACGTCATGGCGAGATCTAAAGGTCCCTAAATTCCTACTGTCCACCACACTACTTTGTCACCTATTCCCAGGGACGTGTGGTCAGGGAAGGCAGGTGAGGCTGAAAAGTAAAAAAAAAAAAAAAAAACTAATAATGATAACATAAATGTTTCCAATGGTCTGTGCTATAAAAGTGTTTTCTGTATGATTGCAATAATTGTCATCATTTTATAGTCAAAATCGCCGAATTGGCGCATTTCCTGTTCAAATACAGCGGAGAAAGCGAGTCTCCCCTCACCTCGGACTGCGCGCTCCCTCACACACTGACGGGGTTGATGCGCGTGCCTGTCGCTGTCTCTCTGTGTGTCACCAATATAATGTCAGCAGACACGTTTATTACACACCCTGACATACCACAGTCTGGCTGATATCTTTATTGAATGTGTGTGACATATTTAGTCTCGCTGATTGGGTATAAAACCGCAGTGAAAAGGCACAAGGTGAGTGACGCAGACAGTACCATGCCGGCCTGAAGGGGGCGCATGTGAACCCAACGGGTGCTCGTTGCTGCTGTTCTCCGCAGAGGCGCCGATAAGTCAGTGATATCAGAAAGTCAAGTGCACTGCAGCGGGCCGTTTATTATTATTATTATTATTATTATTATTATTATTATTATTACCACGCTTTATATGAACTTTACCTGTTTGGTTGGATAATGACGGACTGACTGACTTTGTTGTCTGGTACAAATCTTGTAATCGATATTTAACCCACTTTCTATTGTTCAAATGACTTGTAATTTTGCACGCTTACTCACTTCTGATAGCAATACATGAATCAACAATCAGTTTCACTAATTGATCAATTAATCCATGTTAAGAAATGGAATTTTAGATGAAGAATAGTTCAAGATTTCACCAATAGATGGCGCAAGTAACGGATAGAAGGAAGTGTTAAAATATTGATTACAAAATCAACATAGTATTATCTATTACGATCTCTCTATTATAAAATAAAAATCTTGGAAGGGAGAGCAGCAGCAAACCAGCAGATGATCCGACTGCTACTTCTTAAGCGTTCAGCCCACCCCAAACGTCACAACGCGAGCAGCGTACGTCCTGCGAGAAGGAGATGTAACCATGCCCGGGGCCGGAAATAAAGGACAAATATTGTTTTTACAAAAGTTTTAAAGTAAAAGTGAAAATAATGCATATGTAACAATTCCCATGAAAATAACAATCTCTTTAAATTGTATATCCGGTAAACCAAACCCGGGGGTGGGCGAGCGAAGCGAGCAGGGAGCAGAGCAGCCTAGTATATTCTAAAAAAAAAAAAAAAAACCCAAGACTAAAAAGTTGAAAATTATATATATATATATAATACTTTTTAAAAACCATGCTTATATTAAGTTAAAAAGTGTACTAAAAAGTAAAAAATAAGTTTCTCATACATAACTCGTAAAATAAAAGCACTTTTATTGTACTAGTGATGTAAGATATTCGCTTCCCGGGTCCTCCCTGCGTGGAGTTTGCATGTTCTCCCCGTGTCTGCGTGGGTTTCCTCCCACAGTCCAAAGACATGCAGGTTAGGTGCATTGGTATTTGTAAATTCTCCCTACAGTAGTGTGTGTGTGTGTGCCCTGCGGTAGGCATGGCACCCTGCCAGGGGTTTGTTTCCTGCCTTGCGCCCTGTGTTGGCTGGGATTGGCTCCAGCAGACCCCCGTGACCCTGTAGTTAGAATATAGTGGGTTGGATACTCGATGGATGGATGGATGAGAGATTTATTTTTTACTTTTAAGTACACTTTTTAACTTAATATAAGTGTGGTTTTTAAAAAGTATTTTTTTTATGGTATATATATATTTTTTTGTTTCAACTGACTGCCAAAATGGAAGATTAAGATTCTTAAAACTAAAGCGAAAATAAGGAGGTCTTTTATAAAAAAAAAAAGTGATGGAGATTTTCATTGAGAAGGATAGGCACATGGCCTTCATTTACAAATAAGGGTAAGACTATAAACGGTTTTCAATTTTATAAAAAATTGGATCAGACTAAGAAAAAAAAATCCAATATTTAAAAACTAAATTTTGACTTTAAATAAAATATTCCTTTTGTTTTTCTTGTTATCCTTTTGTTGAGCAGTCTGTATTCAAATTGATTAAAGCGTCAGAATTAAATAAAAGCTTTTAAAAACAACTAAATATTTCAATTAAGGTCAAAACTGAAATCAGTTTGTTTTGTACACCACTCTATACTTTCATTTGTATTGAATGAGTGTGAATTGTGAAATTGCAACGGCAAATTTAGAGCACATGGCGGGTGAGGATCAAATGCGCTCTCTCTGCTCTCGCTATAAACATAACGTTCTTTCTCAGCCAAATATGCGCCTCACCTGTGTGTGTAAAGAATGAGATGAGATATGAAACATAACCAGTAGTCAATGTGCCAATTGAATAGTCAATAAGCGACTCTTTGGGGTTCATAGATTTGTAAATCGGACTCTGAAGGAGTCACAAGCCATCAACCTCACTGCACGTCACTGCTCATTCCACGTGTCTGAGGTTCTCTGTGTGAAGAAAAGCTTCCTAATATCTGTGTGACATTAACCCTTCACAAGTTTCCAGCTGTGTCCCCGTGTTCTTGATGACCTCATTTTAAAGTCACCATCTGATCCACTGCACTGATTCCCTTCTTCATTTTAAACACGTCAGTCAGGTCTCCTCTTCATCTCCTGTAAAGACTCAGCGCTTTAAATCTTCATAACTCACCCCCCGTAATCAGCCTGGTCGCTCTTCTCTGGACTTTCTCCAGTGCTGCTGTGTCTTTATGGAGTCATAAACTGACCACAGGACTCCAGATGAGGCCTCACCAGTGCGTTATAAAGCCTGAGCAGAACCTCCTGTGACTAGTACTGCACACATCAAGGCGCTATATAACCTGACAGTCTGTTAGCCTTCTTTATGGTTTCTGAACACTGACTGGCAGTTGAGTCCACTGTGACTCCTAAATTCTACTCATAAGGCGGACTTTCGAATTCTTCTCATTGTAAAGTCACCGTCCTGTCCACTGCACTGATTCCCTCCATCATTTTGCACACTTCAGTCAGGTCTCCTCTTCATCTCCTGTAAAGGCTCAGCTCTTTTAATCTTCATAACTCACCCCCTGTAGCCCTCAATCAGCCTCGTCGCTCTCCTCTGGACTTTCTCCAGTGCTGCTGTGTCTTTATGGAGTCATAAACTGACCACAGGACTCCAGATGAGGCCTCACCAGTGTGTTATAAAGCCTGAGCAGAACCTCCAGTGACTTGTACTCCACACGTCAAGGCGCTATATAAACTGACAGTCTGTTAGCCTTTGTAATGGCTACTGAACACCATCTGGATGTTGACAGTCCACTATAATTCCTAAATCTTCCTCTTAAGATGGACTTTTGATTTTCAGAACCCCCCATTGTATATTCACATCTAAACTTAATGCAAGTGTTAGGCTCAGCTCATTTAATCTTTCGTCATAACTCACCCCCTGTAGCCCTCAATCAGCCTCGTCGCTCTTCTCTGGACCTCCTCCAGTGCTGCTGTGTCTTCATGGAGTCATAAACTGACCTCAGGACTCCAGATGAGGCCTTACCAGTGTGTTATAGAGCTTCTGTGACTTGTACTCCACGCATCAAGGCGCTATATAAACTAATATCCTAATAGCCTCCATGGTCACGTTTGTCCACTTTAATCATGTCCCCTCTTATTCACCATTTGGTTCTGTGACTCCAGACTTCCCTCCATTGTTGGTCTCTGTGGTCCAGGATCAGCCTTGTTACTTGCCTCTGCTGTGTCCTTATTGTAACCTGGACACCCAAACTGACCCCAGGACTCCAGATGAGGCCTCACCAGTGTGCTTTAAAGCTTGAGCAGACCCTCCTGGGACTTGTACACCACATGTCAAGGCGCTATATAATCTGGCACTCTGAATGGCTTCTGAACACTCTCTGGAAGTTAATAGTGACCAGTCCACTATGATCTTCTCATAAGGTGGGCTCTCGATTTTCAGACCTCCCATTGTGTATTCAAACCTCGCATGTTTGCTTCTCTCATGTAACTCTTTACATTGGCTGACATTCAACTTCATCTTCCTTAACTCTGTCTACTGCCCGAGACCCTCTGTGACCTTTCAGCTGAGTCTACTTACCTGCCCTTCGCCCTTGTTTGTTATCGTGTGCTAAATTAACCAGCCTGGCATTTTTTTCTCTTTATCAGATAGTTTATGTATGTGGCTGGCTGTGTGCCACACGACATCAGGCCATGTACGTTTGTGGCCTCAAAGTTAGAATCCATCCATCCATCCATTATCCAACACGCTATATCCTAACTACAGGGTCATGGGGGTCTGCTGGAGTCAATCCCAGCCAACACAGGGCACAAGGCAGGAAACAAACCCTGGGGCAGGGTGCCAGCCCACCGCAGATGAAGTTATAATGGAGTTCAGAAATCCGGATTGGACAACTAAGTGAACAGAAACCCAGCAGAGCAAAAACAAAAAAACAAAAGCAGCTTCCTGTATGCAACATTTGTGTCTCACGTTTCTGGTACAATTTATTATATGGAGGCGAAGGTCACTGATAAGGTGTGCAGGTTTGTAGCTGGAAATCCGCAGAGGGAGAGAAATAATCACGTGTCTTAAAAGAGTTCTTTATTACTAAGCCTTCGAGTCCTATCAGGAATCATTATCAGAGGGACGTGATTAGACTTACAAGAACCCAAAGGTGGGGTGGAATTATAAGGTGGGGCTAAGAGGATGTTGGTCATAAAGTGTTCTTTGTTACGTTCATGTTCTTCTTTTCAAGCCAGCATATCCTGAGTTCACGACCTCGTGTCCGTTAATGACGTTTTCATTGGACAGCCATCACGTTTCCGCCACTTCTCTGGCACTTGAATTTGACTCGCACCGAGTCCCATTTGAATGTGTGTGTGTGTGTGTGTCCGGTCGAACTTGCATGTGTGTAAATCGGAGACCGTGGCTCCTTTTCTACTGACCGCACGGCGATGTTCCTGTGTACGCGTGGCGGGTGTTTTTGATGTTCGCCCCACGTGTACCGCCGGACATGAATCACGTGGTGTGCTGTAAACCACGCCCCGCGTCTCTGCTGCAGATTTCCTGCTTTTGGCGTTAAAAGGGGCTGCGCGCAGCGTGTTTGTGGGCTTGTGCGCTACTCTGATATCAGGATACGTGCTGTACCCTCTGATAACCCGTGATGATGAGGAAGCACAACGTCACCTGCTTTTGGTGCAAATGAAAAGTGACAACCGGTAACCACGAGAGGTGACCCCCCCAAACAAGGGCCACAGACAATTGCCCTCTCTTTACCGTCAGATACCCTGTGATCATGAGGAAGTGTATGCCAGGTGGGATGGGAGGGTGCCAGGTTGCTTGCTGGGAGTCTCTGGCGTCTCCTATGTAAGCATTGCCTGATGAATGTCTTTGGGTAGCCGAACAGTTGGTAAAGACGAGGCCTTTCGTTCTTTTTAGCCTCCGGGTGTCAACTCTTCTGGACAGAAATCTTAACGCAGCTCCGGTTATGACTCAGCGGTTCTCAAACTGTGGGGCGCGCCCCCCGAAGCTGTACATGGGGGGCGTCGAATAAATGAACAAGACATCAAAAATTATTTTTTTACATTTTTTATTTCAAATTTAAATTTGCAAGCATATAATCACAACGAATGCATTATAACAAAAATTAAAAATAAAGCATTTCTAAGGCATAGATCTAATGACTACTAACTGACGAGCGGCGCAGCTGCTGCTGCTTTTACAGTCGCGTATTTTCAATCCAGAAAGTTCGAGACGTATCGGAATCTGTCGCGAACATTCGGGTAACAGTAGATCAGGTGATCATGCGGCGCGACTGCACCACGTTGGCAGCATAGCCAATATTGCCAAATTGAGTTCAATAATTAACAGCGTATTGGGTTATTTTCATGATACAACTAACAGCGGTATAATATTTGTCGGACGAAAATACGTTCGTCTTTCTCAGATTGACTTCATCGGTGTCTTCGTTTACGAGATATTTAAAAATTAAAACATATTTAATCGTTTCTTTACATAAAAAAAAATTAAATAAGAATAAATCATTTATTCTTTGTTTTTGGGATTAGAATTACTACCAAAAACCACACAAGGCATTTTAACAGTTATTAATCACTTAAAAAAAAAATAAACTGCAAATATTTAATCGAAGTTAGCCGAACACATGCAAATCTTATGGAAGTAAAAATAATAGGATACCGCAACACCGCACGAGTATCATACCTTTGTTAGTTGTGGGTTATTCTCATCTACCCTGAAAAAAAGGGAAATGTCAGGTTGTTACATTTACAAGAATGTATTTACTTTATATTACATGTATTGTTTATGTTCTACTTTTGAACATAACTCGGTCATGTTTAATTTATTTAATCTTATGGGATGTGCAATATACTCATTTCAGTTATTTAGGTAGAAGTCAAAATAGTTAAATTTAGTCCTCAGCGGAAATGATTACAAACTAAGCGGATTTATCATCAGCAGATGTCGGATAACCTGGCGGTAAAGTCATGTGACTTTCAAAGAAGCAACAGGTTGTTCGTTTGAGTTATTGTCGCTAGTTAAGATCAAAGTTTAGTGAAATAAAAGTTAAAAAAATAAAAACACACAACGAGAAATATTTAGATATTCACTTAAAATACTTAACCACATTGACTAATGTTACTCCGTTTTGCGTTTTTTCTTGTATTCCCTTTTAATATTTTATCACGGTGGCGCAGTGGGTAGCGCTGCTGCCTTGCAGTAAGGAGACCTGGGTTTGCTTCCCGGGTCCTCCCTAAGTGGAGTTGCTTTATTAACATGAGCCGTGTTTATTTAACATAACATAATTAACAGAGAATGAAAAAGTTTCATTCATTTTATATAAAAATATCATGTTTCAGAATATAATAATTTAGTGCATTAAGCATAATTAAATTATTTTTGATAAAAACAATTTTATTATGTGCAACCGATGCACATATTATTTTTTTATTTTAATCTGACATGCCATTTTTTCAGTGTATCTTATATTATGCAGGGGGCGCAGAATTATTCCAGGTAGAAAAGGGGGCGCGAAATACGAAAGTTTGAGAACCGATGGTTTATGCGATGACGGGTGGATTGCTCGCAAAGTGTAATATTTTGTCTGCATAACATTCCTTACGCTAAACCTCTCAAAAAATGAAGTGACCACCTAATCATCCTAATCCGAGAGCAGGTCAATGAAGTTTCGGGGATATCATGCTGCCCAGTTAGGATGCACAACGTCACCTGCTTTGGTGCAAAGGAAAAGTGACCACCAGAGGCGACCTCCCAAAAAATGGGGATGGTGGCCACAGACAATTGCTCTCTCCGTATCCTTTCTGACTGATTCTTCTCTTGCATGGGTGTAAATCAGAGGCCGTGGGTCCTTTTCTACTGACCGCACGGCGATGTTCCTGTGTAGGCGTGGCGAGTGTTTTTGATGTTCGCCCCACGTGTACCGCCGGACATGAATCACGTGGTGTGCTCTAAACCATGTCCCGCGTCTCTGCTGCAGATTTCTTGCTTTTGGTGTTAAAAAGGGCTGCGCGCAGCGTGTTTGTGGGCTTGTGTGCTACTCTGATACAGGATACGTGCTGTACAGTCTGATACCCCGTGATGATGAGGAAGCACAACGTTACCTGCTTTGGTGCAAATAAAAAAAGTGACAACCGGTGACCACGAGAGGCGACCTCCCAAACAAAGGGGAATGGCGGCCTCAGACAATTGCTCTCTCCGTATCCTTTCTGACTGATTCTTCTCTAGTTTGGCGTTTTGTTAGTGTTTTTGTCATTCAGGTGGCACAGGTCGCCCAGCTCCTCCACGATGCTGGGACATCGGAACGTGTCGTCGCGAGAAGGTCTCAATAGCGTGGAGGAGAAACCAGGAGCGTTCTGCGCATGCATCTAAAGTTTATTCTTTGTGCTGTGAAAAACTTCCTGGTACGTAGAAAAAAAAAACAAAAAAAAAAAACACCCCAAACTCCTTCGGATACCTAGCAGGACACTAACAGATTTAGCAAACCTGAACGTAGCCCCATTGGTGTGTTCACTGATCTGTTACCATCTACTCAATGTTAGTCAAATGCATGTTGCCTGTTCACGGGGAGTCCTGGACCCCCTACTGCCATTTCCGTTTGTCAAGCAATGTGGGACCACACAACCCACTAAAGAACCATAATGTGCCACTGAAGAACCAGCAATAGACCAGCGTCCGTCTGCCAAGTAAATAAATGTCAGTGTAGTAGTCACTCCCCAAATTCTAAGACTGGTGCAAAGATACGACCAGAAAAGCAATTTTGATTTTTTTAGGGGGCCGCGCTTTACACAGCAGGAAGTCCGGTTGTAAATCGAGGGTGGGTGGTCTTGTGCTGTGACAGCACCTCTGTAAAACATAAACTCTTCCAATCGATAAATGCTCGCAGAACGAGAGTAAACTAGGGTGTGATTTTACTCCAGCGAGAGAATGAATGAATGAATAAATGTCAGGCTACTCGGTGGCGCAGTTGGTAGCGCTGCTGCCACGCAGCAACGAGACCTGGGTTCGCTTCCTGGGTCCTCCCTGCGTGGAGTTTGCATGTTCTCCCCGTGTCTGCGTGGGTTTCCTCCCACAGTCCAAAGACATGCAGTTTAGGTGCACTTGCGATTCTAAGTTGTGGTGTGCGACCGGAGTTTGTTTCTTGCCTTGCGCCCTGTGTTGGCTGGGATTGGCGCCAGCAGACCCCCGTGACCCTGTAGTTAGGATATAGCGGGCTGGATAACGGAAGGATGGCGGCTCCTCTGCAGACTAGACTGCAGACGTCCCTGCATAGACTGCAGACGTCCCTGCAACCACGCTTCAGATTTCCTGCTCCAATCAGAACGATTCGACCTACCGATGGTTATGTGAACCCTATAGTATACTGACGTCCAGAGATCGAGGGGTCTGCAGAAAGTCGCTGAACGTCTGAAAGGACTCCACGATAAAAATAAATAAAAAGAAAGGCAAAGTGCTGAGCCGAGCCGGCGGTGATCGCAGGTGCACGCGCAGGTCGTGCTTTTTCAAGGCGCGCGCTTTTTATCGCTGGACGGAGGCGCGCTCAAGTGATTACTATGCGGCGGCGGATCATCTGCCCGTTCAGTGTTGACATGTCGCGATGAGTCAATCGAAGGCGTTGCGAGTCTTGTGAGTGTCGGCCCAGCAACGTTTCTGAGCAAGTCACTTGTCGGCCAGCTCCGTCGAGGAACGCAGCCGAGCTGAGCAGATCTTCTATACGCCCGGCGGAACTCTTCAGGGCAGCTGCCCGCCCGCCGAGAGGCTTGCGGTTCATCAAAGCGAGTAAGTCGATCCGTTTATTAACTCCGCATTCCGTCCACTTTATGACCTCCGGTTGAGGTCGGTAGGTGTACCGGCGAGTGCGCCAAGGGTGTATAAAGAAGCTGGTTGCATTTTGTTAAATATTTGTGGTAAATGGCGAGTGGAGTTTTGAAGATAACGAAGTAAACTAATCTAAAGGCTTCAGCCAGAAAGCATTGCACGTAAGGCTTGGGAGACGCCATCCACCTCGGGGTATCTTCACCATCACCGTCGTGTCACACGCGGGCAGCCTGGGGTCGTCGATACTCTTATGGGGAGAGTAAAGTCGAGGATTAGGACATAGAAGGGGTGGTTTAGATTACCCGTGAATCCAGATCCATTAGGACAGGTGAGTCGGGGCTGTTCTAGCCGGAGGCTCCAGGATCTGAGTCTTCTGTTTACAATAATAATATAATGATAATAACAAAAAGTCGGAATGAGCGCATTCCTCCCTAATTCGTGGTGTTCATGTAAGAAATGTAATCCTGAGGTACACGCTTAAAAATATTTTTTCTTTAATGGCACTCTACTGGGCTGTGTGGTCCAATTACTTGATGGAAAACCGTTTCATTCTGGGAAGAGTTCTCAATATAAAACTGGTTGGGTTTTGAAAAAGTGGGCAACACAGAAATATTTAATATCGAGATGGCTACCAGGATACTAAGAGATCAAGAAAACCTGAACTGAGCCTGCGCGATTGTAATCACTGAGAGTGCTTTCACTACCGGGACGCCATTTGGGGTTTCACAAATCTCATCTTCACCCTTTGTTAGAGGTCTATTGAGGGCTAGTAAAGGGTCAAACGTCAAAGATAACGTCATATTCGTAATCAGCGACCTTCAAATAGTCGAAAACGATATCTCACACGCTTATGTTTCAAATTTGTCATTTGTCACCTCTGTCCATGAGGGGTCCATCGAGGGCTTTTAGATGATCGCAAATCAAATACGACTTCATATTCATACAAATGGCATTGAAATAGTCTAAAACTGTACTCCACATGCTTAGGTATGATTTTTATTTATTTGTCTCTTTGAGGGCGAACACAGAGTCACGGGGGTCTGTTGGAGCCAATCCCAGGGCGCAAAGCAGGAACAAACCCGAGGCAGGGCGCCAGCCCACCGCACGCACACACTAGGGACAATTTAGGATCACCAATGCACCCAACCCGCATGTCTTTGGACTGTGGGAGGAAACGCACGCAGACACAGGGAGAACATGCAAACTCCACGCAGGGAGGACCCGGTAAGTGAACCGAGGTCTCCTTACTGTGAGGCAGCAGTGCTACCCACTGCGCCACCGTGCGCCCACGGTAATGAATCAAATATCATAAAAATGTTATCGTATACAGGAGACACAGCGGCATAAAACGACACACAGCATGCCCGTATTACCGATTCTGTTTTCCCAAAGGGGCGGTTGATGTGGGCATCACAACTTCAGGTGCTTCTGATCATTTTGTATTGCAGACGTCTGCTGTTTATCAAAATGTTCTCCTGCACAAAATACATTCCACTTATTACCTTGGCACCAAAAACAGGGGGCAGCCTAGGGCAGGATTCCTCTTATTGGACATCAAGGGAAGGGACACACCAAAGAAATGTTCTCCGGACCATATGGCGCAAAACTGAAAATGTAGGCAACTGAACCAGGGTGCACAAAAATGGCCTCCCACGTTAAATACACACACACACGTGTATATATTATTATTATTATTATTATTATTATTATTATTATTATTATTATTA
>JANRMT010062791.1:177818275-177839775 GCA_026402145.1 Polypterus bichir lapradei | reverse complement strand
TTAGTTTGAAGGTGAAATTCGAGTCAATGGGATGCCAATCAGGTGTGCGTGGGCACCCTGTGTTATTTAAAGAACAGGATCTATCAAAGTCTGCTCTTCACAACACGTGTTTGTGGAAGTGTATCATGGCACAAACAAAGGAGATTTCTGAGGACCTCACAAAAAGAGTTGTTGATGCTTATCAGGCTGTTAAAGGTTACAAAACCATCTCTAAAGAGTTTGGACTCCGCCAATCCACAGTCAGACAGATCGTGTACAAATGGAGGAAATTCAAGACCATTGTTACCCTCCCCAGGAGTGGTCGACCAACAAAGATCACTCCAAGAGCAAGGCACACGTGTAATAGTCGGCGAGGTCCCAAAGGACCCCAACTGAAGGCCTCTCTCACATTGGCTAATGTTCACGTTCATGAGTCCACCATCAGGAGAACACTGAACAACAATGGTGTGCATGGCAGGGTTACAAGGAGAAAGCCACTGCTCTCCAAAATAACATTGCTGCTCGTCTGCAGTTTGCTAAAGATCACGCGGACAAACCAGAACGTTTTGTGGACGGATGAGACCAAAATAGAACTTTTTGGTTTAAATGAAAAGCGTTATGTTTGGAGAAAGGAAAACACTGCATTCCAGCATAAGAACCTTATCCCATCTGTGAAACATGGTGGTGGTAGTATCAGGGTTTGGGCCTGTTCTGCTGCATCTGGGCCAGGACGGCTTGCCTTCATTGATGGAACAACGAATTGTGAATTATATCAGAGTATTCTAAAGGACAATGTCAGGACATCTGTCCATGAAGTGAATCTCAAGAGAAGGTGAGTCATGCAGCAAGACAACGACCCTAAGCACACAAGTCGTTCTACCAAAGAATGGTTCAAGAAGAATAAAGTGAATGTTCTGGAATGGCCAAGTCAAAGTCCTGACCTTAATCCAATCGAAATGTTGTGGAAGGACCTGAAGCGAGCAGTTCATGTGAGGAAACACACCAACATCCCAGAGCTGAAGCTGTTCTGTACGGAGGAATGGGCGAAAATTCCTCCAAGCCGGTGTGCAGGAATGATCAGAAGTTACCGGAAACATTTAGTTGTAGTTATTGGGGGGGTCACAGCAGATACTGAAAGCAAAGGTTCAAATACTTCTGCCACTCATAAATATGGAATATTCGATCACTTTCCTTAATAAATAAATGACCAAGTCTAATATTTTTGTCTCATTTGTTTAACTGGTTTCTCTTTATCTACTTTTAGGATTTGAGTGAAAATCTGATGATGTTTTAGGTGAAATTTAGGCAGAAATATAGAAAATTCTAAAGACTTCACAAACTTTCAAGCACAATTGTAGTTCATCTGTCTTTTCAGATAAAAATAAACTCACCCAAATAATGAATTTAAAAAAAAGTTTTTAAATTGGCAAAGACGAAGGCAAGAATAAAAGTTTTCACTTTCTATGATTTGTATTTTTATAATTATACAGCACTTCATGTAATTATTTTTAAAGCTCATTTTTTAAAATGAAAGTATGATTATACAGTTCAATGCTTATTATATTTATACATTAGATCTTTCTTTACACGTTTTGCACACATATTTAATAAATGTAATAAACTGCACCAAGAATGTTTAAAAAAAAATGATTACAAAAATGTGTACGTGAATGTAAATATATATGCACAAACCGACACTCGTGAGTACATTTTTAGAAAGTTAAAAAATAATCGCAAATAGCAAAGCGTCTGTGTGCCGACTCCAACAAGTTTTTGCAGAATACATTAACTGACAAGAGGCTGGCCCGCACGAGCCGTGATTCGCCAATTCTTGGTAGCCGAGCGAGCCGTCATTGGCCAACTCTTGGTACCCGATATGGGCTGCAATTGGCCCGAGCTTTCAATTCTTGGTAGAATCTTGGAAGCAGTAAGCGATCTGATTGGTTTTCGCTACCAAGAATTTCCACGACTCAGGCTGTCCGGGAATCCCCAGTAAACCCCCGTTAGGGATGGATACTGGCTGACTAACTTGATAACTCTGTTTTTCAAGTTTTTAACTCCACTGTGCGAAGGCGTGCGGGTGACTAGAAACGATATGGTAAAGGGGGCGCTCCCTTATGCAAATATTGTAATTGTATTCAAATTTAAAAAGCAAAACGAAAAAAAAAAGAAAATGACGAAGTTTTGAAAAATTGCATCCTATTCTATGTGGCAACCGCACAAACTTATCTTATCACAGTAACTAAATTTATTACAGCTCTATGAAGCTAATTCATGTGATCACTTTGAGTTGTAAGGCAGCGGCACAGATTATATATATGGACTCAAACAACAACTTTTCTTTAAATTGTTTGGTGTTGTAAAATGTGGGCGGTTTAAGGTGATTTCCTTTCTGACGTCGTTACCTCCTTTTCGGTGCCATGGTTACAAGTCTTTAACACATAGAATATATTTTTACGGGATAATAATGTACAAAATATTATATTATTTGGTCTGTACGTTTAATTCCGCAGTTTCAATGTTCCCGTTTTACATTTTTACAGTTGTTTACTTCGCTATGTAATACTTTTACACCGAAAAATGAACAAGTTTTTTTTTTTCTTTTTTCTTTTTTTTAACCTTGCGCCGCTCTTAAAACTAAAGGCGCCGCTGCGGTTCTTCTGAGCGAATGTCACATTGTTGGCCATATTTGGTTTGCTAAAGGACAAATGGAGGATCCGCAAAGATACTTTTGATCATGAATAAACAATAGCAGATTTATAAAATAGCAGCCGCTTCCAAAAGGACAATCGCGCATGCTACGGTGACGTTTTTTATCCCGCTTTTTAGTCGATATGTCAGTAAAATGCCGTTATATGATCAAATCGAATTAAATCAGAATTGCACAAATCCTCCGAATTAGAACCAGTGCCCGAAATGGCGAGATCTTGAAATGCCTTTTCAAACGGAGAAGACACCCCTGCTATCTGTAAACTGATTTCAGACTTTGAGCATTTGTGGTCCGCTTAAGGTGACGTCAGGCTCAGCCGCTTCTCGAAATCGCGTTTAACTTCACACCCAGAAGGTCTTTGAAACGTCAAGCAGATCATTGTGGAGATAAACCCAAAAGCACATTTCCTGCAGTCTTAAAACGACAGGACCTTCTTTTTTGAAAACATCCAGACCTGCACTAAAGATGTCCGTGGTGGTTATGTGAAGCCCCCTCGAGAGCTGAACGTGTGCTCTCCGTCAGTTCGTGCCCTCTTCATCAATGCACCTTAGTCGCCCCGACATGCTGGACACGCGCATCTTGAGATGCCCTTCTGGAGTTCTCTGTATTCATTCTCAGGCAGGCATTGTCTAACCTGCTGAAGAGGGTCGCGGGGGTCTGCTGGAGCAAACCCTGGACAGGACGCCGGCCAATCGCAGGGCAAACACACACACACACACCCACACACACAGACACACTAAATACATACTCTCACACACACTCGCCCACTAAAGACACACACACACACATTAAACGCACACACACAAACTCACTAAACACACGCACTAAGCACACACACTAAACACACTAAAGACATACTCTCACACAGACCCACCCACTAAAGACACACACACACACGCACTCACACACACTCACCCACTAAAGACACCTACACTCACACACTCACACACATTTACACACACAGACTCACCCACTAAAGACACACACACACACTCACACACACTCACCCACTAAAGACACCTACACTCACACACACACACTATGTACACACTCTCACCCACTAAAGACACACACACACACACACACACACACACAAATGCACACATTCTCATCCACTAAAGACACACACACACTCACACACACACACCCTATGCACACACACTCACGCACACGCACACACACTCACCCACTAAAGACACCTACACTCACACACTCACACACATTTACACACACAGACTCACCCACTAAAGACACACACACACACACACACACACAAATGCACACATTCTCATCCACTAAAGACACACACACACTCATTCACACACACACACACTCACACTATGTATACACACTCACACACTCTCATCCACTAAAGACACACACACACCCTATGCACACACACTCATTCACACACACACACACTCACACTCTCACACACAAGGGCCCACATAGAGTCACAGAGTCACCTCACCCTGCTTGTCTTTGGCCCGTGGGTGTAAACCGGAGCTCCCAGAGGATTCCCACCCAGACACAGGGAGAACATACAAACTCCACCCAGCGAGGGCCCAGGACGTGAACATTCTCTGTTATCTGCTTTATGTGGTTTGGCTTCCGTGACTAAATCCCGAGCGGATCTCCTTTCCCAGAGTTTGACGTCCCCTTGAACGCTCCAACACGTTTTTCTCTCTTGAAGTTCATTCGGTTTGCCCAGAGGCGAGTGGGCCATGGAGGTGGTGGCTTTGTGCCCAGAACCTCCAAGGAAGGGTGCAACTAGCAATTTAGAAAACGGAGAGGTGTGTGGATAAATAATAATATGGGATGGTTTACTTTATGATGGTGGAGCTCTTTATTTACCTCATCATATTAAGGAGTCGTCGACAATTCAAAACAAGATTAAAAACTCACTTCTTTTCACTTGCATTCTTCGACCTTCAGTAATACTGATGGTTTCCTCTTTGTGATCATATAACATTATTTCTATTAACATTATTTATTTTATCTTATTTTATGTTCATCTATTTTATTACTATTTATGTGTTTGTTTTTGTTTCTTTCTTTTATTCTATTATTGTAAAGCACTTTTATCCGCAGCATTACTATGTTGTTTTAAATGTGCTATATAAATAAATTGACATTGACATTGACGTGCCTACGGGGCAGAAGTCATCGTTTTTTTATTGATGTATGTATATAGTGCCTTGAACATTTTATTCTCCCCGTGTCTCCAGCTGGGATTGTTCTCTTTACTGATGCAGATCAGACTCGAGCCGTCCCCGTCCCTATTGTAACCAAGGTGGTTAAATAATGAAAGGAGGGCGATGTGGTACAAAGAGAGATGTATGGATTTAACGTGCTTTAAAATGCAGCTTCACCCCCAAAGTCCTCATGTATCCAGACATATCCAGGCTGGAGGGCAGCCAATGGAGCATGCTGACGGCAGGGTGGGGGGGCAGCCTTGGTGGGCTTCATGATGGATCCTCGTCAGCGTACACACCCCCATATTTACATATTCATAGGACTTGTTAAGAACCTTGCCTGGCATGGGCACCTGCCATCTGAGCTGTCTGTGTTACTGTGCCCAAACAGCGCCTTCCCCTGTCCTAATCTCTAAAGGCTTCTGCCTGAAAGTAACAAACCCTGGGGGAACTTCAAATAGAAGACAGGGGGCCTCCTGGCTATTAATGACCGACCAACCAGCCAGCCAGCCGCCTCTTCAGGTCCATCTCTCTGTCACCAAATTAAGGGCTTGGCAGATTAGAGCGGCACGCCTGGAACCTATGACTACACCCCCAAAGCTGTTTTCTCCATTTTATTGCCTCAGGTTCTACACTCACATCTCCAGTGGATTCAGAAAGTCTTCAGACCCCCCCTGTAGACTTCATTTGAAATTTTCCTTTTTTTTGCTCATTAATTTACAGTCAGGGTGGCATGGTGGCTCAGTGGGTAGCGCTGCTGCCTCACAGTTAGGAGACCCAGCTGGGTTTGCTTCCCTGCGTGGAGTTTGCATGTTCTCCCCGTGTCTGCGTTGGTTTCCTCGTACAGTCCAAAGACATGCAAGTTGGGTGCATTGGTGATTCTGAATTGTCCCGTGTGTGTGTGTGTGTGTGTGTGTGTGTGCCCTGCGCTGGGCTGGCGCCCTACCTAGGATTTGTTCCTGCCTTGCACCCTGTGCTGGCTGGGATTGGCTCCAGCAGACCCCCATGCCCCTGTGTTAGGGATATAGCGGGTTAGACAATGACTGACCGACTAATCCACAGTCACTATCCCATAATGCAAAGTGAAAACATGTTTTCAGAAAGGTTGGCAAATTTATTACAGAATCAAAAACTGAAATCTTCCCTCCATCGAACTATTCAGCCCCCTAATTCTGAACCTCGTTGCTTCACTAAGTCTCTACAAGCTTTGCACCCCCTGGATTTGGGCCTTTCATCCCATTCTTCCCGGCAGATCCGCTCAAGTTCTGTTAGGTTAGGGCGGGTAGCGTCTGTCCAGGTCACTCCACCAGGTCTCTCTGAGGGGTTTCAGGACGGGCTGACATTATGCTTATCGACAGCTGTAAAGTCTCAGTGCCCACAGCAGGGCCCCTATCGAGGGAATGCAGCTTGGCACCTTATCTGATAAGATGATAGATACCAGACTTTATAACGTCGCAGAGACGTCTCTCGGAGGTGCGGGCTGGGGACTCAAGTTCAAGTTAAGAGGCCCAACGCTCGAGGAAGTGTAGCATTGATGGTGAGAACTTTGCACCAATGGTCAACTGGTACAAATCTGTGCCCAGCCTTCTATTAAAAACCCTTGTATGCCCCTGACGTATTGCTCTTGATATCAGCTACAGCTTATCTTGGCTGTAACTTTGGCCGTCCCTATCCAGCACTCCTAGCTTATAGTGTGTGACTGCAACAAAGGGTACACCGCGCCCCAAGGCAACGTCGGCTGCATGTGGCCAAAAAGAGAGACCCCCCCCCCCCCCATTAGAACCGCATGGCTGGATCGATACAGACGGAGGGGGACATCACAAATGAAATGACAATTTGGTGGCTTTGGGCTGGTGTCTGTTTGGCTAGTGTCCTGACTGCCAGAAAATTTGAAGTATTGCCTTAAACTCCAAGGGGCAGCTCTGCTGGATGGCAAGGGTGGCATACCTGTCTGTACCAGACCTGGATAAGGTTGCCATTAGTCATTAGTCCAGCCTTGCTGAGTGAGATGTTATGGAGTACAAGCCATGTGTTCAGTGAGACGAGTGACCGCCAGCTGACCCAGCAGCAGAGGACCCTGTGTGTGTAAAACCCTCCAAGCGGAGACTGCAGGACCACCTGTAAGCAGAAGGTGTGAGCAGGTAGATGTGAAGATAGACAGAACTTAACTTGTCCTCACGGGCGGGAGGGGGGATTTGGCTTTTACATAACAGACATAAATAGATAAGTAAATAAATAAACACACACACGCTTGGTCTGAAAAGAAAGAAAAGTTCTGACTTGTTAATGTAGACCGCCGGACCTCATTCATGAATTGTACGGATCTGGCATCCCAGTCGGAAAGTGAAACAGAGACCCCCCCCCCGCCTCACTCGCCCTACAGGGCCATTCACTTGACTTGTCCTGAAGCCACACCAGCGGTGCCCTGGCTGTACGCTTCTCGTCTTTGTCCTGATGAATGGTGGACCACCGCCCCAGTCTGAGGGGGTCGGCACTCTGTAGGACCTTTCTGTGTTTGGCTGCCTTCATCTACCCCTCAGTTCTGACCAGTCTCCCCGTTCCTCATAGCTTGATGCCGCCACCACCAAACTTCACCGCAGGTGATGAGCAGTGCTGGTCTCTGCCAGACGTAGCTCTTGGACTTCTGCCCAGAGTGGTCAGCGTTTGTCTCATCAGACCATAGAATCTCTTCCCTCTTAAGTGCTGCTTGGCAAACTCCAACTAGACACTCGACCACAAACACCTGACTGATGGAGTGCTATGGAGATGGTCCATGTTCTCCCATCTCGGCAAAGGACCTCTAGAGCTCCGTTAAAGCGACCATCAGGCGCCTAGTCAACCTCCCTCGCCAAGACCCTTCCTGACACAAACGTCTTCCATTTCACAATTCTTGAGGCCCCTTGTGCTCCTGGGAAAACTCAAAAGATTTACAAACGGTTTGAGCCCCTTTGCCCTGATCTGGGCCTCACCACAGTTTGATCAGAGGGATCTACAGGGACTTCCTGGGACCTCATGGCTTGGTCTTTGTAATGACATGCAGTGTGAATTATAGGGCCATCTTTACACACGGGTGCTCACGTGGGCCTTTGCAAGTCTCAAACAACATCTCAGGAAGATTAACAATTAACAGGAGGCACCCGAGTCGAATGTGGAGTCCAACAGCAAAGGGTCTGAGTACGCCGAGGGGTGAGAGATCACAGTTTGTCATTTCTAATGAATCTGTAAACCATTCTGTACGCATGTTGTCATTATGACTTATGGAGCATAGATTGATGGTGTGACAGATAGGGGGCGTTCTCGCTCCCTTGAACCCCTGTCCACGACTCCAGACACCAGGTAAAAATCCACAAATTGACTTTATTCAAATGCCACAGTGTACAAAACACCCTCTCCTCCACTATACTCCTTCAAATCACAAATAATCACTAATAAACAATTCCTCCACTCCCAGATGCATTGCTACCATTCCACCCAGCTCAGCTCGCCGTCTGGGAGCTCCCGTAGTCCTTTTATATATCCTGACCCGGAAGTGTTCCCAATCCCCAGTCCATGTGATCCTGTATCACTTCCGGGTCAGGTACAAGTTCTTTTCTTCACCCCAGAAGCACATCATTCCTCTTGTCCACGTGTGCTTCCGGGGCGTAGGGAAAATATCCGTTATTCCTCCCTGCAGCGTCCCCTAGTGGCCCCCATGGCATCCAATAGGAATGCGTATAAAAACTACAATGTCCGTGATGCCCTGCTGGTCTTCTGGGGACCTCCATACTGCAAGGAGGGCTCCACCTGACGGCTTGGGGGTATTGGCCAGGATAAACGGCCGACCATCCATCACAATGGGCAAACATGGCAAATGTACCCATTTAAAATTAAACCTCTAAAGTGGGCACAGTAAAGTGTGCTTAAAATGAAGCAGTCTGAAGACTTTCCAGATTAACTGTATGTATGATTTGGATAGATAGATAGTTAGATAGATGAAAGGCAGTACGTAATAGATAGATAGAAAGATAGGTGAAAGGCACTATATAATAGACAAAAGGCACTATAAGATAGATAAATATTTAGGTGAAAAGCACTATATAATCTACACTCCATGGGTGTCAGCAGGGCCTTCAGCTGTATAGCGAGCGCCCAGACTCTGGAGTGACCGGCCGAAATGAATCAGGTCAGCTGACTCCATGAATTCTTTTAAAAAACAACTCCAAACTCATCTGTTCAGGAAGGCGTTTAGCTCTGCTTGACTTCATTACCCTTCTCTCAGTTTACCACCATGTCAAGAGGCTCATGTAACCTCAGTGTGTGTGTGTGTGTGTGTGTGTGTGTGTGCAGACCATCAATTCTGTTGTCTGTTAGGTTTTCTTTGAATTTACTGTCTTAATCTTCTTTATTTATTTATTTGGTTTGTACAATGCGATATACTGCATACTCTGCCATTCTTTCTTATATTCTGTAAGTGCCTTGAGCATGGGAAAGGCGCTATATAAATAAAATGTATTATTATTATTATTATTATTATATAATAGATGGATAGATAGTTAAGTGAAAGTCACTATATAATAGATAGATGAAAGGCAGTACATAATAGATAGATAAAGGCACTATATAATAATAATAGATATGAAAGGTGCTATATGATAGATAGATTGATAGAAAGGCACTATATGATAGATAGATAGATAGATAGATAGATAGGTAAAAGACACTACATAATACAGTAGATATATAATATATAACAATAATACATAGAATGATAGATATGAAAGGTGCTATACAATAGATAGATAGACTGATGAAAGGCACTTCATAATAAACAGATAAAGGCACTATATAATAGATAGATGAAAGGCAGTACATAATAGATAGATAAAGGCACTATATAATAATAATAGATATGAAGGGTGCTATATAATAGATAGATAGATAGATGTGAAAGGTGCTATATGATAGATAGATAGATAGATAGATAGTGATGAAAGGCACTTCATAATAAACAGATAAAGGCACTATATAATAAAAATAGATAGAATGATGAAAGGCACTATATGATAGATAGATATGAAAGGCGCTCTATAATAGATAGATAGATGAATGGCACTCATAATGAATAGATGAAAGGCAGTAGATAATAGATAGATATGGGGGCGTAACAAGCTCTCCTGAGGTGGTAATCAATATCTGTATGCATTCTGCATGTATTTTGTAATGCATTCCGGTATTCCTTTGGAATCAAAAGCTGAATGTTTGGACTATCTTGGTAAGAAAGTACCCCTGCACGCCTATACCAAGTTGGTGATTCTTGGCAGAAGCCCTGGCATCTCTCCATCTCTCCCACCTACCTGCCCAGCTCGTGCTCGGTTTGTCTCTGATTCACTTTGAGTGCAGATGGGGGGTGGCGATCAGTTTTGTAGAACGCTCCTTTGTCTCAGACCCCCCGCCCCCTCCCCAACTTTAAGTATTTATGTAGTTTTACTCAATGGCACCTTTCGGAGTACTCAATGGCGCTGGAATTAAAACAAAGATGAACACGCTTTCAACATAAACCAACAGCAGTGCAGCAAGAGAGGACGCCACAGAGGAGTAAAGGCTCCATTCAAGGGATCAGAGTTGGAAATAAAGATACATTACAGGCAAAACGGTGGAGAGTTTTAGTCCAGCGGACCCAATGAGAATGAAAAAACCTAGAGAAAAGGACAGTGATGGCAAGAGACCACAGAAAGAGATGAGTGTCAACCACGCCTGGATTAAAAAGGCAGACGGGGACTGTTGCGCACTAGAAGGTGTGACCGTCCTGGTGTCTGGCGGGGGTCCAGTCAAATTCCGCTTATATAGGCTGTTGAAATAAATGCCTTTGATTTCTGAAAAAGCCGTAGATTTTTTATTGTGCGCAACCTTAAACTGAGTTAGTGATGGCTGAATATGAAAACAGCTTCATTCTGCTCATCTACTCATCCAAATAAAAGGGGAACCGAGAAGCAAAGAAAAGGAAGTATGACGATAGTGAAGAAGCCACAGGTTCATAGGTGTCACCTGTGACAGTTTTATGGAACGCTAAACACACATCTGCAACCTGCGGCATGCAATCAAAAAAAATTTGAAAAGTTATGTTGTAGAAATGGATGGACGTCCATCTGCCATCTGCATGCTGAGACACACTGGATGGGCAGGGGCAGATGCCAGGGAGTTGGTGTATAATGGGACATACCACACAGCATTTACCCTTTAGAGAAAGGCATTTTGTCCTGAGCTCCTCACATGTGATGGTCAATTTCTGTCACACTTGATTGAAACAGTGGCCCCCCCCCCCCACACACACATTCCATTATGTTTTGTAAGTCACCTTGGATGAAAACGTCTGCTTAGCATCTAGAGGAATGGATTTAACTCACCTTGTGGCCCCAGAAAGGACCTTTATCTTTTTCGGTGACGCCTTGGTCACCCCACCCAGGTCTTGTGTGACTCCATGCGCTTCCAGCTACCTCAACCCCACCTGCCTCACACACCCAATGCTGGCCATCTCCACCTCCTCATCATTCACCCAGGGTCCAAGTCGATCCGACTACCACACTGTCCCCTAGTTCTGTGAGCCGACCCAAAGCCATAGTGGTCTTAGCAGAAAACTCCTTGCAGATGTTGAAGGGTCTCACTTTCAAGGGGGATCCGTGTTTGACTTTGGAGTCTTTCCTGTGGCACCATAGACTCACACAAACTCCGCTTTGATGAGGCGCACTCCTCAGTGGCATTGGACACAGGTAATTGGGGGATGGACTGGCATCAGAAACGGGACTTTAGTCCGGACTGGCATTATGACAATATGCCAGGCACCAGACTATTGGTGCGCCCTTCACTGCACACATACGCTTTTATTCCCAAATGATTTAGAAGTAAAGTCTTAAGGTGCCCTCAGGCTCTCTCGTTCACTCCACAGCTTTTTACTTCAAGCAGCATCACAATCCGGGAACCATTTTGACCTTTCATTTAATCACCTGGCCTTTATTCCTTCTCTTATTTTGCAATAATAACAAGTGCAGGAATGTCATTGTCACATGTTTGAGTAATTAAGCAAGTTCTGCATTTTTGCCACTTTTGTTTTCTCATTTCCTTTTTAACTTTGCGGGTTTGCTTACTTCTCTGTACCCAAATATTGAGAATGAATGATTCAACAGAGCAGACCCCAGGGACACTTGTGATGGTCCGGCTTGGCTCCAGCCAACACAACGTCCTTGAATGAATGAATGGTCAATAAAAAGTGGAATATTTTTTTAGGGGTGGGGGTGCTAACATGGCCCTCCCCACTTACCAATAACCACCAAAACAAAAAAGAAACAGTAGATGGCGATGCAAAGTGCCACGTGGTTAAGTGCTGATGGCTCCTCTCTTTAGGGCATCTCCATGGTCAATGCCGCCTCCTTCTGGGCAGTTGTCCATCTGAGAACTGGAAGGTGCGGGGTGAGCTGCGGACCTCCAGAGCTCCACTCCATTGAGGAGGTTGTCGCTTTATGTTATCCGCCCAATTAGGGCTGGGGGGGAGGAGTTATCTGACTCAAGTCAGGTAAACCAGGTGACAAAAACCTGCAATCCAATTGGCTGTCCAGAGCAGCCACTGAATCACAGATCGCTGCAGCCCGACCCATGTCAAGACGGTGAAGGAAGAAAACGACAAGAGTGTTAGTGGCAGCGCCCCCTCTCGACCTGGGGGTGGTATCATATACCTGGGAGGAGTCTGGATGGCAATCCTCAGATGGGACAACCTGGATAGTCATGACTGGGATGAGCTGGGGAGAAATGAGCACACAAGCAAGCAAAGGTACTTTTACTAACAAAAGTCAAACAGGGGTTCAAATCTCCAAAGTGCAAAAAGTGCAGCGCCGTCTTCTTTAAATAAATAAATAAATAATCCACAAAAAAGTGTCAGTTTGGGCGATTAAAAAGCACCAGTATATATTCCATTAAAATGAGATTAAAATACCTGGCAGCAGCTTTCCTTTAAAGTACCCAACATGAGCTGCGGTGCTTCCTTCTCCATCACATCTCTGCCGCTCACAAGCACTGGCAACCTTCACATGGGCTTGCAGCCCTGGCACCTCATTCGGTCACCACTGGGGTGCCCCAAAGCCTGCCTTGTGTCCCTTGCTGCCAGTGCTACGTTATTTTGTGCCAAGCTTATCAGTGCGCTAACAGAGTGTTTGGTAGCTAAGCGGTGCGGCTGAGCCCCGTCCCCCCTTATGAATGTCTAATTCACCTTAATGGTGGTGCCAGCCCTGCTCGCTCCACTATTTTAAATGTGCTGGTTCTTTACTGGCACTTTGTGATTCTCTACTGTGTTGTGTGCTTCACCAAGCACCGTTTATTACTGGGACGGGGTCTTTGCATATGAAATCGGTTCTTTGTGCTTTGAAAAACTTCCTAACATTGAGAGAGAAAAAAAAATCTTTAATGTATGCTGGGCTGCAACACAAATTAAGAAAAATTGAAATTATCCCCGTGTGATTATATGCAGCGAGAGTCCCTTAGAACTCATGAGCCTTTGGTATTTCACTATGTGAATTTCCCCATGGGATTAATAAAGTATCTATCTATCTATCTTATCTATCTAATCCAATACCATCTCTTTATAGCTATTTACTGTCTTGAGTCCGTTACCGATCTGAACAGCGGGTCTCTCTTGAACTTTCAATGTGGATGGGTCTTTTGGGAACCAACAAATGTTTCCCCTTTTCCATCACTCCAATGAACCACCCTGATTTTTTAAGAGGGTCCGTCTCCCGTCCGCCACAGGGGGAGCCTACTCGAACTCCTAAGAATGCCCATCAGCAGCGACTCTGGCCTTGTGAGCGCTGGGCACGCGCTCTGCCGCTTGCCTTCTTACTTCCGCACCAGCTCTGCCACGTGACCTGCCTCGTCCATCCCCCATAGACATACAGTATATTGATCAGGGGTGCCCACACCTTTTCGTCTCGCGAGCTACTTTTAAAATGACCAGGTCGAAATGATCTACCTACATTAAAAATGCTATACACATACTGAGTATACTTTATACATAAAACCTATGTTATCGTACCTTGCATAACTGAATAACCTTTATGGCACAATAACAACTCAATACATTTATGGTCACTACAGTATTTTTGATTTAATAATCGTCATGTGGGAAAAGGCTGACTCGCATAAATAAGTAGAGCCGAATAATGCAGTCAAGGAGCTTTTGAATTCAGCCGACTGAAAAATGACGGCTGTCCGATTAACTGCGATTTTACTTCCCTTTCTCTTTCTCAGATCGCTTTTTGGAAGGACGTCAGTTTCGTAGTTTTTATTAACAGTTCAAAAGTGCCTTTCCGCATTTTCCTTCTTTGGAATAGCAATGATAGATTGACAGATCAGAAAAACGCACTTCGATTGTGACATTGTGAGAAAAAAAAAATCCTCTTCCAGTTCCACATCCAGCCCATACCCTCCCCAAACAATTTTTTTTTAAATCCCTACTTTAGTCGATATAAATTGGAAGGCTAACTAGATCACAGCCGGAGCTTTGCAGTAGCTCATGTGTTTGATCGTGCGAGCGGGATGACCAGTATGTTAGAAGAAAAGAGATCTCAGACTGGCCGCCCTGCATGTCAATCAAGTGGCAAATGCCATAGGGAGGATATATGATAGACTAACATTTAAAAAAAAATTTTTTTTGAATGCAACGCGATCTATCTGCACTACCTTACCGATCTACCGGTCGATCGCGATTGACGCATTGGGCACCCCTGATATAGATAGACGCCGCATTCTCTGTGTTGCCCAGTCGACACGATACGTCAGCGCGTCTTATTAAACTAATACAGGTAGACGTGAAAACCGGGTTTTCTGATGAAAAAACAATAACGTTTAAAACAGTATCGTTTACATACAGCAGATTTTGCAAAATCGTTTAAATGCAATTATTTATATGCATTTATACACTAATAATGGCAATTATTAAATAATAATAATAATATAATAATTCTTCTTCTTCTTCTTATTATTATTATTATTATTATTATTATTATTATTAAATAATTTCTCTCATATAAGTAACATTTCTCGGACTGCCTTCTTCCATCTCCGAAACATTTCTAGACTTCGTCCTGTTCTTACCAACACAGTACTGAAGTATCGGTTAATGACCGAGTCACCTCACGTATAGATTACTGTAATGCTATTCTATCTGGCATCCCACAAAAACGTATTACAACTTCTTCAAAATTCTGCTGCCAGGATAATAACCTGCTGTTCTAAATCCACTGAACATATCACACCGATTCTCTCTCAACTTCACTGGCTCCCTGTTCACTACAGAATACGATACTAAATCCCGCTCTGAACATTTAAAGCTCTCCACACCTCACTGATCTCCTCCAGACTGGCACTCCTCTCGCTCACTCAGATCCTCGACTTTCTGTACTACACATCAGACTCAGTGCTATGTGAGCTTGAGCGTCTTTAATTGTGCTCCGCAACTCGGGAATTCTCTTCCCTCTCATATTCGTCAGCTCAATTCAATAACACAGTTTAAAACTACCCTCAAAACTTATCTTTTCAAATTGGCATACCTATTGTGAATTTCGCACTGTTACTGCCAGTTATCTTTGTTTGTCTTTCTTTTAACGGTGAATGACAAAATGACAAAAATAAAACAATTTTATTGTATACAAATTGGTTTAATAATTTCTGAAAACATTTCACTCATTCCTCTCTCAATCTCTCTCTCACACACACACACACAATGTGGTTACTTTAAATATACACAGGATACGATCTAAAATCCTTGAAGCAGAACTGTCCTACATAGCTGTTTCCGTGTGTTGCCACTCTGTAATTTGAGAGTATTCAGTCTGACAATATGGTGCAGCCTTAGTTTGTGGAAGACAGACACAACTAAAGACATGAGCATAAAATGATGGCTGTCAATTTCAAACTGTGTTTCCTTCAATGTGCTCTTTGAGAAAAAACACATCATGTGAACAAACTGATTGATCAAAGATATGCTGACAGCTTGTCCTCATGTCGACTGTCGGATAACACGCTCAGCTACGTTGACCACCTTGACTGGACCCTCAGAAGGAATCATCAAACCTCCTTTGTATTTTAATGTGAGCGAGTGGTAGCTTTGATCATATGACGCCGGTACAGCATCTGTCACCAAACTAGCACGGCACACATCAGAGGACAGCTTTCTCCAAATCCCGTCTAAGGACTACCTGACCTCCCACTGCTTCCTGAGGTGGATTTCTTTGAGAAACCTTCAGAGTTTAATAAATGTTAACAGCTAGCAACAATCTACATAGGTAGTGACTAAATACGTTTAGCCAAAACGTTGTTTGGAGGCTCACTTGAGCACATAAATGCATAGCTCTTCTAGCTTAGCCTGGCGTAACTAAAGTTAAGATTATAAAACGGGATTTTCTAATGACCAAATATAACCAGCACAATCGTTCAGCCTTACTTATGAAATGTAATCCCTGTGATCTGGTTTGGAGCGTACAGCGGTTTGCACAATCCCAAGCAGCACATTATTCATTACTTCACTCCACAGCAGTGCCACTCGCAATATGGCGGCGACGTTGACGTGCGATGCTGCTGGTCATGAGGCGTCTAGTAATTCAATGTCTGTGTCCTTCCCTGAATTCTTTTCCACTTTCAGTTGCCACTCCACATGTGCGCATGCACATCAAAAGCCTACTTCATCGCAGACCTAGGAGCGCAGCGCCCTAATGTGCAACATCAGCTCATCTATCTATCTATCTATCTATCTATCTATCTATCTATCTATCTATCTAATAGCACCCTCTATCTATCTATTAGCACCTTCTATCTATCTATCTATCTATCTATCTATCTATCTATAAAAAATGAATGGTCAAAGTGAGGTTTTAGTCCGAAGTGAAAATCTTTTCATATCTTACCTGTTAACTCCACTCCGCCTGTTTGAAATCCTCATAAATTAGAAGATTAAACAGTTTAGAAAAAGAGAAATCTTCTGACTTTGACATCCTCTTTTAAACACGTCCTTAATGTTTCAGTTTACTATCCATCACTGCTGCGGTTGTGGGATAATATGTGATTTCCTGTAAGCTACGGTTTTTTGTAGTCTATTTTTGTCAGTTGATCTGAGGAGATGTACAAGAATGAACTTTCTTAAACTGGCGGACCTTGCTGCTGTCCCTTGAGCAAAATCTAATTACAAAAAGAAAAAAAATCCCTTGCGTTTCTACACGTCTGTCGTGCTTTATTCATGTCTGTGGGATGGCCGAGAGTTAGCACAATCATGTGACTGGACAGTCGCCCAGAGGTGGTAGCGCACTGAGCCAATCATGTCACGTCCATCTCTTTCTCAACTGCAGTTTCTCCCGTTGTTCCCAATGGCCAGTCCATCCTCATAATGTAAGGCACATTCCTAAAGGGATGCCAGTTCCATTTTTCCAAGAACTTTCTTGTAGAAAAAGAAATAAATCCAATGACTCCACCAAACCCAGCAACTCAAGCTTGGGACCATGAAGTCAATCTAAGACTGCCAAATCCAGTGGTCTACAACTCCTCCCTGGAGGGCTACTGTGGCTGCAGGGTTTCACTCAAGCCCTTTCCTTAATTAGTGACTAATTTCTCTTGCTAATTAACTTCTTTCTCCTTCATCTAAACCAAACTGACCATTCAAAGCAAAGGTAAAATTGACCAATCAGAGCAAAACTGAACTGACCAATCAGAGCAAAGCCAAAACTGACCAATCAGAGCAAAGTTGAATTTACCAATCAAATAAAACCAAAATTGACCAATTAGTGTAAAGCCAAACTGACCAATCAGTGTAAATCCAAAATTGGCCAATCAGAGCAAAGTTGAACTGCCCAATCAGAGCAAAGGCAAAATTGACCAATCAGAGCAAAGGCAAAACTAATTAATCAGAGCAAAGTTGAATTGACCAATTAAAGCAAAGCCAAAATTGACCAATCAGAGTAAAGTCAAACTGACCAATCAGCGTAAATCCAAAACTGACCAATCAAATCAAAGTTGAACTGACCAATCAGAGCAAAGCCAAACTGACCAGCCGGAGCAAGACCAAAATTAACCAATCAGAGCAAAGCCAAAACTAACTAATAAAAGCAATGTTGAACTGACCAATCAAAGCAATGCCAAAATTGACCAATCAGATTGCTCCGAGGGAACAGACACACACACACATAGACCTTAGTGTTTTATTGTATTGTACTGTAGATTCATGCATTAGTGACCAGCTCCAGCACCTGGTCTGTGTGGGATTGGCAGGTTGTCTCCTTCCAAAATGCATATGTGTGTGTGTGAGAGTGAGAGAGTGTGTGTGTGAGTGACTCCGGCTGAGTGCTGACTCTAAACTGTTCCTGTGTCATTGTGTGTATGGACTGATGCCTTGTCCAAGGTTGCCTCCTGCCTTGTCCCTGTTGCCATCATCCCTCCAACCCTGAACTGGATTAAGCCAGTGGTGTGAATGCAATTTGTGGCAACTTTGGCCTCGTCTGCCTCCAGGAGGATTTTTGATTTTAAACTTCTGATCTTTAAAAGAACACAAAACATCAGTGACTGGCATTGGTGACATTGCCTGCTACTAATTTCTCATGCCCTACATGGTTTTGTCTTCTTTGCTGTCTGTGGTGCCCCTTGAGTGGGCACTATGCAAGTTGACCGGTGAAGCATGTAAGTTCAGGAGCTGTGGTTTTCAGTATGAGCCAAGTCCAAACAGATAACTCAGTAGTATTCCGATCCCAGATCCCAGTTCTGCGTAAACTTGCCACCCCTTCTTCTTTGCTGCCGAAGCGCGCTGTTCCTAATTTTTTGGCTGCAGGTCTTTAGATGATTCCACACTGTGCCGGCAAATTCTCCAGTGTGTTTGGACTCCCCGTGTTTGTTCAATCCCATTCATTGGTCATCTCTTGTCCACAAGTTTTTATTTTCTGTGTTTCAGCTGTTGGCCTTGCAGACTAATGACTCGGGTTCAAGCCCAGCGCAGTCTGTATGTTCTCCCAGTGTCTGTGTGTGTTTTCTCCAGTTCTCTGCTTTTCTCCCACACTACAATACTGTAAATATCTGCGCTGGTGGTGATGGACTGGCATTCCGTCTGGTGTTGACTCCTGACCTGTGCCCAGTGCTCAAGGGACACTCCTCGGCTCCCTCTGACCTTGGAATCAGCGGCCCCAAGAAAATGGACAGATCTGTGTGCCCCCCTGCATTGCACTGTAAGGTGACCATCTTGAGTCCTGAGAGATGACCTGCCATCTTTAGTACCCTTCACCACACATCAGATGTAAAATGCAAGAAAAGCCCTCTGGACATGGAGGAAGTGGTGCTGCCAGGAGCCACCCTCTTACCTCAGGGACCCCACCTTCAGGGAGGCAGAGACCACCACAGCGGAGCACATTCATTCACACCTGAGTCCTTCGGAGGCCCAGTCTACTATTCTATACTTGAGGGTCTTTGGCATCAGTGCTGTGCCATTCGTGTCTCCTGCCAAACTTCTCAACCATTATTTCTCACAAAGGGACTTTAGGCCACCATTGTCTATCTAGTAAGTGATGCCAGATGGAGTGATGCCAGCCAATTGCATGGCACACTGGCACAAACACCATCACTGGCCAATTTGTGCATAGATACAGGAATAAAATGGAAGCTCAACCACAAATGCACTGCTGTGCCACCATGCCAGCCATCTATCTATTGTCATTTGTAAAAAATGTCCTGCGCAGACAGGACTCACCACCCTAGTTTATTTTGACTGCCACTCTGAGTGCCACCTTGTCTTCTTTCACAGTGTCGTTTAATGTGTCATTAATTAATAGGAGCAATTTCTCTCTAATAATCTGCACCAGTCTTTGTTTTATATAGCACCTTTCCCTCAAGTTCAATTCAGTTACAAAATGGAACAAACACAGCATGTGTCAAGGACCAGGTGGCATTGGCTTCTCTTCTGGATTCTTCCATGTCGTGTCAGCAGGATGACAAATGGCAGTTGCAGGGCTGGATGATGGCATCGTCCCTAAAGCAACAGGCTTAGTTTTTGCATGATGGATGAGACAAAGTGACACGGTGACACTCGGCACCTGCTGCTGGCCTTGGGGAGCATCATTAGCAATGCAAATGCATGGCAGAGTGCCAGTCATAGAGACTCTGCTGTCAGGGTGCTGAGACAAAGTAAGATATTATTGGCAGTAAAAGGGAAATGCCTCACATATGGGCACAATTTCATATAGTGCCTTTCCACACTATACCAGGGCGCCTTAAAGCTGCTTGGGTGCCTTTCATCTATGGGAGGTATTTTCTGCAAAAATGGAAATGAAAATGCAGCCTCTTCTCTTGCAATTTAATTTTCAATATTTATGTGCAAGAATGCCACAACAATCTATATTAATAAAAGGCAAAGCCCTCACTGACTCACTCACTCACTGACTCATCACTAATTCTCCAACTTCCCGTGTAGGTAGAAGGCTGAAATTTGGCAGACTCATTCCTTACAGCTTCCTTACAAAAGTTGGGCAGGTTTCATTTCGAAATTCTACGAGTAACGGTCATAACGGTCAGCAATGACCGCCATGTTGAACTTTCTTATTCATGGCCCCATCTTCACGAAATTTGGTAGGCGGCTTCCCTGCGCTAACCGAAACCAATGTACGTACTTATTTCGGTGGTATGACGCCACTGTCATATTGAACTTTCCAACGTCACTAATTCTCCAACTTCCCGTGTAGGGCTGAAATTTGATACTTATTTCGGTGGTATGATGCTACTGTCGGCCGCCATATTGAACTTTTCAACGGTCTTTGTTACTTATGGGCCCATCTTCACAAAATTTGGTACACGGGTTCCCAATGCTAACTGAATGCTACTTACTTACATATATACGTCCATAGCCTGCAGCTCGGTCACCGTGTGAGGCGGTGTTGGCTCCCCCATCCTAACGCCTCCCACGTTGTTGGCTGCCTGCCTATATAAGGCCGTCCGTCGCTCCAGTCTCTTCATTCCCTTCCTTGCTTCACCACGGGATTCACGTCTCCCTGCTGATAACTGCAGCCTTTTTATTTAATCCACGGCTTCTCCGCTGTTTTATTGTTCGTTTATTACGATTATAGTTATTGTTTAGGTATTTTAGACTTACTTTACATTGTTCAGGTACCCATTTCCTTTATCATTCCAACCGTACCCCCATTAACATGTCTATCGAGGTGATCACTATCGATCAAAGAACTGTCACTTACCGAGTGGTTTCCATGCCCGCAGATGGCACCTGCCTTTTCCATTCTCTGTGTTACATATTGCACGGCCATATCAGGCTCACTCTTGATATCTGGAGGAACATTGTGTCTTATGTATTGAATGACTGGGACAGGTTCAAGGTGTGGACTGATGACGGTACAGGAGATAATTAGACTACACAGGAGCACTAGAAGAGTGAAATGCTTAAGCCCTTCACCTATGGTTCTGCATGTGAGTTGATGGCTGCCGCTGAATTGTTCAGGTTGTCGCTTTCAAGTGTACCGAAATGGCCAAATATTTTACACCTTTGGACAACCGCCAATGCCTCTTAAACATCTTAGATTCACAGGTGACGATTTCAGTAGTGGACACTTTGATGTTTA
>JANRMT010062791.1:177779131-177798787 GCA_026402145.1 Polypterus bichir lapradei | reverse complement strand
CCTCACAGCATCAGTCCATTTCATTGCCATTATTCCTGGGTTGATTCCTGCCTTGCCCCTGGTGCTGCCAGGATGTCCTCCCACCTCCCCCTGACCCTGAACCGGATTAAATGGACAAGACAAATCTGTCGTATGCACTTTTAATTATCCATTTGAGCCCCCATCTCCCCCTCCCTTTTCTGACAGGGTTGGTTCGCCGGACGCAATCTGGCCATCTCTCAGGTGACCACCAAGTATGTCCTCTGGGTTGACGACGACTTCATCTTCAGCGGCAACACACGGGTGGAGAAGCTGGTGGACGTGCTGGAGAAGACCACCCTGGACCTGGTGAGTCACGGCATCCAGTGCCACCACACAAAGGGGCTGTTTGTGCCCAGCTGTGATGCTGGCCGAATCATAGGGACGCTGCACTTCCAGTGACCCCAGCCAGCTGCGTGGGCTTAAATGGGGGTCCTGTGTTTCTCCATGAAAACAGATGGCTGTGGAATGAGCCGTCTTGGAGAGCTGCCCTGTGTAGCACATCAGCCCTCAGAATAACCAGACCTGTTGTTGTCACAATTGTACGCAGGTAGGGGGCGCCGTGAGGGAGATCACGGGATACACCACCACATACCGGCAGCAGATCGGCGTGGAGGCGGGCGGCGAGGCTGGTGACTGTCTGCACATTCGCCGCGGCTACCACCACGTCATTGATGGATTCCCCAACTGCGTTGTCACAGATGGCGTCATCAATTTCTTCTTGGCCCGCACCGAGAAACTGCAGCAGGTGGGCTTTGACCCACGACTGGCCAGGGTCGCCCATCTAGGTAAGAGAGTGAGAGAGGTAAAGTGTCTGGGTTACTGCCCGTTCTTTTCCTTGTTGTAAGTGAGCATGGAGGGGTTGCCCACTTGGAGAGCAAGCCTTGTATTGTGGTGTGATGAAGATCTTGAGGTGACATTGTGACCCACTGCGAATCACAGACCGCTTTGCCATTGCCTGTGTGCCAGTGTGTAATGTCGCTCATGCCAATGATGGGTGAGAATATCAATAATACGCTTTGGCCATCCTTCAACTGCACGTTAACATTCTCGGACACTTGACTGCACTTTTGTGTTTAGGGCCAGCTTACGGGTGCCGACCTGACTCAGTTGTCCCTAAGCTTGATTCAGTTTGATGATGAGGGGTCCATGCTTACTCAATCCTGATTAACAGGCACCTTGCCACAGTGGGCACCATGAGCCACTGGAGGTGGCACAAGGCTTGGAATTTGGTTTTCAGATGAGCCTGGGGATCTGAACCTGGTGCTGAACAGAGTCAGTGGCACATGCCCACCATATCCCAGGTCACCCAGTGTTTCACATACCAGATGACCCTCACTCATAACTTCTTCCTACTCATGTAGACCCCTGGGTTGAAGTGGTCCTGTTTAAGTATAGACAGAGGCAGAATCGATAATGTGGATGGCTGGCTGGAGGACAGGAGGATGGCACCTGGCCAGTGGAAGGTGAAGTCAGGATCAAGCGATGAAGAGGAGGCAAGGTGAAGAGTGAAAATCGTAAAGAAGAATCTGAAAGAGTGAGACTCGGGAGAACGCTGGCTTATAAATGCCGAAGTGCCAGATTAATGAAGGGCTGAGGCGTGAGCTGCTAGCGGTCAGGATTGATCTCTGAGCTCGACTCGCTGGCCTGTCCCTCACACTCTCAGGGATTTTATGACCTGTCTCCCTATTCCATTCAGAACTCGACTCTCTGCCCTTATTCTTCTCACATTTGACCCCTCTGAGCTCAGCCTGCTGTCCTACATCATGTCACATTTGTTCTATCTGAGCTCGTCTTATTTCCCTATAATAGTTTTTCCAGATCTATTCTCTGAGCTCAGCTTTCTGTCCTGTCTCTTGTCACACTTGACCACTCTGAACGGGGCTCATTGCCCTACCTTGTTTTATTTACATTTACCTAATCTGAGCTCGACTCGCTGGCCTGTCCCGCACTTTCTCAGGCCCTTGTTTGTCTCTTCCCCCATTTTCATGTAGAACTCAACTGATCTGAACTCAGCTAACTGTCCTACCTCGTGAGGACATGAGGTCAACCATCTTTCAGGTTTTCAAACTTGTGACCTCCCCTTAATCTGTTCCGAGCTCAGTTTTCTGTCTTGCCTCATCTTGACTGCTCTGAATTCGGTGCACTGTCCTATCTTGTGTGACATCTCTCCTCTCTGAGCTCGACTTGCTGGCCTGTTTCTCACTCTTGCAGGTGTTTCCACCCTTTGTTGTATTTCCTCTTTGCATACTTGAACATTCTGAGAAAGGCTTGCTGGCCTAAGTCTTGTTACATTAGTACTCTCTGAACTTGACTCGCTGCCCTGTTTCTGACTCTTGCAGGTTTTTCTGCTCTGAGCTTGGTTTTTTGTCCTATTCTATCACACACACTTGACTCCTCTGAACGCCGCTTGTCATTCCAAGTCATGTTACATTTGTCATCTCTGAGATCAACTCGCTGGCCTGTCTTTGACTCTTCCAGGGTTTTCTGCCCTCTTCTCTGAGCTCGCCTTGCTCTCCTGCCCTTTCACATGCACTGGACCTCTCTGAACTTGGCTCGCTGTCCTATGTTATGTCAGAGTTGTGTGCTCTGAGCTCAGCTCACATTTCTGCATTGGGTATCACATTTGTCCTCTCTGAGCTCAACTCCCTGGCCTGTTTCTCATTCTTGCAGGTGTTTCTGCCCTCTGCTCTGAGCTCGGTGCATTGCCCTGCCCTTTCACATACAATTTGACTGCTCTGAACTCGGCTCGCTATCCTACATTGTTATGTCACATTTGTCTTCTCCGAGCTCAACTCGCTGGCCTGTCTCTGACTCTTGCAGGTTTTTCTGCTCTGGCCTCAGATTGTTGCCCTATCCTATCACACACTTGACTCCTCTAAATTCTGCTTGCCGTTCCACATTGTGTCACATTTAACCTCTCTGAGCTCGGCTTGCTGGCCTGTCTCTGACTCTTGCATGTGTATCTGCCCTCTGGTCTGAGCTCAACTTGTTGTACTGCCTCTTCACATACCTGAACATTCTAAGCCAGGCTTGCTGTCATAAGATGTGTTACACTTTTTCTCTCTGAGCTCGACTCGCTGGCCTGTCTCTGACTCTTGCACGTTCTTCTTCCCTCTGCTCTGAGCTCGTCTTGCTGTCCTGCCCTTTCTCATACCCCTGACCACTCCGATCTTGGCTTGCTGTCCTACTTTATGTCACAGTTGTGTGCTCTGAGCTTGGCTTATTGCCCTGCCCTTTAATACTTAATTTGAGTGCTCTGAACTTGGCTCACTGTCCTACATTATTATGTCGCATTTGTCTTCTCTGAGTTCAACTCACTTGCCTGTCTCTGACTTTTGCAGGTTTTTCTTCTCTGAGCTCGGATTGTTGTCCTGTCCTTTCACACACACTTGATTCTTCTGAACTCCACTTGCCGTTCCACATCATGTTACATCTGTCCTCTCTGAGCTCAACTCGCTGGCCTGTCTTTGACTCTTGCAGGTTTTTCTACCCTCTGCTCTGGGCTCGTCTTGGTGTCCTACCCTTTCACATACACCTGACCACTCTGAACTTGGCTTTCTGTCCTACTTTATGTCACAGTTGTGTGGCCTGGGCTTGGCTCATTGTCCTGCCCTTTTACGCACAATTTGACTGCTCTGAACTCGGCTCGCTGTCCTACATTGTTATGTCACGTTTATCTTCTCCAAGCTCAATTGGCTGGTCTGTCTCTGACTCTTTCCAGTTTTACTGCTCTGTGCTGTGCGCTCAGCTCCATCATGTCATATTTGAATGCTCTGAGCTCGGCTCGTTGCCCTGCCCTTTCTCACACCCCTTCTCTCTCTTTGTATTGTAGAGTTCTTCATTGATGGCCTTGGGATGCTCCACGTGGGCTCGTGTGATGACGTCATTGTGAACCACGCTTCCAAAATCAAGCTCCCCTGGACGAGGACAGACAGCGAGAAGACATACGCCAAGTTCCGCTACCCCAAGAGTTTTTATGACTCGGCCCGCGTGAAGGAGACCCTCTTTTACTTCAAGAACCGCTTCAAGTGCATGACGAGCAATTAGCTGAAGTCCAGGGCTGTGGCTCCTGATTGCCAGGGAGTGCCTTCTTGAGTGCCAGTGACTCCTTCTACACCTTTGTGTCCCATTGGACTTGCTACTCCAGCCAGCCAGTGCCATCACCCCATCATCCTCCTGGGGGTTCTGAGAGGCCAATGCCAGCCTGATATGTTTAGATGGTGGGCACACCAAGGTGAGGAATGTGACTACCTGGCCAGCCTCCCACATGTGCCAAAGCAGTTAAATGTCCCTGACTTTTAGTTTTGAACTTCTCCAAGCCAGTGGACGAATGGGCAGGAGGGAGAGGACAATCGAGAGGAGGCATAAAATGATGGGGAAGGAGAGAAGATGGAGGAAAAGAGAAGTGAACAAGGAGATGGACACAGTGGGTTAAGAAACAGTGCCTCTGTTCTGTGCCTCTTATCTCAAGCTGATACCCCCCATTGTCACATTGGCAGCAGCTGTAGTGCCCCCTTTCAAAGTCGATGGCCTGGAGGCCAGTTCCCCTAACCTGTGAGGTGACACAGGGGACATGGCAAAGACAACATGGAGTGTAGGAAGGGGCAGTGCAGAGGTGCAGTGTGGAGTGACGACCAGCAGAGGGCAGACGATCTCGACGCACTAGTCCTGCTCTGCTAAATGAGACACTTGAATAATGGAGATGGCCATTTCATTCATTTATTTATTATATTCATCAATATGTTTGCAAACAGAAATGCATATCCTTCCACACGGAGGCGCCATTGAGGCACTTTTATGCCTCTTGAATGTAAATCTGGACACTTTCTGGGATGCGGTGATTATTTCAAAGTTCCCTCGGTTTTGTTTGTTTGCAAAGTGGCCTTAGGTAAAGTGTCACTCGGGGGTTGAGGTGAGACATTGGAACTTCGGAGCCTCCGAGTGACCATCTAAATGCTGCATAAGTAAGGAGGGCACAGTTCTTGGTGGGACAATAGGGTGTCTTGGGGGAGGGGGGTGCTTTTATTTTTAGTATTGCATTGCCGCCAGCCGTGAGCGAGAGCCATTCACCTTCACTGGCCACTCTTGGTCTTTGGTGAAGACCACTCTTTCTAGGGGGATTTAGGGGCTTGTAAACATCTAAATGGCCACTAGGTGGGACTATAACAAGTATATAGGGACATAGACATTTCTGAATGACCACTAAGGGGAATTCAGAGAAGCCTGTAGGAGCATGCATTAGTTCTGAATGACCACTAAAGGAATTCTAAAAAAGTATTTAAGGACAAAGACACCTCCGAATGACTGCAAGGAAGATTGTGAAGGTCTTTAGTGGACAGCATACCTCTAGATGACCAATCTTTCCTTTTTTCCGGCAGTGCTGCCCATCTCTTAGGTCACCTGCATCTCCATCTTCGAAGCCGCGCTTCACTCGGAACAGAAAGAAACCGGACAGCAGTGAAACCCTACTGACGAAAGCCATCCCCTAGTGGGAATTACATGATGTGGACACTAGGGGGAGACAAAGGGCAAGCCTTCAAATAGCCATCCTGGAGCACGTGACCCGACTGTGCCACCTGAAAGGGCTTTTAGAATTTGAGAAGGCTGTCATCTTCAGAGCCGCTCATCCACAGATTGTTTTAATGCGAGTGAAATTGCTGGCAGCCTGCAGATTTTTTTTTTTTATTCCAGTAGGGGGAGACAGATGACCACTTAAGAGATGGCAGGTCCTGACGGCGGCTGCATGATTGCCTGTCATTTAAAATTCAGGTTTAGTGTTGCATGCCTGCGGTGGGCTGGCGCCCTGCCCGGGGTTTGTTTCCTGCCTTGCGCCCTGTGTTGGCTGGGATTGGCTCCAGCAGACCCCCGTGACCCTGTAGTTAGGATATAGTGGGTTGGATAATGGATAGATGGATGTTGCATGCACGGAGTTAAAGGGATGATAGAAGTCTATGAAATGCCAGGGATACAGAACCTGTCATTGAAACCTGGATGAGCCTCTAGAGGGCACCCTTGGACTTTTGGGTAACCAATAATTTGCTTGTAAAGGTTAAAGGAAAAGTCTGAGTTAAAACACTGAGGACATATAGGAGGTATGGGAGTTTGGGCATTGGCATGGCCACTAGGGGGCGTCTGAATCAAACAAAGAGGGACTTTTACGCACACCTCTGCGTTAGCACAACAGGGCCTGTGAAAAGCTTTTATGGACATGTGGACCTCTAAATGCCCACTAAGAGACCTCTAAATAATCACAAGGAGTATTATGGTGACATACACACCTCTGAGTGACCATTTGGGTCACACTAACCTCTGAGAGGCCTCTAGGGGAATATTGAATAGTAAATAGGGACATACAGCATTCTGAATGGCCGCTAGAGACACTTTGAGTGGCCAGTAGAGGGCATGCATACCTCTGAATGACCACTAGGGGACATTGTGAAAAGCCTTTGTGGGACGTATACCTGTGGACGACCACTAGGAGGATTCTGAAAAGCCAGTAGAGACTTATAACCTTCTGAATGACCAGTAGTGTCAACCATAGCCCAGAGAGGCTACTAAGAGGATTTTGAATAACAAACAGGGACACAGTCATCACTGAATTACCAATGCATAGACTGTGAAAAGCTTTTAGGGGCATATATACCTCTGAATGGCCAGTAGGGGGATTGTGAACGGCAAATTGGGTTAAACATACTTCTGAATGACCACTAGAGAGATTTTGAAAAGCCAGTAAAGGGCAGAATTGGGCACTAGGGGCAACTGTGAAAAGCCTTTAGGGACAGGTATAGCTCTGAGTGGCCACTAGGGGGATTCTGAAAACCCAATTGTGATATACACCCCCTCTAAATATCTAGTAGGGTCACGCATACCCCAGAGAAGCCACTAAGAAGATTCTGAATAACAGAAAGTGAAGCAGACCCCTCTCAATAACCACTCCAGGGACTGGGAAGGGTTATGTATACCTCTGAATAGCCACAAGGGGGATTTTGAAAACCGTGTCTGGTGACATTGCCACATCTGAATGACCATTAGGGTCACCCAAACCTCAGAACTATTGAATAGTAAATAGGGACGTGATTCTGAATGACCGCTAAAGAGACTTTGAATGGCCAGTAGAGGGCATGCATACCTGTGAGTGGCCACTAGGGGACTTCTGACAACTCAGTTTTAGTCAGCTACTAAGAAGATTATGAATAACAAAAATTGAAGAAGTCCCCTCTTAATAACCACTCCAGGGACTGTGAAAAGTCCTTAGGGACTTGTGCACCTCTGGATGGACACTAGGGGGATTCAGAAATTTTAGTAGAAGCACATACTTCTGAATAACCACTAGGGGGATTCTGAATTGCCAGATGTGGCCAGGCATACCTCTGAATGGTAATTGAGGTGACTGTGAATTTCTAGTAGGGGCACACACCTCCAAATCACAAGAGGGAAAAAACCTGCAGGGTGAAGTATACCTCTGAATAACCACTAGGGGGCACCTCCGAATGACCACTAGCTGGATTGTGAGACGCCAGTAAGGTGAATGGCCACTAGAGGGATTCTGAACGTTCAGTAGGGGCACACAAACTCTCTCTCTCTCTCTCACACACACACACACACACTCACACACACACTCACCCCTGAGGATGGTCGCCAGGGGAATTCTGAATATCCCGTGGAAATAAATACACCTTCGAATGACCAGTAGGGGAGTCAGGGACAAAGAGACCTGTAAATGAGCATTAGTGGAATGGAGCCCTGTGGGGGTCCCCAGTAAGGGTCCCTTCTGAATTTTGCAAGCCTACTTGGAGTGACAGAAGTACCTGGCCAGTCATTACGGGCATAATGACTTTTAAAGAGCCACTGTCATTGAACAAACGTGTGAAATCCATACGAGTGATGCAGAAGTTCAAACCTACAGAAAACCAATCTATAACTGGTTCTGCAATCCCGGGAATTAAAAAAAATAGTAGAGATTCCAGACTTTGCATAGGCAAAGCCTAACATGGAGTGAGCAGATTTTTATGTAGGCAATTATAGTTGCAATATTTCTGCATATTTTATAAGGGAAACACCGAGGATAAAAGAGCAAATCCAAATAGCGGCCCTACGAGTGCAGTACCTAGAATGTCCACAAGGGGGCACAGACATCCAGCTTAATGCATTTCAGCCATTTCCAATGGAGTCTCCCAGAGCTATGACTTACAATAACCACTAGGGGGACCCCTAGGCCCGTGGATTCTTGTCAGTCAGCTTTAGACAGCCTCTAGCGCAAGATGCAGCAGCTGGGGTAGCCACTAGAGGGCACATACGTCACTTTGAGGGGTGCAGAGCGCTCTGTTGCTTTTCTATGAGGGTCAGAGTGTCTGTGCCAGCCCCGATCAATGCTGCAGGAACAGAGAAGCCAAATCAATGCAACGGGTGCCCGCAGTGGCACTCCTGCGCTGAACAGAGCCAAAGAAGGCCAGCCGCACTCCTCTGCGTTGGGCAGGGTTGCAGTATGGCAGCGCCCATCAGGACGGGCTCCTCACAACACAATCCACCAGATGGCACCATCTTTTGACTTTGTTTCTTTTGCCGCACGTTCCTTTGTTGTTTGAGGTTTCAAACGCGTGTAAACCTGATCCAGGTTGCTTACTTTTCATTTTTTTATATTGAGTTCTATTTTTGATAAGTTTTGCGCTTGAAAATTCAGTAAAGGTAAATGGATTCTCTTCCCAGGATGTGGATGCGATTCGATGGGCACATAGCAAAGGGTGAACAGGTGTGAGTGCCCGGTGTTTCCAGAACATTCCTTCAGATTTTTGGTGCCCGAGGAAAAGGGAGGGGGCACAGACTAGCTGCTGGGTGCTATAGAGTGGGCAAACCTGGCCTTGGCACACACCTCCTGCCAGCATGATGTCCCAACCCCCCCCACCCACCCACCATCCCGGCATCTGACGGGACCCTCACTGACAATGCATGTTTTTTTTAAAATAAATGTGGCAGCTCAACTGTTTGAATTCCTCTTGTACTTTGAAGACACGGATACATGATGTCAGTCTGGGCATCTTACAGATTTATAAAAAGTGGCGAATAAAAGATTTTTTAGTCAGCGTCTGCAGCCTTTTTATTAGTACAAAGTGCAAATGCCACCCCAAAGTCTGTGCCACCATACCGGCCCACATTCGGGTGGCACAATGTCCTTCCTCCACCTTTGGTCACATTACCAGCCGCAGGAGTCTCTGTCTGTGGGCAGACCTCGAGGTGCTGCTGTATCAGCTGGCATCTTCTTGCAGTCACTGCTGGCATTTCTGTGCAGACCCCACATCTAATTTGCCAGGGTCCTCTTTGGGTTTTGGTTGCCCATGTGATTTCCATCCCCCCAGGCTCCCACTGTAGAGAATTATCAAACCCACCTCCCCATATCAATGCCATGGCATCCAGACCCGCAGATGCTGGCAACAGATGCCTATGCCCAAATACTTTCACAGTCCCATGCTGGCATGTGTGGAGAGGAGCGATGCAGCTACACCCAGACGGTTTCTGTTTTGTGTGACGATTTCTCCTGCAAGCACAAACAGACGTCCGACTTACTGTCCAGCTCGGCCACAGTGCCACCCACCATTAAAGAGTCACCAAGCCACCAGCTGAGCACTGGAGGAGGGTCTGTGGTCTAAATGCCAGGTGCCAGCCATTATGTGTGCATGGTTGAGCTCTCCAAAACAGTAGAGGGCACCACTGGAGACAAGGAGAGCTGAACCCACACACCTCCGGGCAGACCCTTGAACCACTGTTGCTATGGCTTACCTTCATCTGCTCGATGTGGACCACCGCGTCATGCACAGTCACGAAGATGTGCCGAGGGCTCATGTAGTTCATTAGTCCACTGTGGGTGAGGATCTTCAGGATGCTTTCTGTGGGGAGAGAAATGACTGCACTGTAAACTGGGCACCACTGGCATCATGGCCACTGGTCTCTGTGCCAGAGTGGATGTGCCACATTGAGCTCTGCCATTCAGTTAGACTTCATATTATATAGCGCCTTTCAGCCTCACTTACCACAGCATACAAAGTAAATGGGGGTTCCAAATCTCAGGGTCAGGCCCACCTTGCATTACGAATGAGGCAGGTGGTCCAGGTCTGATATAAGTGAGGTGGGCTTTCCTGGTCCATATCACTAACTAGTGAACCAACCTGTCTCAGCCGAGCCTCCTTTATATAACTGATCCAGCCTGGTCTCAGTTCAGCCAACCGGATTAAGCCAGCCAAGTCCAGATCAATTTCAAATGGGGTGGTCCGATTCCAGCCTCACAGACTAATATCTCATACGAGAAGTGAGCTTGTCTGGTCCAGGGCCACATCACATGTCAAGTGAGCCCACCAAGTACTCGTCCAGCCATTCAGGTTCCCGTCTCCCAGCCACAAGCACATCCCATAATATGTGAGCCAGTCTGGTCCATTGAACATAACATGTGGTGTTTCTAGGATGTCATCCTCTACTGGGCATCTAAAGAGGTAGTGAGGGCAACTAAATGCCAAATTACCAACTTTTATTTTAACTCACTATCATTGGTGGGCAGACCAGTTTTCCCAGCCACCCACCCATACCATGCTGCTGGTGATTAGAAGGGTGAAGTGAATTTAATATGTTCTCAACCGGGTGATCCCTGTTGGCATATAAGGGGTGGCAGTCAGTCATTACAGGGGTGTTGCACTATTAGCTGAAATATGCGATTCGTCTGTCATGTGGGCTTATGATGTGCCAATCACAGAGTGAGTAGACCTATGCAGCCCACATGTGGCACCCCTCTGTGACTCTGAGGACATTGTCTGAGACATCGCCATTCTCTGTCTGCTTTAACTTACCAGCCGCTGCCCGCTTGTGGTGCAGAAGCTTCCAGCAATCTCTTAGGGTAAACCAAATGGGTGAAAAGGCACCAGAAAAGTTGTGGCTTGGATTGGTGAATGTTGGCAGTGGGCTTTGCCTGGGTACATTGTTAGCCCAATGCCAGGCACCTTTGAGAATGTGGACTTAACGATTGTATAGAAGCTCACCATTGCACATGGCCAAGTAGACCCTGACACCCGCCTTCTGGCACTCAATGCACATCTGGAACAAAAAAAGAGAAGAGTCAAGACCCCATTACCTGCCCAGGTGCCCGTGTGAGTAGGCCCCACCTCACCCTGCCCTCCTGCTAGCTCACCTGTATAAAGAGACGGGCACCGGCGATGTCAATGAAGATCACACTGCTGCAGTCAATGAGGACGGCCTGGACGCTGCCCTCCGTCACCTCTGGGGTGTGAGATGAAAACAGCATGAGGCTCACGACAGGACAACATGAAGCCAGTCAAGACACCCAGGCAGGACCCCCAAAGTGGCAGAGCGGTTTATTTGTATTACATGTAACCATGCAGACCCCCGCCCTTATGTCTTTATCAGGGATCCCAGTCCATTCTCAAGGGATTCTTTGACCACCCCAGATGTTTGACTTGGGGGTCAACTATTCAGTTCAAAGTGCTGTATCAGTGGCCTCTTATGCCACCTTCTTTTGTCTTGTGGTTTGCCCAGATGTGTCCTAACCGGCCCATGGCACAGTCAGCTTATTTGTCATTTGGTGTCCTCATTGTCACTCTCAGGTTTGCACCAAGGTCACCCTTAGACCCCTCATTCTTCTTTCCCAATGTTCTCTCAGTAGTCCTCAGACCACTTGTCATCTCTCGATTGTTCCTCACAACTCCCTTATCCCTCTTTTGGTGGTCCTTAAGTTCATAGACCCTATACAAGCACCTCAGGCTTGTATGTCAGACTGCAGCCCCCACTTTGCTTTCTTAAGGTCCATAATCCTGACTCAGAAGTTCTATAAGCCCCCATCTTTAACAGGTTTGGGTCAGGGTGCCCCAGGTGTCTCACCGACTTTCCTTTACACCACAGCCCCCTCATTGCTCCCCTGGGGGTCCTCTGTCTTCCATCAGTAGCTTATTGTATCACAGACCACCACAGGATTTCCTGAGCTTTACCCCGTCAGACCCTAGCAGCCCTTATACTACAATCCCCCCATTATTCTCTGTGGGGACCCCACTCCTGCTTAAAGGAGGACCTCATGCTCCAGATTTTGGGTCCCTCTAACCTTTAAGGTGCAGCCCCGAGGCCACTTTCTCAATGGGGGTTGCCATCTGTTAACCTCTTGCTCAACATTCCATTCATTCCTCTCGGGTGGTCCCAAGTCTTAATTCAGTTATTCATTTTGACCTCCAGGTCACTCAGTCCTGTCCCAGTTACTGTACACCTGATGAAACAGGGTCCCTCATTCCTCTCTCAGATTCTCCCAGACATTCCCCAGTATCCCATATAGCACAGCCCCTTACCTTCTTGGGGCCCTGAGCCTTGTATAAGGGGCCCCCCAAATTTCCATCCATCCATCCATTATCCAACCCGCTATATCCTAACTACAGGGTCACGGGGGTCTGCTGGAGCCAATCCCAGCCAACACAGGGCGCAAGGTAGGAAACAAATCCCGGGCATGGCGCCAGCCCACCGCAGGCCACACACACGCACACACCAAGCACACACACGGGACAATTTAGGATCGCCAATGCACCTTACCTGAATGTCTTTGGACTGTGGGAGGAAACCCACGCAGACACGAGTAGAACATGCAAACTCCACGCAGGGAGGACCCGGGAAGCGAACCCGGGTCTCCTAATGGCGAGCGCTACCCACTGCGCCACCATGCCGTCCCCCCACCTCAAAATTTGTTTCAGACAAATATATCTCACTCCTTTCTTCTCTTGGGGTCTCTTAGGATGCCAAGTCTTGTTTCTGTCATTCTTTAGCCTTCCTGTCATTTGTTGCAGTGTCACTCAATACTGTCCCAGTCACACCTGATGATGCAGCTCCCTCATTCTTCCTTCGGGGGGGTCCCTGTTTTTTCATCCATTGCCCAATACGCCACACTCTACCACAGACTTGCCACTGATTTTCAGCTAATAGCCCAAATAGCACAACCCCTTCATTACTCTCTTTGAGGTCCCCATTCCTGTTTAGGGGGGCACCTCACATCACAGATTTTGTCTTGGGGTCCCACTAAGTTTTATGTCACAGACCCAAGGCTGCCATCATTAGCAGGTTTGTCTTAATAAACCCAGACATCTTGTACTGACTCCTTATGCAGCATTTCTTTCTTTCCTATTTGGGGTCACTCCTTGGACCCCTGGGTCACTCGGTCCCAGACCAATATATCTAATGACACAGTTACCACATTTGTCTGTGGGTCCACAGTTTTTTCTCAGTTATTCCTTGGACCACTCAGTCCTATCCCAATTATATCTAATTACACAGTCCCCCCCCCACCCCAATTCCTCTCTAAGGGGTCCCTGTCTTTTCAGCAGTTGCCCATTATATTACACATCACCATAGGTTTTCCCCCAGTTCTCTTCTAGTAGCCCAAATAGCCCAACCCATCTTTTACTTTCTTGTGGTCCTCAATTCTCTTTAGTGGGGCACCTCACGTCACAGCAAATCACAGATTTTGTCTTGTGGTCCCATTATATTTTATGGCACAGCCCCAAGGCCGCCATCACTAGCAGGTTTGTCTAGGTAAACCCAGACGTTTAGTACTGATTCCTAATGCAGCATTTCTTTCTTTCCTATCTGGGCGTCCACTGTCTCATCTCAGTCACTCCTGGGTCACTCAGTCCTATACCAATTACATCTAATTACACAGGGGGCCCCCCCCCCCCCCCCAGCCCAAATCCTCTCTAAGGTGTTCCTGTCTTTTCACCAGTTGCACCAATTATCTTACACATCACCATAGGTTTTCCCCCAGTTCTCTAATAGTAGCCCAAAGTAGCCCAACCCCTTTCTTACTTTCTTGGGGTCCTCAATTCTGTTTAGGGAGGCACTTCATATCACAGCTATTCACAAATGTTGTCTCGGGGTCCCGGTCAGCTTTAAGGTACAGTCCCAAGGCCCTCAGATATCAAGTAGTGACCCCCTTATGCAGCACCGGCCTCATTCCTCTCTGAGGGTCCACAGTCTTGCCTTAGTAATGCTTTAGACTGTTGGGTCACTCGGTCCTGTCCCACCTGAAGACAGCAGTTCCTCGTTCTTCTTTTAGGTCCTCCCCGATGTGTCCCATCACAGACCATTACCTTCGTGGGGGTCCTCACTTCTGCACCTACATTTTGTAACCTTCCCCCCCCAGAATCTCTTAGGATCCCCTATCTTGTCTCACACACACCATGGATCACTGGGTTCTGTTGCAGTCACACCTGATGTCACCGTCCCCTCATTCTTTCCTCAAGGGTCCCTGTTTTTTCACTAGTTGCCTATTATGCTACACGCCCACCACATATTTGCCTCGTTTCTTTCCCCCGGTAGCCCAAAGAGCAGAACCTCTTCATTACTTACTTGGGGTCCACACTCCAGGATAAGAGGGCACCTCACATGTCACATCAAATCACAGATCTGACACCCTGTAAGCCTCAAGGCTGCTGTCATGAACAGGTTTGACTCCGGGTGGTCTGGATCAGAATCCCCCTCATTCCTCTCAGGCTCCCCTCAGGAATTCCCTGTGCAGCCCCCTCCTCTCCTCATTTTTTTTGGAGCTGAACCCCCATGTGTTTCGAACTTACGTGGCGGATTCTCATACCTGCCTTGAAGAGCTCATTCTCCGATGCGAAGGACGTGTTGGCCGCACTGCCATCCTACGAGAAGCAAACACAAGGGAGTGAGTGAGTGAGGACCCCAACTCCACGTCTCTTCCCGCCATTCCCATTTTTCTACAGCCTAAGGGTTGGCCGGCGGAGCCTGAGGTGTCCCTACCACGGTGGAGATGCTCATCTTCCTCTTCTCCAGGGCTCTCTGCGCTTTCTCCAGCTTGCGGATCCTCTCTGGTGTCAGACCCAGAATGTTGGCCATGGCCTCGCGGAAGAAGCTACGATTTCCATAGTAAATGGGACCGTTGTAGGACAGAATCTTCAGGCCGGGAATTTCCTGACACTGAAAGAAACGCGAGAAGGTGGACAATTGAGAGGAAGCCATTTAGTGCGTCGGAAATGACCGTCCATTGCAGCTCAGCTGGTAAAGCAGAAATCTCCCAATCCATGGATTAACCTTTGGATGAAGAGGACGACCGTTTGAAATTCAGAGCATTACTGGCGCAAGTGGAAGTCCACCTCAGCCCATTGACTGACCCCTTCTAACCCCCTGACACTAGCGAATGCACGGCCTCCAAAGACTCCGGCACTGGACCTCAGCAGGTCCCCTGATGGACATATGCTGTTGGATGTTCTCCATGTTTTTCTCACCTTGCTGTTGCTCTTCACAGATCGGTAAATTTCAGTGTTGGACGCTCTCCCCAGCACGGCACATTCTGCCCTGTGACAAGTGAAGGGGACAGTGTGTGGGTCCAGCATGATGAGATTATCGAAAATAAGAGTCCACTGACTCACATCCCACACCCTGACTCACCTCTGGGTTCGACAGATGATGGTCATCATGGAGAAAACCACACCGATTGCCAGCCCCAGGTCTACATTGAGAACGATGACAGAAAGCCAAGTGACAATCCACACGACCTGTAGAGCACGACCCATAATGAGCCAGAGGAGAGTTAACACCAGCGCCCCCTGCTGTCCAGCACCCTCGCTAACACAACTGAACATCCTGAAGGCAAACTCACAAAGTCAATCCTGCTGACTCTCCAGAGCTCAGGCAGGTCCTGGAACTGCAGGAACATCTGACGGAGGCTCGTGACGTTGATGCACGCCAGGACAGCCTGTGGGACAAAGAACACTGAGACAAAGCGGGTCACGGCAGGGTCTCCTACAGTCCACACCTGCGGCCTTACCTTGGGCAGGTAGAAGAACAGAGGGCCAACGAGCAGCAGCACGAAGAGAACCACGAGACTGGTGAAGAGTCCCGAGAGCTGAGGAGACAGGAAGGGGGTCTTTAGCACGGGTGACACGCCAAGCTCTGCTCGTATGCACTCCAGGACCCTACCTGAGTGTGGCCTCCAGCGCTCTCCAGGATGTTTGTGGTGGCCAGGGTGGCTGAACTGGGAAAGCAGGTGAACAGGGAGGACACCATGTTAGAGATGCCGTGGGCCAGCAGCTCCTGAAAAACAGAAGAAATTGTGACAGGCCCAGGATGGGTGACGGCTCATCAGCTGGTGGCCAGTGACACCTGTTTACTCGTTTGACACCTCTGGATCACCTTTGCTACTTGATCTTGCCTATCACCTATTATCCAGGTAGACTACTCCATCCAGTTAGCTGTAGCTCGCTTGTCCCTGACGTGTCCGACCATTACCTGATCCTGTTCATCACCTTCTCTTATACACTCCATCTGGTGCTGCCGAGTATTGTTCTCGTTGATCATTGCTACCTGCGCATGTCCATCACCTGTTTTCAAGGAAGTCACTCCTGCCAGCTTCACCTCACCTGTCCCCTAGATGTCCATCATTCCCATGACCCTATTGCTCACCTGTTCTCCGGACTGATGCCTCCTATCTGGTGTACCTCAAAACCTCAAACAGTTATTTGTCTGGCCATTGCTACCTGATCCTGTCCATCACCTGTTACCCAGGTAATCCTCTTTTTCCAGACAATTCTAAGGTGATCTTTTTACCTGAGCCCATCATAACCTGTTCTGCAAGCTGATGCCTTCTGTCTGAAGCATCTGATCCACCTTATGGCTGACCATTACTACCCAAATCTGTCCATCAACCTACATTTGAGGTAGAGGGCTTCTGCCAGATGCCGCTTACCTGTCTCCTACCTGACCTGTGATACCTGAGCCGGTTCATTACCTGCTCTCCAGGTCGATCCCTTCTATCTTGTTTAATCCCTTTATTTTCTGGTTGACCATGTCTACCTGAGTTTGTCTCTCACCTGTTTAGCAGGTAAACCACTCCTGTTTGGCTGTGTTTTAGCTCAACTTTCCCCAAGCTGACCAGTATTACCTGTGCTTGTCCATCACCCATTTTCCTGATAGACTGTCCTTGCCAGGTGTACCTCACCTGTCCCTAAGGTGACCTTTATTACCTGAGCCTATTCTTCAGCAGTCCTCCAGGCTGACACCTTCCATCTTCTGTAACTCACCATGTCTACCTTTATAACAGGTAAACCACTGCTGTTTGGCTGTGTTGTAGCTCACCTGTCCCCAATCTCACCAATAATACCTGTGTCTCTCCATCACCTGTTTTCCAGATAAATTGTTATTGCCAGGTGTAACTCACCTGTCCGTAAGCTGACCATTATTACCTGAGCCTATTCCTCACCTGTCCCCCAGGCTGATACCCTCTCTCTGTTTTAACTCATCTACTTTTCTGGCTGACCATTGATACTTGAGTTTGTCTCTCACCTGTTTAGCAGGTAAACCACTCCTGTTTGGCTGTGCTTTAGCTCAACTTTCCCCAAGCTGACCAGTATTACCTGTGCTTGTCCATCTCCTGTTTTCCTGAGAGACTGTCCTTGCCAGGTTTACCTCACCTGTCCTTAAGGTGACCATTATTACCTAAGCCTATTCCTCACCTGTCCCCCAGGCTGATACCCTCTCTCTGTTTTAAGCTGACCTGTGCTTGTCCATCACCATTTTTCCTGCTAGACTGTCCTTGCCAGGTGTACCTCACCTGTCCCTAAGGTGACTTTTATTACCTGAGCCTATTCTTTAGCAGTCCTCCAGGCTGACACCTTCCATCTTCTGTAACTCACCATGTCTACCTTTATAACAGGTAAACCACTGCTGTTTGGCTGTGTTGTAGCTCACCTGTCCCCAATCTCACCAATAATACCTGTGTCTCTCCATCACCTGTTTTCCAGGTAAATTGTTATGGCCAGGTGTAACTCACCTGTCCCTAAGGTGACCTTTATTACCTGAGCCTATTCTTCAGCAGTCCCCCAGGCTGACGCCTTCTATCTGGTGGTAGCTCACCTCTTTTTCTGGCTGATCATTGATACCTGCGTCTCCTTATCACCTGTTCAGCAGGTATTATTGACCTGTGTTGACTGTCCCGTTGAACGCCAGTACCCTGCTGCAGGTCAGCTGAGCCTGTCAAATGCCCTTCATCAGCTACTGACCATTTGAGGTCAATGCCCACCTGTTCACATGTCACACACCTGATTTGGGTGGATGGTGTAGCCGTGCTTGTCGGCATAAATCATGGCCAAGGAGACGGAGACGGCGTAACCCACAAAGGTGATGGCCACGGTATCACCTGCTAGGCTGGGGATCTTGTCGAGAGCGGGAACCTGCAGACTGGGGAACCTGGCAATTGTTAAAAAAGAGTGGTCTGTCAGCATGCAGCTGGCACAGCTCGACCCCTAGGGGTCCCTAGCATTATGGCAGACCAGAGAAAGAGAGAGAGAGAGCCCCATGGCACCTCGAAACAGAAGACCCACCCAGCAGGGATGTGTCCGACAATCTGAATCTTGTAGACTGAATCGAGCGAGGAGGCGTAGGCGATCCCAGTGGCGATGATGACCTAAAATGAGTAAAATAGAGTGAGTGCCCACCATGCCAAGCCTCACTCTCACAAGCCAGTGCCCGAATGCCCACACACACACGCACACACATACCACAAGGATTTCTGCCGGGACTGGCGTGCGTAACTTGTGTCGAAAACGAGAATTGATCTCCTTGACAGGAATCAGGATGGAAAGACAGACAATGGAGATGACGAGCTCTGCCATGTTGGTGAGGGACAGAGCTTGAAACACCGATGCCAGGGTCTGTGGGGACACAAAGACGTCAGAGACGGTACCAGTGAGCCCACCACCCTAAAGTCGGCACACTCACCTTGAATATCGTGAAGGGCCCCGTGTGGCGTGGCAGACGCAGTCCCAGCATGTTCGGGAGCTGGGAGATGGTGACGTGGAAGGCGGCGGCACTGGTGAAGGCCTTGACGATGGGCTCCGACAGGTAGGTGGACAGGAAGCCCAGCTGTAGCAGGAACATGCAGATCTGTGGAAAGGGGAGCAGAAAAAAGTGGGGGTAAAGAAGACTCTGTGCCAGTTTCTGTGAGGGGCAAAAGTGCCATCAACCAGCCTACCATGAGGAGGCCCGAGAGGAAGGCCACCGCGGCAGCCACGCCGATCCTCTGCTCCTCTATCTCCTGGGCTTCGGGGCTCGTCGAGTTCAGGTCCACCGCTCTGGGTGCCAGCTGCTCCACAACTGAGCCTGTCATGAGGCTGATGACAGCAAAGGTCCCTGTAAGGCACACCAAGTTAATGACCAGGCTGGTACAGACCACTGGCACCTAACACACTGATCTGACCAGCTTGCTGACTCCCTTGGCATCCAAACCTTGTGGGTCACTGAAAAAGTGGCAACCCTGGTGAAACGTGGAATGAAAAGCCAACATGATTGTTGGTATTAATGTGGCACAAGGCGGATAATGGCTTCAAGAATTGGCACCCCCTATAGGGCAATATCTCCATTAACCACACAGCGTGCCCAGGTGACATTTCATAGGAATTGAGATAACTACAGCATAGGACTGGCATTAGCTGGCAGCTGTACAGAGTGGACACCAAGAAGGCACCTATAAAAGCCAACATGATTGTTGGTATTAAACGGGCACAAGGTGGGTAAAGGGTTCAAGAGCTGGCACCCCCTATAGGGCACTATCTCCATTAACCACACAGCGTGCCCAGGTGACATTTCATA
>JANRMT010062791.1:177696381-177711231 GCA_026402145.1 Polypterus bichir lapradei | reverse complement strand
ACCGCAGTGTATATATATATATATATATATATATATATATATATATAGTATTTCTTTGACATCTTCAAAGCACTTTGAGTTACATCCCGTGTATAGGAACTGCCGTTGTTGTTCCTTAGAGTCACACCGAATTAGTAGTCCAAAGCCTCACCCACTACGCCAACATTGTTTTAATGAGAGTTCAATCGGAAGTAACTGGCTGCGGCCCCTGAGAACCCAACTCAGGGTCATCCCGCAACTACCTTGTAACCCAGGCGCCGATCCACCGGTCAGACAGACCCCGCCCACCCCGATCGTTTACTGTCCTTGCGCGCGGCCGGTCCCGGGGTGGGGAGGTCCTGCCGGAGGAGTGTGGGACATTTGAGGACCCCCCTCCCCGAAGTCAGTAGATGTTGGCAGCGCTCACTCGCTCGCTCGTTCGCTCTCAGCTTGGCGCTGCTTTCCCATTTTAACCCGTTGCTGTGGCGCCTCCGCTGAGGAATATTGGGGATGGCACCGGCGCGCCTCTGATGTGAGCCCGGGAAGCCTCGCGCGCTCCTGTGTGAATCGCGCTTGACTTGTCCAATTTGTCGAGCAGCCACGATGCAGCTTTGAAGCCCCGAGTTTAGCATAAATCGGCTTCGCTCGCCCAACTGCTTTGAAATGCAGCATCTGGATCGGGTCCCTCACCATACAATTAGTAAAGCAACATCAATAGATTGACTTCTACCATTTTGCATAATAATGCGTTTGTGTTTGCGTCTTTGCTCGTTTCCACTCGGTGTGCGCTTATGCAGTATTTATTAATGAAATGTAAATGTTCTCAGTGAGGGAGCGAATCGGTACTTGGGACCGGATGATCGCATCGCGATTGGTTTTTCTCCCATCGCTCCGGTTTAACCTACTTTAGAGAAGTCCGCTGAATGGGAATGAAGTTCTCGCCAGGCGCTTGATGGTCCCTTTACTTCATGCGGCTGGGACTGTAGCGGAGTGCACAATCCCGACCAAAATATTAAGGGGGGTGTATTTGAAAGACGATTTGGGCGCAGCCATCCTAAGGTAAGGGCACAGTAGGCAATGGCCGGGGACCCCAGGAACATGGGGTTCCACGATGTGTTTGATGCCTATATGTGTGTTTCTGTTTTGCTATTAAAACAGGGGTCTCAGAGCACTACTTTGCCTCTGGGGGGGCTATTATACTATTAAGACAGACCTGGTATTCTGGGGGGGGCACAATGTGATACAATCTCAAAAAAATCCAAGAAGTATTATTATACCTGACAGCTTAAGGTTTAGCCTTCAAATGATATTTAAGAGGGTATAGCCCCTCCAGACCACCCCATCTCTAGTCGCCATTGCTGTAGCCTACAAGGTTGCCGAGTTAATGCCCACCGTGGACTTGTATTTACAGAGGAACGAGCAGGAGCTGCAGTGATGGGACCAGCCTTGACATTCCAGTTTCAACTGTGACCCTGGAAACTGCTCAGTGCCAGGAATGGTCAAGTGTCAGCCCTGGCATCCAGTCCTGTGCCACTTTATGCCAACTTAATGTAAAGGAACGTCAAGGAGAAGGTGGTCTCCTAAAATGGGTTCAGCATAATTTGAATGCCCCCATACGTAAAGAGTCCACAAATCAAAGAAAAAAGACAATGATGTATCACTGATCAAATCATTGGGGGTCGTCATTCTAATCTCGCATGGGCAGGACCCCCTTAAGTTCTCCAAAGAGTCTCAGTTCTTCATGCTGGTTCTTTAATGGCACTTTATGGGTCTCTCCTGGCTCACATGGTCCCTCGCAGCTCCATGGTTTGGTCAAGCAGCATTTCATTCCAGGATGGGGGTCTTGGCACATGAAGTTGGCTCTTTGTGCATTGAAGAACTTCCTCACGTCTTTACTGTATGGTGGGCTACCTGCAAAGTCGGAGATCCTGCATGGGCGGATGTAGTCTGCGCTACTGGAAGAGTCCATTTTAAAGTCACATCCTCTTGGTGTTTTCAGTGCCCTTCTGGTCACGTCTGGCATCTGGAGAAGAATGAAATAAGGAAAGGGTCTTTCTAGAACCTTCATTTGGGATTGGGGGTCTTTGGGCATCACTCTGCAGAACCTCAAAGGCACCTTTATCTTTCAGAGTGAAGATGTCAGCAGCATCTCTTTGAGATTCTGGTCCATGCTGTCCATCCCACAATCTCCTGCCCCTCCATATCCCAGAGACGGCCCCTGAACTCGTGGTCCTGTTCCTGAGACCTGCTTGCTTTGTGGCATATGGTGCATTATCATGTCAGAGGTGGCCATTAGAAGACACAGTACAATACCATTAATTATTTATAGAACCCAAAATCACCCAAGGAGGGTCACAGTGGGTTTTAACAGACCCTGCCTTTTGACAGCCCCCCAGCCAAGACACAAAAAAACTCCCAAAAAAAAGCCCTTGTAGAGAAAAAAAAAAAATGGAAGCAACCTCAAGAAAGGCAGTTCAAAGAGAGACCCCTTTCCAGGTAGGTCAGGTGTGCAGTGGGTGTCCAAATACAACACAACACACAGAACTGGACACAAGCCATCCTCAATACAATAGAAATATTATAATATTATAAGGACAGATGACATCAGAGGATTCCGATTGGTTCAAAGTCAAACAAGCCACACCCCCTACAGGCCACTCCAATCAGATGAAAGGACCCCTCTACCTGATGATCCCCACGATCCTTCAAGATGGGTCAATGGTGACCATGAAGGGAGAAGCACGGCCAGCAACAGTACTCAGGTGGGCCGAGTCATTCAGGTGATGGTAGAGCGTGTGCCAAGGAAACCTCCCTCACACCGTCACACCACCAGCAGTAGTGGCCTGGACTGTGGGCATGAGAGAGGCAGGATGCGTGGGTGCCAACCATCTGTGTGCCCGAGCAGAAAACGAAAATCATCAGACCTGTCCAGTTTGGGCAGCCTGTGCCCGCTGCAGCCTCAGCTTTCTGTCCTTGGCTGACAGCAATGGAACCCAATTCAGGTTCAACAAATGGTGCATTCTGAGGTACTTTTCTGCTCACCATAGTCGGTTACCTGAGCCGCAGCGGTCAGCTCCAGCCATGCTGGCCATTCCCTCTCATCAAACAAGAACTGCCGCTCATTGGACGTTTTTTTCTTTGTGCCCCATTCTGAGTTAAACTCCAGATGTTGTTGTGCATGAAAATCCCAGAAATTATCAGACCAGCCCGTCTGGCACCAGCACTCATGACACGGGTGGTCCAAATCACTGAGCTAACAATTAATCCCCTCATTCTGGTGTTTGACGTGAACTGAAGCTCCTGACCCATATCTGCAGGATTAGATTCACTGCCACATGATTGGCTGATTGCATGGATTAGCAGGTGGACAGGTGTTCCTACAAATGTGTTTAGAGAGTGTTTCGCAGTAACAGATATCAGCCTGCCATGGCACTGGAAAAGAAGAAGAAGAAGACAAAGATGAAGAAGAAGAAGAAAAACAACAAGAACAAGGAGCAGAAGAAGATTAAGAAGAACAACAACAACAGCAAGAATGAGAAGAAGATGATGAAGAAGAACAGGAATAACAACAAGAACTAGGAAAAGAACAAGAAGAAGAAGAAGAATATTAAGAAAAGCAAGAAGAAGAATAAGAAGTAGAAGAAGAAGAAAAGAAGAACAAGAATATTAAGAAAAAGAAGAAGAAGAAGATAATGAAGAACATCTTGAACAAGGAGAAGAAGAAGAAGATGAGGAAGAACAACAAGAAAAAAAGATCAAGAAGAGCAAGAACAAGGTGAAGAAGGAGAAGAAGAACAACAACAATAACAAGGAGAAGATGAAGAAAACAAACAAGATCAAGAGCAGGGATAATAAGAAAAGGAAGAAGAACAATAAGAAGAAGATGATGAAGAAGAAGATGAAGAAGAGCAAGAACAACATGAACAAGGAGAAGAAGAAGAACAAGATGTGAAGATGAAAATGAAGAACAACAATAACAAGAATAAGGAGAAGAAGAAGAAGAAGATGATGATGATGATGAAGAAGATGAGGAACAACAATAGCAACAAGAAGAAGAAGAACAACAACAACAACAAAAATATTAAGAAATGGAACAAGAAGAAGAAGCAGATGATGATGATGAAGAAGAAGAAGATGATGATGAAGATGAAGAACAACAAGAACAAGGAGAAGAAGGTGAAGAAGAAGATGAGGAAGAACAACAAGAAAAAAGAGCAAGAACAAGATTAAGAAGGAGAAGAAGAACAACAACAAGAACAAGGAGAAGAAGAAGATGAAGATGAACAAGAACAAGAAGAAGTTGATGAAGAAGAAGATGAACAACAAGGGAAAGAACAAGGAGAAGAAGAAGAAGATGAAGAACAACAATAACAAGAACATGAAGGAGAAGAAGAAGATGATGAAGAAGAACAACAGCAGCAAGAAGAAGGTGAAGAAGAAGAAGATCCATGAAAGACAATTCATTTATTTGTCATTTTTAGTCTCCATACACCGAAGCGAGGTGCAGTGATGATGCAGGACAAAGAAGCTCGCTTGGGGTTGCCAAATGGGCAAAAAAAATTGAATTTGAGCCAAACCAGAAAATAACTGAAAGTTGCCCGTTTCAATGTGTCCTCTCTTTGGAATGTCACAGGAATGTTTTCTGGCTTGGCACAGCACAGATGCCGGGTCAACACAGAAGTGAGATGCCACCTTCTGGGGGTGTCCTCCATTTTCATTGTGTGGACCAGAAGGTTTGGGGCTTCCCTGGCTTCAGTGCCCTCAAGGCTGTGAGAGGAAGAAGGAGACAGACCTGTTAGTGACAGCGCCCCCTTTGTGTCCCAGGGGGTAACAACACTCAATGGCCTCATCTTTATTTGAGAACTGAGTTCACTTCCCAGCCCAGCCATCGTCTGGGTGTCTTTCTGCTGGTCCTCCTCCTCAGTTTGCTCCTCACTCCACGTTATTTTTCTTTATCTGTGACTTTAAATCAGCTTGTTATGATGAGTGCAGAGGTTCGAGTTGTGGCGTCCAGTCCAGTGTTGGTTCTCTCATTTCGACATCTCTGGCAAGGATTTGCTCCAATTTACATTTAGCAGACACTTTTTTCCACCACAGTCGAGTAAAGATCAGTCTGGGGGGCTGTTTGGGAACAAGAGTGACAGGACAAGGTCCCACAAATCGATCATCAGAAGTAAGGAGCTCACAATACGCAAATGAGTTACACTTTCTAAGTTACAGAAACCGAACAGTTCAGATCAGTGTGACCGAACGTCACGTCACTCTGCCATCCAGGAGACACTCACACACACATGACAAGAGTCTGGACTGAGGTTTAATTCACCAAATGCCATGCATCAGCTGACTTGAATGGTTGAGAAGGAGCAGGGGAGCTCACAATGGCAAAGGTGGTCTTCCAAAATGGAATGTTGTGACCCGAATGCCACCACAGGTAAATTCATCAATCCAATTAAAGGAGTTGGAACAGACAATTCCTTTAAGGCTGTTGCTGTTTGCAGTCTCACATCATCACCAGGTAAAGAGCTCCTGGCACTTGAGGTCATCTTCCATGGGGGTTTTGTCCTCCTTTGGTTAAATGGTGACACCTGCGTGGGCCGCCCCCTAGGCCAAGTACTCCAGTTTTCCTTCCAAAGACATCCCCTTTCTAATGTGAGGCTACCCATTCATGACCTGGCACCTCATCAGGTCCCCGACTGGACCCTGTGAACCCAAGTTGAATCAAGTGGGATGATCGATGGATGGATGGATTGTGGCTTGGGTCCTGTACATTGTCACACAGGGGACCACCTTCCTGGCACTGTCGAGGTATGCAGTACCACCATGGGATGAGAGTGGTGCTGTTGCTAACCCTGTCTTCTCTTTCATCTGCCCAAGAAAGAAGCCGAGCTCCGCCTTCAGCCCCAAGCAGGCTCCGCCCCTTCTGGTCAGACGGTCCCAGGTGGACGGCCACTTCATTGCAGACCAACAGGCACCAGAGATGGAGCTCCTTCTGCTAACTAGTGTTTCTTTGTGCTTTATTTTGTGGTTTTCTGTTTGGCACAATGCCCAGCTGGTGCCCCCCCACTTTTCTTCCTGGCCCTTGCGGTGCATCTAGCGGTCACAACATTTACCTTTATCTGCTGGGCAGATGAAAAAAGGCCAACGTAATCAAGTAAAAAATCAGTCTGGGCGGGGACTGTTGAGGAAAAAAGTGTGACAAGGACAAGGTGACACAATTGATTGTCACAAGTGAAGAGGTCAGAACAAAATGCAATGGACTTACAATGCCATGGCTACAAGAACCAACCAATTAGATGGAAACTGGCAGAGCCTGGGGGTTCTGCAAACACTCAACTGAGAGAGTCAAGAGGTTTGGATGGAGATGAGTGGTGCTTTCCACCAGCTAAGAGCTGCACTATAAATGTGCCAGGACTTAGGTGGCATCACCTGGCACTGCTCCTTAATGCCTCCATGCACACTATATGGATGCCGGAACATCACATGTACATCAGCTTGCTGGACATCCAATTTCAAGATTGTGGGCACTCCACTCTTCTTTCTAAAGTGCCCATTAGTGAGGTCAGGTACTGATATTGGACGACAAGACTTGGCTCACAATTGGCATTCCGCACATGCTCAGTTGGGGTTAAGGTCAGGGCTTTGTGCAGCCCACTCGAGTTCCTCCATGTCATTATGGACCACAGGGTCACGATCACTCTGAACACTGAAAGGGACAGCAATATGGTCAGCGAAGGACAGCTGGTCATCATTGACCACCCCAAGGCCGGGTACTGACTTGGTGGGGTGATTGTGATCGAGAGCTGAGCTGAACAGAGATGGGGTGCTGGGAGCGCCATCTTTGCCAGGCTAAGCTAGTGATAATGTGCCCTCATCCGGGCCGAGATTCTAGTAGAGACCTCTGGAGGGAATGACAGTTAACAGCTGGCATGGGGCAGGATGACAGGACCTAGAGACAGAAGAGGAGAGGAGAGGACCCAGCACACACCCTGATGCACCCTTGACATCTCTCCTCGCCAGGACACATGGTGGGATCTGCTCAAGAGATGAAACTCACACAGCATTGGGGAGCAGTGCCAGGATGCCAAGGTGAAAGAGAGTGGCAAGATGGTGGTAGACATGTTGGTGGATGTGGCCAATGACAGTCCTCTTAGCTGTCTCAGCTGAGTGGCTCCTCTGGGGACCCGACCAGTTAGAAGCCATCGATCTGTTCTGTGGAAGGAACGAAGAGACTGAGGTGACGATGGCACATTCAAGGGTTTTGGAGTAAAGGAGAGGAGGGGGGCTGATGGCTTAAGTGGGGGCTTTTTGAAAAGTAGGGTCTGTCAGGACCATCCATAGTGTGTGTGCCCTGCTGTCTGAGTAAAGGGACTGATGTGTGTCACTCTGACGTGACTTTGATGTCACCTCCTGAAGGGGCGTGGCATTAGTGGGAGTGGCATCAGGACTTGATTTCCACAGTTGGTGCGCTGACGGACGGTTCTGCTGCACTTAAGTGGTTCAGACAGGGGGTACGGGAAGAAGAAATCCAAAAACTGGTGGGAAAGTGCGAGAAAACAAGCATTCGTTACAGCGAGTGACTCGGGTCGTCATATTTGGGACACAATTGGAGAGTGCGATGCTCAGATGCGGGTTCTCTTTTATTTTTTTTTTTTTTTTGTTTGTGGTGCGTGGCTGAGCAAGTGATAAATCTGGTAAAGGTGGCACAAACTCCCTCGGTGCGGTACAGTACCCGTTTCATCCTGTTTAATGTGACCAGGGCTAGGTGGGGTGCCACTTCACCTCGGGGCACACTTTCACATCTGTTTTTTTTTTACATGCCATTGGGATGTGGAAATAAAAAAAAAAGTCTCTGGAAAAATCTCCAGGAAAGAACAGGGACACAGGGGTGAAGCTACAGTAGGGTCTGAGGAACCTCCTCACTAAGAATTCAGGAACCCCCTGAAGATTCTGTCGGGACAATGTAAGCTCAAGGGGTGAGACCTTTGATTGATTATCAATCAATCTAATTTTTCTAAACTTCAAGGGGGAAAGGACTTCTGATCGGCTCGTCGATGAATCAAGTTTAGATAATCGCCCCCAGAAAAACGCGCCTCCCATTCTCAAAAAAGTTTCAGGTTTAATTTTTATTTTTAATCCCACCCTTTTGTTATTTGCTGTGCGCGCACATTGAAACTCAGAGCATCGGGTCTGCGGGGGCAACAGCGCTATCAGCAGCCCCTTCACTACAAGTGAAGTATTCGTTTAAAAATTACACTTTTTGTTCAATAAAGCGTTGCTGTACGCCCAAACCCCCCGGTAACACTAAATTATATTCGAGAAATGAAAGAAAGGCACCACTGGAGCGAAATTGTGTAGCGCTGACCAGTAAACTCCGCGCAGGCGAGAGTGGTGCAAGAGTGACACCTACTGGCCGGATTGCTATCAGTAGGCATTTTATAGGCCGCTTCCGCGCGGCGCCTCACGTGCTCCCGATTTCCTTTTGTCTTGCGCCTAGCACTTACTGGGCCAGGCACCAGCCAACTCGACACGCGACCCCCAGACTTGGAATAAGGTGATTAAAAACGAGTTCATATTCACAGCAAGGAGTGTTGCAATCTTAGATTTATATGGCGCCTTTATAATTTAAAGAACAAAACAGTTCACGGGCGTCGGGGTCGCGCAAAAGACCTCAACTTAACCAAGTTAAGCCGTTACTGGGGAGAAAGAGACCCCTACCTGTAGGGAGCTGCAGTACTCGTGGCTCCGTGGAGGGGCTCCCATTCAATGTAAGATCAAGTGATTGAGATATTCGACTCTGCCTTCTGTCTTCAATGACTGTTTAGCGAAGGACCAAATGCGGAGTATGCAAATGGAGGCGAAATAATAGGGAATGTTAGTCCCGCATTGTTTAAATAAAAGGCAGCCAGAAAGATCTCGTTTACCTGTTAAAATTCGTTTCCATTATCATGTAAAGACAAAGCTAAATTACAGACAAAGGAGTCGAGAGGACAAGCACCTCATTCGTTGCCTGCCTGTATAGCGCCATGTCCGTCTTGTACTGCTGTGCATTTTCATGGACGTGCCACCCATCTAAATAATCAACGTAGACCTCAGAGCAAACATTTGTAGTGCACCAACTACTGGATTCTTTTTTTTTAATACTTTTAGGAACAAAACACATTGCATTTTCTGTTCTAACAGGTAGTGCATCACAAATATTTTTAGTAATAAAATTACATTGCTTCAAATGTTTGTGCTGTGCCATTTGTTGGAAAAGACAAAGGTTAAGCATATGTCTTTGTTATATGCCATTTGGTGTGTGCTTCATGAAAGCAGTGTTAATGTTTATGATGCACCTTCTGTTGGAAATGGCAGATACAATACATATGTCCCTGCTATATGCTATTTGATATGAGAAGGGTCTGGCTGCAGCCACTGTAAGGTGTTGAGCTCCACAGTAAGCGGAAACACGTGACCTCCACAATAGGCGAATGAATATTGGACCTACCCAATCACCAGCCCTAACCTTAAAAACACTGGGGAAGGCAGCAACAGTGAAATAGCATGACTAAGCTTAAGGTAGTGGGGGAGGGGCATATTCTTTCTTTAGCATATAAAATAACCGTTCGCGGAAATGTCCATCCCGGACAACAATTAACACGAGGCAGGACAGGATCCAACTTAAAAAGCTATTTCTTACACAAACTAAAATATCCTTCTAAAAACACACACCATCCAGACACTATCGACACTATCCAGGAAAGAGTACGATGAAAACGGTTTCTTTTAACTAAATGAAGCCAACTCGAACAACCAGACATACAAGGCAGGATAAAATTAAAAAGTCTAAACGGGACTAACTAATATAGGACCTACCCAATCAACAATCCTAACCTTAAAAAGCACTGGGGAAGGCAGCAACAGGGAAATAGCACGCCTAAGTTTAAGATAGTAGGGGAGGGGCATTTTTCCGTCTACTGTGGAGGTCACGTGTTTCCGCTTTCTGTGGAGCTCAACACCTTACAGTGGCTGCAGCCAGATGCTCTTGTTTGATATGGGCTTCATAAAAGCAGTGTTATGGTTTGTGATGAATCATCTATTGGAATGATAAATGAAATGCATTTTATTTGTGATGCAGCATCTGGTGGAATGACAAAGGCAGTGCATATGTTATATTCCATTTGGTATGGGATTCCTAAATGCAGTGTTAATGTTAGTGATGTGCCATTTGTTAGAAATGGTAAATGCAACACATATGTCTCTGCTATATGCAATTTGAAATGGGATTCGTAAATGCAGTGTTATGGTTTGTGATACATCATATGTGGGAATGACAAATGCAATGCATAGCATGTTATATGACATTTGGTATGGGATTCATAAAACAGTGTAAATATCTGTGATGTGCCATCTGTTGGAATGGAAAAGGCAATGCATTTTATTACTAAAATTGTTTGTGAGGCAGCATTTGTTGGGATGACAAATTCAGTCCATATGTCTCTGTTTTATTCCATTTAGTATGGGATTCCTAAAAGCAGTGTTAATGTTAGTGGTGCACCATTTGTTAGAAATAGCAAACGCAACACATATGTCTCTGCTATATGCAATTTGGTATGTGATTCGTAAAAGCAGTGTTATGATTTGTGATGCATCATCTGTGGGAATGACAAATGCAATGCATATGTTTATGTTATATGCCATTTGGTATGGGATTAATAAAACGGTGTAAATTTTTTTGATGTGCCATCTATTGGAATGGAAAAGGCAATGCATTTTATTACTAAAATTGTTTGTGGTGAAGCATTTGTTGAGGTGAAAAATTCAATGCACATGTCTCTGTTATATGCCTGTTGGTATGTGAATCATAAAAGCTGTGTTAATGTTTGTGATGTGCCCTCTGTTGGAATGACAATGCAGTGCATACAGTATGTCTGTTATATGCCATTTGGGATGGGATTCATAAAAGCAGTATTAAGGTTTGTGATGTGCCATCTGTTGGAAATGGCAAATGTAATATATATGTCTCTGCTATATGCTATTTGGTATGTGATTCATAAAAGCAGTGATATGGTTTGTAATGCGTCATCTGTTGGAATGACAAATGCAAAACATTTTATTACTAAAATAGTTTATGATGCAGCATCTGTTGGAATGAAAAATGAAATCCATGTGTCTATGTTATATGCCAATTGGTATGGGAGTCATGAAACAGTGTAAATATTTATGATGCACCATCTGTTGGAATGGCAAAGGTGATGCATTTTATTACTAAAATTGTTTGTAATGTGGTATCTGTTGGAATTACAGAGACAGAGCAACTGGACAGACACACAGACACAGCGACCCTTATCCTTTTATTGAGGTGGATAAGCACTCCAAAACATTAATGATTTGTCACCAACAGCATTCTGTTTGAGTATGTAGACCTTGGAAGCTCTCTGTCAGTGTGTCTAAGTACAGTTTGATTTTCAAAAGGCACTTCTTTCTGTTGTGTAAAGTGACAGGTAACAAAATGCAAATACCTTGTCACACATCTTCAGGGCTCATTCACTGGTAATTCCACTCCAAGTCAAAGGTTAGCACTGTCTTTTAATGGCTCTCCTCTTCCTTTGTCTACAGCTAGAAGATTGACAGCCTGAAGAGCTGTGATGTCACTTTTGGTTTCCAGTCATCATCAGGCCCACCTCTTCCTGCTTTATGGCCAGCTCCACCACCATCTTAACTTCAGTCCAGCTTTGGATCCATGTCTGGAAGCACATTATCATTTTATTGCTAAACTGCTTTTGTTGTTTTCTCAATAGTTATATGGGGATCACCAGTTGGTGCCCCACATCTTTATGGTATTTATTGTCTTTTATTCCAGTATGTTTTTCACTTGTGACCTGATGTCCATACGTATTTCAAATGACCAACACATCCCAGTTTTCTTTCAGTGTGTGCCTCTGTCACTTACATCGATCTGCACCAACATTAACATCAGTGACAGGTGACGTGAGTAATGTTGATTATCTCATCACTATGGCACCTGTTTGGCAGCTCTTGAAAGGTAACATGTTGGGCAAACGTAAGGATCTGAGTGACTCTGACAAGGGCCACCTTGTGATGGCCGGACCACTGGGTCAGAGCATCTCCAAAATGGCCGGTCTTGTAGGGTGGTCCCAGTATGCAATGGTTAGTGCCAACTTAACGTAGTCCAAGGAAGGACAAGCAGTGGGATCATATGCTGCCCGAGGCTCATTGATGTGCGTGGGGAGCGAAGGCTGACCCGTTTGGTCTGAACCCACTGAAGGGCTACTGGAGACCCTCATGTTGGCCATGAGAGGTGACAAATGTCAGAACACACAGTGCATTGCAGCTTGCTGTGTATATTTGGACAGGTTAGAGTGGCCACACTGTCCACCACTAAAAGTGCCTACAATGGGCATGTGAGTGTCAGCACTGGACCATGGGGCAATGGAAGAAGGTGGTCTGCTTTGATGAATCCAGTTTTCCTATAGATCATATGGACGACCAGGTGTGTGTGCATCATTTACCAGTGAACAGATGGCAGCAGGATGCATTATGGGAAGACAGCAAGCCTGTGGAGACAGTGTGATTCTCTGGTCAAAGTTCTTCTGGACAATCTTGGGTCCTGACATTCATGTAGATTTTACTTTAACACGTACCACCCACCTAAAGCTTGTTGCACAGCACGTCGAGCCCTTCATGGCCGTGGTATTCCCTGATGGCAGTGGTTTGGGGAACATGACAAACAGCTTCAAGGTGTTGACTTGGCCTCCAAACTCCATAGAGCTCAAAGTGATGGAACACCATGGGATGTGCTGGAGAAATAAGTCCCATCCGCCTCACCTCACACCTCATAGGATTTAAAGGATCACCTGCTAACGTCTCGGTCAACTTCATAGGTCTTGAGGAGTCCATGCCTCGACTGGTCAGCACGAGGGGACCTCCATAATGATAGGCAGGTGTGTGGCTCATCGGTGTATGAACACTTTGAAATTTTGTGAGGGATCATCGGCACCTTATCTGCCTTGCGCCTTGGAGATCGGCGATCGGTGGGTTTGATTGCCGCTCAAAGTTCATTCATCAGACGTGGCGTCACAGTTTACCATTACCGCATAGTCATGACCTTCGGCTGCTTCGCTGTCATTAGAACTGCAGTCGGTGGCCATTTCTGAAGAACTTTTACCACCCCGACAAATCGCTTCCTTCTCCTCCTCTTCTTCTTCCTCTTCTTCTTCATGCGCTTTACGATCTGACAGCTTGTATTCAGACTCATCAACAGCCGCCGCTGACTGGAGTCGTGCACGCGGGGATGGCGTTGTGCGCGCGACTAGCGTCAGGCGACAGAGATAACGATGAAGGGGTTATGGAGGACACGATTGGTCAGCCTGGCAGGACTTTCTCTTTGAAAAACAAACAATAAATCATTTTTGGTACAAGTGGGTGCATTTCAGGGCCGCGTAGTCCCCGGTACGGCAGTGCAGTAGTCCGGCTGTGATTCCCGTAGAAACCGCATAATACGCACAGGATCCGCACGCGCACGGAGTTCAATGGAGGAGTTGTAAGCGGACGCGGCCGGTTGGATTTTATTTTTATGAGGCGGTCTCGACGTGGGAGGACCTCCTATAAAATCGCCTCTTGAAAAGTAAATAAATAAATAAACACCTGATATCGCTATTGTAATCAATACTTGAGAACGCGCATTCTGAGAAGGAGAACAAGAGAACATCGGCGACACGGTGGCATCTTGCATTGTTTAAAATTGAGCTTTCAAGGGCATCAGTCCAGACACTGTGCAGCTGGTAGAGACAGAGCCCTATTGTGTTTACTGCTTGACGACCGTGTTCACCCAAATCCCCTCCAACACCTCCAAAACACACACCTGACGTCTCTCTGCTGTTTCAGAAATCCTCTTAGACTGTACAGGTGCCCACGTCATGTGCCTTTTCTAGGGGGAAACTGAGCACAGGATGGAACTTCAGAAAAATCGGAGAGAAGGCCATTCAGATTCCTCCATGGTGTTGATCTCTTTTTCCAAACGAACATCAAGCCGAGCTGTGAAAGTCCTAAAAACCTATTGACCACCACACCGGTAATGGATGGGATCAGCACTGGAGCACCACAAGGAACAAGTCCTGCCTCCTTCTCTATTCATTCTGTGCACATCCAACCAGTTGCAGTAATTTGCAGATGATTCTGCACCTGTTGGGGCGCTATTGATACGGGGGGATGAGACAAAGGAGAGGAGTCAGAGGGGAACTTTGAGAACTGTCTGCAACTGAACATCAGCAAAAACAAAGAACTGCTTACTGACTTTCACCTCACCAGAGAGCCTCCATATCTGCTCACTATTCAGAGTTTGGATGTAAAGGTGGTCCGCTCCTATAAGTACTTGGGGGACCACATTAATGACAGGTTGGACTGGTCTCAGAACAAAGAGGAACTGGAAAAGAACGAGCAGACTCTTATCTTAGTGAATTGAGCTCCTTTAATGTGGGGAGTGACATCCTTCACATCTTCTACAACTCTGTGATGGTGTGATGGACCAGTGACATCACTTCAAGAGAAGACCACCGAAGCAACACGCTTATTAAAAGGACAGGCTCAGTTCTGGGGCACACTCTGGACTCCCTGGAGGTCACAGAGTAGGAGAGAAGAGAAAAGTAAGTGTCATTATGAACAACGCTGCACATCCTCTCTGTGACTCAACAACACTGAGAGCTTTCAGCAAACGAACGGGGGGGCGGCATCATAGCAACAACAATATAAATAAACCTGTATAGCGCCTCACTGGGGCTGGGACTGACAAGTCAGAAGTTTTATTTCTTTTTCATTTTCTTGCTTTGTTGTCTTTCTGCCATTTGTTCCATCCATAGATAGATAGATAGA
>JANRMT010062791.1:177655653-177683497 GCA_026402145.1 Polypterus bichir lapradei | reverse complement strand
TATATGATAGATAGATAGATAGATAGATAGATAGATAGATAGATAGAAAAGGCGCTGTATAATACAAGTAAAGATTGACAGCTCAATTAATTAATTAATTATATAGCGACCCAAAGCTCCTACATATTGAGAGCCACTTTAACGTCCACTAGTGTGAAGCATCAATCAGCCATTCTTGCGCCAGAACGCTCACCACATTTTAGCTATTAGGCAGGTATTGAGTAAGAAAGAAAGCCACTTCGAGACGATGTGATTAGGGGGCCATGACCACGGCGTGGTGGGCAGTCCTAGCCAGGACATTAGAGTAAACTCTGCTTGTTTCAAAGGATGCCCAGACCACCGATCCCGTGCTCTCCACGTCCTTATCATGTCACCCACTGCGTCTCCCTTAACGTCTCTGTATTTGGGAAACGTGCCCTCATCGGTGGACCACCCTGTGGGCTTACTGACGGTAAACACTACACTTTATTTGCTCAGATCGCCCTCTCCACCCCTCTACTTTCCTTTTTCGATTCTTGTAGTTCACAGCCCCGCAAGCTTTCACTTTATCGCCTCGTCGCCCTCCCCTGGACTTTCTCTGCCCCTGCAGTGCCCCCTCTTGGAATATACTAACCACAATATTCCTGACCCTCGATTTGGTTCTAATGTTTCAATTCAGCCTCGCCGCCCTTCCATGGACATTCTCTGCTACTGTGGTTCCCTTCATGGAATATGGTGACCACATGTAGTATTTCTGATGTGGACCCCCGAGGAGGAGATATTGGTCTTAATCCCTCAATTCAGTCTCTTTTCGCCTTTCTTGGACTTTTGTCCGCCGCTGTGGTGCCCCTCAAGGAGGCGATATTAGTCTTAGTGGCCATTGACCGTGAAACTCGCCAACGATGCTGTGGCACAGTCTACTCAACCATAAAGATTCAGCTTAACTTGTGCCGGGCGCTATAAATCCTCACATCTTATTAACCTTTTTAATGGCGTACGCAAGTTGAGCATGTGCAGGTTTTAGAACTGTTTGAGCCCATCACGCTCTGGTTCCTTCAGATTGTTTAAGGAACCCAGTCCAGAGGGTGGGCACCAGCTGCCCTATACTGTATAGATTAGCAGGTCGGATGCCAGTGTATGCCATAAAGAAGTATCTTCCCTAATGCTGTCCCTGCAGAGGTCCCCAAGAAGCTCAGCACTGCTGCGGGGTTACACGAGTTCACTCACCCAATGGCCACTTGCGATGCGACGCTCTTATCTCACGACGTATCGGGTGCCCCTTCATCAAAGCGAAATTGTATGTAAAACCGAGAATTGTAAAAAGCGCCTTTTGGCTTATCGTGCGGCCATTGTATTCAAAGCGCCACCGGTTCAACGTTTGAAGTGCGCACTCGCAGCTCTTCGGCTCTTTGCGGTCAGCTAATTGCAGATTGTGACCTGCTGTTAGGTTTCATTTGGATGAATGGCAAATCCAATTCAGTCTGAGGAAATAACTGTTAAGATCAGTATCACCCCTCCACAAATCCCCTTATCCCCCCTCCCCACCTCATACATAACAAGTCCCCACTCCAGGTGGTCGATGCTTTAAACAAGACGCTCTGCCTGCCACCCCCCTTTGAAAAGAAAAAAAAAAAAAACTCCTCGGCGATTGGACTGCCTTTCCACTTCAAAGTCAGCGGCTACGTAGTTCGGAGGTGATTGGTTACGGGCACCAGAAAAAAAAAAAAAAAAGTTTTCTCGAATGAAAGGGCAAAATCGGGAAATTACGGGGGAGCATTCGAGAGGTACGGGGCTTTGGAGAAGAGACAGAGGCTGAGCGCACAACCTGGCATCGGAGCGCACCGCCGTCGGACATCACGCTGGCTGCAGAACACATGGCTGCGCTCGCCGTGTCCACCACGGAGAACCTTCTGCACTCGTTTTTACAGGTAAAGAAAAGAAAGGGACGTACGGGAGGATGCGCACCGTGGGGTGGGCGCAGGTGAGGGGGGTCTAACGGGCTGGCACCGCTTCAGTGTTTTAGGGCTGAACAGAAGCGCTTCGAAAAGTTAATCCGACTTTATGCATATAGCGCCTTTCACGAGGGGCGTGTAGAGAATGGGAACTGCGGCGACAAAGCGACATTTGCATATTTTTAGCTCTCAACAGACGTGAATTTTTCGATTGAAGGTATTCTTGATGTACATGCCCACCAAGGTGGTGAAAGTTGCCCATATTGCTAATCCAGACGCCGTGTTGAGGAGGGAGGGATGGAGGGACGTGTCTCACCGGTCAAAATCACTTGGCTGTACCGACAGATTTCTCGGCGACATTGTGTAAACCTACATCACTGGCGTGTTTAATTAGTCAATGCCCTCCCCTCCGATGAGGGTCGACATCCCCAAACTGTGCGATTCACAGCCACCAACACCCCCAACCCTTTGAAGTGGATCGTCGCCTGCATGCGAAATACGCAAAGCTGCGCGCCCTTCCGCGGCGTCCGACCAAAGCGGACACAAAGTGCGGTGCCTTCATGCTGCCCATTGGACTTTAAAAAAAAAAGAAAAGAATACCTACCCGGATCTATAAATTATTGTTCTTGCTTAAGCTCTGCTATAGTCTGTCAAAATATTTTATTCGCTTTTAAAAATTCGAAAAGGCGCTACAACGCGCCCATTCTCTTCTTTTCTAACCCGCTTTGCAGCCCAGTCATTTTATTAATTAATTTCAATTAATTCTAAGCCATGCAATGCGACTTTATCGGTGCGAAAATCCCTCAGTTTAAATAAATTTGGCTTCCAAACGAGGGCTATTATAGCGCCTTGGACGCAGAATTTCCTTGGAAGCGCGCCTGAGGGCATCAGACGGCAAACGGTGATCCGTCTGGAATATTCCGAGGGACCGGAGCCCTTCCCGCCTGCACAAGGTGCAAGGCAGGAATCAACCCCGGGAGGCTGCTGTCCATCTCAGGGTCAATTTAGAGCCCTCGTATCTGCAGACACCGGGAGTGCCTGTAAACGCCAGACCAGAATGGGGTAACGCCCTAGCTAACCACTGTGCCACCATGCTGCTCAATCGGGCTCCTTCCTGTAGCGATTACTGTCTCAGGGCACCTCGTGAAGTATTCAGTCCTTTGCGGCTCAATGATTTGATTAGATAGATTCAGATTCCGTCGTTGCGTGTTCTCTACGTGCTTTTCTCCGGTTTTCTGTCATCCTGCTGCCCGGCTGAGTGAATGCCAATGTGCTGGAATGACTGGCTTTCCATCCAGTTTTGGGTCCAGTCCTTATGCAGTGCTCGCTGTGACCTTGTAATGGCAGATAATTAATGTGCTTCAGCTCTGGTTTTGCAGTGTTGGCCGCCGATACTGAAATGCCCAGGACTGAGAGGGCGAAATGCTTTGTTTGCAATTCATGCTTTGCCTTTATTTGTCTTCCCTCAGGACAGAACGCCCAGCTCGTCACCGGAGAGCACACCTCTTCCTTTGGCATTCCTGGCATCCACGTGTGGTCAGGCCAGACACATCGGCACAACGGCCTCCGAAGTGTCCCAGTTCTCCTATGAGGCAGCGGTGGGCTCAACCTCTGGGATGTTTCAGCTCTGGAGCAATGACATTCAGGCCAGCGGTTCTCTTGGCTCCCATCAGATGACATTCAGCGTCCCCAAAGTTCAGTACCCGGGCCATGTGCCCTCAGGCTTGGGCAGCGGTCACCATGAACTTCCACTCACCCCTCCGGCCGAACCTTCCGGCTATTCCTTTGACCTGTCCCCTGTCAAAGTGCTGGCCTCCCAGGTGCAGAGCAATGCCTCCTATTCGTACCACCAGGCCAGCGCCGTGAGCCAGAACTTCTCCAACTTCCTCCAGAACTCGTCAGGTCTGCCGGGGAGGCACCACCTTGCAGGAGGGCACATGGACGACTCTCAGCAGTGGTGGAGCCTCCAGCAAGGCAACGCCAACACCGGCACCCACCCGTTTGCACTGGGCAGGCCCCTAGTCTTGGGCCACCAGCCTCAGATTGCTGCCCTTTTCCAGGGCACCTCCAAAAGTCTGCTGAGTTCCACCAGAAGGTGCAGGAGGTGCAAGTGTCCCAACTGCCAGGTGTCGGGGGGCCCAACCGATGAAGCGGGCAAGAAGAAGCTGCACATCTGCCACATTCCAGAGTGTGGCAAGGTGTACAAGAAGACGTCGCACCTGAAGGCTCACCTGCGCTGGCATGCCGGCGAGAGGCCCTTCGTGTGCAACTGGCTCTTCTGCGGGAAGAGCTTCACGCGCTCCGACGAGCTCCAGCGACACCTTCGCACTCACACCGGGGAGAAACGGTTCGGCTGCCAGGAGTGCGGCAAGCGCTTCATGAGGAGCGACCACCTGTCCAAGCACGTGAAGACTCACCAGAACAAGCTGAAGAAGCAGCAGCAGCAGCCCGGCTGTGGAGACGGACTGCTGGACAGCATCAAGAAGGAGTAGCGCCGCTTGGTTCTCGGGACGCTCCCTGGCTGTCAGAGGCTCGCGCCCGTGGGGTCCGGCGGCGTGTGTGTGCGTGTGTGTTCGTGACCGTGTGGCCCTGGAGACTCCATCATCAGCATCGGGCGGCCAGTGCTGAAGTGAAGATGGGACCCTTGGGGGGCTGCTGGCCGGGCTTTCACTGGATTTACATTCGGGAGGAACCCAAGGTGGGCTGACGAAGCTTTACTTTATAAAAAATAACCGGACAGAGGAGGGACGACGTGGGCTCAAGCGGGTGCTTGATGGGGATTAAGAGCTTGTGCTGCTTTTCTTGCTTCTCCATCGTGTTGTGCTCATTTGTGTACGTTTATTGCGGGGCTGTTGAACTCAAGTCCTAGGGAGACCCCCGTTATGGCTGTGCTCCTCGGTTCATTCATATTGGGGAAATTGAAGACCACCAAAGGTCAGGAGTCCAAATGAGCCAGCGAGCGTTCAACCCCAGCAATCAAGGTCAGCTCCATCTGCCCACCACCCAGGGACAAATTCATTCATTTAATGAGGGACTGGCCACAGAGCTGTGCCCACGATAAAAGGTGCCCCCCCCCCCCCCCTTAACTGACCCCTTGTGGGCACACGCTGTAAGAAGGCATGTATAAAGTTATTGTGAGTGAAACCAATAAAGTCCTTTCTTGCTGTTTGGCAGGACTTTCAGATCGGCTGTGTTGGCGTGTGGTTTTCTTTCTGCCCTCTGTACACAATTCACTTTGGCAAGACCACCATGGAGATAAAACAGAGGAGCTTCACCGTGCAGCGTCATTCAGCCTGGTCCTCAAGCAGAACAGGAGCCAAAAAAAAAAAAGATGACTGCACGTCACACCCTGGCCTTTAGGGGGCGCTCTTACAGTATGCTTGGCTTGTAGGTGGATGAGGCGCGCTGGAGCTCCGCTCTTTGTGGGGTCCGCACGTCCTTTCTAAGCCAACGTTTTCTCCCCAATTCCAAAACTGTGACATTAGGCTCTAATTGGTTGCCTCTAGGGGCGGCACGGTGACGCAGTGGGTAGCGCTGCTGCCTCGCAGTTAGGAGAGCCGGGTTCACTTCGGTCCAAAGACATGCTGGTTAGGTGCATTGGCGATTCTAAATTGTCCCTAGTGTGTGCTTGGTGTGGGGGTGTGTTTGTGTGTGTGTGCGCGCCCGGCGGTGGGCTGGCGCCCTGCCCGGGGTTTGTTTCCTGCCTTGCGCTCTGTGTTGGCTGGGATTGGCTTCAGCAGACCCCCGTGACCCTGTAGTTACGATATAGCGGGTTGGATAATGGATGGATGGATGGTTGCCTCTAAATTAGCTGCTAAAGAGTTAGCATGCGTTGGTGGTCGTGGTTTGGTTATGGGGGGTGGGGATGGTTGTGGGTCTGTGATGGACCACCTTGGGGCCCACACTTCCCTGATCGAGACATACCTTCACGCTGCCCTTAAACTGGATTAAGCCGACTCGGTAAACGATGGGTGGTGCGGCTTTTACACGAGATGGGGGCTCCGGCAGAGTTCAGCTCAGACCACGGATAGCTCCAGGCTGCTTCTGGGCATGCGCGCACAGTTTCTCAGTTCCAAAGTAGGAATAAATACAGGGTGGTCCAGATCTAACTATGCAGATCCAGATCATATGGATGACTTTGATTTATGCGGGGACGATTCTTCATGTCGTCAGTTCGTACACTTCTCGACGGTCCGGGATTTTTCAGGTGATTTTCTATGTAATAAACTTAATAAGTTATAGCATAATAAAAATTTCATAATTATATCTGGACCACCCTATAGATCGGAGTCGGATGTGGAGATCGGAGCTCCGTTCCACGCTAAGTGGGTGTTTAAATTCCCATCTCTGTTTCACTTGCTGACCCCGGGCAACCCAATATAGTTATGCGATCTGTCTGTGTTTTTAAAGTTTCTTGGAGTAGGACTCGCAATTTTAAAAAAAGTCGCTATATACACGCCGTTCTCCCGGTGTTGCTGCTTACTGCTCAGCGCCTGAGATCGCGCCGATGTAATCTCGAAGGAAACGGACACGGTGGGCGAGAAGAGCGTTGAACAGGAGAACACCCACCTCTGATAACACGAGGGGTGACTCGGGGGGTGCTCCTCTGAATCGTCAGCCACTCGCTCACCTTCAGTGGGCGCTGAACTGATGAAGTGGGAACCGTAAAAGGAAAAATGCCGCGGACCGCCAGTTTATGATGGATTACCGTGTGTACCAGGGGTGTAAGTCCCGTCCTCTGGTCGGTTTGTTCTACTCAGGCTTATATTGGTCCGCATTTTAATAGAGCGCTCTTCACTGCAGCCCAGCTCTTACAGATTTAACACGTAATGACGTTAAAGTAAGAGGCATAACCGTACAGTACTGACATACGTGTAACATGTGTATTAAAACAGGCAATGGTCTGTATGACGTTCAAGCATTTGGTGTTATAATTATAACAATAATAGTAATAATAATAATAAACTCCTGAGCGCAGTTTATAGACTCATCGAAAAATAAATGAGAAAGGCGCTATATAAATCAAATGTGTTATTATTATTATTATTATTATTATTATTATTATTATTATTATTATTAAATGCGAATGCTGGACTGAGAGGAGCGACCACCAATCCAGCTGCAGACAACACTCCGGTAGACACAGCGCGTGCCCTGCGCAAAGACAGCAGAAATGTTTGTTTCCAGGGCTAGCAGTCGAGCCACGGGCACCAAAACACCTGCCAGGAAATCTGAGGCATCTGTAATAATAATAACCATAACAACAATAATAATAATGACTCTCGACTCCTAGTTTCCTTAGACCAGCGTTTTTCAACCTTTAAGTATTTGCGATCCGAGTTTTCATATCAGTTTTAATCGCGCCCCCCAAACATTTTTTGAAAGGAGCCCACTAATACCAATTTGTTCTTTTTTAATTAATGATATATCATAGATGCATACTTTATTATACCTACTTAACTTTTATCGACATTTTTCTAACTCTATATTTATTTTTCTAGTATCAGAAGTTAATTTGTTTTGGTTTCAATAGATGTATTTTTCATATTTTCGATGCTTGTTTTCTTTTTTTCACATCTTCGCGCCCCACTAGGGGGGCCCGCCCCACAGTTTGAGAACCATAGCTTTAGGAGTTGGATTTAGTAGATAGCAACACAGAAGCGTTTACAGAAAATGAGTGGGCTCATGAAATGGTTACACTTTATTTATAGAGCGCCTTTCCGTAATCCAGAACGCTTGACATTGACTTCAAATGGCGAAAGAAAACACACGAAAGTTGCAGTTTCTTTGAAGATGAGATCACGAGATACACAGTTAAGTTATACATAAGAATTAATGGAGACGCAGTGAAAAGGACCACCAGGGAAAAGAGCTGCAAGCTGAGCGCACATCGATCTGTCCTGACTGGAAAGCCAAACTGGAACTGCAGGGCCACCTGGCAAGTCCTATCATTATTTATATCTTTGTGAAACATTCAACTGGAAACAAATAAACTGCTGGCTCTGTTTTATGTAGTGCCTTTCTTATCTATGTCTGTTACATTTAAATGGATTTATTAAATATCATTATTAACTACATTTTATTTGGATGTCACCTTTATCCATGAGAACATTACAGCATTTGAGAAACATTTGGTCACATTTCCAATTGGAGGAACAGGAAGGTAAAGTGACTTCCTCAGGGTTACACAGTGTCAGTAGCGGGATGTGAAGCCACAATCTCAGGATTTGAAAAGTCAAAAAACTTAACCACTATGTCCATCAATGTACAATAGTGCGTTCCATATCTATCTATGATATAGTGCCTTTCACTTCTATCTATCTATTTATAATATAGCGCGTTTCATAATCTATCTATCTAATATATAGCGCCTTTCATATCTATATATCTATCTATTATATAGTGCCTTTCATATCTATATATCTATCTATTATATAGTGCATTTCATAATCTATCTATCTATTATATAGCGCCTTTCATATCTATCTATTATATAGTGCCTTTCATAATCTATTATATAGCGCCTTTCATAATCTATCTATAATATAGCGCCTTTCATATCTATATATCTATATATTATATAGCACCTTTCATATCTATCTATCTATCTATCTATTATATAGCACCTTTCATATCTATATAGCTATCTATTATATAGTGCCTTTCATATCTATCTATCTATTATATAGCGCCTTTCATAATCTATCTATCTAATATATAGCGCCTTTCATATCTATATATCTATCTATTATATAGTGCCTTTCATATCTATCTATCTATTATATAGCGCCTTTCATAATCTATCTATCTATCTATAATATAGCGCCTTTCATATCTATATATCTATCTATTATATAGCACCTTTCATATCTATCTATCTATTATATAGCACCTTTCATATCTATATATCTATCTATTATATAGCGCATAGTGCATTTTACATTTATGTGTCCGTTTTATAGTGTGCTTCTCCATTTATTTATTGTAAAGTGCCATTCACGATTATATATCTAAATTTGCTTTTCACATCCGTTCATTATATAGCGCCTTTTAAATTTACCAGTCTACTATATACACCTTTCATATGCACGTATTTAATTATATTAGTATTTTTCACATCAATCTTCTTTATAGCGCCTTTCCTATCCTTCCACCAGTCTATTGCAGTCGAGCGCCCCTCTCAAACGCTCACGTCTTTTCCCACCAGTCGTTTTCCCTGCTAATCCGATTATCACACAGACGTCGTTTTCTGACTGCTAATCATGGTGCTTAAAAAGCAGAAGCCGCCATTAAGGTCAATTTGCAATTCGCGTGTTGTCACAGCTGTAATTCGTCGAAAGCAGCCGAGGATGAGTACGCTGTCTGCCATGGCGGGTTTCTGACGAGCCGTCACCGCCCGCTCCATATTTTAGGGCGACTTACCTGAACGACGATGACAAAGCCGCGCTGATCGCAACCTCCGCCTGATGACGGCGTCTTTGTCCTCGCGTCCCATTTCCACAGTAAAACATTAACAGGACAAACTTATATTTTATATTTTATTTAAAGGGAAGTTAAATCCGTCGAGAACTCTTCATCTTCTTGTACAGGACTAGCCTTTAAATACTTCTATTATTCCAGCCAAAATATTTTGTATATTCATTACACATATACATCTTTACATATACGACATAACTTACCACCAATACGGGTGCAATAAAAACGATCTTCTAGTAAATGGCGCTTATTACGGAGAGCATTCCCGCGCACCGCCGGGACGTCTTCGTTGCCATCTGCCGCACAACCAGCGCGAGTTCAGGCGAGAAGGCAGACGCACTGGAGCGGAGCGGAGCGGGGTGGGCGAGTGTGTCCAGAAGTCTCCAAACCAGGGGAATTAGAAGCGACGAGGGTGGGATCTGAGCCAAGACGTTCAGAAACCTGAGGGTGAACTGCAAATGAATCTGAGATCCGTTAAAGGGGGTCTTAGCGCTAATGTTGGTAACGGGGTCACGAAACCACCATCGTAAACGACAGGCACAGTTTAATAAAAAAAAAAGATTTTGATTTCATTATAAAACACAAGGGCGGGGCTCAGGGAAACATACATTTGGATAATTAAAGTCAGTCAGTCATTGTCCAAACCGCTATATCCTAACACAGGGTCACGGGGGTCTGCTGGAGCCAATCCCAGCCAACACAGGGCGCAAGGCAGGAAACAAACCCCGGGCAGGGCGCCAGCCCACCGCAGGGCACACACACACACACCAACATGGGACAATTTAGGATCACCAATGCACCTAACCTGCATGTCTTTAGACTGTGGGAGGAAACCCACGCAGACACGGGCAGAACATGCAAACTCCACGCAGGGAGGACCCGGGAAGCGAACCCGGGTCTCCTTACTGAGCCACCGTGTTGCCCGATAATTAAAGTTTAAAAAGAATCAATTCAAATCAAAATCTAAATTTATTTATGAAGCACAATTTTAAAAACACCATAAGTGTAAACAAATGTGCTGTACAATAAAATAAAAAATATCAATAATAAATCAGTAAACAAAGTACAAAAATTACATCAATACTAATAAGTTAAAAGAACCGATTAGAAGATAAACAATTTATAGAAAAACAATGGATATGAAAAAAAAATTAATAAAATCTTAATAAAATTGATACGAGAGTTACTCATATAAAGTTAAAAGCAAGTGTGTTTTAAGTCTTGATTTAAACATTTGAGTTGAAGAAGTTGACCTGATTTCAATTGGCTGAGCGTCCATAACTCTGAAGACTAGCGATCAGCCCTCAGACCAGCGTTTCCTAACCTTTACGTATTTGCGACCCGAGTTTTCATAACAGTTTTAATCGCGTCCCCCTAACGTTTTTTTGAAAGGAGCCCAGTAATACCCATTTGTTCTTTTTTAATTAATGATATTTTATTATACCTACTTAACTTTTAGCGACATTTGTCTAACTCTATATTTATTTTAGTTAATTAGTTTTGGTTTTAATAGATGTATTTTTCATATTTTTGATTCTTGTTTTCTTTTTTTCACATCTCCGTGCGGGCGGCCCCCCCCGCTTTTTGTAACTTCGCGCCCCCCTAGAGGCAGTTTGAGAACCACTGTCCTAGACTTTGGCACGACCAACAATTGCTGTTGAGATGAACGTAACGAGCGGACTGCTGTATAACGAACCAGCAACTCGGCCAGATAGGATGGGGCAGCACCATTTAGCGACTTATAAACCAAAAGTAAAATTTTAAAATGAATCCTAAATTCAACTGGGAGCCAATGAAGCGAGGCCAGAATTGGAGTAATGGACACAACAGGAAAACGAGCAGCCAGCATTCTGAACCAACTGCAGCCGAGAAAGATGAGATTTACTGATTCCAGGATAAAATGAATTACAATAATCGAGGCGCGATATAATAAAAGCCTGGCATACCTTCTTTAGATCAGAGTGCCCCAGAAACGGTTTGACTCCAGTAAGCAGTCTGAGCTGAAAAAGGCAGCTCTTAATGGACGAGATCTGATTATTAAAATAAAGATCGGAATGAAGGATAACCCCAAGATTTTTGACGTGGGGTTTGTAAAACCCAACTAATGAGCCGAGCTGATCCCTGACAGCCCCATCAGAAGCCACTGGCCCAAATACGACAACCTCAGCCTTACTCTGATTGAGATGCAAAAAATTTACGGCCATCCAATGTTTGACCTCATCGTAATAATCGTGTAGTGACTTTAAGGACTCCTTACTCACAGGTAAATAAATCTGGGCATCATCAGCGTAAAAATGAAATCAAATACTATATTTGCGACATATGGACCCAAGGGGTAGCAAATGCAAAGGACCCAGAATAGAGCCCTGTGGGACGCCAAATTTCAAACGAGCAGTAGAGGAAAAGACAGACTTGTTACAAACAGAAATTATTGAAATGAGATTTAAACCAAGCTAGTGCAGTGGCGCAGTGGGTAGCGCTGCTACCTCGCAGTTAGGAGACCCAGGTTCGCTTCCCGGGTCCTCCCTGCGTGGAGTATGCATGTTCTCCCCATGTCTGCGTGGGTTACCTCCCTGAATTTTCCCGTGTGTGTCCGGTTTGTTCCCTGCCTTGCGCCCCGTGTTGGCTGGGATTGGCTCCAGCAGACCCCTGTGTTAGGATATAGCGGGTTGGACAATCTGAGGATGGATAGTGCACCCCCTCAGATTCCTAGCCACTTATCCAGCCTTGACGATATGTTGTGATCGATGGTATCAAAGGCTGCAGTTAAATCCAAAAGCACTAAAACTGCATACCGCGGCCGTTTCCGTATCCCCCGTGGGCGGGGCGTCGCGTCTCAGAAAGTCGGACGTCTTTTCTGTGACGTCAGCGATGGACCGTTTGTGTTTTTGGAGGTCCGATAGTAGCTGAGGTGGCACGACGCCCTTTGCTGACATCCGAGCCCGTCCATTGAGAAAGGCGCTATATAAAAGCGTCCTGAGTTATACCAAGTTATGCAGACATCGTTCCATCTATCGAACCACTTAATGTTACAAAGCGTCGTAACCGCGTCGCATAACCATTGGGACTGATGGCCCCTCCGCCAGTTCCTCTTTAGTCTTCGAGCATCAGGCGTCATGAGCGTTAATCATGGACTGATAGACCCCAGCAGGTCTGAACTGCAAATACTGGGCTTGAAAAATGATACACGGACCAGGAAAGAGACGGGGCTGAAAATGGACGGAGAGTGCTGGATCACCAGCAGAGCTAAAAATGTAAGATAACTGGGTCCGTTCACTTGAATCCAAACGCGACCCCCTTTGAAATGCAGCTACCTGTAGTTACAGTTTTTAATAAATCATCTTACTCATATAGCGACTCCGGGACCTCCGCTCGTTTAAATGAGAGCGGACCTGTAACCGAATCTACAATCAAGAGACATGGGGGGAGTGGGCGTGGGTGCAATGGGTTGAGAGAGAGAGAGAGAGAGAGAGAGAGAGAGAGAGAGAGAGAGAGAGAGGGAAATAAGAGAGTGGAGAGAGAGAAACGAGAGATAGAAAGAGAAAAACGAGAGAGAGAGAAAGAGAAATGAGAGAGAGAGAAAAAGAGAGAGAGAAATAAGAGAGAGAGAAAGAGAAACAGAGAAATAAGAGAGAGAGAGAGAAACGAGAGAAAGAGAAAAATGAGAGAGAGATAAATAATTGAGAGAGAGAGAAAAAGAGAGAGAGAAACGAGAGGGAGAGAAAAAATGACAGAGAGATAGATAATTGAGAGAGAGAGAGAAAAAAAGAGATAGAAAGAGAAAAATGAGAGAGAGAGAAAGAGAAATGAGAGAGAGAGAAAAAGAAAGAGAAATAGAGAGAGAAAGAAATGATAGATAGAAAGAGAAAAATGAGAGAGAAAGAGAAATGAGAGAGAGAGAAAAATGAAAGAGAAATGAGAGAGAGAGAAAGAGAGAGAGAAATAAGAGAGAGAGAAACGAGAGAGAGAAAAGAGAGAGAGAGAAAGAGAGACATAGAAATAAGAGAGAGAGAGAAACTAGAAAAAGAGGAAAATGAGAGAGAGGGAGAGAGAAAGGGAGAAATGAGGGGGACAGAGAAATAAGAGAGAGAAAAAAGAGAGAGAGGAAGTTAATTGGGAGGGGGATTTTTATTACTCTGTAACAATCATTGCAAAAATAAATGAACCAAATTGTTTACAGTTATAAATTGTCAAAAAGATCATTTCTGAATAGGGTGTGACTAAAGAGAGACAGAAAGGGGAGGGGCCTCTGGCATGCTCGGTTTGAAACTCCGGGAGTCGGCCGGGCTTCACACTGCGCCACCGTGCTCTCCTTTATAGAAATGGTGAGCGCGCTTTAGGTGAGTGCTCGTATCAACGTCACATTCTTTAAGAATAATTTGTTTCTTAAATCTTTAAAGTGAGATTGATTCTTAAAGCGAATGACTGGAGGCGTTGTGTACAATTCCGTCGAGATCACGCAAACGGTTCAATATGTCGCGTGTACGTTGTGTTACTTTTGGTGTGATGAAAGGTCTGCGAATTGTGGTTGGTATAACAGACACCCCAGCCCGGAGGAGTTGGTGCTCTTGGGTTTGTGGCAGCGATGGACTGGCGCCCCGTCCAGGATACTGCCTTGTACCCCATGCTGACTGGAAAGGCTCCGGCGACCCTGAATTGCATTAAGAACACCTGAGACTGTTTGTCTGTATAGTCAAATTAAAGGCGATGCATGGAACGGGATCGAATACTTCCCAAAATGCACACTTGTCCTTGTTTCTCATTTTGTCACATATTTAGGAATATTTCGAACGTTAAATAACTGAATGCGCAAATAGATAAAAACACTGTGAAAGAGGTATAATAAAAGCATGAAATGTGATAATTTAGTATAAATGTGTCACTAGTAATATTCTATAATTTAATTATTTATTTCAGTGAGACCGCACGGAAATGTGTCTTGAAATGAAAATTGTCATTGTCAGCCGTCAAAGTTTTTCAGAAATGAAAGTGTCAAAGTGCAGGTTCTTGAGAGCGATACCTTAACGAATCATTTTTGGTTCCCCAAACCTCCGTCCACTTGAAGGTCCTATAAAGAATCTTTAGATCCATAACAGGGTCCATAAATAATCTTAAATAAACGTGTTTGCTATTCCAGTGCGTTTAAGAAGACTCTGTCTGCATTTAGGTTGTCTTGATCTTTAGTGTCCTGCTAGGTGGCCTGCTGGACATCGAGGATTTCTGCTTTGTCCACATTTTAGAAAACGCCTCAAAGTCTAAAGAACCGATTTCATAGGCAAACAAAAACCCGCAAAGAACGAAAGATGTCTTTGTCAAGGACTGGGTGTACGAGGAGCCACAGAGCCCACCAAAGCCCCATTGAGGAAGCAGAATTTTAAAGCGTGTAGATGTGCTCTGGGAATTCAAGAAAAGACGACAGACGTCTCGTCATCAAGCAGTTCTACTCGATCATCATGGCGACGCGCTCCGTGTAGATCAGCACAAGAATTACACGGAACTCTGTGCACTTGACAACTCTGACCCTAAAAACGCATATCTATTATATAGTGCCTTTCATATGTGTTCATCTAAGTCTCCTTAAAACACACGTCATGCTTAACACGTTATGTTGGGTCAAAACGTGTTTGGAGATTTTACAGGTCAGGAACTTGGAGTTCAGGCACATCTACTCGCTAATGATGGCGCTGGAGAGTCGAGACGTGAGGCATGTTGATCGGCACATGAAGCAAGAATTTCATCGAACTCTGTATACTTGATCCCTAAAAACTCATCTATCTATTATATAGCGCCTTTCATATCTATCTATCTATCTATTAAATAGCCATCAGTCAGTATCCAACCCGCTATATCCTAACACAGGGTCAAAGGGCTCTGCTAGAATCAATCCCAGCCAGCACAGGCTTCAAGGCAGGAACAAACCCGGCCAGGGCGCCAACCCACCGCAGGGCACACACACACACAAACACACAATAGGGACATTTTTGGATCGCCAATGCAACTAACCTGCATTTCTTTGGACTGTGGGAAGGAAACCGGAGCTCCCGGAGGAAACCCAGGCAGACACGGGGAGAACATGCAAACTCCACGCAGATCTATCTATCATTCTATCTATTATATAGCGTCTTTCACATTTATTATATTGTGCCTTTCATATCTATCTATCTATTATATAGTGCCTTTCTATCTGTCTATCATATAGTGCATTTCTATCTACCTATCTATCATTATATAGCGTCTTTCAGATTTATTATATATTGCCTTTCATATCTATATATCTATCTATCATATATACTGCCTTTCACATCTATCTATCTATTATATAGCGTATTTCACATTTATTATATAGTGACTTTCATATCTATCTATCTATTATATAGTGCCTTTCTATCTGTCTATCATATAGTGCCTTTCTATCTACCTATCTATCATTATATAGCGTCTTTCAGATTTATTATATATTGCCTTTCATATCTATCTATTTATTATATAGCGTCTTTCACATCTACCTATCTATGTCTTACATAGTACTTTTCCTCTATTTATCTATGTATATTAAATAGTGCTTTTCATATCTTTTAAATATTGCCTTTCACATCCAGCTATCTAGCTATTATATGCAGCCTTTCATATTAATATGTCTATACTAAATATTTATATTTTCTATTATAAAGTGTCTTTCACATCCAGCTATCTAATTACATAGTGCTTTTCACAATTAGCTAATATATAGCGCATTTCATCCAACTATCTATATAGGGTGGTCCAGATCTTATCATGCAATTTTCATTACGCTATAACAACGTGCAACGCAGGATGTTGGAGGAATTTGGACCGTCTGCAGTGCATAGGAACACGATCTCCCAAATCAATGAAATGTTTTACCGGACTGGTAGCGCCAATCACCCGAAATTGTGTTGTTTTCCTGCATTGCATTAAGAGTTGCATAATTAGATCTGGACCACCCTGTACATCTATCTAATATATAGTACCTTTCATATCTATCTATCTATTTATCTATCTATCTATCTATTATATAGCGCCTTTCACGTCTATCCATATATTACAGTATAGAGTGACTTTTCATAACTGGCGTCTGTACACATAACAATAAGATCTCTAATCCTTCCATCCATCATCCAACCCGTTTTCGAATATTTCAGTTCTAATGGTCGTTTTATTGTCGTGTTTTTTTTTTTCTTTGTACTCGTCGTTGTCATCGAGTGTTTCGCTGTCTTTATTTACTTTTCTTTACCTTTTTTACGTGTTCCTATGTCACTGAATGACATCTGCTTTATTTCTTGTCCTGCTTGTCCCCTGCCTGTAAACTTGCACAGCACTGCACGATTGCCGATATTCAAGAATAAACTGAAGTGAGTGCCGTGGCCGCTGACTTGGACTTGACTCTTAAAGCAGCCCGAGGCGCCGGTGCCAGCCGTCAGTTCTCTTTCTCGCCACAAACGACATCTTGAGATGAAACAAGAGGGCGCACTCACTTCCGTTTCTGCTAATCTTTGATTTTATTTCTGCTAATCTCGGTCCCCTACACACACAAATCGGGGATGATTTTTTTTTGTTTGTTTTTATTCCAGAGAGCTAAAGCTGAGAACGTGGCGCCAGTTGTGGAGGCGGCGAGCGCGCGCATCTTCACTTCGGTGAATTCTTATGGAACGCAGCGCCACCTAGTGGACGACGGAGGGATGTGGCCGATGAGTGGCCTTTCTGGTAAATCAGGCAGGGACCTGACCGTGGATCGATTCAGTTCGTCTCCAGAGCGCTCCACTTTCTGCACAGTCCAGTTTAACGTACGGGTCAGTCTGCCTTTGTGGCCTGTCATTCTACACTCAAAAAAACCCTGCAGTGACTACGTGACCACATGTCTTCAGAAAGGTTTGCACATTTATTTTTGAGTTGTATCTCTCTATTATTATATAGTGCCTTTCCATCTACACTCAAACCCCCCCCGACCACGTGACAACATGTCTTCAGAAAGGCTTGCAAATCAAAAACTGAAATCTCTCACCCATATTACTCAGCCCACCCCCCCAAATTGGGCTCAGGTGGCCCTGTTTGATTTCATTCTCCTTGAGATGTTTCTAGAACTTGATCGATTGGAGGTCACTGGTGGTAAATGTTTCAAGCCGTCAGTGCGTGTTGTCAGCTCTAATGACTTAGGAGCAGAATGGACGACATTTCTAATAATAATAATAATAATAATAATAATAATCCATCCATCCATTATCCAACCCGTTATATCCTAACACAGGGTCACGGGGGTCTGCTGGAGCCAATCCCAGCCAACGCAGGGCGCAAGGCAGGAAACAAAAATAATAATAATAATAATAATAATAATAGTAATGGGCGGCACGGTGGCGCAGTGGGTAGTGCTGCTGCAGCGCAGTAAGGAGACCTGGGTTCGCTTCCCGGGTCCTCCCTGCGTGGAGTTTGCATGTTCTCCCCGTGTCTGCGTGGCTTTCCTGCCACAGGTTAGGTGCATTGAGCATCCTAAATTGTCCCTAGTGTGTGCTTGGTGTGTGTGTGTGCCCTGCGGTGGGCTGGCGTCCTGCCCGGGGTTTGTTACCTGCCTTGCACACTGGGATTGGCTCCAGCAGACCCCCGTGACCCTATAGTTAGGATATAGCGGTTTTGGATAATGGATGGATAATAATAGTCATTCTTTACCTTAATGTAGCGCTCCTCGTAGGGAGTGGGGAGCCACTTCAAGCAGCGCTTCTTTCTCTCTCGTTGCACATTCAGCAGGCTGCGGTGCTCACAGACGCCTTGCAGACCCCGCGACGCAGCGATCAGCCGATGAGACCAAAATCACCGGCAAGTCTCCGGTCAAGCGAATCCCAATAAAATGGCCTCAGCTGCTTAGGCCCCTCCCCTTACCCCCGTTTTGTCATTGATGACACACTTGACTTGTTTCCTTACAACCAATCAGCACATTAAAGGGCTGGGTGGTGCGGTTTGGTTGTTAATGGAAAAAAAAGAACAAGACAGACCACCTGAAGGGACCTTCTGCAAAATCTTTAGTGTTGTTCAAGATGCTGCTGAGGAGGCAGGACATTTAACCAATCGATCAATCAATCACTTTATTGTCATTGTATGGCACAACACACGTCCTTTAGTAGCAGCCCCTCAGGTGTCGGGTGACATTCCCTTAAAGGGGACTCCAGACGGCCAAAACTCCAAACCACACAAACCCTGAAGAGCACCGACGGTGCCAGCGTATCCACCATTGATGGGGTCTTGAAGCTCAGCATGAAGCAAGTGGTCTTTGCTGGGAGCCGAGACGTGCAGGTCTCGTGTGAAGTTAGGTGGGCCGTGTGTCCTGTGTGGTACGGCTACAGAGGAGCTGCGGTCAAGTGCTGCGCCACACACACGGCTTTCTGTGGATGAAGCTGCTGCCAGTGTGGCCAAGACCAGGAATCGTGGGAGGAACGTAGAGGGCCATGGAGCAACGGTCTGGACACCGGGGGGCTCACACATCACCTCTTTGTTCAGGGTCCATATAACTCTGGTCTCTCCTTCTCGATGAGCTTGTCACACACTAAATGTGTTGTTCAAGGGTGGGCGCCTTTCCGCCTTCTCCCACAAGCTTTCGAGACGTCTGCTGGTTGCTGAAGGGACACAGGGTGCTGGGGGTTAGTGGCTCACATGTCCCCTTCCATCACTCGCCTGCAGTGGTCCTCCATTGAATACCTTCCTCCATGTTGGCCGCTCCTCATTCCTATTGAGGGGTCTTTACTGCTTCCCACCTGGAGATGGAAGGTTTATGACCGCCGTCCCCACCACAGAATGGCTGCACTGAGGTGGCTTTTGTATGACAATCCCGGTGTCCGTCTGCCTGCCAGGGCTAGGCCTGGCTTCGTCCGCAGGGATTTCCCATGTGGCACTGAGAAGTATAACGTTTTAGGTGACATTCATGAAAACACGTGACCTGCGCCATCCAGGACAAGAGCAGTCAGTGCTACCCGTCTGAGATGGGTTGAAATCTAAATAATGAACACAGACATCAGCATTAAAGTTTGCAAGGCAGCGTGCAATGCAAGTGTCTCTGTTATATGCCATTTGGTATGGAATTTGTAAAAGCAGTGATAACGTTTCTGATGCACCATCTGGAACCACCAGGTCCCATCCTTCAGCTGTCCAACTGACCAGACTGAGTAACCAAGCAAGAAGGGCCTTGGCCGGAGAGGTGACCGAGACCCCCAATGGTCACTCTAACAGACTTTCAGAAGTCCTGTGAAGAGATGGGAGATCCCATCAGAAGCAGCACTCGAATCATGGCACACGGGCACTTATCTTTTTTATTTTATCCTCCATATTGCATAGCAACGCGCTGTACCCCCAACCTGAGCTGACCTGATCTGACCTGACCTATGTGCAGTGTCACACACACACACGCGTACGAGACAGCCAACAGGTCAAGAGGGGAGGGAAATATCCCAAGATAAGGGGTTGAAACTGAGCACTAACGCCTCTCTCCTTCTTTCAACAGACCTGTGGAAGAATAACAAATAACCTCATTTTCCCACTTACCTCCATCGTTTCCGGCTCCTTAGCATGACACACATCTGATGACATCACTTCCATCCACCCAATATGATGTCACTTTTCCGGTCCAACCCTGATGACATCACTTCCAGTCCATCTCAGATGACATCATTCCCATCTACCCAATATGATGTCACTTTTCCAGTCCAACCCTGATGACATCACTTCTGGTCTTCCTGATATGACGTTACTTTTACGGTCCAACCCTGATGACATCACTTATGGTCCAACCCTGATGACATCAATTCTAGTCCATCTCAGATGACATCATTCCCATCCACCCAATATGATGTCACTTTCCCGGTCCAACCCTGATGACATCAATTCCAGTCCAACTCAGATGACGTTACTTCTGCCCACCCAATATGGCATCACTTTTACGGTCCAACCCTGGTGACATCACTTATGGTCCAACCCTGATGACCTTACTTCCAGTCCATCTCAGATGACATCACTTCCATCCACCCAATATGATGTCACTTTTAGAGTCCAACCCTGATGACATCACTTCTGGTCCACACAATATGATGTCACTTTTACAGTCCAACCCTGATGACATCACTTCCAGTCCAGCTCAGACGATGTCACTTCCTTCCACCCGATATGACGTCATTTCCACCAGTACATCCTTCCTGTCGCCATCTTATATTAAGAAGATAGGATCCTCTGTTTTTTGTCAGCTGTTGACTGTAGTTTTTGACCTTCATTTTCGGTGTATTTGTCATCAGTCCGCCGGACATTATGAGGGGACTTTTCCAAAACTCTTCTTGAGTCTCTGCCTCAATTTATTTTGTGACAGCAGATAAACAATCGCGCCACATTTTCATCTGGTCTCTGAGCAGGACTTCTGCTGGTTGCTGAAGGGACACGGGGTGCTGGGGTCAGTGGCCCACATGTCCTCTTCCATCACTCATCTGCAGTGGTCCTCCATGTCGGCCGCTCCTCATTCCTATTGAGGGGTCTTCTTTTTTTTTGTGACCACCGTCCCTGCCACAGAATGGCTACACTGAGGTGGCTTTTGTAGGGCAATCCTGGCGTCTGTCCACCTGCCAGGGGTGCCCCAGGCTCGCCCACAGGGATTTCCCATGTGGCACTGAGAAGTTTAACATTTTAGGTGCCGTTCATGAAAACACGTGACCTGCACCATCCAGGACAAGAGCAGTCAGGCTGAGGAGAAGAGCTGGATTCCGATTGTCAAGAAAGGAGCAAACCCTTCATTCAGCATCCCTCCCCGGCCCCCCAGTTGGACATGCTTGATTTCTTGGTCAAACAAATTGCCTGGACATCATTTAGAAAGGCCCACGTGGTCCTGCAATTCACACCGCATGTCAGGTCAAATCCAAGGAACTCCAAGGAACAAAGGGGGTCAAACTGTTGGTAAAGGTTGGAGTCCTCCCAAGATCAGTGGGGTCTCAAGAAAGTGGAAGACGTTTGGAACCACCAGGTTTACCCCTTGAGCTGTCCAACTGACCAGACTGAGTAACCAAGCAAGAAGGGCCTTGGCCGGAGAGGTGACCGAGACCCCCAATGGTCACTCTAACAGACTTTCAGAAGTCCTGTGAAGAGATGGGAGATCCCGTGCACTCGAATCATTCAGGTGTTTGCGGTAAGGCGAGTGCTTCTTTGAAGCCCCCCCCCCAAACATGCTTATCCATCCATCCATCCATCCAGCCAGGCAGAGTGGTCTAGTGGTTAAGGCTTTGCACTTCAAACCTGGAGGTGGTGGCTTCAAATGCCACCGCTGACACCACTGTGTGACCCTGAGCGAGTCACCTGCCTAGGCTCCAATCGGAAAAGACAAAATAAAAAAGGAAGGTGTCAATGCAAAGCTCCAAGTCTCCTCAGGTGGGCCGCAGCCACAGGAATTGTGAAATGGAAAGAGTTTGGAACCAGCAGGACTCTTCCTGACCAAACTCAGTAGCCGGGTAAGAAGGGTCTTGATGAGTGTGGTGCCCGAGGACCCAATGGTCACCCTAACAGAGCTTCTGATGTCATCTGCTGAGATGGGAGAACCTTTTGGTCGCAGTAGCCATCCATCCATCTATCAGGTGTTTATGGTGGAGATGCAAGATGGAAGCCACTCTTCAGTAAAAGGTATTTGACAACACTTGAAGGACCACCGACTCCATGAGGAAAAAGATTCCCTGGTCTGATGAGACAAAAATGGAATTATTTGGGTAGAACTGCTGGCACTATGTCTGGTGAAGGCCAGGCACTGATCATCAGATGTGGTGAAGCACAGTGGTGGCAGCATCAGGATATGGGGACAGGGAGACTGGGCAGGACTGAGGGGATGACATATGCAGCCAGACACAGAAGAAAATCTGCTCCGGAGTGAAGGCTGCCTCAGACTGGGCTGAAGGTTCAATGACCAGAAGCACACAGGACAGGACAGCACTTGGAGTGACTTTGGGACAAGGGTGTCATTAAGTGGCCCAGATTTAAACCCCCCATAGATGTGTGGTGGGACCTTTAGATGGCAGTTCACAGACGCCTCCCATCCAATCCTCAGGGGTTTGAGGGGAATCTGCCAGGAGGAGTGGGGTCAGCAGACCAAATCTAAGTGTGCAAAGCTTGTAGAGACATGACCAAGAAAACTCAAACCTGTAACTACTGCCAAGGGGGGGCTTCTGCAAAGAGATGAACAAAGGGTTCGAACACTTAGGAATGAGCGGCTTCAGTTTTTGATTTTTCATAAACTGCGGTGGGCTGGCGCCCTGTACAGGGTTTGTTCCTGCCTTGCACCCCGTGTTGGCTGGGATTGGCTCCAGCAGACCCCTGTGACCCTATGTTAGGATATAGCGGGTTGGATAATGGATAATGGATGGATGGATTTTTCATAAATCTTTAAACCTTTCTTTAAGCGTGTGTTCAATTTGCCACGGTGGGCTATTGAGTGCAGACTGAAGGACAAACACGGCAAATATGCAATTCAGATGAAACCCGCCACGCAATAAAGTGTGCAGAAAGTGCAGGGGTCCGAAGACTTCCTGAATCTGCTGTAAAAGGACCATCGGCAGGTCCTCGAAGGTGTATGAGCCACACCTGCTGGCACCAGTAAGCCGATAAAAGAAGAATAACGGCATTCAAAAATCCAAATGTGGAATCCTGATAAAATCATCTGTGTTAAGCTAGCACCTTGAGCATGGGAAAGGCGCTATACCAATAAAATGCATTCTTATTATTCGATCCATCCATCATCCAATCCGCTATATCCTAACTACAGGGTCTGTTAGAGCCAATCGCAGCCAACGCAGGGCGCGTACCCAAACACACACGGGGAGAACATGCAAACTCCACGCAACGAGGACTCGGGAAGCGAACCTGGGTCTCCTTACTGTGTGGCAGCAACGCTACCCACTGCGCCACCGATACAATTCTTGTCCTAAGGATTATTTTAAAAATAAAACGGATGTCTTGTCTTCCTAACAATCTCGCTTCCTCAGGCACAATGAACTGCCATCCCGGATCGCGCGAGGGGGCGCCAGGCAGGACGCAGCCCTGGACGGGACGCCATTCTACGGCACAAACTCAGCAGTCCAGTAGCCATTTTACGGATGAAGGTATTTAAGGGTGTGTCTAGCTGTCAAGAATTCCAAAAGATGAACTGGAAGCCCCCTTCCCCTCAACTCCCACCGTAGCGGACAAACTGAATATATGGAGGACTCCGCCCGACCAGCTGTTTCTGGCCTGGAAGTAACACGGACGTGTGAAACTTGAGACCTCGGATGTCTTACTCGCACATCAAGGCTGCGATCCTCGTTAAAAGGTGTGTTGTGTGAGTAACATTCGTGGTTTATTGCGCGACCACCTGCTTCTTTCGCGGTCGGACGGTTTGCTCACAAATCTCGCGGGTGTTCGCGATTGCCATGCGGCGCTTTAATCCTACAATGAACTTTCGCGCATCGCTTTATGTTAAATGGGAAACAATGATAGGGTTCATTAGAATAAAGTCCATTATCATACCGGCACGTTGTCATAGACGCAAAATAAAATATCATGTTTGAACATTTTTAAGTGTAAAAAAGTGTGTTTAAATAACAGGCTATTTCAGAATAAAGAAATGTGAATTCATATAAATCATATATTTTCCATAAACTGAATTTGTATTATAATATGCTCAGTGCTTTACTTTGCATTTGACATTTTATATATATAAATATATATATAAATATATATATATATTTTTTTTTAGAAACCCATCTCTCTGCTCGTGACGGAAATCGGCAAAAATGGCCGTGGGGTGCAGTGAAGTCAAACTGAGCGCCCCTCACGGTACTCACAAGTCTGAAGTTCACGACTTACCCGCAGCTACTCATACGTTTCCAGCAGGGCCGGTTAATCCGTTAGGCGACACAGGTGACCATCAGTAGGATGCCGTCACCCAAGTGACACCGTCTATGAACACTGAAGTGCGCGTGCTCCGGACCCCCTCGAAGTCTAATAATTCGTGTTTTGGACACAGAGGTGCGCCATTTTGGTAACTCGGGGGGCGCGACCTCCGAACTTCAATCCCAAAGCTAACACCTCCATCCCCGAAAAGAATAAAAGAATGCTCGCGCGATGGACAACGAGGGCGGAGTTTATTAAACGGAAGTGCGCGCGCGCGCTCTGGGCTTCCCAACCTAAACTCCCGGTCTGCACTATGGGCAACGACGGGCGCCGCTTTGGTAACTCAAGGGGCGCGTGGTCTGGACACCGAGGGAGAACCTCTTCGAAGTCTAAATGTTGAATGTGCGCTGTGGACATCGCGAGTCGCCGTTTTGATAATTCAAGGGGCTTGCAAGAATGCAGAATGCGCGCCGTTTTATAAAAGTCAAGGGGTGCGCGCTCCCGACACTACCTATAGGGCTTCGACGGGCACGGGCTCTCAGCCAGCTACCTATGACTTGTGCCAGCCAGTTGTTAACAGTATGACAGCTGCCATTGTTAAATTACAGTGGTGCTTTGCCCGATCCAATGGGTATCTGCATCAAAATGCAACCTGCAAAGTTGGCACACACTCGGATATTTAAAGTATGTGATTTACTGTGATGATTAAAGGGCACAATTAAGGGTTAAATGGCGTTGGACCACGCTAATTTTTAGTTTTCTGACAAGGCAGATGCCTCTGTTGAAATACAGCAGGGTTTTGCCCGGTCTAACACAATTCCGTGGGTCACACTGTCTGTGAAAGTTGGCACACTTCCATGAGTAATGAATGAGAATAGAATGTGTAATGGGCACTATACATGGGTCGCCCTAATTTTATGTTTTCTGACAAGATAACTGCTTTTGTTAACATACCATTGAGCTTTGCCCAGTCCAATGTGGCTATCTGGGTCAAAAAGACTGGCAACATTGGCACATTCTCTTATCTAGTGAACGGGATTCACTGCGATGTTTAAAGAGTACTGTAAAGGGTTAAATGGCTAAAGATCACCTTCATTTTCAGTTGTCTTACAAGATGGATGCATGTGTTGAAATACAGCTGGGTTGTTGCCCAGCCCAATGCAATTCCCTGAGTCAAGTTGTCTGTGAAAGTTGGCACACTTTCATTAACAGTAGATGGGACTACGATATTTGATGGGCACTACGTGTGGTTAAACGGCATTGGCACAGCGTAACTTTCTGTTTTGTGACAAAGCAGCTGCCTTTGTTAAATTATAGTGGGTACATGAGTACCTGGTGAAAATGACTGGCAAAGCTGGCACACACGTATCTAGTGAATTGTATTCACTCTGATGTTTAAAGGGCACTGTAAAGAGTTAAATGGCAAGGGACCACCCGAATTTTCAGACAGATGCCTCTGTTGAAACACAGTTTGGGTTCTGCCCAGCCCAAGATGGGTACCTGGGTGAAAATGAAAAACTGTGAAAACTGGGGCGGCTCGATGCCATTTAACTCTTTATGGAGCATAACAGTAAACCCCATAGATTAGATATAGGGGAGGGTGCCAATGCTGTCGGTCACTTTCACCCAGGTACCCACGTTGGGTCGGGCAAAGCTCACCTACAATTTGACAGAGGAGTCTGTTGTCCTTACAACTTTGGAAATGGGGCGACCTAAAGGCATTTAACTTTGTGCAGTGCCCATGCATTACATACGGAAGTGTGCCCACTTTCAGAGATTTGGAGCCCAGGGAAACACGCAAGGCCAGTCAACTCTCAACAGTAATTTAATAAAAGGCAGCAGTCGTGCTGTGAACATTGAACAGGCAACTGGCTGGCACAGGCTGTGTGAGGAAGACGCTGGCAGGAAGAGAGTTGAAGTGCAAACGTCACCCTGCGGTACCCCAGGAGTAGTGCGGCTAAGACCACCAAGGCAGCCATTTTGAAGGAACAGACCAACTAACCAGTCAATCTGAGCAGAGCGCCTTTCAAAAAGACCACAATGGGACAACGAAACGCTACCCACCCTAACAAAACCTTCAACACGTCTCACCCACTCTGTGGTAAAACGGCGAGATGGGGGTCAGGCTGCAGACCTCCACTGAGGTTACGTCACGTGGGAAGTCAACTGTGGCCGAGAGCAATGAGGTCCGAAGACCCCGCTGCTCTCAGGGTCCCTCATGTGGCACTTAAGGTAAAGGACTGTGACACGGGACGGCTGCTTTGCCATCACATTTTACATGCAAAATTAGTAAATGGATTGCATGGGAGCTTCAAAGCACCTTGGTGTGTCGTTCATAAAATGATCTCCCTAAGAACACGAAGTGCTGATGTCGTGGGTAAGGCTTGGGACTTCACGGCCCGAGGGTGTGGGACCCTCAGAAAGTCACGTCACCTGCCTGGGCTCCATCTGGAAAAAAAAAGAATTGGAACCGATTGTGTCTCTCAGATATCATAAGTCACTTTGGAGACAGGAGTGGTTAAATAAAAGGTGTAATAATAATAATAAAAAATAAATCAATGCACCAAATTACAAGATGGGCAACGTGTGCCCACAAAAAAAAAATGAAATCCACGTCCACTGCAAAAGAAACAGAGTGAGCCAGGAGCCAGAAACCAGACTTAAAATTTAAAACATGAAAGATGACGAGCAATGAAAGGCGCTATATAGAGACGGGGTGAGCATCACTTTAAAATGCCCAACTGCGCCCATCTCCCCTCAAAATGCTTATAGATCATTCTGTCCATTTGGGGCAAGAATGGTGGAATAGAGGGTAAGGTTTTGGATTTCAAACCCTGAGGCTGGTGGTTCAAATCCCACTACTGACACCACTTGTGTGACCCTGAGCAGGTCACTTCATCGGCCTGGGATCCAATTGGAAAAACAAAAAGAAATAAAACAATTGAACCTCAAAATATATAAGTCACCTTGGATAAATAATAAGTATTAAAAATATGAAAGGCGCTATATAACAGATGAGAAGGGTCCTGACAAGGAGAAAGATATGAATGGCATCATGTAATACATGAACAGATATGAAAGTGATGAAAAGATAGATAGATAGATAGATAGATAGATAGATAGATAGATAGATAGATGATAGATAGATAGATATGAAAGGCGCTATATAATAGATAGATAGATAGATAGATAGATAGATAGATGTGAAAGGCACTATATAAAGAATAGATAGATAGATAGATAGATAGATAGATAGATAGATAGAAGAAAGGCACTATATAATAGATAGATAGATAGATAGATATGAAGGGCGCTATATGATAGATAGATAGATGAGAAAGGCACTATATAAAGAATATATAGATAGATAGATAGATGAAAGGCACTATATAGATAGATAGATAGATAGATATGAAAGGCACTATATAAAGCATAGATAGATAGATAGATGTGAAAGGTGCTATATGATAGATAGAAAGACATATATGAAAGGCGCTATATGATAGATAGATAGATAGATAGATAGATAGATAGATAGATAGATAGAT
>JANRMT010062791.1:177597760-177619335 GCA_026402145.1 Polypterus bichir lapradei | reverse complement strand
GATAGATAGATAGATAGATAGATAGATAGATAGATAGATAGATAGATGTGAAAGGCGCTATATGATAGATAGATAGATAGATAGATAGATAGATAGATAGATAGATAGATAGATAGATGTGAAAGGCGCTATATGATAGATAGATAGATAGATAGTCTATTCCTGTGAGGTAGTGGCCCTGGTCCTGAGACCTGTTTGTGACCTGTTTGTGACATGTCATCACGTGACTCTATAGTAAATCTTGCTAAGAACGTCCAATTATTCTCTGGTGATCAGCATGGCGCCCTCTATTGACCATACTGTTCATTGGCCTAATATGCAATCTGAGGAAAAAAGGTCCAGCTGCAAACCGCCAGAGCTGTGCTATTTACTGAACAGCCAATCTCATGGCACGTTTATGTCACATGGTTTACCCAGCACTCGTAACGCTACATGATAGTGTCATTACTGAGGAGACAGTCGTACAACCTGACATGCTAGACACGCCCACTTGACTGAAAACTCCTCCCATTCCCCAGCTCTTAGCCGTAGTGTGCCAGTGTGTTACAAGAAAGGTGCGGTGCCCCTCGAGGGATGGTAGTGAATGGGTGTGTTGCGTAAAGTCACTGACGTGTAATGCAAAGAATGAGTGCAATCTGATTGGCTCCTCAGTGGAGATCTGCAGCTGGACTCTGTTGGATTTGAGGAGTCCCCTATGAAAGCTGATGCTACTATGCTCAGAAAAGCTAATCAACTGATAAATATATTCATACGTGACATATCACTGGTGGGCTCACAACCAGTAAACCAATCAGAAGGAAACAACTGGCAAACAAAGACCCGAATGGGAAAGGCGGAGAGAAGCAGGAATGACGGGTGAGCTGTGGGACGAAGGGCCAGTGCCGCTGGATCAAAGTGTCTAAAAGTGACAATTTCGGGGTGTCAGTAGGGGACTTTGGCAGTGGCATGTGCTAAATGACGACTCAGTGGGCGTTGACAGCTGGGTGCTGCCACATCACGTGTTCTCCATTTGGATCCAAATCAGTAACAGAAGGGCAAAGAACATTTCATGTTTAAGGTTCACGTGCCCCGTCGAGGAAGACTGCCTTCCTGTAAAGAGGTCTGATAAATTTTCAGATCACTGGTTTGCATGTTTGTTGGACCACCGAGAATGGGAAGAGGAAGAGCAGGAAAAGGGGGAAGCGGTCAGTGGGCGTCATTATGTGTGTCAGCATGGGCTGCTCACCGAGATCTTCTTCACTCCGATTTACCCACAAACCTGATAAACACCACGGTGTCAAATCTACGTGACTATTGAGTTGTTAAACGAATTGTTACTGGGGGGTCATGTGACCTGCTGACCACATGTCCTCACCGGCCCCCCAGTCCACGTGCCTCAAGTCCAGTACCACAGAGGGCTCTTCCCCGTTTTTGCTACTTTTCTTTTATTAACGTTTGCTTTCTGTTTATTTCTTTGATTCATTTTCATTTAAGAAAGTCACTGGTCCTGCTTTTTAATTCTGTTGGCATTGCCACTTGCCCAAGTTGGTGATGCCAGCATGGTGCTGGTGTACTCAGATTAATGAGTTTAAGGGGCCCTGCTGTACCATGATGTGGCACACGAGGTCTCTGACAGAAACCGGAGTACTGGCAGGTGAGCCTGGCATGCAAAGGTTACAAACGTGCCTGGCAGGACCAACAGTATCAGTCATTATAGGGTGGAAGATGAGAGACAGAAATAAAGTGCCTTTACTAGACTACAGAACAGAAGAGACAAGGGCTGGCATCAGGTCAGGCGACCACAGAGCTGACAGGCCAGATGCCAGTTCATGCCCCCCTGTTGCTCATTCCCCTAGCTCGGCTGATCTAGGATTGGAGTGGGTGCTGTTGGTCACCCTGCCAGGTCTCATACCTCCCCCCCCCCAGTTTTCTCTATGTGGCGGGCAGGCCCCTCTGATCTTACAGACATGGCCGGCTGCGGCTAATCCGTGTTGACAAGCCCACTCTGCCTGCTGACTGCCCTCCCCCAAAGCACTCACCGAGCTAATAATGTCTGCCCAGGGTGAATGCCAGGAAGAGAAAAGGCAGAGGCACAGGAGACCAAGGGCGCAATGGAGTGGGCAGACAGTGCCACAGGCACACTCCCCCCCCCTTGGCATCTCCCTGCACTCCTCCTGGCAGCCCAGCTTTGGAGTGTTAAGGTGCCAACATGTCCACCTCCATCCAGGGGGGCAGCTCTTCAATCCTAAGTGGTCTGAGGGGCTTCAGTCACTGTGGCTGATAAGTGATGTGCGGTATGCTCTTTGGGAAAGGCGCTATATTAAAAAGGAGGAAGGCATTAAACACAATAGGGGGCAGCTCAGGTATGGCAGAGTTCTGTATACTGGTGGGGCACATAAAAGTGGGTCTGAGCACATGTGAGAGACGACACAGGACACACGGGCACACAGAGCGGGAGGACGTGACACGTATGTGAACACAAACACACATACCGACTGACATGTGAGGACACACACAGTCTGCACATAGTGACGTGGCCGACATGGCTGAACAAGACCACCGGCACACATGTCCCTCTGAATTTGAGCCCTGACACAAGCAAATGGCAGAGCTCGGCTGGCATGAGCAGTCGCCACACAGACTGGCACTGTCCTCCTTTGGCTTCTTGGATTGAGAACCTGAGTTTAAGTCCCAGGAGTGCCACCTGTGCACAGAGGACACAAATGTCACCGCACACACCTGAGTGATGGCACAGATGGACATACATGCCAAAAGAGAAGTGAACACACACACACAAATGTGCAAGTGTGTCAAGTGACAGACACTCCCACCCACAGCCCTGAGTCGGATCCCCAGGACAGATCTACTCATGAGGTGGTGGACACAGGGGGCACTGGGACAGACATCAATTCAAAGCGTTTGTGCCACCTGAAAGGCCAGTGCATGTATATAGTGCCTGGATTTCATACTGTGGAGGATAGCCAGGCAACTTGTGCCATCTGGTGACATTTTTGGGGGTCTGCTAAAAAAGTCCTCAGACATGTCACCAGTGACGTAACTGGAGGAGCCGATTAGGATGAAGGCAGACCAGTAAGCTGGTAGTTAGATGGTATCGGGACAACAAGTTCAAAAGTCAGCTGGCCGAAGTCACGCCATTACATAAAGCTAACAAAGACGCCTTAGGATATTGGCAGAGACCACCGTACACAGCAGAGGAGACCAGACAGGAAGACAGAACAACTGGTGAGGCAAAAAATAACCAGTGGGGCAACCATAAGTTACTGTAAGGCGCCACATTTACAGTATGAGAGGAGCAGCAGAACACAAGATGGCATGTGCCCAGTTAAAGCAGACACTGCTGGAGCCAGCTGGAGTGTGGCATCGAGGGTCTCTAACTTGCAGTAAGAAAAGGCGCTATATTGAAGCACAAAGTTCCACATGCTAGACAAATGTTTGTTAATCCAACCCATAGATGAGAGAGAGAGCCAGAGACAGGGAAGAGGGCAAGCAGTCTAGCGCTGAGCACAGGTGTGCCATGCTTTTTAAAGTGCACTTTGAGATGATGAAGGATGACTAAAGAGTGACACTTTGCCCAATTAGCAGCATATCTGGGCACTAGGATTCATGCATGGCACAGGCACAGGAGGGAAGGCAAATTGAAACACATTGTGAAGACCAACAGAATTCTTTAGATACTAAAAGCCCTGGGCACCACATTACTCCTCAGAAAGCAGGGCAAAAGTGGCACGCCAGCATCTTCCACACAATGCCACCATGACACCCAAAGGAAGAAACATGGGCATCTGAAGTGCAGCTAGCTAAACCTCCATCACGGTGCTACATGCCACAAGTGGGTGCAGTATGCCAAGTCAAACTAGATTGCCACAGACAGTAATGGCAGAACTACATTGGCACAATCGGGGACAGCATTGCAGTTCCAATTCTGTGCAACTCAAGCTAGCGAGCTGTTCAAGACAGTGGACACATATGGGCACTTCATTTCATTTTAGAGGGCACCAAATTTGACAGTTTACAGAGTTCATTACCCAAATGAGATTGGCACCCTCCCTCTGTAGCCCCAGTGACATCTCTGAATGGGCACAATGCAAGACCAATTGGGCAACATCTGGAGGAAACTTGCTGGGAAGTTTTCTATCATCAGCCCCCAGTGCCACCACTCAGCCACAGGAGCTCGACCTACTTGAGACACTTGTCATCTGCGTGGTACATGGATGCCTCATCGAGCGACAGCTGGCAGCGCCAATGCCCACGCAGTGGCACAGAAAGAGCACTGTCACTTCCTGCAGCCTGTTCTTCCAATCTGTTAACAGTGTGGCATATAATGAGACATTCTGCTGTATAGCACCTTGCAGCCTGCAGCCGACTGGCAGAATAGTAATGCCCTGAAAGAAGATGCCAATGTCATTCAGTGCTGGCACTAACATGTAGCTGGTGGACACTAACACTGAGTAATGGCAAAGCAGGAAAAGGTCAGCCAGCTTGTGGACTCATCCACTCCAAGACTGACAGGACAACATGCTGCAGTGCTGTCGGCCATTGGTGGAGTGAGGTGGCACAGACCCTCGGTGTCACCTCAGTTTGTGCTTTTCCATCAGTGTCATGCTAGAGCCGTGCGTCCTGATGGAACTAAAATGAAAGTCCAAGCTGATGGACACACGGTCATCTTGGTGGGAAGACGCAGGAAGGAGAAGCTGCTGTGGACTTCGTGTTTTAGGATGAGGGGGACTGACAAGAAAAACTTTGGGCAGAGGCCTGGTTGACCCAAACGGGTGCCCACATTAGTCTCTGCTGGCCCTCACACCTACTTTGTAGCCTTATATGCTTTGTGTCCGTGAAAGGCGCTATATGAAATAAGCATTGAGTGATAAATAGGAGATGCGTCTCCAGCGTTTTGTTTAAGCTCTGAATTGTGGCCACCACACAGCACTGACCCACTGACCCTCACACCCTTAATGACCTGAAGCTCCTTGTCTTTGCCTTCTGCCTCCCCTTGAGCCTCTTGTCGGCCACTGCTCCACCGCTTCACACACAAACTGCATCTGGAGGTCTTGATTTGCTACCCCCGTTCTACATGGAGGTGTTCGGCTCTTCAGGATGACCACTACAAGAAGGTCCACTCTCTGCTGGCCTCAGAGAAATCCAACTGAGTAGACTTAACATGGGGTATCCTTGCTAAATCCTGCTGACTACGTTAGCTCTTGAGTCGCCCCCTGACAACTGCTTAGCCCCCCATCTCACACCTCACTTCCCACTTCTTTGTGCCTCCTCTGGTGTCAAATAGTGAGGTCGAGGCCCACCTGTCCAGCCCTGGTCTGTCATGAGGTTTTGTGAGCCATCATCATCTCAGCTGTGAAGGAGTTCTCAACTCCAGGGGTTCATATTGCTGCTGCTATCTTCCCGAGGTGCCCCCCAATTAACAGAAGCAGATAAGGACCCCAAGCCCCCCACACTGCCCTTCAAATGTAACTCCGAGGTTCGACTTAGACTTTTGTGGAATACTAAACTGACCCCACCTATAAGTCAGCATCTGCTTGTCTTGCCCCTTTTCATGTCCTGCTGCTGTCATTCCCTTGCAGACAATCCATTAGTTAATTTCATTTTGTGTTTGTAGCTGAATGTGAGTAGTAATAATAATAATAATAATAATAATAATAATAATAATAATAATAATAATCCACCTTAATAAAAGGACAAGTGTCTGTGTGTGTGTCTGTGTATCTACGTGTCCACCCGGATGCTATGTCTCTGTTATATGCCATGTGGTATGGGATTCATAAATGCAGTGCTAATGCTTGTGGTGCACCATCTGTTGGAATGAAAAAATGCAATGCATTTTATTACTACAAATGTTTGTGATACACCATCAGTTGGAATGAAAAATGAAATTGATTTTATTACCACAAATGGTTGGAATACATCATCTGATAGAATGAAAATGCAATTTATTTTATTATTACAAATGGCTGTTATGCACCATTTGTTGGAATGAAAAATGAAATTGATTTTATTACCACAAATGGTTGTAGTACATCATCTAACAGAATGAAAATGCAATTGATTATTACAAATGTTTGTGATGCACCATCTGTTGGAATGAAAACTATAAGGCATTTTATTACTACAAATGTTTCTGATGTGTCATCTGTTGGAATGAAAAATGCACTGCATTTTTACTATATGCATTTAGAAAATGCATTCCAATAGATTATGCACTACAAACATTAAAGCTGAATACGTTGAGGTCTACTTTGATTAGTTACAGTGCATCTGGAAAGTATTCACAGCGCATCACTTTTTGCACATTTTGTTATGTTACAGCCTTATTCCAAAATCGATTAAATTCATTTTTTTCCTCAGAATTCTACACACAACGCCCCATAATGACAACGTGAAAAACGTTTGCTTGAGATTTTTGCAAATTTATTAAAAATAAAAAAATTGACAAAGCACATGTACATAAGTATTCACAGCCTTTGCCATGAAGCTCCAAATTGAGCTCAGGTGCATCCTGTTTCCCCTGATCATCCTTGAGATGTTTCTGCAGCTTAACTGGAGTCCACCTGTGGTACATTCAGTTGACTGGACATGATTTGAAAGGCACACACCTGTCTATAGAAGGTCCCACAGGTGACAGTTCATGTCAGAGCACAAACCAAGCATGAAGTCAAAGCAATTGTCTGTAGACCTCCGAGACAGGATTGTCTCGAGGCACAAATTTGGGGAAGGCTACAGAAAAATTTCTGCTGCTTTGAAGGTCCCAATGAGCACAGTGGCCTCCATCATCCGTAAGTGGAAGAAGTTCGAAACCACCAGGACTCTTCCTAGAGCTGACCGGCCATCTAAACTGAGCGATCAGGGGAGAAGGGCCTTAGTCAGGGAGGTGACCAAGAACCCGATGGTCACTCTGTCAGAGCTCCAGAGGTCCTCTGTGGAGAGAGGAGAACCTTCCAGAAGGACAACCATCTCTGCAGCAATCCACCAATCAGGCCTGTATGGTAGAGTGGCCAGACGGAAGCCACTCCTTAGTAAAAGGCACATGGCAGCCCGCCTGGAGTTTGACAAAAGGCACCTGAAGGACTCTCAGACCATGAGAAACAAAACTCTCTGGTCTGATGAGACAAAGATTGAACTCTCTGGTGTGAATGCCAGGCGTCATGTTTGGAGGAAACCAGGCACCGCTCATCACCAGGCCAATACCATCCCTACAGTGAAGCATAGTGGTGGCAGCATCAGGAACTGGGAGAGTAGTCAGGATAAAGGGAAAGATGACAGCAGCAATGTACAGAGACATCCTGGATGAAAACCTGCTCCAGAGCGCTCTTGACCTCAGACTGGGGCGACGGTTCATCTTTCAGCAGGACAACGACCCTAAGCACACAGCCAAGATATCAAAGGAGTGGCTTCAGGACAACTCTGTGAATGTCCTTGAGTGGCCCAGACTTGAATCCGATTGAACATCTCTGGAGAGATCTTAAAATGGCTGTGCACCGACGCTTCCCATCCAACCTGATGGAGCTTGAGAGGAGCTGCAAAGAGGAATGGGCGAAACTGGCCAAGGATAGGTGTGCCAAGCTTGTGGCATCATATTCAAAAAGACTTGAGGCTGGAATTGCTGCCAAAGGTGCATCGACAAAGTATTGAGCAAAGGCTGTGAATACTTATGGACATGGGATTTCTCAGTTTTTTTATTTTTAATAAATTTGCAAAAATCTCAAGTAAACTTTTTTCACGTTGTCATTATGGGGTGTTGTGTGTAGAATTCTGAGGAAAAAAATGAATTTAATCGATTTTGGAATAAGGCTGTAAGATAACAATATGTGGAAAAAGTGATGCGCTGGGAATACTTTCCGGATGCACTGTAGATTTCAACACATTTTAGATGGACGCCTGGTCATTAATTTAATTTTAACATCACCCATTGTGTCCTTTCTAGCAGTAGAATGACATGTGGGTGAAACACCTCACAGGCTTTTCGTCTTGGTGACCTTGAGGATGGCATGGCTGATACCAGTCACAACTTTATTCAGTCAGGGGCAGTCTGTCCTGCCAGTACTGGGCACTAACTCTGGAATGGATGGATGCCAGACTGATAGATGGTACACTCATGTACATACCCACGCTCACATACGCTGAGCCAGTTTAACTAACGTTAGGGATGTGGGCAGAAAACCATAAGACTGGCATAGGTAAAACAAGAAAACGCCACACAGATGGTGATCTTATGAAAATGACTTTATGCAGGGTAACGATTAACCCGAAATAATTAAGTTATTGAATTCCACAGCCACTGAGTGGTCAGTCTACTATGAAAGGAGCTATAAAAGCAAACATTTGATTGAGAAGATTTTTTAGCTTTAATGTCGGGGTCTTGCTATGGCGTGAGTGCAGCTGGCATCTCTCAAACATATTGCTATTCATTGAATGCAGTAAATGGAGTTAAAGGCACTATATAATTAAAGTACACCGCACCATATTGCACACACATTGGCCATCTTACTCTCTGCTTTACAGTGCCCACAATATGGTCATCGAGGTCAGTGCCCTACAAGGTGGCTCAGTGCCCCTGATCCTGCTGCCCCACTTCTGAATTTTGACATTGACGTTCAAAGGCTAAACCAACCACCGGACAGCAGGGGGCGCCGTCAGTTAGCAGGGCATGCCTGGTGCAGACGGCCCTCTTTGCTTCTTGTGTCTGTTTTGTCCTCACCATGGCAACCTCCGTGTATATGTATGTAATACCAGGAAGTGGTTGCAAATGAAAGGCACTATAAAAAAAAAGAAAGCATGACGGGCTAAGAAATCCTTGGGGTGGTCCGACATTTTCTGACCCCATTATAGATTGTCAGAGGGCCACCTGGTGAGGGGAAAGCGGGAGTTGAACCAGCAGCCTGGTGAACTCAGGAACAAATCATTCGTGTCCAGCACAGGGTCACAGGAGGTGTTGTTTGTGTGCTGTCATGACCAGCAGGAACCAACCCTGGACTGGGCACAATGATGCACATACCCACATGGGGCTAGTTTAGTGATGCCAAATAGCCCAACATGCACCAGCCAGTCAAAAACAGGGAGAACATGCAAAGTCTACACTGACTGAAAGCTGGAGCTATGGGGTACCAATGATACCCACTGTGCCACCTTTAGCACTAACAAGTAAACATAACATTAAAACTGGTAAATTGCTTTGTGACAAGCACTGATGATTTTAAATTCTAGGTGGCACAATGGCACAGTGGCAAAGCCCTATAACTACAATCTCCTGAGTTCAAATCCTATGCCCAAACACAGTCTGTGTGGTACTTGCCAGTGTCCCTAGTGGGTGCCAAAGTTTCCTTCTTCTTCCTGGACTCTGTGGTGGGCTGGTACCCGACTCAATGTTGGCATCTACCTTCCACACCATATTACGTATGTAGACATCACGTCCCCCAACCTAAAATTGGATTAAGTGGGCATGTTCAGTGGGTAGAGAGGGTACCCGCTCTCTAGATGAAAGGAGCTATACAAGAATGCCACAGAGGTGTTTATGATACTTGCCACAATGGGACCTGCCTGGTCATTTTAGGGCAGCAGGGTGTCATAGTGGATGTCACGGCTGGGCACAAATCTCATGCCCAGTCAATGTCAGAGCAGAGCTTGCACCTTCTCCCTGTGCCATGGTGGTTACTAAAGTTCCCTTCCACCTTCTGGGCTTTGTGGTGGACTTGTGCCCCAACCAATGTTGGTGCCCATCCTGCACACAATGCTACACGTTGGCAGTCATCAAGATTAGATGAGTCTGAGGATGTCATATTAAGCGGGTAAAGTCTTCACCTGTCCTGTAGATGAAAGGAGCTATACAAGAATGCCACAGAGAAACGTGTGATGCCTCTCACAATACAATCTGACTGGTCAATTGGTGGCCAGCAGGGTGGCACAGTGGTTAATATGAATCCAGCACCCTAGGTTCAAATCTCATGCCCAGTCACAGTCAAAGTGGAGCTTGCCCATTCTGCCCGGTGCCATAGTGGGCCCTACAGTTTCCTTCCACCTCATGGGTTCTGTGGTGGACTGGTGCCCCCGCCAGTGTTGGTGCCCACCTTGCTGCACACAATTGTATATGTATAGGTGTCAAGATGAAGTGGGTTTGAGGAAGTCATGTTAAAGTCATTACAGCCTCTCTAGATGAAAGGGGTTATATAAGAATGTATTTCTGATGCTGGTCTGACTGGTCAACAGAAGGGCAGCAGGGTGGCACCATGCTTGGTTGTTGCCCATGTGGAGTCTGCACTTTCTCCAGGTGTCTGTGTGGATTTTCTTGTGGCTTACTTGGTAAAGAAGAGACAATTTGGAGACTGGCGCTATATATTGCTAATGGTAATTACTACAAAGCTGAAGACGAAAGGCGCTATATATAAAAACACAGTAAGGCGGCTAACTGCTACTGGATGAATTGCTGACTCTTTTTTTTTTCTTGCTCTCATTATTAGTAGACAAATATTTCTCACAGTAACCCCCCTCCATGCCCACTCCCCCCTCCCCAAGTTTTGCAGACGATTCCCACGAGCAGCCTGCAGGCACGCGGCTAACGCGACTCCGACGCCGAGGTTTTCGCCGGTCTCGTAGTTTACCTTCTAATCAGAGCAGATCCCGAGTCACAGGAGTGCGGCCCACTTTCAGTAACTCCATTGTCTCCTGCCTCGGCAGCTCTCACGGCCCGATGCCCCCAGAGATAGCGACATCCGCCTGCGTAACACGGTTCAGCTGCTGCTCCGTACCCGCCTGACCAGTTCACCACCATCACCACGGCACATGGGAAGATTCAAATGACACCGAGAGTCGAAACTGTTTGGGGTACCATGAGCCCTTGCCCTGCCCCGGAGGGAACCACGGCCCTCCTCAAGGGGGTGCTAAGAGGGTCACTTGAGTGACTGGCACATCCACCGGGTGCAGTTTGTCGTGGATTGCTGTGTACAGTGGGAGTATGAGGGGCACTGCCATGGCACGTGAGTGGCAGTGTGGCACGTATGTTCTATACTCTGTTGAATTAGGGGGCTCCATTTGTGACCCTCATCTGGTGACACTAAAATGGAGATGGACTAAGGCTGGTTTGAGTCCAGCTATGCCAGGCAGCTGTGAGAGAGCCGGAGAGGAGAATCAGGCATCTGAATGGCAGGCAGAAGGGGGCAGCCTGGCACCACATGTTGTGCCCTTATTTTCCATTAGGCTGGACCCATTGGCCTTTCTCCTTGAGGCGGGATAGTGTGGTTGGTTCTGCTGCCACACAGATTCAGTGCCCAGGGTTCAGTTCTGTGCCAGGGAGCTGCTTGTGTGCGGTTTGCATGGATTACAGGATTTCTGGACACACACACATACACACAGGTTGGGCAGGCCGGCTTTATGCCCTTTAGGGTGAGTGGCAGACTGGCACCACATCGGAGGTTAGATGTTACCTTTACACCCACTCATGACCCTTGACTGGATTACGCAGGTTCACGAATGCCGGTTATGTTAAGAATTCACCTATTTGCATGTATAGCGCCCCTTTGTGGCAAACCCCAACAGGTAAAATGGCCAAGCCATCTGGAGTGCTACCAGGCTCTGTTGACACCCTGCTGATTAGAGCGAGCAGAACCTCCATGAGGGTCTTCTTCCCTGTCACGTCCAATCGGAAAAGAAAGCAGCAAGAAAAGCTAATTTCAGAAAAACGGGAAAGAGGGAAAAACTTTTACCTCCGGGACCACCGGCAGGTTTCGGGTTATGTCCAGCTCAGAATTTATAGCACCTTCTCCCGACTTTGCCCAGCTTTCAAGCAGAACTAGTCACCCAGTACATTGTCAAGGTAAATGGCAGACAAAAGGCGCTATACAGTCCATTATAATAGAAAAGCAATCACACAGGAATCCTTTGGCATCTTTTAAGATAAGCAGCATGACCAAGCAGCAGGGTACAATCACTGAGCACACATTAGGGTTTATATAGCGCCTTTCGACAGACGCGATTCATTACACTGTAGAGCATCGTTCACTTGTAACACAACAAATAGACTTCTGCATCAGAAGTCGCCAAAGAAGCAGTAGGCCCACATGGTGGGCTGCATGTTGAGGAGTGCCGCCACTTATCAGCTCTGGAAGTGCCCATACCGGCTGGCAAGCAGGCGGCTTCTGGTTTGTGTCTGAAGCACATGCAGCGGGCCGCCCCGGACGACAGAGAGCCTCTCTAAAAATAGCCAGAGACGTCCACATGCGACGCCAGCTGTGGTGCCAGGGTACCTGAGAGGACAACGTGGCACCGGACCATTCCTTTCCCAGCAGGTGTGCCACCCTTCTGACTTGTAAGGTGGGATCCACAAAGTAAACAGAAGAGCACCCAGACGACACCCCCCCCCCCCCCATCCACTCAACCACCCAGAGTCCGCTACTAACCTCTCACCCTGATGCTGCAGCAGCCACATTTTGCCAGGACCTTCCGGAACAGATGTTGGCACGCGCAGCCCCTGTGGTGATGCCCTCCTCTCATGTTGTTCCCCAGAGAACGCCGCTGCGGCTCATGGCAGACGCGCTGAAGAGGAGGAGGCGGAGGGCGAGGAGGAGGAGGAAGAGGAGGAGGAGGAAGGTGCCGATAAGTAACAATCCCTCCGAGGCGAGCGCGTGAGACCCAGAAACAAGAGATGCGGCAGGGCGGGTGGGCAGCCGTCCATGCGCGACTGGACTGGGAGAGAAGAGGGAAGGAGGGAGAGGGAGAGGGAGCTGCTGTGCCCGAGCCGCCGCTTCCCTGGTCAAATAACGGGCTCGGAGAGAGAGAGAGAGAGAGGGGGGGGGGGGGGGGGGAGCGCAGAGAGACGGGGTGAGGGGGGCGGAGCCTGGAGACGGGCTGGATGGTTGGCTGTTCTAGCAGTGCGCCCCCCTCCTTCCTCCTGGCTTCTCCCGCTCCCTTCCTCCCTCACTTTCTCACCACACGCGCACACGCGCACACGCTCGGCTCGGTGACAAGCAAGCGGACACCTCGGCCAGCGGGGTCCTGTCGGGAATGGCGTGCGGGCGAGCAAGCGAACGAGCGAGCGAACGACAGCACAGGAGGTGCCGAGGGGGTGGTAGAAACCGAACGAAAATGTCTCCATCTGGAAAAACACTCGCGTTTCGTCATTTTTGTCGACTGGGCACCCCCCCCCCCCCCCCCAAAAAAAAAAAAAAAAAAAAAAAAAACAATCTCCATTTACGGCACGGAGCAAAGAGGACAGAATGACCAAACACATCCCACTCCGCTGGCTGACGTGGGAGAGCCTGGGCAATCCATTAGGTAAGGGGTCTTGGAAGAGGGTCACCTTTACACAGCACAGAAGTCCTGGTCATAGCGTGGCACACATGCTTGGCAGACCCAGAGGCCCAAGCAGAGGGAGTTCACAGTCAGAAGCTCCATTCCCAAGACCCCCACCCCCCCATATAACAACACAGCTTGCCCACCAGCACAGCTGAGAGGAAATCTGCAGAGGACTGCAGTTTAAAGTGCCATCTCACCCAGATGCCACAACAGAGAAGACTTTAGGTGGCCCAACCTGTGGTCAGACCCCTTTTTCTGGTGGGGTAAGTGGCACAATAGTATAGGCTGCAGACACCAAGGTCTGAGATGCAAATTAGGAAGAAAGAAGCTACTTTCAACACTGCCCAGTGTGTCCGCTCAAGAGGCTGTGCCACTTCACTGGCATGGCAAGGAGTCAGTGATCTTGAGGATGGTACATTGTCACCTGCCACACGTTCCTTCAGTCATTCACCCTTTTCTTAAGCAATTATCCGAATGGGAGATGGGCTGGGGTAGGGGCAGAGTAATGGGCACAAGGTCTGAGCCAACTCAGGATGAGATGCTAGGCTATCCCAGGGTGCATTTGTGCACATACACTCATTTATAGACTGCCAGGCTATTGCAGGGCATAGTTGTGCTCATGCAAATGCCCACTGATATAATGGCAGGCTATCACGGGGCACATTTGTGTACATACATTCACTTATAGACTGCCAGGCTATCACAGGGCATAGTTGTGCTTATACAAATGCCCACTGATACAGTATGATGCCAGGCTATCACAGGGTACCTTTGTGTACATACTCACACTCACTTATAGACTGCCAGGCTATCAAAGGACAAAGTAGTGATCATAAAAATGCCCACTGATATAATGCCTGGCTATAACAGGGCACATTCAAGTACCAACCCACACTTACTGATATGGTGACAAGCACCACACATGGTCATACCTGTATTCACTGATCTGGCATCAGGTTATCACAGGGAATACACTAACAGACATACCCACACTCATCAATAGAGTGCCATTCTATTACAGGGCACACTCACGCACAAACCCACACTCACTGATGGAGTGCCAGACTGTCACAGGTGACATTTATGTACATACCCTCATTTACTGAACTGGTGCCAGGTTATTATTGGGTACACTCATGAACATGCCCCCACTCACTGATGTGGTGCCAGGCTATCACAGGGCACACTTGTCCCCTTATGCTGAACCAGTTTAACCATTAAACTGCTTTAGGAATGTGGGAACAAAAGTGGAAAACCTAGAGAAGAACATCCACTGGCATGGGGAGGACATTCTGGCTTCACTCGGGTGGTGACTGGCATTTGAACCCGGGGTCTGGAGATTTTATTATTCTTAATCTGCTTAATTAAAACACAACTTCTGATTTCACTGTGGTATTTGGCTGGTCTGAGTAGCTGAAATGTGGGCTTTGTGGAGACCCCACTGACCCTGAGGGCACAGAGGCAGCGCAGATAACTGACCCTCCACAGATTAGGGCCCACCACACTGAGGAGTAGGGGAGTATGAGTGAGCACACTGGACACTTCAGGGCAAGTGAACTTGTGACTTTTATAGCGCCCCTCAACCAGGGCTTTTGAGACTCAGACTGTTCCCATAAACTGGGCCTTGTGGCCAATGGTGGCTCACCCACTTTAACCCTTTATGTCTTCATTTATAATTTATGGAAAAAGGAAGTTAGGATATAGCGGGTTGGATAATGGATGGATGAATGGATGGAAGAGAACCTTATGGTACTAAGTGTGATTGGGGGGGGGGGGGGGTCCAGTCCAGGCTGGCTCATAGGTTCTTATGGGCAGTAGCTCTGCCAGCCTGGCCTTGAGATTTAGTGCCACTTTCCCTAAAAGGGTATGTGCTTGATAGCAGAAATGAGTGGAAATCTGGCATCAGCTAACTGGGCGCAGCTTTGACAGTAAGATGGCAGTGGGAGGGTGAACCAAGGTGGGTGTGGGGGGTGTTTACTCACAGCTTTAAAGAAGGGTGGCACAAGGCCTGGTGTGACGTAACAGGAAAGCCAACAGGAGACAAACTCAAGTGTAAGGGGGGGGGCAGTGATTCAAAAGAGCCACAAATTAAAGAGGGGCTATTCCTCAGCAAGTCTACAGGGGGCAGCAAAGATCCCCTCTTCCTTCATTCTGTTTCCTTGCCCATTTAAATGAATAAAATGATCAGATGACATGGAAACACAACATAAGGTCACAGGTTATTATTGGAGGAAGTGTATCTACTTCCCAACCAATTAGAACACACATATCCCCACATGTGGACACACCCCCTCATGTGTGAGTTTAGGGCCGCCTGAAACGCCATGACCCAATCACTGATCCTGACAAGCCGAAGTGTATGAGAGGAGGGGGCGTGATGATGTCACTCGGAGCATGACTGTCAGGGAGTGGGCGGTTCTAAGACAGTGGGCGGTGCCAACTTAATCATTCATCCCTCCTCCACCATCACCTGTCACTTCAATGGCTACTTCATGTTAAGCTACACAGCACTTGTGAGTAAACACACACACCACACTATAGGGGGCGCTTTTGAGCCACCTTAGTGCTGTCCAGAGTGACAGAAGATCGTCCTGTTATTTACATACTGGGTGGGAAATGAGTCCTTGTTTACTCGGAGGTAAGAACTGAATCCAGACAGATCAGTCACAGCAATGGCAAGTGTCCCTGTCACTCCCTGTGACAGATTACTGGCATTAGATGATGTCTGTCCTCTTTGTTATGATCTTGTCAGCTGTTCCCACACTGTGGTGACCTGTCAGGCTCCCTGCTGTGGCTCACTAAAGGCATGCTGTGCCACGTAAGGCCCCACCGTTCTGACAGTTTGATGCTTGACTCTGTGCAACATGTGCCAGGCTGCCAGCACATCACCCTGGTATGTCAATGGCTTCTCTTTGTCAGCGTGTGTGGCTCTGAATGGTTTCCTTATGGGTCCTGTGAAAGGCACTATATGTGAATGGCATCCAGCGGTAGATTCACCGGAGACTTTAGCTTCCTACTTGAAAGCTAATTATCATTTATATAGCGCCTTGCTCATTTACACTTGATGTGGAGTCTGTTGATGCAGATGGGTGACATCTGGGTGAGATGCCACAAAGGACCACCGAGAAGCAGCCCCAGCTTATTTTCTTGTTCCTTTTTTCTTTTTCTTCCAAGCCAGCCATAAAACATTTTTATTTGTCACTCGCTGCTTCTGGTTTTGTGAAGCCAAAGGAACGCAGCGGGCGGGGAGAGGCGGGTGCCAAGCGGCCAAAACTGGCGGACTAGGCGCCCGCTGCGGTCAGGCCGAGCCTTGTGATGCGGTCACAAATGAGTGGCACATGGGGACACTGGCCGGCGCGGACTGCTCATTATGGTGAGCCAGAGTGAGAGGCGGGCAGACGACACGGGTACCACCACAGCAGAAGGACAAGTGAAGTGCCAACGTCACGAGTCTAAAGTGACACCTCGAATCACCGAGGCCAGCAGTCACTGGGCGTCAGCCGTGGGCTTGGCAGTGCCCCCTAGGTATCCTCCCTTCTCTTGTGCACTCCTGCTCACTCTATTTGAATTATCCTTCCCTGCCCATCTGTCTTCTCACCCCTCGACTGCCCCCTCACTGCTTTTGTCACTGTCCTCCACTGTCCCCCTCCAATCACACGCTCGCTCTCCTCAGGACCACCTCACCCTCTATTTCTTTACACTCTCATCTCACTCCAGTTACTCTGTGCTGTTACACCACCATTGTCTCTGCTCATCATTCACTCCTCTTGCTCGTCACCCTCGGTTTGTTCCTCTAATCTCTGACGTCTCTGTCACTCTCCTCTCCCTTTCCCCCAGATCTCTGTTTATGCTCCTTCTACCCTCCTCTTACTCAACACCATTGTCTTCACACAAAGCACTCCCCGCGATGGTCTAATCTCACTCCAGTTACCCCGCTATCTCACTCCCTCCACACTTCCTGTACGCCGTTCTCACTGCCCTCCGCACTCCTCTTTCTGGTCACTCTGTTCTTTACACTGTTTTCTCACTCTCCTCATTTTAATACCTCACTCCAGTTACTCCTCACTCCTAAGGTACTCCTCTTTCAGGCCTGTCAGCCTCTCTCCTCAGGCCCCCTCACTCCTCTCTACTCTCACTCTTCACTCCTCTGTTTCTTTACACTTCATGTTCTCATCTCACTTCCGTTTCTCTGCTGCCTCACTCCCGACACACTCCCGCTTCACTCCCTCCACTCTTACCACTCTTATCATTTTTGCTGCCCTCCGCACTCCTCTTTCTGGTCACTCTATTCTTTACACTTTCTTCTCACTCGCCTCAGTTTATATCTCACTCTAGTTACTCTATCCCCTCACTCCTAAAGTGTTCATCGACCTCTCTCTCCTCAGACCCTTTCACTGCCCTCTACTTCATAATTCACTCCTCTTACTTCTCACTCTCTATTTCTTTACACTCCCCACTCACTGTTTTTCTGTTCTTCTCTCACTCCAGTCACTCTGCTCCTCATTCCTAATACACTCTTCTCTCACTTCTCTCTACTTCATACTACACTCCTCCATTTCTACTCCTTCATTCTCACACTCCTCGTGTTTTTAACTCGCTTCAGCTTCTCTGCCGCCTCACTCCTAACTGACTTGTGCGTCACTCCTCTCACTCATTATCCTCTATGTTTTCACTCATGTTTTCTTCTGTCCTTTTGTCACTCCAGTTATTCCAGTCCCCTCAGTCCTAATGCACTCCTCTCACTCTCCCCACCTCATGTTTCACTCCTCTTACTCCTCACTCTCTGTTGCTTTCCCTGTCTTCACACTCTCTCCCTGTTCTTTTCTCACCCTTGTGTAACCTTTGTCACTGCTGTCCACCTCCTGTCACATGTATGTCACTCTTCTTGCTCTTCCTCTCACTTCTTTTGCACTCTCTTTTTGCGTCACCACCTTCTCACTCGCCGTTTTTGGTGTCACTCCTGATGCCAGGGCCTTGCAGTCCTGTGTTGGCTTTATGTTGGTGTCCGTTATCTTCGTGTAAGTCAGCTGCTTTGTGCCGTCGATGTCTCAGTGTCACATGGGGGGCCAGCGGAGTTGAGGGGTGCAGCGGTGATGATCCCTTAGGGTTCACCAAGCAGAACACTAAAGGGTTAAAGGGTCACATGCCAGGGCCATACCATCAAACTGCCCTCTGGTGGCTCCTGGAAGCCAGTAATTAAAGTAGCAGGTGGTCCAGATAGCATCACTGGTGAGATGTCCCTTGAACCTTCTGCGGGTCCTATTGCTTTGAGAATGAGCGATGCCCCTGCCTATGCCCACATCAAAAACAAAATGTAAATCACCTCAGGTGGGCGCTCTGCAACTAAAGGTGTCCATGCCAGGTCTTGTGCCCACAATATTTGGTGAGTAACTTCACCCACCTGTCTTTATCCACCTAATCCAGTTCAACATGAAAGCTGGCATCAGCAGGCACAAGGTGGGCACAGAATATGCACTGTATTTGCAATGATACAGAGAACATTGGCATGACTGTGCCTTGTAAATGATAAAATTTACACAGATCATTCCGGACCACCAGGGTAGCATAAGGGAATCCACCAAAATGGGGCACTGGAATTCTGGCTGCCACAAAGCCCAATCTGAAACCAGAAGTGCGTGCCCAAGGGGACAAACCAGAGAGGAAGACACAAGTGGCATGGATTCAAAAGACCACCCCATTTCACTTATCTTCACTCCAAGAAGGGTTTATTTTATATAGCGCCTTTGAGACCCCTAAATCCAAGACACTTTCCTGTTCCAGATCCACAACATGCTGAGGGGGTTCTGGTGGGCTAGAAGGTCACAACTCATTGGTTTGGAGACCCAGAAGGGCTGCTGGGGGCTCCTTTGTGAGGAGGGGGCCTTTTTGGACCCCAATGATGCCAGGTCTGGGATCAAAGATGATGTGTAGTGTGCCACCCTCCGACTTGCCCATGCCCAATAGTGGCCATGCTATGCATGTCAAGCTCAATGGGAGCAGCTCTGTCATGGCCATGCCAGGAAGGCACCATAGGCATCTTGTGGTTACTCACTGGAGGGGCAGGTGGCAGTGTGCCCCCATTCCCTGGCATTGGGTCTCTGGGACTCTGGAGATTCCAAGCTGTGTGACCAATGGGTGGATTCCATCATGGCAGACAACAAAAATGAGGTCCTGATGATGACTGCCAACCTGTAAGGTGAGCCCTGGAGGCTCTGCCATGTTCAGTTGTGCCACTGTGGTTAACCACAACAGAAATTCTCATTGTAGCAGTGGCACACATCAAAATTGGGGAAAAGTAAAGCAAAGTGACATCTTGAAGGAAGACGACAGCAAACATAGCCCTCCCAGATCAGAGCCCACGACAGAGATGAAGACCCCATGAAGCAGAGTGCAGCATCGCCCAAGGGGTTCTCAGAAAGTGTGCACCCCAAACAACCAGGCACAACTTCACATGGCACAACACGCTTGTGGGAGATGCTAACTGGGCCAGCACCTTGAGCTCAGGGTCACTGACATTGCCCAGGAGGAGGGTGAAGAGGCTGCTGGCTCAGGTGCCCTTTAGAGAGACAAAGTGCAAAAATGGAGGGTATCAGGGTGGAGGCAAATATTTTTTCACAGCACTGTTCTCATTTTCCACCAATTTCTTTAATGTTGGCATGAGGTAGTGACCAAAATGCTGAAAATGAATTTTAAATGCTAACCATTCAAATTTGTGCCAGCACTGCCACCTTCTAAATGCTACAGACAGGCTTGGCATCAGTTGCCCCTTTGGGTCATTGTCATGCCAGCCGGTGTGCCCCACTATTACTAACTCAGAAATGGTTGGCCACAGTCAAAGTATATGTTGAGTGCCAGTCTTCTTCATATATGACACAGAAAAGGCCTCTGCCAGCTGGGTTTTAGGCATTAGGGTGAAGACAGACTAGTTGAGGGCACAGAGGTGTTGGCATCAAACTAAATGGTACAGGGGAACACGAACACAAGACAGGAGGCCCAGAGCAGCAAAGGCAAAACCATGTTGTTAATTAACGGAGCGTCAGGTTAATGTTGCCTGGCAACCAAATATGATGCCTGCTGCAAAGAGGGTGTGGCTTGTTATGAGACGAGAGACTCTACATGGCCGGGGGTCCTCAAGACACAGTGCCCAGTGGGAAGTCTACTGGAGGATGAACAGATTCAGATTCACAAGATAATGACTTTCTGAAAAAAATTGTTAGAACATTCCTTTTGGAGAGCAACTTCCAGATGTCACAGCAGATGGCACTGCCCAATAAAATGCCAGTTGATTTATAAATGAGCTCTGTTCATGTGGAGCATTAAAAGGGTGCCACCTAGTTCTGACATTCTGTAACAGCAGCTAGAGACGTGATAGAACTACCATGCATGAGCACAAGCATACGGCGGTACACAATGACGTCTTTGTGCCAAGCGTACTGACCCATGGCACACATGGCAGTCAATGCTAGACTAAAGTGTTCATGTTCTTGTTGACTATTCTGCCTGCTGTTAAGATAAAGTAACTACACCACCATGGATTGTACTGCATGTGATGCCAACTGGAATTGTCCTCACAGGCAGAAGATGCCTCCTCATAATTGTGCCCAGCAAGTTCGAACTTGTAAAATGAATTTTTCCTTTGTGTGAAGGAGATGATTCATGTAGTGCCATCCCAAGGAGCTTCACAGTTGTCAAGTCTGTGCAACGAGAATGCCACTTGGGGTACATGACGTGCAATGAGTCAGAGATGGGGTCTTTGTTCTTTATATAGCGCCTTTCTATACTGAACACTGCCCCAAAAAGTGTTATAAAGTCTTGAGCACCAATTGAGCAGAAATGGGTGAAGGGGCTGAGTAGGCAGCCTTGTGAGTCTGGGACTGATGCCCCCCAAGCAGGCTAAGGCCACATGTACTGTACATGTACGGAGTATGGAGGTGCCCAACTCAAAGGGCCAATGATCCTGCCAATGTGCCAAGTGGCTTGAGTTTCTAACAGTCAGGGATGTGCATCCGAAAGAGCTGAGGATCTGATGTACACGTCACGCCATGCCAAGACCCTCGAGGTAACAGAGCCAGCGGGAGGCAAGGAGGTCTAAGATACTGCTGGAGTAATAAAGTACCTCCGTCTACAGAGCAATCTGGTATATAGCGCCTTTCACATCATTCTGTTATTATGTGGCACCTATCTATCTATCTATCATATAGCGCCTTTCACATCCATCTATCTATCTATCTATCTATCTATCTATCTATCATATAGCGCCTTTCACATCTATCTATCTATCT
>JANRMT010062791.1:177574113-177597360 GCA_026402145.1 Polypterus bichir lapradei | reverse complement strand
ATCTATCTATCTATCTATCTATCTATCTATCATATAGTGCCTTTCACATCTATCTATCTATCTATCTATCATATAGCGCCTTTCACATCTATCTATCTATCTATCTATCTATCTATCTATTATATAGTGCCTTTCACATCTATCTATCTATCTATCTATCTATCTATCTATCTATCTATCTATCATATAGTGCTTTTCTATCTATCTATATAGTGCCTTTCACAGACATTGTATCCCTCTATTGTATACTGTCTTTCATGTAGCTCCTTTTCAATCTATCTTTTCATTTTTTTATTCGGCTGTTTTCTTCATTCCCTCTTTATCTATCTCATATAGTGCCTTTCGCTTTATCCATCTACTTCTATGCATCTTTTTTATCAGCCTGCTCTTTCCTTCTGTTGCACTCTCTCTTCTACATTGATCTGTCTATCGCATATCACCATTTTTATCTACTTACTGTATATTATATAGTGCCTTTCATAGCTGCTTGTCCATGTCACTGTGAGTTACTTCATTGATTTCTAGAGGGATTTAAAGGAATGTAAATCTGAAGACCCTAAGCACCCCCCCCACCCCGTCCACTTGTATCGATTCCATTTGAGTTTTTTTAAGGGGACACGTCACAATGGAGACAGTTTCGGTTCAAGTAGGAGTCATGCAGAATAGACGGGCACAGGTGTGGGCACAGGTGTGGGCACAGGCAGAGCAACTAGACTTATTCTGGAAATGATGGAAAGGAAGTGAAGACAAACCAAGGAAAGAAAAAAACATAAGGAATACTAGGAACTGATGAGCAGGAGGAGGAGCAGCGGCGAGTAAACAAAATGAATTAAAGGAACGCCATGAAACCAGAACGGGGGGCGTTTATCTGTCGTAGCTGTTTGTTTGTGTATTTACTGGCAGGGCTGGGCGCGCTAACTACACACAACCTAAGGCAGCCTGTGGTGCTCCTCTGTTCAATGGGGGAGCCTCTGCGACATTCGGCACAGATGATTGGCTCAGCAATGAAGATCTGCATCTCAGACCAACCCCCGTTCGGCCTAATACTGCATACTAGGTAAAGGCAGACATCGCCCTCTAGTGGAACAAACGAGAATCGAACGACAGCGATACGGTAGGCACGGAAACGCGTTCTGTTCATGGAGGAGAAGCTTCACTTCTGTCATCAGATCACCCGCTCACTTGTCTTTGTTATTTCAAGGAGACTCCATATAAACTCCAAAGGGCTCCCGCGCATCTGCACGTACCCGGGTTCAAGTTCCTAATTGTTTGCATGGAGTTTACGTGCGTCGTCCTGGTTCACTGCCACTCTTTGATCTCATTAACTCAGAGCGGAGCGCGCGTGCGCGTGTGTGTGAGTGTGTAAATGTATGTTTGTGGGAGTGAGTGTGTAAATGAGTGTGTAAATGTATGTGTGTTCCTTCTGTAGAACGACTGGCACCCCGTCCAGGGTTGGTTCCTGTTCTGCCCGTAGTGCCAGTTCTTGCATTGCTCCCAGCCTGGAGAGTGAAAAGCCGACTGACTGGCGGTCACGTTATATAGCGCCTTTCCAGAGGGAACACCTTGTAGCCCCAGAGCTGAACCTCAGTTTTCATTTAAAAGGAGAGCCAGCAAGTCAGAGCTGTGAAAGGCGCTATATGAAATGAAGTTCGGACTTTGTCGTTTATTTCAGTTATTTGTGTCCAATCCCCGTTGTTAAGCACAGGAATGCGAGTGAAACGCCACAGCTCAACCTGAGAATGGCTGCACAGCGCGGGCTCAAGAGCTCTTTGTTGCATACTGTATAGCGCCTTTCCATAGTAAACACCCGACATGCACCAAACGCCAGGCCAGTCACCTAAGAGACCGCCGAGGTGACGCCCCCCTGATTTTATGTCTCCGACTTACCCAGCTGGGCTCCACTGATTCCAGACACTTTATTTTATAGCGCCTTTCAAGCCACATGCTTTGTTTAAACAAACAAGACCAGCTGACAGGGCAGAGCAGAGGACCAGGCCTGTTCTGTTTGCTCGGATTACAAAGACAGATGTGGGCACGATGGGCATGATGCCATAGCTTAAGCCCCTGGTTCCTACAAATATCAGCTGGTTTCAATGGGGTACAATATTTGTGACACCATGTTTGCTCTGTAGGGCCCAGCCATGCCTAATTTGTGCCCGCTCATATTTCTTTATCATTGTTGTGCCCAAATAACCAGAATGGCCAGCTTTAGTGTAATGGACACAGCCACACTATGGACACACTGTGAACCAGAGCTGCCCGCTGGTGTTGATACCTCATGGGTATAGTTGGCACCGCAACAGTCATATGAGCAAAGCATGGGCACAGCTAAATGAGGGGCACCCCGGGCACTGAAGGGTTTCTTTGAGCAGTTTAGCCTGGCTGACTAATCACAAACTGAGTCACGGCCATCCACACACACACACACACACACACACACACACACACACACACACACTCTGTCCTGGGCATGTGATGTGGTGAGTCACTGGACTCACTTGAGCGGACACCAGCTGGAGGTGAGAAACTGTGCCAAGAACAACGAGTGCTGGAAAACAACAAGGCGCTCATCACTGGCCTGCCGGCCAAAACAAGGCCAACTGTGAAAGAGGAGCAGCCCAGCCCACCCAATGCACCCAAAAAGTGCCCGCTATGAATAACACCCTCCATACTGGTGGGCTTTCAGCTCGACAACCACAACTCTCAGTTTGTCTTTTCATTAATTCAGACAGACACTAGGGGGCGCCAGTAGACTTTGCAGGGTCTATCAGCAGGCAGCGGCATCACAGGTGCCAATCTGCTCAAAGGCCAGGCCCATTTCTACCCTTGGAGAGCACGCTAGGCATGCCAGGGGAAATAAGTGACCCGGTAAGGCAATAGGAGGGACCCAACCCCGCCTAGCAGAGATACCAGGCTTTGAGCTGACTGGCACACCCTGGTGGCAGGACAATGTAGCAGCTGTGCTCATCATCAGGGCATTGAGCTCCCTGCCACCTGGTGCAGGGGGGGCACTAATGAACTACTGGTGTGCTGGTGGTGCTCTGGAGATCTGCTGACTGGCACTCTTCAGCTGTTGGCCAGCTTTCAGCTCACTAAGTTGGCATGCCAGTCTCCATGACTTTTTCCAGGAGTTCAAAAAAAGTGAAGCCTCAGTGGGCAAATGGAGGGGGGCAAGAGCAGAGCCCAACGTGGCCCATGGGGTGATTCTCAGTCACCTGCCACTCTGATAGCAGCTCTTTGGACAGCTTGAGGAAACTTAGTCGCAAACAGGTAGAACATGCCAGAGCCACGCAGATGGCACCCAAGGCTCGAGCACAAAGTCATATAGCGCCTTTCACTGGAAGAAGGCTCCGGAATATGAGCTTTACAACAAGTACGACTGAAAGCAGGGTGTAAAATAAATGGAGGCACTCATCGCAGCCGTCCAGAGGGCACAGTCACTTGCTACATTCAGATGTCACCCAATTTGGGCATCCTACCTTCCTGGGGCAGCATGAGCCCCTCCACTCTGGTGAAGCTCCCGGAGGAATTGAGGAGAACTTGCGACAGGTCCCAGTGCTCCGAATCCTGGCCACTCTCCAGACTGGACGACGTCTCGGTCAGTTCTGAGTCCTCCACGGCCACCTCAGACAGCTGTCAATGGAAGGGCAGAGGGTTAGTGATGGGGACAATGCCAGCTGGGGGCAATGCCACTCTACTCTGCCAACACAAGGGGTCTGAGCCCTGGGGATGCGTCAGAGTACCACTTACAGGAGGACACGTCAGTTAAAGCACTGCTGTGCACCTGAGTTTGGAGTGAGTGTATTATATAGCGCCTTTTACGATGATGTGAACGCAGTGACATTCTTGAAAATGACCCTCAAGGTGAAAGTTGCCACCCGCTTCAGCTGGAGCACCCATATCAAGTCATGTCACCTCACATCGTGCCACTTGATCCTACATCAAATCACATTTGCTGCACTTCATCGTCGTGGTCAGTCAGGTCACCTCATAACACGTCACTTCACTTCTTGTCACCTCGTCACGTCACTAAAGTTCAAGTTTCATGAGTCCCCTTCACATCCTGTCATCACATTACATTTTGTCACTTCACATCATTTCATGTCATGTCATGTCACCTCCTGTCATTTCACTTGACTTCATGTCACTTGTTGTCACCTGCCATGCTTTGACTTCTCGTCCTATCACATCACTTTAAATCATGTCACTACACCTCAGATGGCGTCACAACATTTCACATCACATCATGTCACTCCTGTCACCTCCCTTGACTTCACTTCATATCACACGACTTTATGTCACCTCAGATCACATAACTAAACTTTATATGGTATCGCTGTCCTTCATGTCACCTCACTGGCCATCATTTCAGATGATTTCATGTCACTTCATATGATGCCACTTCAGTTGACGTCATAGGACATCGTGTCCCTTTAGTTCATGTCCTACAACCTCATGTCACATGTCATCAGCAGATTGCATGTCACTTCGCCTCACGTCCTGTCACCTCACTTTCATCTGGCCTGATAACGTGGCCAAACATCATATCACATTGTTATGTCATGTCATTTCATGTCACCTCACTTCATGTTAATTCACATCACGTCACTTCATGTTACGTTGCTTCACTTAATGTCACTTCACATCACTTCCTGTCACCTCAAATCCCTAAACTTCAAGTCACTTTCCTCCCCTTCACCTCAGCTGACATCACGTCACATCATGTCACCTCTCTTCACTTCACTTTATTTCAAATCCCACGATGTCACTTCACTTCGTAGCACTTGTCTTCATGTCACCTCACATCACTTCACATCAAGCCACTTCATTGATCACATTATGTCATGTCATGTTATGTCACCTCATTTCATGTTAATTTTCTTTGCGTCACTTCAGGTCACCTCAGATTACATCACAAAACTTCAAGTCACTTTACCCCACCTCACTTCATCTGACATCACTTCACTTCATGTCACTCCCCACAATGTCACTTCACATCCCATCATGTGACTGTCACCTAGTGAGGGTCTCAGGGCCCAAGCAGAGCTGACCAGACTTGTCTGTCCACCCAGATGGTGGACTGTTGTGACCTTTCATGGTCTCCAGTGGTCCATGTGACGCCTTTGAGAGGCTGAGGGTCCCTCTCACTAGCAGCAGGTGGCACAGCAGTCTCTCTAGTATGGCATTAGGCCTGTCACCTCAGCCACTCGTGCCAGGGCCCTGATGGCCATGGTCAGTGACAATGGGGACGTCACTCAACTTTAAAAGGACTTTATCACGCCCAGTGGACTGCTGCCACGTCACTCATTCGGTGGTCCCTCTCACACTCATGATAATTGATGAACAAGACCCTGCGGGGCACAAAGGGCTCCCCCTCCTATGCACATTCCGCTCTAAGACACCCCAGCGTGTGTGTCGGAGGTCAACAGGATGGGGCACTGCTACCATCAGGTGCCCAAAACTAAATAACCTCTGAGCCTTGGCAGACAACTTGGCACACTTGGCTGAGGCCTTTGGTCACTTAACTCCTGGAGGACCCCCTGAGGTTCACAGGCCTGAGCTGTCTCTGGGTGGTACTGGAAGAAAGGCAGCAACGAGGCCTGAAGGGGGCACCAGTCCATTACAGGACAACAAGACTGTGAGGGTTCACCAGCAAGCCCCATGCCCATCACCACCTTTGGAGGGAGTCTTCAGCAGGTCCACTGAGACTCGATACCCTCCAAGTCCCTGTCCGGGCCTAAGCCTTTGGGGTGGGATTCGGGGGTGGCTGCAGTGCCTTTCTGACATGACTAGAGGGGCCCTTACCCTGTCACCTTTGGGTGTTGCCAGTTTGACCCAACAGGTCCCAGTAAGCACTGGGCTGAAGTACAAGAAACAGAATACTTGGGGCCATGTGGTGGTCCTGGCATTGGAAAGGAGACCCCGATTTAAGAAGAGCCAGTTTTAGGGTGTGATTCCAAAAGGGAAGTTGGCAGAACATAAGGAGACAAAACAGAGGAATCAGCAGCAGGGTGGGATGAGTATATGGCATGGACCAAGGTGGTCCTGGGTAAGGTCAACAAAATAAAGTGGTAACCCTGAGCAACCGAGAAGTGATGAGTGTGTAAAGGCAAAAGTGACAAGGGGGCACCAGCAAGCCACCAAGCTCATGTCCCGTGAGGTCACATCTTCAGCAGCTCCTTATGAGGGCTCCTCTATTGGGGCTTTGCTGCCACCTGCTGTTCTCAATAGGAACTGACTCTGCCCTTAACTCAAGCTGCTGTGTTCTTCGGGCCGCCTGCCCCCTAATGTCACTTACATGGCACACTGAAGTTCACATATGACAACATCTTGGTGGTGATGAGACACCAATGGCCATTCTCCACTGAGATGGTGCCCAGCGCCTCCTGATGCCCGGTGATGCCTGTGTCGACTTACTATACCTCAGTCAGACTGGAGATTTTCCTGCTGGCCTGGACATTGGGGACGGGCTTTGCTCCCCTGATGGAGTGTTGGCCAGAATCTGTAGGAAATCCCAAGGTGGGTGAACACTCTACACTGGACTGAGGGGCACACTTTGACCAGTCCTGTCCACTAGTCACGCTGGCCTCTTGTCTTGGTGACGTCTAGAAAAGGTGAGCCATGCATCCTGGTAAAGCATTACCTTGTCAGTCCCAACAGAAGGGGGCGATACCTCCCAGGACAGTCAGTAATGTTAGCAGAGTGGTCCAATGTGTAAGGCACTATATGAACCAGGTGCTGTGACCGCAATGGCCAAGCTGCCCTCAGTTCGGTGGCAGCACAACAGACAGAAAGGAAGTGGGTTTTCAGTCACTTACAGGCAGTGGGCTTACTCTAAAGATAGCCGGGACCACCATGGGAACGGTTCATTTACGGACCGCCCACCGAGATACGCCTCACCGTGGCTTCAACTCGACGCCAACACAAAGGAAAAGGCCAGCCTGTCACTTTCCAAAACTGCTGAGGGGACAAAACTCCAAGCCTAACACCGAGGACCAGAGGTGTCAAAAATGACAAAGAGTTCACTTTATATAGCGCCTTTCTACAAGCATGCAATCAGTGCCTTGATACTTCTACCTTGAACCGGATTAAGGGTCATGCACGTGACTGGCAGGGTCACACAGGGAGTCTGTGACAGGGACTGGCGTGTTTATATAGCGCCTTTCAGAAACTTTGTGGCTTTACATTCCAGTTATTTCTGTAAAATGAGAATTACCAGGGGAAAGGAGACCACTTTATGTCACCTAGGTGGTCCCTGGCAAAGGCTGGACCTGACCACTAGTCATCTATATAGTGCCTTTCAATCCACAGGTGAACCTTAAAGACATTTATGGGTTTATATGTTTGGGTTTTTGCTTCACCTGAGCAGGTGGTTTGGCTCAACCGTGTCCCAGTAGTGGAGACGCCCCCCCCCCCCCCAACACTGCTGATTCTATATAGCGCCTTTCAGCCGTCAACACACTCTCAGTGTGACATATGGGCTAACGTCACACTGGCTTCAATGTTCCTATAATGTGACAAATGGAAGGTGATAAGGGGTCACATTTTGGGGGGGTGTCACTTGTAGAGTATTCCAATTTTATATAGCGCCTTTCAATCACCCATATAGCCTCAGTGGCATTGATGACATTACACTATCTTTATTTCTAATAGAGACATGGCAAAGAAAGACTTACAGGAATCAGTGGTGACTGAATATAGCGCCTTTCAGTCACCAATATGATCGCAGTGTTATTGATTGGACTTTCCTATTTTTGTATAAGCAATCAGCAGTTTGCCTCCAAACGGGTTCTGACACCATATAGCGCCTTTCAGCCAACGACAGATTCTCGTTGCGATCTGCGAGTTTACACTTCACTTTCTTCCAAAGTTCTACCATATTGGCAGTAGCAGGTGAAAAAGACAACTGGGGAGTAAAAAAGACAGCTGGTGAGTCTATATAGCGCCTTTCAATTAAGAAAATGGCCATTTGGGATATGTCGACCACTCGGGGGCTGGTTTTAATGTTACATCGGGGGTAGCAACCCTTCTTCTTTGACACTTTGAATACTTATTAGGGGCTTAGCCCACCCTGTTAAAGGCATTACATAGTGTTTGGGGGTCCCTGTTGGATTATTCTGTCTGGGGCTGTGCTCCCCACCCTTAGAGTCATCCATGCATATCAGGTATTATAATAGAAGGTGGGGAGGGAGGGTGGTGGGCTAGTGAAGGGCTGGATAGCAGACATCATATGAAGGATGGGGGGGGTTATGTCAGAAGATCAGGTGCTGATACCCCCCTACGCCCCCCACCAAGGACACCACTTGGTGACGCCCATATCAAAATTCACGTGGAACCGCCCACAGAGCCATCTCTTATTGGCACTTCGACTGGCGCTCCTGTCAGCTTCAAAGGTGCTACAGCGCCACCTAGTGTTTAACTGTTTGTTTGTTTTTTTTAATTCATTTAACAGTCAAGAAACGGGTGTCCTCTTGGTGACTCAACACGTCGCTGTGACCAGTGTGAGTGTGTGGACCCTTGCGGGAGAGGAGAGTCAAGAGGTGACTCTGTATAGCACCTTTCAATCTACCAAGGGTTTGCATTTGTTTAAGTGTTTCTACAATGTGAGCAGAGACAGGTGAAGAAGACCCACTCGGGGTCACACAGGGGGTCAGCAGCAGGGACTAAACATTAAAACTGCAGCTTCAATATAGCGCCTTTTATTCAACAGTATAATCATCAATGGGGTTAACATTACGTTTGTTTCTAAATTTCTACATGAAAAAAATGGGGTATTCAGACTGGCACAGCAGGTCATTGGCAGGGAATGAACTTCAATGTTAGCGGTTCTATATAGCGCCTTTTATTCAGCAGTATAATCATGAATGGGGTTAGCATTACATTTGCTTCTACATTTCTGAAAATAAAAAGGGGCATTCAGACTGGCACAACAGGCCATTGGCAGGGAATGAACTTCAGCAGCAGCGGTTCAATATGGCGCCTTACAATCTATAACATGGTCTCAATGCCAATATATTTGTTTCCATACTTCCACAGTATGAACAGAGAGTGAGTGAGGGAAGAGGAGGCACAAGGGTTCAGATTGGGATTACTAGCAGGGTCTTAACATAACTGGTGCTTCTATATAGCGCCTTTCAGCCTGTATGTCATCTCAATATTATTTATGGTTCAGCATGGCATTTGTTTCTAAATTTCACAGAAATAAATAGGCTGAATGATCCTAAGCACTACTGATTCTATATAGCGCCTTTCACTTAACTCTTTAACCTCAATATTACTTACGGGTTTGTATTTGTTTAAGCGTTTCTACAATGTGAGAAGAGGCAGGTGAAGAAGACCCACTTGGGGTCACACAGGGGGTCAGCAGCAGGGACTAAACATTAAAACTGGAGCTTCAATATAGCGCCTTTTATTCAACAGTATAATCATGAATGGGGTTAACATTACGTTTGTTTCTAAATTTCTACATAACAAAATGGGGTATTCAGACTGGCACAGCAGGTCATTGGCAGGGAATGAACTTCAATGGTAGCGGTTCTATATAGCACCTTTCAGTTAACAGTCTAATCTCAGTGTAATTTATATGTTTATATTATATTTGTTTCCACAGTTCTACTATTCAGGCTCACCTGATAGGGCATTGGCAGTAAATGAACTTCAGCTTTATATAGCGCCTTTCAACCTGTAACATGGTCTCAATGCCATTATATTGTTTCCACACTTCTACAATATGAGCAGAGGAAGGTGAAGAGGAGGCACTCGGGGTCACACAGGGGGTCAGCAGCAGGGATTAAGCATTAAAACTGGTGCTTCAATATAGCGCCTTTCATTCAACAGTATAATCATGAATGGGTTTAACATTACGTTTGTTTCTAAATTTCTGCATGAAAAAAATGGGGCATTCAGACTGGCACGACAGGCCATTGGCAGAGAATGAACTTCAGCAGTAGCGGTTCTATATAGAGCCTTACAATCTATAACATGGTCTCAATGCCATTATATTTGTTTCCACACTCCTCCAGTTTGAACAGAGACGGGTGAAGAGGCGGCACTCGGGGTCAGATTGGCAGGGACTTCATTATAACTGGTGCTTCAATATAGTGCCTTTCAGCCAGTTATGTCTTCTCAATATTTTTTATGGTTCAACATGGTATTTGTTTCTAAATTATACAGAAATAAATAGGCTGAATGACCTGAAACACTAATGATTCTATATAGCGCCTTTCACTTAACTCTTTATCCTCCAGATTACTTACAGGTTTGTATTTGTTAAAGCGTTTCTACAATGTGAGCAGAGGCATGTAAAGAAGACGCACTCAGGGTCACACAGGGGGCTCAGTGGCAGGGAATGATCTTCATTCTATATGGCGCCTTTCAACTCACTGTATACCCCCAAGGTGTTTGATGAGTTTACATTGCAGTAGTGCGAGGGGCTCACATCCATTGTCACCCATGTTGTCCCGTTCTATATAGCGCCTTTCAGTGAAGTCCACGATGGCCTCAATTGTTTCCGCAAGGTGATGAAGTGGCAGGATATCAAGCTTCTCGTCATCTCCATCTGTGGTGCCAACATTTCAGATCATTCAGGAGGTCCTTCAGCACTCAGTCAAACCAGTAAGGCAGGGCTTTGAAATCCCAGAGATCCCAGTAAAGATTCCAGGTGGATCGGCTCCTTGCGCTTCATTCGTAAACAGCCTCTCATTATTTATGGTGGGATATGAAGAAAGACCCTCTGCCTCCATCGGATTGTTTGCTTAGAAGACCTCACTGAGCGATTCAAGGCAGTTGGAAGGAAATGTAAAAGGCGCTATATACTGCAAAAAATAGACAGGGAAGGTGAAGTTTGGGAACCAAAGTGGGCTCGCCGCTCAGACACGTGGCAGGGTGACAGGACCTTCCTAAAACCAGGGAATGCTGCCCACCTGTAGCACCACAGACTGGCATTAGTGCACTGGCATCGACTGAGTGGCACTGAGGTGCGGAGCCAGCAGCCAAACCGGACTGCCCATCTCAAACTCCAACCAGTGGGTGCAATGTGGGCACATCTGCATTTTAAAGCACCTTCAGGTGGTCTTCACTATGGAAAGGCGCTATATCAAGTAAGTTTCACAGCAGGGTACCCCCAAGAGACCCAAGGCTGGCAGTTTAATCCTCTTCTGAACCTGTAGGCGCAGTACTGGGCACAAACACTAGGGGGCTCTCTGCAGTCTTAATGTATACAGTATATATACACACACACACACACACACACACACGTGGGTTCTCTGATGACCATGCATCCTGCCCTGCCTTGTGCCCAGTGCTGCCAGCTTAACCTCTGCCCCACAGCGACCCTAAAAAATATTTTATTGGTTTGTTTGGACCCCCCCAAAAATCCCCGTGTTGAGTCCTCGGCTCTTTTAGGTCAACATTGTGCAGCAGTGTGGCCCCCTAGTGGCCGACATATTGGCATGTGGCCAATTAATCAGCCCTAGTGTGACCCTGAAATCAAGAGTGTGACACCCCTGGGGTCATGTGCCCTATTGAAAGGCACTATACACCTCCAAAATGGTGACCAGTGTGACCCTGAGTACAGCATCACACCTACTGGGGCCCACAGTGTAGAAGTTTATGGCACATGGTGAGCACTTTATGGTGATGGAGACAATAGGAAGGCGCTATTTAAAGTGACAACTTCAGTCACCCTCTGTGTCCTCAAGGAAGTCAGTACAGCGCCAGTGCTCACAACATACAAATAAGAATATTTGTGTAAAATGAAAGGCGCTATATAACATGACTAGCACACTCGCCGCTTCACCTGCTGGGGTTCAAGTGGTGGGAATATCGAAGAAACTGCAGACCACTTGGAATGATGAGGAGTCAAAGGAAAGGCGCTATATAACATGACAAGGTCAGCATTTCAGTCACTTTGTGTCACCCGCAAGTCCTCACAGAACTGAAGTACCTTAGAAGGCGTTGATCACCGAAAGGCGCTATATAAAACAAAAAACGTAGGGCTTCAAAGTGCTCCAGCATCACTCTGTGTGACACCCAGGCATTCAAATATTCCCATCAGACCCCTTGAGTGTTAATAAGTGAAAGGCGCTATAAAGTATGACACGCTCAGCAGTCCAATCCCCCCGTCTGACCCCTCAAATAGTCACAGTATTGAAACATTCCTGTTGCGTAACTTGCAAGGGTGTCGATCACTGAAAGGCGCTATATAACATTATAAGGTCAGCAGCTCAACCACCCAAGTGCTGGCAGTGCTGAAATATTTCTGTCAAACACCTTGGGCATTAACAACTGAAAGGCGCTATATAACATGATAAGGCGAGCGGTTTTCATCACTCTTTGTAGGCTCAGGTGCTCACAGTCCTGACATTTTCCTGTCAGATACAGTTGGGGGAATTTAACCACTGAAAGGCGCTATATAACAAACAAGACCAGCAATCCAGCATGCATCACTCTGTGTGAGCACCCCAGGTGCTGACAGTGCTAAAATACTCCATCAATCACCTTGGGTGTTAACAACTGAAAGGCGCTATATAACGTGACAAGGTGCTGTGTGACCCCCCCAAGTGCTCACGGTACTGTCAGACGCATTGAAGGGGGGGGGGGTTAACCACTGAAAGGCGAAGTATAACGGGACAAGGTGCTGTGTGACCCTGTGAGACCACCAAGTGCTCACAGTACTGTCAAACACATTATAAGTGGTGGTGGGGGGGAACAACCATTAGAAGGCGCTATATAACATGACAGGGTGCTGTGTGACCCTGTGAGACCCCCAAGTGCTCACAGTACTGTCAGACACATTATAAGTGGTGGGGGGGGGACAACAATTGAAAGGCGCTATATAACAGGACAAGGTACTGTGTAACCCTGTGAGACCCCCAAGTGCTTACAGTACTGTCAGACGCATTGAAGGGGGGGGGGGGGGGGTGGTTAACCACTGAAAGGCGCTGTATAACGGGACAAGGTGCTGTGTAACCCTGTGAGACCCCCAAGTGCTCACAGTACTGTCAAAAACATTATAAGTGGTGAGTGGGGAGGAACAACCATTGGAAGGCGCTATATAACATGACAAGGTGCTGTGTGACCCCCCCGAGTGCTTACAGTACTGTCAGAAGCATTGAAGGGGGGGCGGTTAACCACTGAAAGGCGCTGTATAACGGGACAAGGTCCTTAATGACCTCTCAAGTGCTCGAAGGATTACAATGTTCCCGTCAAGTGCCTTCCAAGGGTGTTAGCCCCTAAAAGGCGCTATATAAAGTGAGCTTTAGACCACCTTAGCATTCAAACTGCTGAGTTAATCCTCTGAAGGACGCTAATCCCTGAAAGGCGCTATATAACAGGACGAGGTCACCCGTGTAGAGATCTGTAAATCAGATCCATGGGTCTCCGCCCTCACCCCTGGCCCCTTCATTCCCCCTTTAAGCCCCCCATTCACTTTCCGTGCACTGCGCCACAGGGAAGCCCCTCCAAGTGCTTGGACTCCGGAACCCCCAACAGTATCAGCCTTCCTTGAGAAGCTCAGCGTCAAGTCAACCCAGCATGTGGAGTCCATCTGGTGAGCTAGTGCGCCTATCGGGGGTCCACACCACTGAGCTGCTGCGCCCGTCAAATCGAAAGCAGCTGCTGCTCCTCCGTGCCACTCCGTCGCCATTCCCAGGCATCGAATTTCACTGCGGGAATTGTGCGCCGTCCCGCATTCTTCGTCTCCGCGGATATTTTTAACTATCGACTGCAACTCCCTTCGACCCCAACGCGCGCGCGACCCTCTGGGATGTTTGTTCTACCTGCTAGTCGCTCGGGGGGGGGGGGCGTTCGTCATGTCGCTGGATGAAGTTTTTATTTAACCCTTTGAAGGCAAGGAGTCAAAAGAAACCTCCCATGCTTAAATGTCGCTCCGGCAGTGTACCCAATTATAGCGCCTTTCATGCATTAGTATAAAATGGCGACAGGGCTCGACTTTTGGAAGCGGTCACGCAAACTTTATTTTATATAGCGCCTTCGTACGTCCTCAGCCTGCTTTAATACACTATGACACGATCACGCTGTGTGCCCCCGGGGGCCCCCTCAGGTGCCCACAGTACCAATAGCAATGAACAGCATTCAGAGTGGTCATCAGGGTAAAGCTGGCACTGTATCATTAAATCTGATTTAGTCGTCGGGTGAATAGAGTGGCGTGCAGCAGCGCCCCCTGCCTTGCACTAAATGCACCACAATACTGCTGACCCCACCCTGGACGGGATGCCAGTTTATAGAGCGCTATTCTAACTTGACGTACAGGTGTCGCTCCTCTGCCGGCAGAAATGAAACTTGTGATGTTTGCCTTTATTTTATATAGCGCCTTTCCTGGTGAGCATCATTTGTTTCCTCCCCAGGGTGTCAGTGCTGCCACCTTTTGCTTTAGACTGGCTGGAATTTTGGCCACAAGAGCGAGCACAGGGACAAGGTGGCTTGAGGAGTGTAACACATGCAGCCCACTAGGTGGCGCCTGTTTCGTTAATTCAGCTCATAAGGAATTGGCAGGCTGGTAAGTAAGCATTGGGAATGGATTGTATGGCTGCATGTCTCTGGGCTGCCAGTGAGATCCTGCCCCCCCACAGAGGGAGCCAAGCACACCCTGGCAGAACATGCCACCCAACTGTATATCACTAATGAAAGATGATACCGAGGGTGGCCACAAGGTGTCAAATGAAGACAGATTTTTGGAGGCCACTGAGGTCCAAGGTTCAGATCTCATGCCATGTTGCTGTCTGTGTGGTGTCCGTATGTTCTTCCCGTGCACCTTTTCTCCATGTGCTCAGATTTATGGGCCTGCATAGGCCATGAGTGGGCTCTGTGATGGAGGGGCACCCCGTCCAGTGATTGTTCATGCCTGACAGTCAGACTGCCTTAATGTGTTTTTTTGGATTATTTCTGACTAGCAGGTGCCAAGCAGTGCCCACCTCTCACTTCATTAACCATTAAGCCCCCTTTCAATATAATCTGTTCCCACTGCTTCCTGACTAACAGTTCTATATGGGTAAGAATGATAAGAATAAAAGAAACAGGTGCCGCCTAATGGACCATATGTGTTACACTCCTCATGCCGCCCTGTCCTTGGCTGGTGTGACCCCCCCCTAGTGGCCAAGTCCCTACATTTTAAAGCACAAGGCAATTGCATTGACTCTCCTGGGAAGAAACAAATGGTGATCACTAGGAAAGGCGCTATATGGAATTCAGCAAAAAGTCACAAGATCAGTTTCCACCCAGGGAGGCGCTATAGCTTTAAATCAGGTTTGAAATGTCACTTGCTATGGAAAGGCACTTTATAAACTCATTCAGTTCAGTATGTGACGATGTAAAGCCCACTTGTGCAAGTCCTTGGCATGAAGTTCACTAGGAAAGGCTCTATATGAAGATGACAAAACACAGGGCCACTAGTGACTCCAGCTGTGATCCTGAGCAGGTCACCTCATAAACCAATGCCTACTGTCCTACTCATGTTACATACAGATGGAAAGGCGCTATATAAAGTAAGCAATTAAAGCCACAAGTGTCATTTCCACCAGTGGAGGTGCAATAGATTCAAGTCTGACATGTCACTCACTTTGGAAAGGCGCTTTATAAACTCCTAAGGCATCAGGTTCAGTCTGTAAAGATGGGAAGCCCACCTGTCAAAGTTCTTGGGATGTGACTCAATAGGAAAGGTGCTATATTAGGATGACAAAACACAGGGCTTTGTGATCTTGAGCAGGTCACCTCTCAAGCCAGTGACAATTGTCCTGCACATGTAAGGCACAATTGCTAAGGTGCTATATAAAGAGGGTCACATTCAGGGTCACAGGTTCAGTTCCCACTACTGACACCTTGTAAGACCGTCAGCAGGTCACCTCACAAACCAATGCCTACCGTCCTATTCATGGAACACACAGATGGAAAGGCGCTATATAAAGTAAGTAAAAAGTCACAAGTGCCATTTCCACCCATGGAGGTGCCATTAATTCAAGTCTGATATGTCACTCTCGCTGTGGAAAGGCGCTTTATAAACTCCTTAGGCATCAAGTTCAGTCTGTAAAGTCCTTAATAATAATAATAATAATAATACATGTTATTTATATTGCGCATCATATTTAACAATCTCAAAGTGCTACAAAATAATCTATAGAAATAATTTAACAAAATGCCTTTCTAAAAAGATAAGTTTTTAGATTTCGTTTAAAAGCATCAGTTGACTGTCGGTCAGTCCTTGGGATGTGGCGCACTAGGAAAGGTGCTATAAGGCACAGGAGCAGAGTTGGTAAGGTGCCATATACAGATGGTCAAATTCAGGGTCATTAGTCCAATACCCACTGGTGGCACCAGGTAAGTTCTAGCGCAGGCCACCTAATAAGCCAATCAGTAAGGCGCTATATAAAGTCAGTCCTCTGCTCTTACTCCACCCCAGAAATATGCCAACTATTACACTCTACCTGAGTGCCAGCTCTTGTCACATTAGTTAAACCCCCCAGTGTGCCAATCGGGGGCACTGATATCTCCTCCCAACATTACATGATAAAACAAGCACACATATTACCCATACCATAGGCTACCCTGGGCAACCTGGGCATGGCGTTCACTTCATCGATTTGTCATTTCTGCACAAAGATGTGCTCTGTATCCCAGTGGCGCCCCGTTGGCTGGTGACCACATTCTTTCTGTGCCACCTTACCACAGCATCTCCCATGTGCTGCCCTTTGCCCGGGCACATTCTCCTCAGCTTTCAATGCTTGCATTTTTTGAGTCCCCTTATTCCAATAATCTGTGACCAGATGGCATTGTAAAGCTCTGACTGTGAAAGGCGCTATATGGAGCTTGATTTAAAACATGGTAATGCCCTACACTGAGTGAGGTCATTTTTGCCCATTTTTTACTGCAGTGTGCACTCGTTTATTTTACCAGAGTGTGGCACAATCTAAGGCAGGTAAAGGAGGTCTGGTTGGCATCTACTCTTTCACCAGTCACCCCAACCTAGGCCTGCTGCCATGCACTTTGGGCACCTTATGACAAATAAGGAGCACAGCAGCCACCACTACAAGTGTGAAGTGCCACCCCATTTGCCCAGGTGGATGCCGTCTAAAGCTGGCCTCCAATGGATAAGTCTGCACCACCGTATCCATCCACTTACCCACTGCTGACCGGGCAGCGCGAAGGAGCTGAGGATGTCCGCCATGGCGCCCAGCATCTGATCGGTGCGCCCCGAGTTTTTGGGTAGCGCCTTCATGGTCTCTTCTATCGGCCCCTCGTCCTCCTTGCTTTTTTTTTTTTTCTTCTTTCTTTTTTGTCCCCACTCAGTTCCTTCCCCAGTCGCCAGTGTGTGGCATCTTCCGAAAAGTCCAAGAGCCAGTGGCAGGGCAGCCCTCCCTGGAAGGAGTCCAATCTTGAGGGTCCGAGCGCCTGGGCTCCCCTTGGCCTGTGGAACGTCACCAGCTGACTCAAGCGGCAAAGTATGCGGGCAGAGTTGCGAGAAGCCGCTACGCCCCTGTGTCCAGAGTGCGCTCGCCGCCTGTGATTGGCTGACCGCTGTGGGCCCTCCCCCTGCTCCTGCTCACCCCTCCCCCTTCACTGTCGCCTTCGAGTTTCTTTTTTTTTTTTTTTCCTTTCCAGACTGTTTTTCTCTCCATCTGTAGGCCCACCGTGTCTGAATGCTGTCCGGCCCCCCTTACCTCCCACTAACCCCCCCCCCCATGCCTTCTTCAGATTTACATCTGACTAAAGAAGGGATTTTAATGTTTGGCCTTTCTACAGGCAGGTCTCTGACCCTTGAGTCCACTGGGGGCCACCCTTCGGCTCAGTGTCAAAGGGGGGTCCCATGACGACATAAGTTGAGACTGAACAAGCTTGGGTGGGACTCGCCTGCTGACGCCTAAATATGGATGTGAGACTGGAGAAGCCAGTGCTTCCCAGCTCGCTTGAGCAAAGAGACAAAACAGACACACTGGGCTCTGCCAACCCCATGCCACCCACAATGCTGTAGCCCGGGCAGAATTCTCAATGCTTGGCATCCTTGTGCAAATGCTGAGAAAGAATCTGAAGTCAGACCACCCTCCCCCAACCCCCCACCTTCATGGTTCCTTAAAAGGACGTGGGCACCTCAGCTTAGCAGCACATTAGGGCTTCAGTCTAAGTGGGTCGCTAGAAGACCACCAGGCCATGATACATGGTCCCCCAGAGCCACTTGGCTTTCACTTGCAGCCCACTCTGATTTATGACCCCACCAGTGAGGCCCAGAAGTTGGGGCCCATCAGAGCAGGCATCTGAACAGCAGGCAGTTAGCATTTAACATGGGCTGCTAGAGCTCAGCTCCCCCTGGTGGCCACTCTAAAGCTGCAGACCACCTCCAGCCCCTCAATGAGCTTCACAAACTGGACTGGCCACTCTTGTGGCTTTATGCAAATGTAATCTTTGAGGACTAAAATCACAAGAACGATCAACATGGCCGCTGGGCAGTCCCCAGATGTCACTAGATAGATGTCACCTCCTGGGCTTCACTTAACCCCTGTGCTATGGCCACATGCCAGGAAAGACAAAACGTAGAAGTGGCACCTCATGGAAATGAAGTCAGCTGAGTGGAACTGCAGTGCGCCGTGCCTGTGATGTCAACCAGATCACGCTTTCACTCAGGCGTCCATTCCAATAACGTACCTTGCATTTCTCATTCCAACAGTTGGCGCACCATCTCTACAAGATAATTGTAGCATTGTGGTAGCTCAACTGTTTGTTACGGCTTTATAGTGCCTTACAGGTATGGCTTTATCTGCATGCGGAAAGCTGCCTTAAGCAAAATGAGACTTCAGTTTAGCTGCTATATAGCGCCTTACAGGTATGGCTTTATCCATATGAGGACAGCTGCCTTATGCAAAAAGAGACTTGAGAATAGCAAATTTATAGCGCCTTATGGGTATGGCTTTATCCCTATGTGGATAGCTGACTTAATCAAAATGAGACTTCTGTATAGCTGCTTTATAGCGCCTTACAGGTATAGCCTTATCAATATATGGATTGCCGACTTAAACAAAATGAGATTCCAGAATTGCTGATTTTGTACCCACATCTGCCTTAAGCAAAATGAGACTTTACTATACTTGTTTAATGACACCTTATATGCACAGCTGCTAAATGAAAATTCTGCATGCTGAGTTCTCTGGGGGTGACGTGTTAAAGGACTGGTGAGGAGGCTTTCTGAGTCCCAATAACCTGGAGCACTGTGCAGTCAGAGATAGGCTGGGTCAGTACAGCTGATGTGACTGTCACAGCCTCGTAAGAAATGAGTGACATCACTAGGGTGCCCTTATACTGACATTGGCAAGTGAGCATTTAACACGGCCTGCTGGGGCTGAGCTCCCCCTGGTGGTCACTCTAAAAGCTACATACTATCCCCAGTCTCTCTATAGGTGAAACAGACCAGGCTTCATGTAAATGTATTCTTTGAGGACTGAAATCACAAGAACAAAAATGTGGCGGCTGTCCGGTTGCTGTATCTCTGTCATTCCAACAGATGGCATATCAAAAACATTTGTAGTAATAAAATGCATAGCATTCTTCACTCCAACAGATGGTGCATCACAAACATTAATTCTGCTTTAATAAATCTCATACCAAATGGCATACACCAAAGACAAATGTATTGCATTTGCCATTTCAACAGATGATTCATCACATGCATTAACAGTGCTTTTACAAATCCCATACCAAATTGCATACAGCAGAGACATATGTATTACCTCTATCACTCCAACAGATGGTGCATCACAAACTTTACTAGCACTGCTTTAACAAATCCCATACCGAATGGTATATAACAGAGCCATTTGCATTGCATTTGTCATTCCAATAGGTGGAGTATCACAAACATGTGAAGTAATAAAATGTATTGCATTTGTCATTCCAACAAATGGCACATCATAAACTCTTAACACTGCTTTAATGAATTTCATAACAAATGACATATTGTAGAGGCGTATGTATTGCATTTGTCATTCCAATAGATGGTGCATTACAAACATTACCACTACATTTATAACTCCCATAAAAATGGCACATAGAAGTATTGAATCTGTCATTCTACCAGACAACACACCACAAACATTAACACTGTTTCTATAAATCCCATATCAAATAGCATATAACAAGACATGTGCTGCATTTGTCATTTCAACAGATGGTGCATCACAAACATTAACGGTGTTTTTACAAATTCCATACCTAAAAGGCATATAGCCAAGACATGTGCATTATATTTGTTATTTCAACAGGTGGTGCTTCAAACACAGATTTTACAAATCCCATACCAAATGGTACATAACTGAGCCATTTGTATTGCATTTGTCATTCCAACAAATGACACATCACAAACATTTATAGTAATAATGCATTGCATTTGTCATTCCAACAGATGGCACATCACAAACGTGTAGTAATAAAATTATTGCATTTGTCATTCCAACAGATGGCACATCACAAACATGTGTAGTAATAAAATTATTGCATTTGTCATTCCAATAGATGGCACATCACAAACATGTGTAGTAATAAAATTATTGCATTTATCATTCCAACAGATGGCACATCACAAATATGTGTAGTAAGAAAATTATTGCATTTGTCATTCCAACAGATGGCACATTACAAACATTTGTAGTAATGCATGCTTTGTCGATAAATGTTTTTGTTGCACCATCTGGTGGAATGACAAATGCTGGGCATTTTATTACTACATACTTTATAAAACGCCAATACTTTATAAAAAATTCCAATAGGTGGTGCACTGCAAACGTTAATGTTGAGGTTTATGTTGACTATTTAGATTTCAATGTGTCTTAGGGTTAGGGTTAGCACAGTTAGTTTAAAATGTAATGTCAGGTTAAAAATCAAAAGCAAACCTTTAGTTATATTAAATGTGAAATCAAGAATGGTGGATGCCAGCTACTTCTGTCAAGTTTCAACTTGATATTATTTTTTAATAGTGGAGGTGTATCAGTGTTCTTGGCTAGTTTAACTCACTGAGCATATTATTCAGAAGACCCACACGCCTGCTTATCCCTGCCATTAGCTAATCAGCCAATCACGTGGCAGCAGTGCAATGCCTAAAATCCTGTCAGTACAGGTAAGGAGCTTCAGTTCATGTTCACCTCAAACACCAGAATAGGGGACAGTGAGAGCTCCAAGATTTGGACCAACCGTGGCATAAGTGTTGGTGCCAGACAGACTGGTTTCAAAATTCCTGTAACTGTAAGTGTGGTGAGCACAAAGAATGCACATCATAATGAACCTCATCATGTGGCAGATGGGCTACAAAAGCAGAAGACCCCCATTCCCCCATTGAGTTCCACAGTTGTTAGCCAAGAACAGAAAGCTGAGGCAGCAGCGGGTACAGACTGACCAAACCTGGACAGGTGATGCCTGGTCTCACTATCTGATGGAGCACACAGATGGTAGGCATCCACACATCCAGCCTCCCTAATGTCCACAGTCCAGGCTGGTGGTGGTGGTGTCATGTTGTGCAGAGTGCTCCCTTGGCATAATTTGGTCTCATTAATCCCAATCAGTCATCACTTGAATGCCACCGCTTATCTGAGTATTGTTGCTGGCGGTGTGCATCCCCTCATGGTCACAAGTGACCCGTGTACTTCCAGCCTGACAACACGCCATGTCACAGAGCAAACTGGCATCATGAACATGACAAACGAGTTCAGAGGTCTTCAGTGGGCCTCTCTGGAGATGAATGCCCAGCAGACAAATCTGCAGACACCATCTGAACCTCAAGGAGATGTTTACAAAACTCTGGTGGACTTCAAGAACTGAGGCTGTTTGGAAAAGAGAAAGGGGTCCTGCCCAGAATCTGTTATGGTGGTTCTAACAATGTCGATACCAAATGCACTTTGCTTTGTGATGCCAACCTCCCGTGCCCACCGTTCTGGTTTCTTCTTTTCAGTTCTCTGAGGCTGCCAGCCGTGTGTCCATACCTGCCCCCACACCCCATCCACTGCCAGCCCTTATGTTGGCGGATTGAGCACTCGTGTGGTGTGATCAGCAGGATTGACAGAGCAGGGAGGATTTAAAGGCTGTTATGTGACACTCTTTGATGTCACCATGCAAGTCGACTCCCACTGCTGAACAGAATAACCAAGCTGGAAGTTAGGGTCTGACCCCAGGGTGAAAGGCGCTATATCACAAGAGCTGTTTCTTCTTCTGCTGCTGCCACCTGAATGGACCGCCTGCCCGTCCTCATCTGCGGTGGCCGCTGCTCAGGCTCCATGCTGATGTCCCCTGTCACTCTCCAGTGGGGCTGTGTGTGTCTTGACCTCGCGTCACTCCTTGGCAGCTCAGCACAGTTAATCCCTGATCTCGTTAACTTCCCTGCTCTTTATTTATGGCCTTCTTTGGCTATTTTTAACAGCCACAGTCTTTTTACATAAACCTGAAGGGTCCTGCTGCTCCGCTTGTTTGGTGGGCTTCTTTGTTAAGGATTCCAACTAACACCCCAAGTGTGGCAGCAGTGCGGGTGACAGAGAGGCTCCCCTCTCTGGTTTGGGGACTTTCAGAATGTATACTGGTGCCATCTGCTGGCCAAACCGTGGAATTACCAGCCACTCCTAGCAGGCAGGCTCAGTCCTCTCTACCATGGACATCTAAGCTTCTTCTTCTTCATTTTCTTCTTTTTCTTCTTCATCCTTTTCTTCTTCTTCTTCTTCATTCTCTTCTTCTTTTCTTCTTTTTCTTTTTCATCCTCCTCTTCTTCTTCATTTTCTTCTTCTTATTTTTCTCCTTCTTCATTTTCTGCTTCTTATTATTTTTCTTCTTCTTCTTCCTCTTCTTCTTTTCTTCTTCCACTTCTTTTTCTTCTTCCTCTTCTTCTATTTCTTCCTTTTCTTCTTCTTCTTCCTGTTCTTTTTCCTCTTCTTTTCTTTTTCTTGCTCTTCTCCCTCCTCTTCTTATTCTTCCTCATTTATTTCTTCTTCTTCCTCTTGTTCTTATTATTATTCTTGATTTTCTTCTTCTTCTTCTCTTTCTTCTTCCTCTTCCTCTTTTTTCTTCTTCCTCTTCTTTTTCTTTTTTCTCTTCTTCTGTTTCTTCTTTTTCTTCTTCTTCCCCTTCTTTTTCTTCTTCTTTTTTCTTCTTCTTACTCTTTTTCTTCTTCATCTTCTTCTACTTCCCCTTTTTCTTCTTTTTGTTCTTCTTCCTCTTTTTCTTTTTCTTCATCTTCCTCTTCTTCTTTTTCTTCTTCCTCTTATTCTATTT
>JANRMT010062791.1:177557851-177569655 GCA_026402145.1 Polypterus bichir lapradei | reverse complement strand
CCAATGAGCCTGTCCTGCATGTCGTTAGATGTGCTTCATAATGGTGTCAGCCTTATAATTAAATATATAGTATACAGTTCAATGGTGAGTGGAGTAGGAGTGGGTTCAAATCCCACTGCTGACACAAGTGCACCCCTGAGGATGTCCTAAATGCTGTTAGTGGTGTCAACCTTATAATTACGAATATATTATATACTTCAATTCATTTCTATCTGTCTCTTTAGGCTGTGTGGTGTAGCAGTTAAGGCTTTGATTCCTGAGGTTGTGGGTTCAAATCCCACTGCTGACACAAGTGCACCCGTGAAGATATCTTAAATGTTAGTTAGTTGTGTTGCATAACGGTGTCAGCCTTATAATTTTGAATATATCACATACTTCAGTTCACTTCTGTCTGTTACTTCTGTCTGTCTGTCTGGGCCGTTTTAGTGTAGCAGTCAAGGCTCAGGACCTCAAATTCTGGGGCTGTGAGTTCAAATCCCACTACTGACACCATTTGTGTGACTCTGAGCAGGTCACTTCACCTGCCTGGGCTCCATCTGCAGAAAGAAAAGAGAAGGAACCGATTGTGTCTCTCACATATCCTAAGTCGCTTTGGAGACAGGAGTGGCCAAATAATAAGACGTAATAATAACTCACAAGATGGGTAGGGTGTACCCACAAAAAAGACCAAACGCACATCCAGTACCAAAGGAACAGAGCAATAGGGGCATGTGTGAGCTTAACTGGGAGCCAGAAAGACCCTCACACTGTGACCCCCCCCCCCCCCCCACCATTTCCAGCATTGACTTAAAAATTACAAAGCATGATGAGCAATGAAAGGCGCTATATAGAGATGAGGAGAGTGCCTCATTGAAATGCCCAGGTGCCCCCGACTCCCCTTATCGATCCAGCTCATCTGCTTGGACACACATGGTGATGTAGTGGCTAAAGCTTTGCACTTCAAGCTCTGAGGCTGGGGATTCAAATCCCACTGCTGACACCAATGAGCCTGTCCTACATGTCGTTAGATGTGCTTCATAATGGTGTTGGCCTTATAATTAACTATATAGTTCATTTCACTTTTATCTGTCTGTCTGGGCTGTGTGCTGTAGCAGTTAAAGCTTTGATCTCTGAGGTTGGGGGTTCAAATCCCACTGCTGACAGCATTTGTGTGGAGGGGGGTGAGGTTGGGGGTTCAAATCCCACTGCTGACAGAAGAGCACCCGTCAGCATATCTTAAATGTTAGTTAGCTGTGCTTCATAACGGTGTCAGCCTTTATAACTATGAATATATTCAATAGTTCATTTCACTTCTATCTGTCTGTCTGGGCTGTGTGGTGTAGCAGTTAAAGCTTTGATCCCTGAGGCTGTGATTTCAAATCCCACTGCTGACACCATTTGTGTGCCCCTGAGTGAGTCACTTCACCTGCCTGGGCTCCATCTGGAAAAACAAAAGAAATGGAACCGATTGGCTCTCATAAATTAAACATGCAATAAGCAACAATACATTCATAAAGGTGGGTGAGGGGGGGTGCAGGGGGGTCTTAAGCCAGCTAACTGGTCATTTCACCTGCCAATTAGAAAGAAAACAAAAGGACGTCAGAAGGATGTAAGTTACCTTGGATACAAACATCAGCCCTGCGAGTAGATGATCTTTTACATCCGGGACCCTCTTAGCTCAGGACAGACCTCCCCTCGTTTCTACAGGTCCAATCAGACAGCAGCGCACAGTTATAAAAGGAGCTTCAGGGGTGTCGGCCTTCTCTAATCTGGCAGAGCGATGACCCACCACATGCTACAGGCACGGGGGGCTACGTGACGTTTTTGTTTAATTTTTAGGTGAAGTTGGTTATTTAAGTGGCTGCCTTTCGTGGATTGGAGTGTGTTGCTATGTGGAGGGAGGCTGCCTCAACAGAACAATTAATCAATCAATCAATCAATCAATCAATACTGCTTTATCAGCTAGCAAGGCAATGGGGTGATTTTATAGACAGCGAGCACCAATGCAAGGCGCTATATAAGCTAGCAAGGGGTGAATGAGGGGACCACTTAATCATGACAGTCTAAGTCAGTGAGGCTTCAGGGACATCACTGTGTCCACTTGACACAAATGATAGTGACAACAGGTGACCTGGGGAGGCCACAGCAGGACAATAAAGGGAGTGGTGGTCACAGACAGTTGCCCTCTCCTTATCCTTCCTGTCTGATTCTTCGCTCGTTCTGCATTTTGCTCGTGTCCTTGTCACTTCTGGTATCATGAGGCGCTCCCTGCCGTTGATTCAGGTGGCACAGCTCCTCCAGGGTGGCATGCCTATATGTGCCATTTGTGTCACCCAGCATAATCTCAAGAGCATGGAGGAGACACCAGGAGTTGGGTTGTTACATGAGGAGAGCTGCACAGCCTCACAGCAAGACTGGGGTCTGCTCCTTCGTGTGAGGAGGGACAGGAGGGGCACCACCAGAGCCCTACAAAGTTTCCACCAGCTGGCTACCGGGTGCTTGTTACTGACCAAACTGTCACCGACTCCAAGAGGGTGGCATGAGGGCCCGCCATCCTCTAGTTGGTCTTGTACTCACAGCCCATCACCATGCAGTTCGATTGGCATTTGCCAGAGAATACCACAGCTGCGCCATTGGCACCCCGTTCTCTTCACTGATGACACCAGGGTTACAATGAATACACATGACGGATGTGACAGACTCTGGAGACGCCGTGGTGAACGTTAGGCCGCCTGCAATATCATCCAGCATGAACCGGATTGGCGGTGGGTCAGTAATGGTCTGGGTGGGCATACAGACCTCCACTTCCTAGGTGACGGCACCTTGACTGCTGTTAGGTACCAGGATGAAATCCTCAGAGCCAATGTCAGGCCTTAGGCTGGTGCAGTGGGCACAGCTGGGCTCCTCCTGGGGCAGGAGAATGCCCGGCCTCATGTGGCCAGAGTGTGTAGGCAGCACATGAATGACGAAAGCATCGATGCCACCTGATGCCAGCTGAGCACCTCCGGGACTTCACTTGTTGAGCTCACCCATGGTGGTCTGCAACCCACCACCTCATCGGGAGAAGATCCCAGATATTGTCGGGCGTCCATAGATGGTGGGCCATACTGAGGTGTCGTCATAAAATTCACATGACTTGGGTCAGCCTGGCATTTCAGTTTTTGGTTTTGCCCGCAGTGGGTCGGTGATTTTGGTTTCCATCGACTGTCGTTGCGTCTCCGTGAATTCCAACACGTTACTCAGTGAAGATTCAACGCTCGAATATTTCATTCATCGAGATCTGATGTTTGATTTAAGGGTCCCCTTCATTTTCTTGAGCCCTGTGTATACAGTAGATATACAGTACATACATATATAAAATATTAAGGGGAGGACTCGGCGAAAGAGAGCTGCACATTAGATCTTCACATTTGGATTAAATGGGCGACTTTATCTGATTAAATTGAGGTGTTTCATTAAGTTTGCCTTTTTTCAGAAGACTCTTGTTGTAATAACCAAAGACGAGAACGTCAGACCTACACATTTGTTTAATATCAGAATGACGATTTTCAATTAAATGACTGTAAGTGTCATCATTTTATAGGGTAGATCCAACAAGTGCCTTTTTTAATATTGATGACTTTTCATTTCAACACGCGGCGCTCGATAGAAGAGAGCAGGCCCGGCACTTGTGGAGTTCCGCCGATTTGTCAATAAGGACCCCAGCTGTGTGTGGCCTGTAAGTAAAATCCCAGTGTGACCGAACCCAGGGGCCATTAAAGACAAACAGCTGCTGCACACAATGGCTTAGTTATAAAAACGTTTAAGTTAAAATCTCTGAAGAGTCAGGGAGTCGTTCGAAAGCCCACTCTGTCATCGCTCTGTTCCTGCTTGCTTCTGAATCAGCTGTTAGACAGAGAGACAGGATAAGGTGTCTATAAAACAGATAAATACATCGTCTGACCAGTAGGGGGCGTCACAGCAGCCATCGCCTCACAGACACAAGAATATGGGTGCAAATATAAGAATATTAGAACAGTCCAGACGACAAAGGGCCACTCAGCGCACCAAAGACCACCAGTCTGGTCCACTGAATTCCTCCAAAATAACATCAAGTCAAGATCTGAAGGTCCCTAAAGTCCTCCTGTCCACCACATTACATTGCTCACTTATTCCAAGGGTCTGCACCTCTCTGTGTGAAGAAAAGATTCCTAATGTTACATCACACGCACACCCTAGCGGTCCCTTGTGGCGGTGATAAGTATAAACGGGCATTTAAACATCCACTGCAGCCAAATCACTGAGCACAACTTCAGATTGGTGGAAGTCGCCCTTGTGGATGTTGCAAAGCTAGAAGAGCTAATGCAATTCATATGTCTCTGTTATGGCCATTTGATATGGGATTTGTAGGAGCAGTGTTCATGTTTGTGATGTGCCATCTGTCAGAATGATGAATGCAATCCATTCTATCACTAAAAATGTTTGTGCTGTGCCTTTTGTTAGAATTGCAAATGCAATACATATGTGTCAGTTATATGCCATTTGGTATGGGATTCGTAAAAGCAGTGCTAATGTAAATGATGTGCCATCTGATGGAATGACAAATGCAATGCATATGTATCAGTTATTTACCATTTGATGTGGGATTCATAAAAGCAGTGCTAATGTAAGTGATGTATGATCTGGTGGAATGACAAATGCAATGCATTTTATCACTAAAATTATTTGTGATGTGCCATCTGTTGGAAACAAACAAAATGCATTTTATCACTAAAAATATTTGTGATGTGCCATCTGTTGGAAACAAACAAAATACATTTTAGCACTAAAATTATTTGTGATATGCCATCTATTGGAATGACAAATGCAATGCATTTTATTACTTCGCATGTTTGTGATGAGCCATCTGTTGGAATGACAAACGCAATGCATTTTATCACTAAAAATATTTGTGATGTGCCATCTGTTGGAAACAAACAAAATGCATTTTATCACTAAAAATATTTGTGATGTGCCATCTGTTGGAAACAAACAAAATACATTTTATCACTAAAAATATTTGTGATGTGCCATCTGTTGGAATGACAAATGCAATGCATTTTATCACTAAAAATATTTGTGATGTGCCATCTGTTGGAATGACAAATGCAATGCAGTTTACCATTAAAAATATTTGTGATGTGCCATCTGTTGGAATGACAAATGCAATGCATTCTATTACTTTGCATGTTTGTGATGAGCCATCTGTTGGAATGACAAATGCAATGCATTTTATCACTAAAAATATTTGTGATGTGCCATCTGTTGGAATGACAAATGCAATGCAGTTTACCATTAAAAATATTTGTGATGCGCCATCTGTCAGAATAACAAATGCAATGCATTTTATCACTAAAAATATTTGTGATATGCCTGCCATCTGTTGGAATGACAAATACAATGCATTTTAGCACTAAAAATATTTGTGATATGCCATCTGTTGGAATGACAAATGCAATGCATTTTATCACTAAAAATGCTTGTAATGTGCCATCTGTTGGAATGACAAATGCAATGCAGTTTACCATTAAAAATATTTTTGATGTGCCATCTGTTGGAATGACAAATGCAATGCATTTTATTACTTCGCATGTTTGTGATGTGCCATCTGTTGGAATGACAAACGCAATGCATTTTATCACTAAAAATATGTGTGATGCACCATCTGTCAGAATGACAAATGCAATGCATGTTATCATTAAAGTGTTTGTGATTTGCCATCTGATGGGAATACAAATGCAATGCATATGTATCGGTTATTTGCCTTTCGGTACGGGATTCGTAAAAGCAGTGCTAAAGTAAATGATGTATGATCTGTTGGAATGACAAATGCAATGCATTTTCTCACTTTAAATGCTTGTGATGTGCCATCTGTTGGAATGACAAATGCAATTCATTTTATTAATAAAAAAGTAAACCAGATTATGCGAGTTTCCAAATACAGACCTGCTACACAGAAAAGCACGCATTTGTTAAAATACACAGAGAATGAGGTACAAATTGTGTCTCCATGTCCCCAGGCCTTTGTGGCATTGTGGTAGCAACTCACCCACTCCTAATACCCAAGGCCTTGTGGAATAGGAGGTCAAGGAGGGGATTGTTTTCACCCTAACAGCCATACATCTCAAAGCCACGGACCCCTGCAGACACCCCCAAGCCCCGTGCTTCCAGTCCAGAAAACTTCCTACTCCTGATCCCAAAATGTGCATCCCGGAAGGGTACAAGGGCAGCATGGGATTTGCCCAGACTCCTCAGTTCTCCTGCAGGCATGAGTGGCACTCTTCCATTCCCTTTGGACTTCCAGGAGCCCAGGATCCCCCGCAAAAATCCCCTGCTTGGCTCAAGCCAGTGTTTCATGAAGGTCAACCAGGGGCCCATTAGGCACTGAAGAATGTTACCTAACCAGAGCTGGTCAAAGCCCATATGGAGCCTTAGGCCACCCCCTTGGTGTCCAAGCAATGGAGTTACCAACATGGCGGCCCTTGGTGTCCAAAGCACGGACGGAAGGTTTGGCATTGAGGTCCGGAGTAAGTGCCACTTGAGCAACAGCAGACATTCAGCATTATTACACAGTGAGGATGGTGAATCCCCCCTCAGTGTCTGAAGGAAGCACCCCTTAGCTTACCAAAATGGCACCCCTTAGTGCCCATAACGTGACATTGGGCAGATATTCTGGAGTATGCACCCCCTTGAGTTACAGTACATAAATGGAAACCCGTGGAGTGCCTGCAGCACATGACCCTTAAGTTCCATAAACTGCCTCAGCAAACACGGAGTGACGGTGGCCTTGGCAGCCACCTCTGTCCCCTAATGGAGCGACCAGCTCTGAATCAAACAACTTCAGCTATTTAGAGCTTTGAAATGCTCACGAGGGCGGGGCCACACTTCCCGGGTCCTGATTGGTCCATCCAGCGGGCTGTCCAGTGTTGTATTGTTCCTTACCAGTGTGCTCTTTATTCTGCGCTTTACGTTCGTGCTTTCATGACTGCAGCTTTGCTGTTATCACTTTGAGAGGTCAGAGAAATCACAACACACACACACACACCCCGTACGTCCGTCAAACAGTAAATTAAGGTCTCGTCTCCACAGGGAGCAGGACCTCAAGTCTCTGGGGCTACTGACGTTTCTCACTTTGGTACCCAAGGGTGTCAGACTACACGACTGTGTTCTCAGCGCGAATCAAATGACGTGACTCTGTAGTGACTTTCCGGCAAAGTTTCACCTTTCCAAATGATCGCGCACTCGCTCCTTTTGCTGACAGCCGATAAAGTGCGAAGCTGTGCTGCCTCCATCTTGGCCCTGGTTTTCTTTATTCCGCTATACTGCGGTCCATAAAAAACGTGATATGAGCCAGGAGAGCCTCTCTTTTATTTGTAAGGTCCAAAACCCCCGCGCTCCTTACTCCTCATCACCGCCTTGTATGCGTTATACTTAATGATGTGTGGTTAGGTTGATGGCTGGTGACTCCGTCTGAGTCCGATTTACAAATCTATGAACCCCAAAGAGTCGCTTATTGACAATTCAGTTGGCACATTGACTACTGGTTATGTTTCATATCTCATCTCATTCTTTACGCACACACAGGTGAGGTGCATATTTGGCTGAGAAAGAATGGAGAGAGAGAGCGGAGAGAGAGAGAGAGAGAAAGAGGGGGGGAGAGAGAGAGAGGGAGAGGAGAGAGAGAGAGGAGAGAGAGGGAGAGGAGAGAGAGAGATCGGAGAGCGCATTTGCTCCTCACCCGCCATGTGCTCTAAATTCGCCGTTGTAATTTCACAATTCACACTCATTGAATACAAATGAAATATGAAAGTATAGAGTGGTGTACAAAAAGTAGCGGATTACAATTTTGACATTCAGTGCAATATCTGGTTGTTTTTAAAAGCTTTTAATTCTGATGTTTTAATCAATTTGAATTCAGACTGTTCAACAAAAGGATAACACGAAAACAAAAGAATATTTTTAGGTCAAAATTTACTTTTAAATATTGGATTTGTTTTTTTTTTTCTTTGTCTGATCCTATTTTTTATAAAATTGAAATCCGTTTATAGTCTTACCTTTATTTGTAAATGAAGTCCGTGCGCCTATCCTTCGCCACGAAAATCTCCGTCACTTTCTTGTAAAAGTCTTCCTTATTTTTCTTTAGTTTTAAAAGTCTTAATCTTCCATTTTAGCAGTCAATCGGAACAAAAAATACTATATATATTAAAAAATACTGTTTTAAAAACACGCTTATATTAAGTTAAAAAGTGTATTAAAAAGAAAAAAACAAGTCTCTCATACATCAAACAAAGGTGGGCGCTTTTGCTAAGATTTTAAGAAGTGTTTTTTGAATGTTGATTGATGAAAAGTGCCCACGCTTTTATTTTACGAGTGATGTAGGAGAGACTTATTTTTGACTCTTTAGTACACTTTTTAATTTAATACTAGGCTGACCCGCCTTTTAAAGCGACCGACTTTTAAGTTGACCACTTCTTAAGGCAATTCAATATGTAGATCAATTTGATATTTTATACAAACTCATTCATTTGGTTATATTGCATTTGAGCGGTATTACTTTAATACTCGGAGTTTCTGTTATTTTTGTGATGAAATGTAAACTTTTTTTCTATATTGAGGTCGCCCTTTTGAACCCCCCTGATATTTACTACGCTGATATTTGTACTCCATCAACATTAATTATTTCCAGAGACATAATGTTGTCTATTTTTCCAGCGCATCGCGCACAAAAGCAAGGGAACGATGGGAGCACCAGAACTTTGCTCACATCATGTCGCTTCGTACCGCAAGCTGCAAGTAGTAAGTCTGTGATAAGCAGAATACCGCTACGCTTTGCACTCACGGGACGGAAGGACAATCCCGACCGCTTTTATATAGTAAGAAAGAAGAAGAAGATATCGCACAGTCTGGAGTAGAAAATCATCTTTTACCTGGAAAAAAGAAACTACAAATCCCATCGTGCATTGCAAAATGGACGGGGCGTGTGTGAAACTCCGCGCCTGCGTAGCACTCACGGGACGGAAGGACAATCCCGACGGCTTTTATTAGAAGGATAAGCGTGTTTTTTTAAAAGTAAATTTTAATATACTGTATATACCATTTTCAACTTTTTAGTCTTGGGTTTGTTTTAGTACTCTCCGTTACTAGCGCCATCTACTGGAGAAATCTTGAACTATTCCTCATATGAAAATTTTATTTCTTAATTAACATAGATTAATTGATCAATTAGTGAAACTGATTGTTGATTCGTGTATTGTCATCGGAAGTGAGTAAGTGTGCAGAATTTCAAGTCATTTGGACAATAGGAAGTGGGTTAAATATCGATTACAAGTTATACCAGACAACAAACAGGTGAAGTTAATATAAAGCGTGGTAATAATAATAATAATAATAATAATAATAAGAATAAACGGCCCGCTGCAGTGTTCTTGACTTTCTAATATCGCTAACTTATCAGCGACTCTGCGTAGAAGAACAGCAGCAACGGGCTAGTTGTTTTTAAAAGCTTTTAATTCTGATGCTTTATTTAATTTTATTACAGACTGTTCAACAAAAGGATAACAAGAAAGAATATTTTATTTAGGGTCAAAATCTCGTTTTTAAATAGTTTTTTTAAACGAGTCTACTCCCATTTTTGTTTATTGTCTTACCTTCAGTTATACATGAAGTCCACGCGCCTATCCTTCTCCACGAAAATCTCCGTCATTTTCTTGTAAATGTCCTCCTTATTTTCCTTTAGCTTTAAAAATCTTAATCTTCCATTTTGGCAGTCAGCCGGAACAATAAATAAAAATAAACGGCGCTCTGCAGTGCACGTGACTTTCCGATCTCGCTGACTTATCGGCGCCTCTGCGTAGAACAGCAGCAACGAGCGCCTGTTAGGCTCACGTGCGCCCCCTTCAGGTCGGCACGGTACTGTCTGCCTTACTCATCTTGTGCCTTTTCACTGCGGTTTTATATCCGATCAGGAACGCTAAATATGTGACACACATTCATTAAAGATATTAGTCAGACTGTAGAAAGTCAGAGTGTATAATAAATGCGTCTGCAAACCTTATATTGGCGACATACAGAGAGACAACAACACGCATGCGCTAATTGCACGCATCAACCCCGTGTGTGAAGGAGCGCGCAGTCCGAGATGAGGGGAGACTTGTCGCTGCCGCCCCTCGCGTTTCTCCGCTGTATTTGAAGAGGAGATACGCCAATTCACCGATTTTGACTGTAAAAATGATCAAAATCATTGGAATCATAGAGAAAACAAATGTACCGCACAGACCAGTGGAGACGTTTATTTTATGTTATCTTTATTAGTTTTCTTACTTTTCATGATGTCGCCTGCCCTGACCGCACGTCCCTGGTTGTACTTATGACCAAGTGCTCAGTGCTCGTCAGCTCCCGGACACACACGAGCCGCCCCTACGCCTGCTTCATTTTGCTGACGCTGTCAAACCACCTGACTGGCGGCCACAAGAGGGCGCTACGACTCGGTAAGTTTATGTCAAAGAAGGCTGGAAAAGTTGCACAATGTGTCACAGGGCGTCTAACCGCCAGGCGGCGCACACTTAAAAGTCGGTGGCACGGCGGTAGGAACGGCTGGCGCATGGACTCACCGGTCATCGCGTTTTCGTTCTGTCGTATCAGACACATCTGCTCTCTCGCGCCTGACAAACAGGACATCAAAGTGAGCGGCGCCGAGAGCCTTTTAAGATTTCCATTTGAAGTCACTTCTGAAGAGAAATTCCTCTCGGATTTGGCACTCCTCGTGTGATGAGTGGAGAAAAATATCAAATAAAATAAATAAATAAAATAAAATAAAATAAAATAAAATAAATAGTCGTACCGCGTTAATTAAAACAGCCACCTGAACTGAGGAGCCGGAGAGGAACCTGCCGCCTGTCGCACGATGGGATTTAAGAAGCCCACGTGGGGAAATTAAAAGGGCGGGGGGCTGAGTCAGAACTGAATGAAGGAGACATCAGGGAAAAAATTAATAAATAATAATAAAAAATAAAAAAAACAACACGGCACTGCGATTAAAGGCCAAAGAACCAAATAAGGAGACGCCTAATCTGATGGTTCCCTGGGGATGGCGAGCGATTTAGAAAGCAGCTGAAGGGAAAGGAATGAAGAAAACCCTGAGGCCTGGCACTGAAAGGGGGTCTGCAGCTGGACCCTTGCCCTCTGATGAAGATGTGGACCCAACCAAAAGAAAACCAAAAGGTCCCAAAATGAAATAAAACTACAGAACACAATACAGAACATGAGAAGGGTCTTAAAGCTGCCCCTCCATTGGAGGCTGCGGTTGCTTATTATTTCCTGTCACTAAGCTTCTCACCGTGTCACTCCAAATGGCCTGTGCAATTGCTTCCCACCATAGACCCTCTCAGTATTGCAAATGGAGCACCAGTGGCGTCGTTCTGATTTCAGGGTCAGCTGGGGACCCTTAGCTACAGCTGAGGCCAAAGGGGTCCATCCAGGTGGGCTAAAGGCCTTCAGGCTCAACGCCTCTCGACTCGACAGACTTAATGTTAGCATTCATTCCGTGTGTTCACCCAGTTCGGACATTTATTTTATTCACGACCATCCATCCATCCATCCATCCATCCATTCATCCAATCAACCATCCATCCGTCAATTCTTCCATCCGTCCATCCATCCATCCATCCATCAATTCATCCATCCACCTATCCATCCATCCATCAATTCATCCATCCATCAATTCTTCCATCCATCCATTTTCTAAACACACCTGAGATATCCTGAGAAGGGTGATGGGGCACCTGGGGCAGTAAAAAGCTAGAAAGGAT
>JANRMT010062791.1:177504016-177527942 GCA_026402145.1 Polypterus bichir lapradei | reverse complement strand
TATCTATCTATCTATCTATCTATCTATCTATCTATCTATCTATCTATCTATCTATCTATGTTTTTTTGTCCTTTTACATTTTATTAATTTTATTTGAATCAAACAACAATCCATACAAGCAATTCAAGTTTAACAAAACGTCTTCCTTAGGCGGTCCCGTGAGGAGACCATCACAGTAATCTAGGTGACTCAAAACAAAAGCGTGAATTTGTTGTTCAACGCCTCGTAGAGGTAAAGGCGGCCTAACAAGTGACCTGACGCAGTCCTCGTAATCTGGCTGATTTGTGATTTCAAGTCCTCGATTTCCCCCTAAATTCTTCACCTCCGCCATGACTTTTAACCCTTAGTGATCAAGTCGATTTCTAATCCCCTCACTCTGTCCGTATTTGCCAATCACTAAGATTTCTGTTTTTTATTCTTATTTAGTCTGAGAAAGTTACGACTCCTCCAATCAGAAATGTGGCTAAGACATTGGATCAGAGAGCGGAGAGCATCAGGGTCATCAGGCGCGCGTGATAAATAAAGCCGCGTGTCGTCTGCGTAGCCCACTTTGAACAGAAATGCGGAGACCAGAACAGACCCTTGTGGTCCGCCACATACAATATCAGTGGTCTCCGTAGTTCAATCAGCACAACTCACAGAGAACGTTCTAAGTGTAACCAATTTAAGACCCTGCCGGAGTAGCCCACCCAGTGTCTAAAGTGACTCATAAGAATATGGTGGTCTGTGGTGTCCAATGCTGCACTCAGATCTAAGAGGACGAGGACAGACAGACGGCCGCCGTCCACGTGAAGTCACCGACTACTTTCACCAGCGCCGTTTCTCTACGGTGGTTTGTTCTTAAACTCGTCGAGAAGAGAAGGCCGAGTCGAGTAATCACTGAGCGGCGTCACGATGGCCTTTTCTAGAACGTCACTTAACAAAGGTAGGTCGGGAATCAAAGATGGGGGAGTCGAGATGACGGTCAGGGAAGAGTCCCCCGTATGTAATGATGAGTTCTCTACGTCAAGCGCCCCCTCAATGAGCTCATCAGGGTCGAGGACGCCAGTGGGGGGGTGGGTTTCAGCTGAGCCCCCCCTTCTCTCTCACACCTGCTCACTCCTCACGTCAGTAATGCCCCCTGCACTCGATGCCCACTCTCTTTGCGTTTTTCTCGTTCTCGGCTGTGCTGAGGTGGCTCGGCCTTGCCAGTCTAACCGTTTTTTTCTCGTCTGACCTGACCCACCCACAGCCCCATCCATTAAGCCCCCCCACCCCGATGACTAAAGACGTGCCTGTCACCCCTGCTGTGGGACCCCTTGGCACGGCTCCTTCCACGTTTAAGCGAGTGGGCCACTCCTTGTCCAGGTCTGCCCACTTGAGTAGACCCCTCTTTTCTTTTTCTTTCCCCATGGCTGAGTGTGCCCCCCCCCGTCACCCCTTCTTCATCCTCGCTCCTTCCCAAACCGCTCAGCTGCCTATGCTCTCTCTCTGTCTTCCATTCACCTTCATCTTCTACTTTTTATCAGGTGGGTCCTCCTCCTCCTCCTCTCACGTCTTCTCCTATCCTCGATGTTTCCTGCCCCAGATGTCTGAAGCCCCCCCTTTGATGCCTCCCGTTCCCTCATCCGGTGACTAAGATCTCCCTGGTCGCTCTCTTCCTTGAGGAGTAAACCCTCCTCATTCTCGTTTGATGAAGTCCTCGTGCCCTCGATGTCCGCTCCTCTTCCTCAGTGACTAACTTCCCTCTTCTCTCTGGTCACTCTTGCTCAGGTGACGATGCCATCCCACTGTCACTTTGTTTTTTCCTTGACATTGTCAAAAGATGAGATGAGAGAACCAGAAAAAGGTTCAGGGCAGCCCCCCCCGTATCCTCAAAACCCGGCTGCAAATCGGAAAGTTGGTTGTGCAAACGAGCAGGACTGACTTGAATAAGGCAAAGATGGCGGCTTTAAAAGAAAGCAGAGGAAGTGATGTCATTTGGGGGGGCGGGACCAGAAGTGAGGTCATCGGGGCCGGGCGGAATTTCCTGTAACTGGTCTGCAGTGGAAAGAGAGAAAGGATTAGCTCACTGCGCCACCCTCTGGTCTGGCATGGAATTGTCCTCATTTGAGCCCTTTTAGTGGCCTCCTGGGTGTACCACATCTTCTCCTGCTCCTGTCCTCGATGTCCGCTCTGCTGTACTCTCTGGTCTCTCGACTCAACGATGCACTTCATCTGCCACCTAATATTTGTGCTTAGCACCCCCCCCCCATAACCTATCATCTGTGGGGGGGGGGGGGGCAAAAGTGATAGATTCGTCAAAAATTTCAATCTCTGACTCAACGTTTTAGGGTCCCCCAGATACCAAAATCCATCGATATCTCAATGATGGGTGTGCGTGTGTGTCACACGGTCTGGCACTAAAACGGCTGGAAGGAAAAACACCAAACTCGAAACTTCAGCCTGTGATTAGATGACGATGAGCCAAATTGTGCAATAGAAAGAGGTCCTCGAGGGGGACCCTCAAATACTGCAATGAATTGGGAATTCTTCTCATCCATTGCTATCATAACAACCTTTATAATGATGATAATTAAAGTAAAATAATTATTGAAATGTTTATCGGATAGTTTGGATACTCACCTGGTCCTGAGGGCACCTACTGAGGTTCACGTCCAAATTTTTGGTTGGTCGGGTGAGTGCGACTTGTCCCTCCATATCTCCTCTCCACTCAGAGTCCTCCTGTTCTCGATGTCCAGCCTTCTCCCTCTTGTTTACCTACACGCCGCCCTCCTTTTGCTATCTAATGGATGAGTTGCCCCTCCGCTGCCACATTGTCACCCTTTCTCAGACAGCTGAGGACCATCGTCTCTCGACTCCACCCTACTGAGTAAGCTCTGTGTCGTCCATCAGGACATTTTCCTCGAGGCAAGTCCTCCTGTCCTCGATGTCCGCTCTCCTCGGCTCAATGACACATTCCATCTGCCACCTAATGTTTGTGCTGTGTGCCCCGCCGCCCCCCCTAACTGCCACCATAACCTATCGTCTGTAGGGGAGGAGTGAAAGCTTACGATTCGTCAAAAATTTCCATCTCCGGTTTTCAACGGATCTCGACATTTTAGGGTCTCCTAATATTGAAAACATCGATATATCTCGATGATGGGTGTGTCTGTGTGTGTGTGTGTGTGTCACACTTTCTTGAGCTAAAACAGCTGGGAAGAAAAATCCCAAGCCCAAAACTTCAGCCTGTGATGAGATGACGATGAGCCAAATCGTGCAATAGAAAGAGGTCCTCGAGAGGGAACCTCAAATACCGGAGTTCTGAATTCTTCTCATCCATTGCTATCGTAACAACCTTTTTTATGATGATAATTAAAGGTAAATAATTATTGAAATGTTTATCGGATAGTTCAGGAACTCACCTGGTTCTGAGGGCACCTACTGACGTACACCTCCGAGTTTTTGGTTGGTTGGATGAGTGCGACTTGTCTCTGCTCCACTCAGAGTTCTCCTGTTCTTGATGTCAGCCATCTTTCTCTTATTGTCCTTCACCCCCCCCCCTTCCTTTTGCTAGCTAATGGATGAGTTGCCCCTCCACTGTCACATCGTCACCCATTCTCAGACAGCTGAGGACCATCGTCTCTCGACTCCACCCAGCTCTGTGTCGTCCATCAGGTCATTTTAACTGGTGTCCTCCTGTCCTCGATGTCTGCTCTCCTACACTCTCTGGTCTGGCCTCAATGACACATTCCATCTGCCATCTAATATTTGTGCCGTGTGCCCCCCCATCATAACCTATCGTCTATGGGAGGAGGAGCAACAACTTTTGATTCGTCAAAAATTTCCGTCTCCGGCTCGACATTTTAGGGTCCCCTGATACTGAAAACATCAATATTTCGATGATGGGTGTCTGTGTGTGTGTGTGTGTGTCGCAGTTTCCTGAGGACAGACCAGAGTTAAAATGGCTGGGTGGAGGAACACCAAACTCGAAACTTAAGTCTGTTATTGCGCAAAAGAGAAAGGGAGACCCCCAAATACCGGAATTCTGCCATGAATTCTGAATTCTTCTTGTCCATTGCTATCGAGACGACCGTTATAATGATGATAATTAAATGTAAATAATTATTGAAATGTTTATTGGATAATTTGGGTACTCACCTGGTTCTGAGGGCACCTACTGACGTACACCTCCGAGTTTTTGGTTGATCAGGTGACTTATCCCACCATATCTCCTCTCCACTCAGAGTCCTCCTGTTCTCGATGTCCGCCGTCTCTCTCTTGTTTTCCTACACGCATCCCTCCTTTTGCTATCTAATGGATGAGTTGCCCCTCCACTGCCACATTGTCACCCTTTCTCAGACAGCTGAGGACCATCGTCCCACCGATTCCACCCTACTGAGTTAGCTCTGTGTCGTCCATCAGGTCATTTTAACTGAAGTCCTCCTGTCCTCGATGTCCGCTCTCCTCAACTCAATGACACATTCCATCTGCCATCTAATATTTGTGCTGTGTGCCCCGCCGCCCCCCCCGTAACTGCCACCATAATCCATCGTCTATGGGGGAGGAGTGAAAGCTTTCGATTCGTCAAAAATTTCCATCTCCGGTTTTCAACGGAATTCGACATTTTAGGGTCCCCTGATATTGAAAACATCGATATATCTCGATGATGGGTGTGTGTGTCTGTCTGTGTGTGTGTGTGTCACACTTTCTTGAGCTAAAACAGCTGGAAAGAAAAATCCCAAGCCCAAAACTTCAGCCTGTGATGAGATGACGATGAGCCAAATCGTGCAATAGAAAGAGGTCCTGCTTAATCTAACTTAATCCTGCTATCATGCAAGGCAAAGAGGCCCTCGAGAATTCTTCTCGTCCATTGCTATCGTAACGACCTTTTTTATAATGATAATTAAAGGTAAATAATTATTGCAATGTTTATCAGATAGTTTAGGTCCTCACCTGGTTCCGAGGGCACCTACTGACATACACCTCCAAGTTTTTGGTTGATCAGGTGACTTATCCCGCCGTATCTCCTCTCCGCTCAGAGTCCTCCTGTTCTCGATGTCCGCCTTCTCTCTCTTGTTCTCCTCCACCCTCCCCTTCCGTTTGCTGTCTAATGGATTGGTTACGCTCCCCGCACTGTCACATCGTCTCTCGATTCCACCCTACTGTGTCGTCCATCAAGTTGTTTTCCACAAGTCCTCGATGTCCGCTCAGATAAGTTCCGCTTTCCTTTCTTCTCTCGACTCAACGACACACTCCATTTGCCACCTAATATTTGTGCTGTGTGCCCCCCCCCCCCGCCACCATAACTTATCGTCTGTGGGGGAGGAGTGAAAGCTTTCGATTCGTCAAAAATTTCCATCTCCAGTTTTTGATGGATGTCGACATGTTAGGGTCTCCCGATACTGAAACCATCAATGTCGCTTGATGATGACATTGTGTCTGTCTGTCTGTCTGTGTGTGTCTCACAGTTTCTTGAGGACGGTCTGGAGCTAAAACAGCTGGTTTGCAGAACACCAAACTCCAAACTTAAGTCTGTTATCACGCAAAACAGAAAGCGGGACCCTCAAATACTGGAATTCTGCAATGAATTCTGAATTCTTCTCACCAGTTGCCATCGTAACGACCTACTTAATGATCATAAGTAAAAGTAAAGAATTCCTGAAATGTTCTAGAATAGTTTGGGTACTCTCCTGGTTCTGAGGGCACCTACTGACGTTCACATCCAAATTTTTTGGTTGCTGTATCTCCTCTCAGAGTCCTCCTTTTCTCGATGTCCACCATCTTTCTCTTATTCTCCTTTACCTCCTCACCTCCAGATCTTCCTGAGGGTCTTCTGCAGTCTTTAGCTGCCTTTCTAGCAATCCAGCGGGCCGATTCTGTCAGAAAGTCTTTTTGGTCTTCCTGACCTCAACTTGTCCTCCACCATCAAGCCACCATTTCTCAATAACTTGACAAACTGAAGACACGGCCACCTGAAAACTCTTTGCTGTCTTCTTGTCACCTTCCTTTGGCTATCTAATGGATAAGTTATGCCCTCCGCTGTCACATCGTCACCATTTCTCAGACAGGTGAGGACCATCGTCTCTCAACCCCACCCTACTGAGTAAGTAAGCTCTGTGACGTCCATCAAGTCATTTTCCTCAAGTCAGCTCCTCCTGCCCTACGATGTCCACTCGCTTTCTCGACTTCGTCACCTCCTTCTCCTCTTTATGCTCCCTTCTCCACTCAAGAAGCTCGTCTTCCTCATGGAGTAAGCCCTCCATGATCTCATCTCCTTGTACATTTCTGAGCAGGTCCTCCCATTCTTGATGTCCTCTCTCCATCCTCTCTGTGTTCAAGGACAGTGGCAGGCAAAAGTGTGGACCCCCTGTCTTAAAATGTGAACAGCAGAAGGTGGCCTGGTCACCACAAGGCGTCACGTTCAGGATGGTGACACATTCCTTGAAGATCTGACACCAGATTACATTTCTATTTACTGTCCTTCAGAGGTACAAAATACCAAAAACAAAAAAAAATTGAAGCAAAAGTTTGAGCCCCCTGACATGCTTAGTAGGACCCCCTTTGTCGAAACTTGTAAACGCTTTTTTGTGGCCTGGTAAGAGTCATTCAGTTCTCACTTGGGGTTTTGTCACCCACCCATCCCTCCAAAAGTCTTTTAACTCTATGAAATTCTTCGGCCGTCTTGCCCGCACTCCACAGATCTTCAGTAATGTTCAGGTCGGGGGGCCATCAGCTTGCACCTCCTGAGGTATCCCATTGTAGATTGTGAGGTGTGTTTCAGGTCTTGTGGTCTTGTTGTAGGACCCATCCAACTTTCTAACAGATGGTGTGATGTTTGTTTCCAGAATGTTCTGCTATTTGTTTGACCCCATCCCTCCCTCCACTGATGACGTGTTCCCTGTGCCACTGGCTGCCACCCAAACCCACAGCCTGATTGAACTGGCGCCATGTTTCATAGTTGGAGTCATTGTTCTTTTCCTGGAGTCCGGCCCTTTGATCTCCAAACACACCTTTGCTGTCTTTGGCCACAAAGTTCTATTTGGACCCCAGTGGTCCACAGGACTTGTTTCCCGAATGCCTCAGGCTTGTTGAGATGTTCATTTGTGAATTTTGTGGTGAGGATGCAGGAGGGGTTTTCTTCTGCTGACTCCACCATGAAGGTCACATTTGTAGAACAGCGGACCACCACTCCAGAGTCTGCTACATCTTCCTGGAGGTCTTTTGGAGTCGTTAGTTGCCTTTCTAGCAATCCAGCGAGCTGTTCTGTCAGAAAGTCTTTTTGATCTTCTAGACCTCAACTTGCCCTCCACTGTCAAGCTGCCATTTCTCAATAACATGACGATCTGAGGAAATGGCCCACTGAAAACACTTTGCTGTCTTCTTGTCTCCTTCTCCTGCCTTGTGGCCATCAATTCTTTGATAGCAGCTGCTTAGAGGAGCCCCTGGCTGCTGATTGTGGTTTCAAGGTTTGAAGGGTCTGAGAATTTAAACAGCACTGACATTTGAATCACCGGTGACTGTGAACAAAGCCATAGTCCTGATGAGCTGATGAAGGTCTGAGACCACCTTGAGCTCAAATATCTGGGGGCGCCCAAACGTTTGCACGCCACTCTTTCCTCTTCTCCCTGCACGATTGTACAAAACAGAAACAAAATGCAGAATATTAGTGTCTCATCTTGAGTTTGATGCCCTGTGCTGATCAGCTCATCTTCTGCTCACTGAACTACTTGAAGACAGGGGGGCCCAGACTTTCGCACACCGCTCTTTCCTCTCCTTCAAAAGCAAAACGCCAAGCAGAAGTGTGCCATCGTCTTGAACTCGATGCTTTGTGCTGATCAGATCATCTTTGAAGACGGGGGGGTCCAGACTTTTGCACACCACTCTACCTTCTTCTGTAACATCTGCTCTCTGCTCTCGACTGAGTGGGGGTCCCCCTTCTCTTTGTCCTCTCATTTAATGGTTGTTCTCGATGAGTAAAGCCCCCCCGTGACCACCTGGGTAAGTCCTCCTGCCCTTGATGTCCTCCCTTTTTCCCAGATGTGCCAACTCCCAAATCTTCTCTCCACTCCTTCAATCCCCCCTGCCCCACACTGTTCTTCTTCTCCTCCTCCTCTTCCTCCTCTTCTCTTCTCTCTGTTACTCGTTGCCTACTCATTCTCAGAGACCACTGCTCCCCTTTCATTGTTCTCTTTCTCGCTCTGTCCATAGTTGAGTACGTTCCCCCCCCCCCAGGCCCCCCCCCCCCCGCTTCCCTGCTGGCCGTCTGGCCTCTCTGCCCTCATCCCCGGGTCATTCCAGCTTCCAGCCGGGGCTTATTAATTGTGCGTTCACCGGAGCGCCATTGTTTTCGGCTTCCTGTCGTGGACTGCGGCAGTGGCGCTCTTCTCAAAGAATGTCTTTGTTGTTCTTGGCAGCGGGCTGACAAAAAAATTGTTTTTGGTTTTGAATTTCAAGAAAGTTAATGTGGAACCCCCCCCCCCCCCCCCGGGTGTCAACAGTAGACCCCAAAATCCTGTGGGGGGGGGGGGGGGGGGTGGGGGGCTTGGAATCTTCTTAAATTTTACCAGATGTTCCTGTCATGACAGAGTCGTGCATTCTGGGAAGGCAGCAGGGCGAGTTCTGCATGTGCTGACTGCGGGTCCAATCTTCTCGCCTCTCAGATCTCCAAGAAGACGCGGGCAGGAGACCACCTCGCCCTAATCCTTCTTCCCCCCCCCAATCCCATCCCTTCAATCCCTACGTTTGAACAGGGGGGCTCCAATCTCGACTGACGCAGTGAGGTCCCCCCCCCCCGAGGTCCTCTCCTCGGGTGACAGACATGTCGGCCAGGCTGATCTGCGCACTTCTTCCCATCCTGCTGAACCCGACGCATGCCCAGCACGCAGGTAAGCCACCCGAGGGGACAGACGTTACACGGTGGGCCGCACTCGGGGTCTGTGGCAGCGGTGGTCACCTCCATGGCCTTCCCTCCACATTTGGTTTCACTTTGGAAAGACTCTTAGTTCATCTTCAGTGTCCAGGGCGGGGGGGAGACCTGGGGGGCTTCTGGAGGGGGCACAAACTCAGATGACTGGGCATATTATTATAGTGACAGAATAAACACCCCTGATGACCTTCAGCTTAATGGCTGGACACAGACCTCCTAGCCCTGAAGTTTAATGACCACACAGCGATGACTGGACGTGACCTGTGGGTTAGCAGCAGAAGTAGCTGCGACTGGACATATTCACTAAAGACTGGCCAGAGACTGAAGTGACAAGACCACCAGACACCTTGGATCTTGACCAGTTGGTTAGTCAGAAGATGACCATGGATTAGTGACAGAAATATGTGTGACACCACTGGACAGGCCCACCATGATGACCCCCGTTGTAACGGCCGGACACATCAGGTCCTGGTATGCTAAGTTAGTGAGATGATGACCACCCTGATGACCTTTGGGTTAGTGACTGGACAACAGTTGACATATGTGTGACACGACCTGCAGGTTGGTGGCTGAGTGCTCACCGTTTTTAACACAGCAGGACACAGTCAGCCTGTGGGGGTCCCAAAACACTGGGCACTGGCATCTGGGCATTCATTCTGGACCTGTAAGTTAGTGGTTCGGATTCCTGCCCCGCTGAGCTTTAGCTTAATGACCTCTGGCTTGGTGACCGTGAGGTGCAGTGACCACACACACCTGACCGGAAACACTTGCTCAAGTCTGGAAAGTTGATGGATGAATCCGAACCCTGCTGACTTGTAATGACTGGACACAAGTTTGGGTGTTGAGGCCACTGGACATTTGATGGTCCTAATAGGTGGACACCTCACCCTTCCATCCAGGCACCTCACATGGTCCTAATAGATGGATGCCCCTCAAGCTTCTTACAGCTCTGATTGCTGGTGATCCTAATGGATTGGTGCCCCCCATTTCTTGTGGCTCAGGCCATTGGTGTTGTTGCTTCCCCAACTTGCTTGTGATCCTATTGGCTGGACAAATCACCCAAACCCCCAAATCAAATTTTCCATGGTTGAGGTGTCTAGTGGTTCTAATAGTTTCAAGTTCCTTATAGCCCTGGTGTGCTGGTGGTCCTAATGGATGATGAGCCCCCCGCCCCCCCCCCCCACTCCATCACTTTCTTGTGGCCCAGGCCACTGGTGGTCTTAATAGCTGGTCAACCCCCAACTCAAATTTCTCACAGCTGAAGATTCCAGTGGCTCTAATGGTTTCAACTTCCTTATGGCCCTGGTGGTCCTAATTGATGATGACACCACCATGCACTTTCTTGTGGCCCAGGCCACTTGTGGTCCTAATGTCTGTTAAACCCCCAACTCAAGCTTCTCCTGGGTGAAGTTTCCAGTGGTCCTAATGATTTAATGCATTTTGAGTTCCTTATGGCCCTGGTGTGCTGGTGGTCCTAATGGATGATGACCACCCCGACCACACACACACTTTCTGTTGGCCTTAGCTGCTGGTGCTCCTAATGGCTGGTCAACCCCCAAACTCAAGTTTCTCATGGCTGAAGCTTCCAGCGGTCCTAATGGTTTAACATATCTTGAGTTCCATATGGGCCTGGCTGCTGGTGGTCCTAATAGATGATACCCTCTTCCCCCCAACTTTCTTTTGGCCTTAGCTGCTGGTGGTCCTAATGACTGGTCAAAACCACACACTTTCTTTTGGCCCTAGTGGCTGAGCATCCCCCCAGGTTCTCATGCCCTTAATGACCATTCTCGCTGGTGGTCTTTATAGCTGGACATGCCGTCCCACCATCTCAGATTTGCTTCTTCTTCTTCTTTTGCAGACGAGATTGAGTGCCACTGCTACACCCCCACGTGTAACACAACCTGCTTCGGCTTCAGGTGCTTCGCTTCAGTGGACAACGGGGTCCACCAGAAGGGCTGCCTGAACAAGGAGTACAGCCGGCAGTGCTTTGGGCCGAAGGTCCAGACCTTTGCCATTCAGTGCTGCAACGTGTCCTTCTGCAATGCCCACGACGTCGTCATCCCCAGTAAGTGCCATCTCTGTGACTGAGCCCCTCGTGTCAGGGGTGCCCTACTGCTTGCCGACGTCCTCACCGTGTCTCCCATCTCTTTGACAGCCGCCAAGCCACCGGTCGACATGCTGCTCCTCAGCACCCTCATCCCGGTGGCGGTCCTCGTCCTGCTGATCCTGGGGGTCCTGCTGTACAGACTGCGCCTAAGGGGCAAGCAGAAGGGCCCGAGCGAGCAGGAACACAAATGTCTGGAAGTGGTGGGCACGCCCAGTGCCGGGGACAGCAGCCTGGGGGTAGGTGAGTGGGAGGAGGGGCCCGGATGGATGGCTCAAGACCCCGGCTGATGCCCCCCCCTTGCTTGTTCTTCTCTGTCTCTCCCAGGACATGTTCAGCGAGTTCCTCACCTCGGGCAGCGGCTCCGGTCTGCCATACCTCGTTCAAAGGACGGTGGCCAGGCAGATATCTCTGGTGGAATGTGTAGGTAAGCCGAGGTGACCCACCGACCGATTGCATCCCCGGTGCCCACTCGGCTGGCCGACTCACCTGCCCGCTGTCTCTACCCGCAGGAAAAGGCCGATACGGTGAGGTGTGGCGGGGGACGTGGATGGGGGAGAACGTGGCCGTCAAGATCTTCTCATCCCGCGACGAGCAGTCGTGGTTCAGGGAGACGGAGATCTACAACACGGTGCAGCTGAGACATGACAACATCCTGGGTGAGCCCCCCAAGGTGGGTTATGGGTGGTCCGTCTCCCGCCTGGCACACCTCCGCTCACCTGCTCGCTCCCATTCTCTGCAGGCTTCGTGGCTTCGGACATGACGTCCAAGAACTCGAGCACCCAGCTGTGGCTCATCACGCACTACCATGAGAATGGCTCACTCTACGACTACCTGCAGCACACGGCCGTGGACCCCAAGGGCTGCCTGCGCTTCTGCTTGTCCATCACCTGCGGCCTGGTCCACCTGCACACTGAGATCTTCAGCACGCAGGGCAAGGCGGCCATCGCCCACCGCGACCTCAAGAGCCGCAACATCCTGGTCAAGAAGAACCGGCAGTGCTGCATCGCCGACCTGGGTGAGTGCAGCTGTGGGGTGGTCTCGGTGGTCTGGTGGGCCTCGGGGAGTCCAGGTAGAACCACTGAGGGAGGTTTTCCACTGGAATGAAGAGTGGACCTTGTGTATTAGGGGTCAATGGCCATAAAAGTTCATCCAGTCCAGGACAGGACTTGTCATAAGTGAGTCTGATGGACCAGCTCAGCGTAGCCACACTGGAGTCCAGTAAAGACACCACAGGACAGAGCCGGCTGGTCTCCAGTCCCCTGATGGACTCCCAGTATGAACGTCTGCCGGGCAGAAGGAGAGTCCATGGCGGGCAGGTGGTCTTCTGTAGGTCCAGCTGTTTGTGGTCAGTGCCCACCAAGAGGTGGTGCCATCTCGTGTGCTCAGCACCTGATGGTGGTGGTGGTCCTCAGGGTGTCTCATGGGTTAGGGAGACATTTCAATGTCCTCTCGCCGTGGAGGAATTCCAAAAGCCCACCGCAGGGAAGACCACTGACTTTTTTCCCCCTTGCCCCTCCGCAGGCCTTGCCGTCATCCACTCGGAGCTGACGGACTCCCTGGACATCGGGAACAACCCGCGCGTCGGCACCAAGCGCTACATGGCCCCCGAGGTGCTGGACGAGACCATTCGCACGGACTGCTTCGAGTCCTACAAGCAGACGGACATCTGGGCGCTGGGACTGGTCATGTGGGAGATCGTGAGGCGCACCTTCATCAGCGGTAAGGGGGTCTGGCCCAATTGGGGGGGGGGGGGGTCGGGTCCACCTGGATGACTTACTGCTCACTGGGCCCTTCTTCACTGCAGGGATCGTGGAGGACTACAAGCCACCCTTCTATGACAAGGTGCCCACCGACCCGAGCTTCGAGGACATGAAGAAGGTGGTGTGTGTGGACCAGCAGAGGCCCACCATCCCGAACAGGATCTACTCGGACAGCGTAAGGGGGGGGGGGGAAGTGTGGATCACATATTTGTGTTGTGTGTCACATGTTGGTGTGCCATGTGTTTGTGACATGGGCCTGTGTGTGTCACACGTGTGTGTGTGTTGTGAGTGTTGTGAGTGCATGATGTGCTTGTTTGTCACGAATGTGTCAAATGTTTGTGGAATTCAATGTCTCTGTTGTGGGTCTGTGTGTGTGTGTGTGTGTGTGTGTCCCCTACAGGCCTGCACTTGTCTTCTATGAGGTGTCACATGACTGACTGCGGCACGTGTGGTATTTGTGTGTATGCAGGTGTCACAGTGTCACACGTCCCCATCTGTTTGTCCCTCGTGTGTGTGTGTATCACGTCACCAGTTCCATGTGTCATCGGTGTCCCCTGCTGGCCGAGGCCCCACCCACCACAGCTCAGGATGCCCTCCTTTCTCTCCCGCAGATATTAACGACCATCGCCAAGATCATGAAAGAGTGCTGGCACCAGAGCCCATCGGCCAGACTGACTGCCCTGCGCATTAAAAAGACCCTCTTCAAGCTGGACGGCTGCCAGGACAGTCAGCTCAAGGTGGACCCCTAGGCCCCCGCGTCACTTGTATGTTCGAGTGACCCCCCCGGTGAACAGGCTGCTCCTTTCTGACCCTGTCGCCGGTCAGTGCCGTCCTTCTCGTCATATGGATGTGGCCCGCTGAGGACTATGGCGCTCCTTCCGCAGGGGTCTCTTGTTGCCCACTCTGCAGACCGGAGGCCGTCAGCTGCGTCACTTTTGTGTTTTTTTTCACTTTCTGGGATTCTTCAATAAATTGCACTTCATTGAAAAAAAAAAAAAGGTCGGTGGCTTTACTTAGTGGACGTGCCAGCTGACCGCCGAGTGGATACAGGGTGACGGCCGCAGCAGGAGACGATGCAAAGCCAGAGGGGGACGTCAAACAAACAGCAGGTGGCGACAGAGAGCACAGCCTACACCAGCCTCTGTTTAGTTTACCATGAGGTGGCGCCAGAGTCACTCACAAATGGGGGGGGGGCAAGTTGGGGCGGGGGGGTCCTCAATTAAAGTGGGCCATCAGAAAAATGAGTCACTCGGGTAAAGATGAAGTTAAAAAGTGGACGGCCACCTTTGTGCAGCTTAGAGGAGCTGTGTGTCAGGGTGGGCCGTCACCTGTCTGTCCAGCCATCCATCCTGTGTGTTAAGAAGAAGAAGAAGAAGAGGAAGATCACATTCAACTCTTCTGTTTCTCAGATTCCCTTAATTTAATTAAAAGTAGCCGTTGGGGAGAAAGCCAATCCCAGCAGCTCTCGGCACAAGGCAGGAATCAACCTGGTTGGGACAGCAGGGGACACTCACCTACAAAACAATGAGTCTGTAGTGATGGAGAGACAGGGGGCTAGGAAAGGCGCTATATAATAGATAGAAGGGAAAGGCGCTATAAATATGTAATAAAAAGCTAGATAAATAAACGTGAGGGGCACTGTGCTGTGTAACGGAGGAATGCACAGATGTGGAAGGTACGATATAACAGGGTGAGACTGATACAGAGACGTGAAAGGCGCTATATGATAGATAGATAGATGTGAAAGGCACTTTTTAAATTATTGATAGGGGATAAGCCTATATAATAGGTAGATGGAGAGATGCAGGTGAAAGGCACTATATAATCAACAGCTACATAGATAGATGGGAAAGGCACTATATAATTTATAGACAGATGCAAAAGGTACTATATAATATATAGACAGATAGCTGTATGTGAGACACACTTTATAATAAATCGATATGAGAGGCACTATATGATGGATGTGAAAGACACTATATAACATATAAGTAGAGAGATGTATTGGAGAGGCACTATATTATTGAGAGATAGATGTGTACAGCACTATAGAATTTATAGATAGATGTATGTAAAAGGCACTAAATAATCGATAATATACAGGTAGATAGATGTTAAAGGCGCTACACAATAATTAGAAAAATGTGACAGGAGTTATAAAGCTTGTACCTAGACAGATGTGATAGTCACTATATAACAGCTTGATACATAGATACAAAAGGCACTATATAATATAGATAGGTAGACACATGTATGTGAAAGTCACTGTACAGAGATCATAGATATGAAAAAACAGATATAAAATAAAAGAGAAAGGCACTATACAGCAAAATCATGAAAGGGTTTAAATAATAGACAGGTAGATAGACAGGCGAAAGGCACTATATAACATATGAAAGCACTATATAACAATTAGTTGGGAGGAAATACTGTAATAAATTGATGTGCAAAGCACTAGATATGAAAGGCGCTATATAAAATGTACATGGACATGAAGGGCAGTATAGAAGAGATATCAAAGGCACTATAAAACAAATGGATAAAATGCAGTACATTAATAATAGATAAATGAAAGGCTAGATAAATAGATGTGTAAGGCACTATTGGATAGATATACACCTAGACAAATAAAAGGCACTATATAATTATTAGCCAGATAGGTCATTTCATATCTATCTATCTAGCTGAACTATCTAGTGCTCAATGATATAGTGCCTTTCCTGTCTGTCAGTCAATATAATAGAAAGGCGCTATATAACATATATGAATTCACAATATTAAAGCTATTTTAGACACATGTCCACCTGATTTCATGACAGCCTTTTCGAGGGACACCTTCATTGTCACTGGGTTTCCCCTTTCAGGCCAAACAGAACATGAGTGCCCAGGTAGGCATTTGCTGCAGGTACCCCGGACAGGTAAGCTTTGTGCCCGCGGGTGATTCTTCACACTGAGAGCCCACGCCGGAGACCAGTGAAAGTTGGGCACGTTGAGGACCAGGTGGTCATGTTGGAACGTTAGTGTCACCAGGGTATGTGTGACCCTCCACAGGGTGTCTTTGCGGGTAATGACCCCCCTCATATTTCATATTGCTACTCATAAGGGACTGCTGTATGTTTCATTAATTAAGACAGTAGATAGAGTAAAGGTGAAGCTGCTACACAGAGAAGATGATATCTGAGTGGCATGAATGGCTCAGGCCTTCATTTGACCTCACAATGCTGACAGAGAGTCTTGGTGGGACTCCATCGGCTTTGTTTCCCTGAGGTCTCTCTCAGTTGCCAGGGGACGCCTTATGTCAGTTTAGAGATTTTACATTCAACTAAAGGCGCCTCCTGGTGGTTGGTGGATACAACTGATGCCCTTGATGAGAGCTGTATGGTCTTATCTGGGTCACCCTTTGATGAGAATGGACAAGAGGTTTCTTGTGCAGTCCTGAGACCCCTAGTCATGTTTCTAGGAGTAGATCGGTCCACCACATGGCATAAGCATAAGAGGGCAGTGGTCCCATTAGACAGAAAGGCACCAGCTGTGAGACACCCCTTTAAGAAAACTGCACATGGACCCCTGAGCACAAGCCAGAACTGATGAACTTCCAGAAACAGCTGGTGGTGGGGGGCTTCAGGGTGGAACAAGTGACCACAATGTCACTGAAGCCCTCCATGTCACTGGTGGGTAATCAGACTTCTCCCAGCACTGACCAGTGGAGTGGTTTAATTGGCAGTTCTGCCCCAAATGGAAGTCACTTAATGGGTACTAGTCTTGCTTTCTCACCCCTCCCCCTGACCATGGCACCTTATCCTGAGGTGCCCCTTGGCATGTCCCCTTCAGCTGTGACTCAGATGCATCTGCTGCCATGCTGCTTCAGATTTCAGCTCATCTGCTGCATGTCTGCTTGCCAGCCTTGGCAGGCATTGATTTGGAGCTGATCCTGAAAGTTCACTTCAGCCAGTGTGACACATGGGTGACATTATGTACCCTCAAATATAAAGGATCACTCCATCAAAGTCTGAGAAAAGAAGATAAAGCTCTCCAAAGCACCGTGGAGCCCCACCGCAAGCCATCGCAATCTTTATGCAGCTCACCATCAGTGAAATTCTTGCAGGGCTCCTGGTCTTGGGCTGCAGACTCCTGAAGAGCAGATGACCCCAAAGTCCAGGATGAGTTGTTATGCCACGCCTCTCTACATTGGCCCCGCCTCTTTGTACTAATAGTGACGCCCCATATGAATACCCCCACTCTTTTTATTCAGAGCCAAACCTGCATGCAAAGGTCCCGCCCCTTAAATTGAAGGCCAAGCCCTTATATGATGACCCCACCCCTTGCATTGACAGTGATGTCCCATTTAAATGATCTGCACCTTGTCTTGAAGGCCACACCCCAAGTGAATGCCCCACCCCTTGTATTGAAGGTCCTGCCCCATTACAGCAGCCCCGCCCCTACAATTGAAGGCTAGGCCTGCACATGGTTGCCCTGCCCCTTGTTTGATGACCACACCTTCACATACCTATGCTAATCCCACCAGTAAAGGGAAACCCAACCCAATTTCCCCATCCACATGTTTGCAACACCCACAACAGCAAACTTTTATATAGCGCCTTTTGGATGGGCTCATGCTGATGTGTATATCTGAACTTCCAGAGTGGGTTTTGGGAATTTGCTCAGGGCCACAGGTGGTCAGCAGTGAGGAGGATATGGGACCCTCATGGTGGACAGGCCAGCTTTTTATCCTTAAACCGGGGCAATTGGTGTCAAGTGCCAGGCTTTACTTTTTATTTTAAGTTTGGGCTTTCTGACCATCCAATGTTTCTGGATACTCCAACGTGGTGACTTTTAATGCCGTATCGTGGTTTCTCGAACTCTGATGAAATCATTCATGGTGGGCAGCATTTTGGGTCACAATCCTGAACCAGGTGGTCATCAGTGGGGAGCCTGCATGTTCTCCCCGTGTCCGTATGCCTTCTCTTCTGATTCCGAGATATACAAGTTAGGTCAACTGGTCACTCTAAATCGGCTTTGGTGTGTGTGTGTGAGACTGGACCCTGTGAGAAATGGGCACCCTGTCACCTCTGTGCTGTCAGGAGACCCCCATGACCCAGCACTGGACTAAGTAGGCTTCATGTTATGTTGGTTTGCATAGTCCTGTAATGACACAAGATAAGCAGCAGAGGGCACCAATGTGTCTCATTAGGTCTAATGCCAGCATGACGGCTCTGACCCTCATCGATGAGTGTCTCCTTGACAGACCACCCAGTGTCACGGCCACTTGAGCTACATGACAAGTGTAAGTGTGTGTGTGTGTGTGTGTGTGTGTGTGTCTGGTCACAGGGATCAGCTTTCTCACTGCGTCAGATGCCCTGGAGCCTGGAGGTGGGCAGTTTGGTCATCTGGTGGGTTTCACAATCAGTCGCACCTTCAGCAAGTTGTAAAGCCATAGAATGGCTCCAGTCATGGCAGGTGGCAGTCGGGGGACCCGTGTGTCCTGCCCTGAAATTCACTGCCAGCCTGCAGTTCAGGGTCCACTTCAGCACACTGTTCTCCTTGGCATGTGACTATCTGTGGGGGCTTTGAGGGCAGAGCCAGGTGCACCTGGGGTCCTCTCTGGGTGGGCAGGGAGGACAGAGAAACATAAACAGCTGTCTGGGGGCCACCCAAGGGAGCCCCACTTACCACCTGTGTCCCTGATGGGCGCTCCTGTGTCCTCTTACTCCTCTCACCTTCTCTTCTTCTCGATTTCTGTTTACCTTTCGGTTCTCTTTCTCTTGTTTCTCTCATTTCTTCCACTTTGTCTTCTCTCCTTCTCTCTTTCTCGTTCCTTGTTTCTTCTCTAGTTTTTTTTCCATTCCTCCACTCTTCTTCACCTCATCTTCTTCTATTTGTGTTTCTCTCTTCTTCATTCCTCCCATCTCCATCTGTTTTTATCTTTTTATTTTTCACACATCTTCACCTCAGCTTTCTCCATCACTTTCTCTATTGTCCTCCTCCTCCTCGCTCCTTTGTTTTTACTGTTGTGTCACCTCTTCATTTTCTTTTCTTCTTTCTCTTTGTCTTTAGCTCCTCTTGTCCTCTTTCTGATGACCTTTCCCTCTTCCTGCTCCTTTTGTTTTCCACCTTTCTTCTTCTTCGCTCAATTTCATTTTCTCCTTCTCCTTTCTACTTTCCTGATTTACTTTCTCTTCTTCTTCTTCATTACTCCTGACAATTCCCTTCCATACTTTGCCTCTTCTTCCTCTCCCGTTCCTCACTCTGAACTTTTTTTGTATGCTCTCCTCTTCCTCTTTTTGTCCCTCAGCTCTATGCCTTCATCCTCTTCCTCTTTCTCACCTCTCTGTTCTTTATCTTTCGTTTCTTCTCCTCCTCCTCTCCTTCCCAGTTCTTGGTGTCCTTCTGCTCCTGCTCTCTTCTTTTCTCACTTGCCACCTTCTTTCCTTTTTCTTCTCTCCACTTTCTCGTCACCTCCTCTTCTCTTCTTCTTCTCATTTTCACCTTTCTTCATTTCCTCTTTCTTTGCTGTTTTTCCACATCTCTCGCTCACAGTGTTCACTTTGTCTTCTTTCTTCCTTTCTCTTAAACTCCCTCATTTCCTTCTCCCCACTCCTGCTCTTGTTCTCCCTCAGTCCTCTTTCACTCTCCTCTCATTTATCCCCCTTTCCCATCAGCACCTCCCCTTTGTCTGTTCTCTCCATGTTCTCCCCACTTCTTTCTCTCTCTTTCCCTTTTTTCTCTCCTCCAGCTCCTCTCCTCTTTCTATACTTTCTCCCTTCTACTTGCTGTTCTTATTCCTCTCCTCTTTCTCCCTTTCCTTCTCCCTCACGTCTTCCTCTTGCTCTTCTCCAGCTCCTCTTTGTCTCCTTTTCAGTTTCTGTCTCTCTCTTCCTCATTCTCTAGTCCTCCTCTTTCTCTCCATCTTCTCCTCTGATCCTCCTCTTCATACTCACCTCCTCTACATCTCTCTCATCTGCTTTCTGTTCTTACTTGTCTTCTCTTCTCTTTCCTTCCATTTCCTCCCCTGATTTCCCTGTCTCTCACTTCTTCATCATCAACTCCTCTTCCTCCTTTATTTTAGATTTTCTTCCTGCTCTCCTTGCTCCTCTCCCTCACTTCTTCATCAGCTCCTCTTTCACGTTCTCTCCCCGACTCCTCTTTCTCCTTTCTCTCCGTTTTCCCCTTCATCTCCCCTTTCCTGGCCCTCATGTTTATGTGGCCCCTCCTTTATTTTTCTCTTCCCTTTCTCTTCTTTCTCTCTGTTTTCAGCCAGATTTCCGTTCTCCTCTCCCTCCTCTTCCTCACCTCCTCTTTCTCTTTGACCTCCACCTCTTCTTCCTCTCTTCTCTTGTTTAATTTGTTTCCCTTCTGTTCTTACTTTTCATTATTTATTGTTCTCTGCTGTTTCACTCTTCTTTTTGATTTTCCTCTCTCATCCTTCTCTCCTCTTTCTCTTTCCCTTCTTTTATTCTTTCTTCTGACTTTTCTCCTTTCTTCCCAGTTCTCCCCAATTTCCTCTTTCTTTCTTTCTTTCTTTCTTTCTTTCTTTCGTCCCACAGTTTTCTTCTTTGTTTCCACCTTCTGCATTTTCCGCTCCTGCACGTCTCTTTTTCTTTCATCCTTCACTCTCTCTTCTCCAGCTCCTCTTTCTCCTTCCTCTCCATTGTCTCCCCTAATCTCCTTTTCTCTCCCATCTTTCTTCTGATTTATTAGTTTTCTCTCCTGATCTTTCTTTCTTTCTTTCTTTCTTTCTTTCCCTTTTCTATCCAATCCCCTTTTCCTATACCACCACATCTTCATCAACTTCTCTTTCTCTCCTCCTCCTCTTTCTCCTTCTCTCCATTTCCATGCCCTTCTCTTACCTGAGACTGACAGCCTATCTGAGAGGTGCCCACGTGTGCCCGCATGTGCCCAAATTCTCCCATGGGCACCACTGGCCTTTAGGATGCCTCGATCCCAAAGCAGAACTTTGGATGCCGCTGGCCCGGTTGTTATTGAATTAACGGAAAGACCCCGAGGAGCAGAGAGGACCCCCGAAGCCCTCATGTTTCCTGTTGTGAAGGTGTGCCGGCTACACTCCTTCCTCTTTCACTTTTCCTCATTTCCTGTTTTGTGCCAGCCAGGCTCCTCGGTGGCTTCGGGGGTTAACATCAGTGGATGTGCGCTGGCGTTTCACTGTGGCTGGCACGGCGTCCCTGTTAGACTTGCGCGCACACAGAGACAGACGCTGATGAAGCTGCCGGCTCACTGTCACCCCCCCTGAAATGTCACTGTCAGCAGAACGAGTGACACACACTGTCGAGCCGGGACACATCCTGAGAACATGGTGGCAGTGGCATTCATTTCTAAACGGACTACACCAACTGGCAAAGTGGGTGCAGGCAAGTCAGTGACGTTTAAAGGGCATCGTTGTCATTGCACCACAGTCCAGAACTTCAGATGCCATTTCACTGGGGGGCAAACCAACACAATGAAAGGGTCTCCAGAGCAAAAACAAAACGACAGAGTGACAATGACGATACAGGAGCTGCAGCAAAGTGTCAGAGGACTCAAACTGGACTGGGGTTCAAATCCCTGGGCACCACAGCTTGTGTGGACACCACATGGCTTCCCAGAGTTAGGGTGGATTTTATTAACCCCTGAAAAGCAACAAATGACAAACAGCAGGGTGACATCCATGAGACACACAGTGTGACAAACTGTCTGACAATTACAAATGGCAGGATTAGGGCCTCACTGGACTCGGGTTCAAATCCCGGCCTGTCACTGTCAGTGTAACCACATCTACAAGACCAGCAGCAGAATGACAACAACGAAACATGTGCTGTGACAAAGTGCCTAAAGATTTAAAATGGCAAGTACAACAGCAGGTGAGGCCTCCGTCTGACTGTGTCAGGAACCCGGGTTCAAATCAAACTGCCTGCTCTCCCCGGGTCAGTGTGGGCTTTGCTAACCCCCAAAAAAACACATAAAATAGCAAAAATATTTACAAGACAAACAGCCGAATGACGACCATGAGACACGTGCTGTACCGCCTCACGACTCCAAGGACGTGGGTTCAAATCCCAGTCTGCATATCCTCTAAAAATTAAAAAATGGCATTCACACCCGTCATTAGGGCTCAGGTTTCAAATCACACAGCACCACAGCCGGTGTGGAATCTGCATGTTCTCCTTAGGTTGTTGTGAGCCCCACTAACCCGTGTAAAATAAATCAGAACACAGGGTCTGTATCTGTTCGACATGGTGTTCGGGTCCTGTCCTTCAGTCATATCGGGCAATTTGTATCCTGCCGACTACGCCACTGTGATATAAATCAGAACACAGCATAAAGGGTTGGGGTTTGTCCGGCCCCGTATACTGTACTGTACGGTTTGAAAGTACATCAGACAAACAAGATGGTGAAGTGGGGAACATTTATGGAGTGGGACCGGAATTGACACAGGGGAATGCTGGGAAGGAACCGAGGTGGTGGATGGGAGTCAGGACGTCATCAGAGGTAGACGGAAGGAAGGGAATGAACACGGAAGTGGCAGTACGTGGTTACGGGATCTGGGCACGTTCATGGCGGTGTTGCTTCTTTCTTTCTGTAGGAAACAAAGAGAGAGAGAGAGGTTAGTGCCCCGCTTTTCCCCTTTGGCCGGAGTTTTCGCGCTACAGTTCGGGTCTTTACGTAGCTCCTTATGCGTGCGTGTGCGTGACATGATCCCAGCCCAGACCCATCGGGTCGGGCGTACCGAACCGAGAGGTCGTGAACTCGGGAGAGGGCCTGAAAGTTACCCCGATGATAAGTGATGGTAAACTTGTATGGCTGAAGGTCCAAAAACCACCTGGTGACCCGGGGAACCAGCTCCATCCACTGGAGGGTTGGCATGGTCCGTCACCAGAATGAACTCGCCACCCAACAGGTGGTACCTCAGGTGAGTCACCGCCCACTTAGTAGCCAAGGCTTCCCACTCCACTGCCGCGTACCTGGTCTCCCGGTCCAACAGATTCCGGCTCAGGTAAATCACGAGGTGTTCGACACCATCGATGCTTTGACTCAGCATGGCGCCTGGACCTGTGTCCGAAGCATCGGTCTGGAGAATAAAAGGCAGTGTAAAAGGATTTCACTCGACACACTTAAAAAAGGTTTGGGGCAGCCACCCGTATATTATTCCTGGCTGCAAAAGAGTCTTTGAAAATACAGAGATGTTCTCCATATCGAGCCCAAAGCAGAACTGAAGAAGGGTTGACAAGATGGCAGCTTTAAGGGATAGGACAGGAAGTGATGTAAGGGGACTGCAAGTGATATTCTTCTAGGCGCCGGAACCGGAAGTGACGTCGTCTGTTTTAAATCAGACAGGTTTTCCCCTCGGCTGGTCTGTAGAGGTAACAAGAGAAGGTTTAGTGCATCCGGCCACCCCCTGGCCTGGCGTGGAATTACCTTTGCTGGGTCTATTCAACATCTTCCTATTCGCACGTGTGTGACAGCAGAGAGAAATCAGGAGTCCTTAATATTGGTCAGGGCCGTCTTAAGGTCACTGAATGCCCGTTCCGCTGCACTACCCCATGCTAGTCAAGGGTGCTGCTCTCTCTCGGCACAAACCGGCGGTAGTAACCCGCCAACCCCTAAAAGGCTTGCACCTGTCTCTTGGTACTCGGACGGGGCCATTCCAGGATGTCTTTGATTTTAGAACATGGTGGCTTCACCAGTCCACCCCCCCACCAGGTAGCCTAAATATTTGGCCTCCTTCAAGCCGAAGAAGCGTTTATGTGGATTGATACGGAGGCCGGCCTTCGCTAGCGTTAAGAGGACGGCGTAAACCTGCAAGATATGCTCCTCCCAGGTGCCGAAATAGATGACTACGTCATCCAGGTAGGTGGCACAGTAGGACCGATGGGGACGAAGCACTCTGTCTACCAGACGTTGGAAGGTCGCTGGCACCCCATGCAGTCCGAATGGGAGAACCTTACAGTGCATCTGGAAGTATTCACAGCGCGTCACTTTTCACATTTTGTTATGTCACAGCCTTATTCCAAAATGGATTAAATTCATTTTTTTCCTCAGAATTCTACACACAACACCCCATAATGACAACGTGAAAAAAGTTTACTTCAGATTTTTCCAAATTTATTAAAAATAAAAAAACTGAGAAATCCCATGTACATAAGTATTCACAGCCTTTGCCATGAAGCTCCAAATTGA
>JANRMT010062791.1:177474713-177485159 GCA_026402145.1 Polypterus bichir lapradei | reverse complement strand
ATAGATAGATAGATAGATAGATAGATAGATAGATAGATAGATAGAAAAGGCACTATATGATAGATACTGTAGATAGACAGATATTCAATGCCAATGTCAATTTATTTATATAGGACATTTAAAACAACATAGGAATGATGTGGCTAAAAGTGCTTTACAATAATAGAATAAGGGAAAACATACAAATAACATAAATAGAAATAAAATAAATGAACATAAATAAAATAAATAATAAACAGAAGTAATGTTACATAATCACAATGAGGAAACCATCAATTACTGAAGGTCACTGAATGCAAGTGAATAGAAATGAGTCTTTAATCTCGCTTTGAACACTTCAGTTGTAGACGACTCCTTTATGTGATGAGGTAAAGAGTTCCACAGGCGAGAAGCAGCAGCTGCACAAGCCCTGTCTGTCCCCATTAGTTTGACACTTGGTACGAGGGACAACAAGAGACAACTGACCAGAAGATCTAAGATCTAAGCACTCTGGATGGCTGGTGTGAAACACAAAATTCAGATAAATAGGCAGGAGCGAGTCCATGCAAAGATTTAAAAACTAGATAGATAGATAGATAGATAGATAGATAGAATGAAAGGCACTATATAATAGTTTATATATTAAATCAGGTCTTTTATTTATAAGGATTGGTGTCTGAATTAAGCAACAACCAATAACCACTTCGACTCTCCAGGACCAAAGTTGCTCACCATGAATTTAAACGAGTACTTCCTAAGAATAAGCAGACAAGTAGGTAATGTGTGGGCACAATGCCCACGATGTTTCTGATGCCCACGTTGGTTTCTGTTTCGATATCAAAACAGGGGTCCCAGCACACTAGTTTGCCCTGGGGGCCTATGATGCAGTTAAGGCGGCTCTCGGTAACACTGAAGTAGCTGCTCCTTTGAATTATGGGTGCTGGCGTCTGCTTGGCTCATTATTAACTGGCAATATTCAGAAACATTATGAAAGCAAACTGAATCAATTTAAAGAGGCCAAAAAAAAATCAGATTTACCTTCAGTCAGTCAGTTGTTATCCTGCCCGCTATATCCTAACACAGGGTCACAGGGGTCTACTGGAGCCAATCCCAGCCAGCACAGGGTGTAAGGAAGGAACAAACCCCGGGCAGGGCGCAGCCCACACACACGGGACAATTTAGGATCGCCAATGCACCTAATATGCATGTCTTTGGACTGTGGGAGGAAACCCGCGCAGACAACATGCACACTCAAGGCAGTTAGGACCCGGGAATCGAACCCAGGTCTCCTTACTGTGAGGCAGCAGCGCTACCCACTGCGCCACCGTTTAAAACATGCAAATCTTACTTTTCTAAAAGTAAAATAAAAGAGGCTCAGCGAATTAAATAATGGGATCATTTAAAGGTAAAATGACTTGACTAATTGAGAAACTGGTTGGCACAAAAATCTGCAGCCACAGGGGGTTAAGCAGAACTGGACGTACGAAACGCTTGTGCGTATCATAAACATTTCTTTATCTTCGTTCTTCATGGTCATTTCTTTTACTTGTCCATTTTTACAAAACACGTGGCGCAAACAACTGGTTGTTTGACGCGTACGTCTTTCGGGATTTAGGAATGACGAAGATGAACGATCGCTTGAACCGCTTTTTTTTTTTTACTGACTAACTGATTTCGGTTTCAGTACAGTATTCGACGCCTGTTCCTCAGTTCACATCAACAAAGCTGGCCGCCTGGACTACGAGTATGCAGGACCAATGGTGTTAGGTGCCAGGTGTGCCCGATCCGGTGAGACGGTGCGATTACTCAAAAGTGCGAAGCAGACGGGCGAATTCTCGTGCGCATGCGCCAACCAAAAACCCGCGTGACGTGAGCGGGGCTGTTCTTACTCACAGACCTGCGCCCGCCCATTCCCGCCCTAAGCCCCACCCCCGTCGCGAGTCGCCGCAGCCCGTGCGGCTCCCAGGCAGCTCATTTTCTGCTTCTCCATGCAGAGAGATGGGCAGCACGCAAACATGGCCACCTGGCGAACGAGTGCCGTGTTATTTCTGTTGGCGATTGTGCTCCGAAGCTGTGTCGGTAAGTGTTTCTTTTCTGTTTGTGTATGCCGTACGTCGGAATGCAAGGCTAAGTGAGGCCGAGGTAGGGCCGGGAGCTTGCCGACTCAAGAAAGATGCGCTTCGGAGGCTTGTGTTTATGTGGTTTCGCGGTAGGGGCGGCCCGCTTGGACCAGTATCTCCGTTGGGACTGTGGTCTCTCCCGTGACGACAAGCGGGGCAGCAGTTGGAGGCCTTCACCCTGCCCCGAGTACCAGTTACCATCCCTCTTGTTTACGAGTGGCACATGGGACTTGCACAGTTTGGAGGGCCGTGTCCTGCGAGAGTGACAATGCGACGGGCCTTCGGTAATTCGCCTCCATTCTCCGTGTCGGTGTACAGTATGTGTTTCCCTATGTGTGTGTGTGTTTTTGTGTGTTTGTGTTTCCCCTTTCCTGCCATCTTGCTGGTTCACGGCACGTTTGACCGGTCGTCCGGTGCCAGTAACGGCGACTGTAGTGTTGTAATCGCGCTTTGTGTGCTTTGCGTCACGTATGGCACCGCCGTCTGGGTGCGATTTCCTGCAGGTATGTTCTTGTGCTGTCGGGTACCTGTTGACGGGCGCTGCTCGCTCCAGCTTAGTTTAGTTTATGGAGTCCTGGCTGATGTTGTGGCCCAGATCTTATGGGATCTTTACACTCTGGCCAGCTTGATTGGCGAGTCCACACCGGCGAGGTGTTAGTGATGGCTTGACACCCCTTGTGTGTACGGCTCCGCCATGTAAATAAAACTTTACACGTTCCTTACCAGGGCCGTCTTAACAGCATTATAAGGCCCCTACCTACACAACCACTCACAGCAGTAGAAATGTAAATTGCCGATAAAGTTTAAAACATATATTTATTGTATTGGTACTTTCAGCAACAATTAAAAACATGCTGTACAGCAAAGATTAATCGACACAAACGTTTGGACAATACCTTGGAAAAACACAAACATTTTAAAGTCAAAGCGAACTTTTATTGTCATCTCAACCATATACAAGTATACAGATAGACGAAATTTTGAAGCTCAGGGTCCACAGCGTAACAACTTGCAATGCAAATAAATTAAAAATAGAATTAAAATTAAAACACAAACAAGACATTGTGCAAAGACGAGACAAAGAAGTAGCAGCAATATTGATGTGTAATATATGTAATAATTCAATTGGTAAACCATACAGATAGAATTGGCACACTGAATTTACTACAAATTATTTATTATTAAAGCTTAAAGTGTTCAACGCAAGCATTTGCGAAATTTCTTTTCAGAGAATTGAGTTGAGGTGACGTTAACATCTACGCTTTTACGTGATGTCGTGCGTCAGATCAGTTCACATACAGGCACACGGGGTCTCGGAGGTGACTGTGATACTAAAGCAGAGGTGAATGTCACTTGTAACACGATAACTTATTTATAGTTTAGTATCGTACAGTATTTATTTCTTAACAGCAAGTCCCAACCTACATAGATTAGCATGAAGCCTCCCCAGGCAACTGCCCAGCGTGCCCATGCATTAAGAGACCTCTGGTTCCTACTTTCTTCAGTTTGCGTGTTTAACCCACATAACGTCTTCAAGTGCTGACTGAATGTCTTTTAGGTGCCCTTGATGTCTGACGCTTTACCCCAAAACCCATTTTATGTTGTTTTGACGATCTTAACTTGTAGTAGTGATGAACTTAAAGTTTTAGAATAGGTGACTTTGAGGAGTGTTTTTTTTTTTAAATCTGCAGTCACAGGGGGGCAAGCAGAACTGGACTTGCGAAACCCTGGTGCATCTCATAACCATTACTTTATCTTCGTTCTCTATGTTAATTTCTTTTACTTGGCCATTACTACAAAACATGTGGCGCAAAAAAACTGGGTGTCGGATGTGCACATCTTTCGGGATGTGGGAATGATGATAATAACAACAACTAAAGAGGATGACCGTTTGATCCATTATCACGACTGATGACTGATTTTGGTTTCAGTCCAGTATTTGACGCCTGGACTTGAGTTCACCTGGCGTCCTGCCTGGAATTTGTTCCTGCCTTGCGCCCTGTGTTGGTTGGGATTGGCTCCAGCAGACCCTCGTCGCCCCGTGTTAAGATATAGCGGGTTGAATAATGACTGGCAGACTGACGTCAGTTCACATCAGCTAAGCTGGGCTACGAGTACGAAGGACCAGGGCGTTGGGTGCCAGGGGTGTCTGATCCGGAGAGGCGGCTCTCCGTTTTAGGTAAAGAGTGTAGGATGTAAAGAGAAGTTAAGCAAAATGACACCATTTTGCCTGAAGAAGTTGCCTTGAAAGCTCGCGTTTTCAAATCCTTTTAGTTAGCCAATTCAAGGTGTCATTTTCACTACATCGAAAATGGCTAACACGGTACAGCACCCTAGTAACTGTAGAATGTAAACAGAAAGTTGCCGAAACGGAGAGTAAACTCCACTAGAGTAGATGGATACTACTTATATTTATCCCAACGGGAAATTTAGCTTTTACAGAAGCTTATCCCAGGCATCATCCCAACTGACTGGAAAACGGGACTTGTCGTCCCTATCTGGAAAGGGAAGGGTGATCGTCTGGATTGGGGCAACTAAAGGGGGATAACACTGCCCTCGGTGCCGGGTAAGGTCCTTGCTAGGGTCGACCTCAATAGGATCCGGGATCACTTGCTCACCTACCAGCGACCAGAACAGTCTGGTTTTACGTCTAAGAAGTCGACCATCGACCACATCCTGGCACTGAGGGTTCTCATAGAGCGCAAACGTGAATATCGGCAGAGTTTCTTTGCAGTCTTTGTCGATTTTTCGCAAAGCGTTCGACTCATTTGATCCCCTTGTGGGATCCCCTTGTGGATATCCTGGCCGGCCTGTACACTGGGACTGTGGGTGCAGAGTGGTGGCAGGACCTCTCAGTTGATTCTGGGGTTCATCAGCGGTGTGTTCTGCTCCTACTCTGTTCAATGATCACATGGACTGGGTGTTGGGCGAGGTTGTGGGGTCCAGCAGCTGTGGGGCATCTGTTGGTGAAGAAAGATTCATTGATCTTGACTTTGCTGACGATGCTACAAGTCAATGGAGGCTCTGATCGGGGCACTCGAGAGACTGAGTGAGGGGGTCTGAGTGTCTGGGCTTGTGAGGGTCCTGATAAAAACCAAAGAGCCAGGCCTTTAATGAGCTCTTGGGCACATCAGCAGGGTGTGTGGAGAGAGTGTCAACGTCGTCATTGAGTGGTTTATTTACCTCGGCAGTGACATTCATGACTCTGGTGACTATTCCTGTGAAGTCAGTAGACATATTGGGGGGGGGTCATAAGATTGCTGGAAAGGGGTGTGTGGCGCTCCCTAAACAAAAGGACGAAGGTCCAAGTCTTTGGAGTCCTGGTGCTTCCTGTCTTGCTATCCAGTGACTTGAGAGGAAGACTGGGCTCCTTCATGTGTGTCTCTTTGGAGAATCCTTGGGTCCGGCTGGTTTGACTTTGTGTTGCTCCTGGAGTCCCGATTGAGGCACATGACCTGCATTGTGAGGGAGCGTCAGTTACGGCACTACGCCCATGTGGCACATTTCCCCGAGGGTGATCCGGCTCGTAAGATCCTCATTGTTGGGGAACCGAGTGGCTGCACTTGGCCGGGGAGGAGGGGGGGGTCACCCAAGTAACACCTGGCTGTGGCAGATAGAGGGTAGGACTGGCCCACGTGTCTGCCTGGAGGGTTGCCAGCCGGGATCCTGAGCTATTTTGGTGTGTAGTGGGTGTGGCAACGCGCTGTACCAGTGCAGGCTCCCCAACTTGACTTGAACTTGAGAAGCTTAAGATACATACATAAAAGTATGGTGGGGTAAATATGGACCCATATAGCGTGGCAGTGTTTTTTAAAAAAAAACAAAAACGTAGTGGCAAATGTGACATTTTTGGAACTTCTCTTTACTTTTTGTAAAGTTTATTTAAATGACTTGAAAAATCTTGCATTTTGTGTTTATTTTTAAATGGGTTGTGAAGTTGTCTGGAGTATTACTTGTAAAAATCCACGGTAAACTCAATTTGCCGCATTCGAAATGTGTAGCGGCTGTTCAAAAGCGTTACATTTGGGAACTTTATTGGACCTTACTTTTTATTCTATGTTAGTGTTCCCTTATTTTAATTCTTATTTATTTTTTTTCCTCTTTCTTCATCATGTAAAGCACTTTGAGCTCCATCATTTGTATGAAAATGTGCTATAGAAATAAATGTGGGTGCTTTAGTGTATATGGAAAAAGATGACCCGCTGTGGCCACCCCTAATGGGGAGCAGCCAAAAGAAGAAGAAGGGTGCTTTAGTATAACGCTTCACAATCCTAAACTGAATAGATGATGTATTTTGAAGTTTTGGTGGCTCTTAAACAAACTACCCTAAATGCAGTGGAAGAAAAAAAATGCATGAAAGTCCATGGTGGCCTAAAAACTGACCAGAAATAAAATTCAGTCAGTCAGTCATTATTCAACCCGCTATATCCTAATACAGGGTCACGGGGGGTCTGCTGGTGCCAATCCCAGCCAGCACAGGGCGCAAGGCAGGAACAAATCCCAGGTAGGACGCCCACCCCCCCCCCGCAGGACACACACACACATGACAATTTAGGATCGCCAGTGTACCTAACCTGCATGTCTTTGGACTGTGGGAGGAAACTCACGCAGACACGGGGAGAACATGCAAACTCCACGCAGGGAGGACCAGGGAAGACAACCTAAATGGGAGGCAGCAGCGCAACCCACTGCGCCACCATGCCGCACCAGAAATAAACAGTTAAAAGTAATTTTTTTTTTTTTTAAAGCTGTACAGATTGGGGTGTTTTTTTCAAAATGTTCTTTTAATTTGAGGAAATGTAGAAAAAAGGCCCCAAGACGTGAAGTGTGTTTTTTATTTCAATTAGATTCCAAATATATAAAAATGGGTCTGATTCGACCCGAAGACATTGTAAGGGCCCCGTGTCTGCGTGGGTTTCCTCCCACAGTCCAAAGACATGCAGGTTAGGTGCATTGGCGAGCCTAAATTGTCCAGGAAGCACCAGGACTCTACAGACTTGGACCTTCGTCCTTTTGCGCCACACTCCCCTTCCCTGCGACCTCCTGACCCCCCCCGTGCTCCCCAAACCCGTCTACTGACTTCATAGTAAGAGTCACCAGAGTCATGAATGTCACTGCCGAGATGAGTAAACCTCTCGATGAAGTCGACACTCTCCCCGCTGACAGACACACTGGTGATGGCCGTGCCCAAGAGGTCATTAAAGGCCTGGATCTTGGTTTGTAGATATCAGGAGTGCCGCACAGCACATTCCAGCCACCTCATGACCCCCTCCATGCTCTCCCAATCCGTCTACTCCACTCCTGGAGGGCCGCAGTGGCTGCAGGTTTTCATTCTAATCATCTGCTTCATTAGTGACCCGTTTTTGCTTCATTTTAATTCACTTGACTCCTACCCCTTAGTTGTTTCTTTTTCCTAAATTGTCCCAAGTGTGTGCTTGTGGTGTGTGTGTGTGTGCCCTGCGGTGGGCTGGCGTCCTGCCCGGGGTTTGTTTCCTGCCTTTGCGCCCTGTGCTGGCTGGGATTGGCACCAGCAGACCCCCGTGACCCTGTAGTTAGGGTATAGCGGGTTGGATAACGACTGACTGACTGACATTGTAAGTGTTAAACGACGGACTGCAGCGGCCACTCTTGATTTGTTTTCTGTCGCTTTATCCTCTGGTTATGCAAGTGGCCTATCCCGAGAGATAGAGAGAGCGCGGCAGCATTCATCTTTGTTCGCAGTCTTTGCGTATTAAAGGGTAGGATTTTTTTTTTGTTTAGTCCTTTATTTCCCTGTGTTTTTAGTGGCCCTTACTTGCCTTGTGTGTCTGAAGAGTCCCGTCACGTGAGGCGTATCGGCTGACAGCTCTTTCTTTACATGGTGGGGTTTCTTTGATTTCAAACACACGCGGTACTGTGGTGTGTGTGTGTGTGTGTGTGTTTTTTATGGAGGCGACTCCCTGTCGGTGTGGACCATCACTTACTCGGTGATGTCGTTTTTTTTTTTTTGTTGGTCTTTGTGGGACTCGAGCATCTCGCCATAAAACCGCTGCATTGTTTGAAGCGCCACTTGTTAACACAGGCTGTCACTACGTACTGTACGGTCGAGTTGGCCGCCTGATTATGAGGTGTGCACGTGTGAATGGTGACGTTCGGCAGCCCCTGAATGCGAGCGCCCCACCGGACCCGAATCTCATCTCTGCAGTGCGCTCCTTTTTTTTTTTTTTTGTTTACGGGAAGGACTTTTTCGCGTGTTTCTCATTTTATCCTTGTGTCTTGCATGACGTGTTCACAGATGGACTCTTTTCTTTTTTTTTTTTTTTTGCAGTAAAGCTTACCTTGACCGTGCTGAGACCCCCCGTTTTCATCTGTCTCTGAACTCGGGTCCTTTCCCAGACTTTTTTTTTTTTTTTTTTCCTCTGCCCGTATGGCACGTTTTAATTATTGTGCCTCTGACATAGAAAGACGGATTTGGGACAGCAGATGCATATTCAACACGCCTTTGGTAAGTTTCAGACGGGATCGTTTTATTTGTGTTTGTAAACGCCCATATGGGGGCTTCAGTGACACAAGACGCCCCCTCTGTTGTTCACGGGCCAGAAGCCCTTGAATGCCAGCGGTGCCGCTGCTCCTGTCCGGGTCGTCTGCTGCTAGCTTTTCTAAGGGTGTGGGGGGGGGGGGGGGGGGGGGGGGGGGGGGGGCGATGTAGGTCGCTGGGAGATTACGGCCTGTAAACACGAGGCTCCCATGTCCAAGTGCACACTCCCCACCTGCTGTCTGCGCCTTTGCGTTCCTCGGACGACGACGTCTGTGTCGTTTGTGGGGGGCCGCGTTCCCTGCAGTGCGCCAGGGGAGCTGCTGTATTGATTTCCCTTTTTCTTCTCCCTCTTTGACCTGGCGGCGCTCAGCCTCTGCTCTGCTCGTAAATGGCCGTATCACATTCCCACAGCAGGGCTCAGCCTGACAGGTTCCTCGCCTTTTTGCCTCTCCGTCTTTTGTGCCTCTGATTTGCACAACAATGCTGTCTGGGGGTACGTGGCTGGCGGCCTTTTCACATTTGTTTTATTGTGTTTGGTTGTAAATGAAGCGTCTGGGTGTCGAGAGAAGGAAACAAAAAAACAAAAAACGTGCGCTTAGGAACATCGGGAGGGTGTTGGGCCGCGTTCTTGAACTTGATCTTGGCACCTTTATCCTTCTCGCACAGCTTCATCTCTTTGATTTAGTCGGCGATATATATGCGACGTGGGCAGCACGGTGGCGCAGTGGGTAGCGCTGCTGCCTCACTGTTAGGAGACCTGGGTTCGCTTCCCGGGTCCTCCCTGCTGTTCTCCCCGTGTCTGCGTGGGTTTCCTCCCACAGCCCAAAGACATGCAGGTTAGGTGAATTGGTGATTCTTAATTGTCCCGTGCGTGTGCCCTGCGGTGCGCTGGCACCATGCCCGGGGTTTGTTTCCTGCCTTGTGCCCTGTGCTGGCTGGGATTGGCTCCAGCAGACCCCCGTGACCCTGTATGGATGGATGGATGTATGCGACATGAAAAACCCCTCCAATGTTCTGGCAGATCAGTTTTCCAGCTGTCGAGCTCTTTTTGAAGTGAATGGTTTTTACAATTGGACTGGGAAAAACCCACAAAAACCATGCGCTCACTAAAATGGACTTTGTCACCATCTGCGCTGGCAGACAGACCGGTGATTGGAGTGCCACACCAGATTGTCGGATTACGCTTAAATGATAAAATAGTGGCAAAGCGGCATGACGTGTTAAATCCTCTTTTATGGGAGACGTCGTCGTCAAATCACTTAATGCATTATGAAGCACACAGACTCCCATTAACAAAAAACAAAGTGTAAAATGTTTGACACACTGGAGGGGACCGTTCAGTCCGTCGGGCAAGTGTCTTCGGCTAATCGCTAAGCTGTCCCGGCCTCTCCTCCAGGTACTGTTTAAAGCTTCTCCAGGTTTGTGCTTCAGCAACGTGTCTCAGATTCTCACAGCTCTTCACGTGAAGAAGTGCTTCCTTGCTTCAGACCTAAATTCGTTTTCCCTTTTAATTTCCACAAGTGCCCTTCAGTTTGCAATTCACTGTGTCATGATTGAGTCACAGATTTGCACAGAAACAGAGGAGGTTGTAGAGACGGGAACTTTATTCAAACACTGCAAACAAACATGTCTCTTTGAAAAGTCTAAACGTGCTCCTTGACAGGTGAGGCAGTTCCGTCTCACGATTAAAAGTATGTAAATATGTCTTCCTCTTCAAAGGAGTGCAGAGAGAGAGAGGGGGGTCGAGAGAGAGAGAGAGAGAGAGGGGGGTCGAGAGAGAGAGAGAGGGGGGTCAAGAGAGAGAGGGGGGTCGAGAGAGGGGGGTCGAGA
>JANRMT010062791.1:177451368-177469713 GCA_026402145.1 Polypterus bichir lapradei | reverse complement strand
TTTTCTTTTGTAATTTTGTTTCCCTTATAAAAAATCATAATGCTGTGTGACAAAGGGTCCAGTTCATGACTGGCAGCCGCATTTAAACAGGGAGCCCTTCACAGACAACTTTAACACGCGCAACGTAGTTGGACGCACATGGCTAGTATATATATATATATAAGGATAATACATTTTATTTATGTGAAGGTGTCTTTCTAAACACTCAAGGACACCGATCAATAGATAAAACACAGATTATAAACAAAAGTAAAATACAGAAGTTAAAATCGGACAGAGCAATTGTAATCAAAGAGAAAAAGCCGTCTTAAACAAGTGAGTTTTAAGTTTAGATTTGAAAAGTGAGAATGATTCAGTATTTCTAAGCTCAGGTGGTAGCGAGTTCCAGAGCAACTGAATGCTCCGCTCCACATAGTGGTGAGACGGATGAAGGGGACAGTCAAGTGGATGGAGGTCAGAGGATCTGAGGGTACGGGAGGGAATGGCAACATGGAGGAGGTCAGACAGATATGGAGGGGCGAGGTTGTGGGGAGCCTTAAAAGTTAGCAGGAGAATTTTGAATTGAATTCGGAACTGAACTGGAAGCCAATGAAGCTGCTGCATGATGGGAGTGATGTGGTGAATAGAGGGGGTTCTAGTAATGATGGGGACGGGCAGCTAAATTCTGGACCAGTTGAAGCTTATAAAGAGATTTGCAAGAAAGACCAAAGAAAAGGGAATTGCAATAATCGAGACGAGAAGTGACAAGGCTATGAACGAGGAGAGCAGTGGTGTGGGACGAATACGATTAAAGTGACGCAAGTGGAAATATGAAGACCGGGAGATGTAACTGATGTGGGACTGAATGGATCAAGTATTGTCAAGGATGACACCTGTGGGGAAGGGGAGACAGGAGTTATCAATAACAAAGGAAAAAAGATCATCCATTAACATTACGTTAAAGACCGACTTCCTAAACGGGGCGATTTATTACCACGGCACCACAGAAGAGGGTCCCAGGTGTCTGCAAGTACAAGTGGATTGTACTCATATAGGAAGTACTTTGATGTGAAAGCGTCAAACATCCATCCATCCATTATCCAATCCACTATATTCTAACTACAGGGTCATGGTGGTCTGCTGGAGCCAATCCCAGCCAACACAGGGCGCAAGGCAGGAAACAAACCCCGGCATGACACCAGCCCACCACAGCAGAAATGATCAGTTTTGGAGAACCAATGAGGAGACCCTCAGTTTTGTCACTTGTTATTTAATTGAAGAAAATTTGAAGAAAACCAGGATTTGATTTCTGCTATGCAATCAGTAAGCGAGGAGGGTGGAAAGGAAACGGTCGGTTTGCTAGTGAGGTAGTGCTGGGTGTTGTGACGATGCAGGTTCCGCTCCACGCTCCCATCCGGCTTCTGGGAGCTCTTGAACCCGACACCGTCGGTGATGTCACCGATGAGCTAGGCAGTGAGGCACAACGAAGCAAGGGGATGGTGCAAAAAGTGCAAAGTGCTTTTATTTAAAACGAAAACCAAACCGTGTCCAAAGTGCAGTGCCTCTCAAGTCTTCATTAAATAAATAATCCCATAAAACAAGTGAACTAGTGGAGGTTAAAAACACAATAGAAACAACGAGGTTAAAACAATGGCTGGAAGCTGGCTTTTAAACACAAAGCCCGGTGCCTTTCTACCTGTGACTCCCCTGCTTCTCCAGTCCAGGCTATGCACCAGGGGAGCCACCCTACCTGCAGCTGACCTTCTTTTTGCCTTCTCCTGCTGGTCTGTTCGCCTTTCCGATCCCTGGCTCCGGTGGGCTTCACCAGCGACCAGGGTGCTCACTTCCCAAGTCCCGATTCCCACTGCCTTCTTGGCCTTATGTGGCGAGCCATCCTTCTTCCGGTCACTTCTGCTCCTCACTAATGCTCAGCGGGAGCGACTGCTGCCGGGGTGTCGGCCAAACACCCAGGCTCACCGCTCAGCTGCATTTATTCTCTCCAACGAGCAACTTCGCTCATTCACACACACACACGGCCATCTCCCCTTCTTAAACTATGTTATACTACATTTTTATTTATGTCACTATATCTGGACAATACTGTTATGAGTTTTATTCACATGTGCATGTTAACTGTGGCACACAGGGGCTCAGCAGTTAGAATTGCTAGCCAAGCATTGGATTAGATAGCCAAAGACAACTGGAGGCTTGTATAGTCAGCTTAAACACAGGTTAGGGTATTTCCGTCCTCTGTCAGCACAAATCTTCTTTCCTTATTGGGAGAATGAGAATCGGCATGTAAGCACTATGATATTTCTGTATTTTGTGGAGGAGGAATTCAGCCCTTGTTTGGAGACAGAGAAGACCAGCAAATGAAGCAAGACATTATAAAAGCTTGGACAACAGCCAGACCTTTAGAGGCGGAATCGACAAAGCTCGAAGAAAAACCTCCCAGCGTGGTGACGAGAAAATGGCTGACTGTGTTGGTCCAGATTTCCCACCTGGATTAAGTCTGTCCATGCGCCTCTCCGTCTATAACCGCGTTAATCGTCAGTAAAATGTAAGCTAAAAGATATTGTTTCTCATGTGATTCTTGTACCGCCGTAATCACGATGGGAGGGATATCGACGTTTCTGGTATATTATGATATTGTTTAATTATTTAATATGCCACAATTTTAAAAGAAAACATTTCCAAGAGAGCTAATTCCTCTTCAGGAAACAACCTATGTCCGTCTTTGTTCTTTTTTTTCCCTCACCCAGCTGCCTCGCGCTTCTATTATATGATCTGGGGACGTAGATCAGATGTGGCAATTAGCAGCTCCCGGCACCAATTATGGATGCGGATGACTCCTCACCTGTGCGCTCAAGTGAGGACCGAACCTCTCCGGCCACATACTACCAGGCGCCCTTCTCTAAAAGTGGCCTTTTTGACTCCGTTACAACAAACTCCCACGGACCTAAAAGATATCTTGTTGTAACGAGATTCTGTATTTGTTACTATAGTGCTTTCTTTAACTTGCGCCCAGGCGTTTGCAATCATTTCAATTGCTTCTTTCACGTTAATTTTAATCTCCTCCTGCCTACAAGTTATGCTGACGAGAATTTTTCTCAGCATTTCCTTGCCATAATATACTTTCAGGGTGCGAATGATACCCAAATCCAACGGCTGAAGCACTGCTGTGCAATTGGGTGGGAGGAATTCAACGCGAACATTATCTAAATGCGGAAACATGTTGTGGGCAGCACAGTTATCAATCAGGAGCCGAATCATCCTTCTTCATATTGTGAGGTTTCTGAACTCTTTTGAGACCCCCAAACTCCCCACCCAACGGGAACGACATGCTGAAGTGTGTCCCGAAGCGCGATTGCAGCGTCTGTGGAAGATTGTTTGTCCGTTGCCGGGGCAGGGCAATAGGAGGCTCACATTGCTGCAGTGAAGCGCCACAGAAGCAAATCGTAAAAGCAAAAGGGGTCGCGCTATAAGTCCCTGTCTTGCACCCCAAAACACGAGGCTGAGTCTCAGTACTTTAGCAAAACCAACAGGAACGGCACACTTATTTATTGTAGCGTGATCTGCCACTCTGCTGTACACAGACACAGCAGTCAGGCAGGGTCGTTGCCAGACCAGTGATCAAGTAATCCTGTTACCTGCATTTACAATGTTCCTTGCATATCACCCATCGGTATCTTTTCTGTTTGCTTTGGCGTAGAGACGCAGCATAGCTCTGAGCCAGCTGTTGCCCCGGCAACAGATAAACAGTCTTCCGTAGACGCGGAGATCGCAATTCGGGGCGCTCTTCGGCGTGTCGTCCAGTTAGGGGAGGTCCCGAGAGAGTTTACAAACCTCACATTTTCTTGAATGTGCGCCACATTAATGGGAATGTTTCTTGAACGAGCTCCACTGAACCACATAAAAACTGTTTTCTTTTTTTTTTTTTTTTTTTCCGACGTCTTCAAATGCAGCAGTTCGCATACGTTTTGCAACCTGAGATTTTTCTTCTTTTTTTGCTCGGCCTTTCAAGAAAGTTGACAGTATCGATGGCGAAATTCCGAATTCACTGACGTCTTTCTTTTTGCCGCAATCCAGAGCTGCAAAAATGTAAAGTTTTTTTTTTTTTTTTTCTCTCTCTCTAATATGAACTGTTACCGTGTTTTCGTGTCTTCCGTTTCTATAGGAGGGTGACAATGAGTTAAATTCCAATGGATGTTTTTCAAATGTTGACGAGCAAATAAGCAAAAGGTACCATTGAAAACCGCAAGAAACAAAAAAGGCAAAAAAAAAAGGATGAGGAAGATCGAAGAAAGAAAAAAAAAATGGTAGTGTTTCTGTTTGGGGGATCGTTGTGCACGACTGAGCGGCGGCCACAGAACTAACTGCTCTGCGGATGATTCATTCAGGCATTTCAAGGTCTTTTGGGCACTTCGTTGTAATGAAAGTATCTGTTGAATGTATAGGGTGGTCCAGATCTAATTATGTAATATTTATTACGTTATAAATTTAAGTTTATCCATCCATCCTCTTCCGCTTATCCGAGATTGGGTCACGGGGGCAGCAGCTTGAGCAGAGATACCCAGACTTCCCTCTCCTTGGCCACTTCTTCTAGCTCTTCTGGGGGAATCCAGAGGCATTGCCGGGCCAGCCGAGAGACATAGCAGAGCACATTTCCACACAAACGTGGTTACCGTCACCTTCATTAAGTGGGACAGCACAGCTCCGGCCACTCGGATGGCAACAATCACTTGAGGGACTGCAGCTCTGTTTGAATCCAAGTCTTTACCTACTCAACTCCATCCATCCTCTTCTGCTTATCTGAGGTCGGGTCGCGGGGGCAGCAGCTTAAGCAGAGATTCCCAGACTTCCCTCTCCCCGGCCACTTCTTCCAGCTCCTCTCCGGGAGAATCCCAAGGCGTTCCCAGGCCAGCAGGGAGACACAGTCCCTCCAGCGTGTCCTGGGTCTGCCCCGGGGCCTCCTCCCGGTTAGACGTGCCCAGAAAACTTCACCAGGGAGGCGTTGTGGTATAGTGGGTCCACAGCTCGTTGAGCAAAGGCCATTTTAAATAAATAATCACCGCACCCGATGCGGCTTTGTGAGGGGAGCGTTGTTGTAGCGAGCCGCGGGTTGCTCGGGGGTGTGGGCGTTTCTCACCGAGTGCACAGGTGAGGAACTGCCCACATCCGTGATTGCTCCCGTGGCTAATGCTACGGCTGTGATGGCCCCTTGCGTTATAAAAAAAAAAGAAGCGTGAGTCGGTCAGGAGAGGGGTCGAACAAAAGGAAGAGAACGGAGGTTATAGGAAGCGAGGAAGCAGGCGGTGCAGGAGAGAGACAGACAACGCGGAGCGTGTGAGCGAGCGAATGAGCGCTCGAGGGTAGCTGCGTGGAAGCTGGGTATTAGGCCGACACCCAGGCGTTTGTGTTGATGTCGCTCCCGCTGAGCGATCAGGTAGCGGGAGTGACCAGGGGAAGGCGACTGGCCGCGGAAAGGCAGCGGAAGTCGGGAGGCTTGGAGTGGCAGTCCTTGGTGTGAGCGTCCTGGAGACCAAGGAGTCCAAGTCTCGAGGCTGGGATGAGTGCCAGACCGAAGCCAGGGAATTGGGAGGTCTCCAGTCTCGTAGTTGAGTGAGAAAAGGGCAGCTGCAGAGAGCGTCTCGCCTGTTGTGTAGGCCCGTATGGGAGAAGCAGGTGAGGCGCCAGTATAAAAGAAGATGCACCGGGCTTGTTGTTGGGTAAAAGAACTGCTTCCAGAGGAACATTTTAACCTCGTTTTAAAAGGATTGTTTTTTTTTCGATTGTTTGTTTTGACCTCCACATTTTCTTAAAGGATTTATTTATTTAGTGAAGAGCAGAAGCACTGCACTTTTGTTTTGTTGGATTTTAAATAAAAGCACTGTTTCACTTTCAACCTTCCCCTTGCTCGAATTATTTGCCTCCACTGACTAGCTCACTCGGTTTCATTATCGACGGTGTAGGGTTCAGGGCTTCCTAAACAGCGATGGGAGCGTGGAGCCAGAACCTGCATCGTTACAAGCGTCCAGGAGGCATCCTGATCAGATGCCCGAGCCACCTCATCTGACTCCTCTCGATGCGGAGGAGCAGTGGCTCTACTCTGAGCTTCTCACCCTGTCTTTAAGGGAAAGCCCAGACACCCTGCGGAGGAAACTCATTTCAGCCGCTTGTATTCGCGATCTCGTTCTTTCGGTCGCTACCCATAGCTCATGACCATAGGTGAGGGTAGGAACGTAGATCGACTGGTAAATTGAAATCTTTGCCTTACGGCTCAGCTCCTTTTTCACCACGACAGACCGATGCAGAGCCTGCATCACGCCACACTGATCTGCCTGTCGATCTCGCGCTCCATTCTTCCCTCACTCGTGAACAAGACCCCGAGATACTTGAACTCCTCCACTTGGGGCAGGATCTCACTCCACCCTTTTCTGGCTGAGGACCATGGTCTCGGATTTGGAGGTGCTGATTCCCATCCCAACTGCGAACCGATCCAGGGAAAGCTGAAGATCACGGCTTGATGAAGCAAACAGGACAACATCTTCTGCAAAAAGCAGTGAGGGAACGCCTCGGGATTCCCCTGGAAGAGCTAGAAAAAGTGGCCGGGGAGAGGGAAGTCTGGGCATCTCTGCTCAAGCTGCTGCCCCCACGACCTGATCTCGGATAAGCGGAAGAGGATGGATGGAGTTGAGTAAAGGTGAGTAGGTAAAGACTTGGATTCAAACAGAGCTGCAATCCCTCAAGTGATTGTTGCCATCCGAGTGGCTGCAGCTGTGCTGTCCCACTTAATGAAGGTGACGGTAACCACGCTGGTGTGGTATTGTGCTCTGCTATCGCCCAGGTGTGTTTGTTTTTTTTTTTTTTTTTTTGGCTTTTGAAAGCCTCATTAGGTGGAATTAACATTTCATACCGAACAGTCGGTAAAGACTCAATAAAAAAGAAAAACAGGTTTTAGAGTTCAGATTCCTCAAGGGGTTTGTGTGAAAGGTGCCTCTGTATACTGAGATCTGTGTGACACTTCAAATACTTGGCATTTTGCTGCCGTGTAAAGAAGACACTGTCTGCATTTGTTCCTTCAGCCAGACAGTACCCACCCTCTTTGTCGCTCACAGCTTTCCCCAGAAATATGTGGAGCTAAAAATATAACTTTGATGCCTGAAATGTGAAGACTTCATACGCCGGGGTCGAGCGTAGGTGTGGGTGCACTGGAAGGCTGTTGCTCTGGATACTACCAGTGATGTCTTCACGTGTGCTAAAAGTGGCTACCGTGAGAGAGCGAGGAGAGAGAGAGAGAGCGTCAGAGTGGTGCCCTGTGTGTTGGCTGGCGTCTGGGTGACGCCTCAGATGGCCTACAGCTGACAAACCCGTCCACGTTTCATTGTGAATTTGTAATGCCGTGGAACTGGGGCGCCTGACATGGGCTCCCCAAGTGCACTCCACAGACAGTAAGGCGTCAAACGTTTTCAGATTGTGAAAATTCATTTTTGTGTCAAAGTTTGCCGCCTCAGTTTTTACAGGATGGCAATTTGCATCAACTCCAGAATGTCCTGACGAGTGAGCAGATGAATTGCAATTAATACTGAAATCGAATTTAATGCCAAAAAACCACTGCATGTCAGCCCTGCCACCAAACGACCAGCTGACGTCACCTCAGTGATCCTCTCGTTAGCTCAGGTGAGAATGACGAGGACAAGGCTGGAGGTCACTCTGCCACGCTGTTTGAGTTACAATAGAGAGGTAAAGAAGGCGTCAGGGTGCCTAAGAGAGTCCAGCAAGCACCAGGAGCGTCTCCTAAAGTGGATTCAGCTGTGGGCACCGCCAGGGTAGAGGTGGCTCAGGAATGGCAGCAGGCAGGTGTGAGTGGAGGATGGCCTGGTGGGTGTCAAGAAGGGCAGCAAAGAAACCATCGGGGACAGACTGATATTCTGGGATTGAGTGGCGCTACCATCAATCCTGTGTCACGCCAACAGTAAAGCATCCTCAGACCAGTCATGCCAGCCAAGGCAGTGCAGGGCTCAGAACACAGCCAGGAATAAAGAATGGGAGCAAAACATCAACCGAGAGCAACTTCTGTCAACCATCCAACAACAGTTCGGTGACCAACATGATGGAACAGCGGGGCCATAAGGCAAAAGTGACAACTGAGTGGGGAACAAAACATCGACATTTGGGGTCCATGGCCAGGAAACTGCCCATTGAGAACTTGCGGTCAAGAGGCGGGTGGACAAACAAAAAGCTACCAATCCTGATTATACAAGAATGAGCGGTGGCCATCAGTCAGGATTGGGCCCAGAAGTTGATTGACAGCCTGCCAGGGCGAATCACAGAGCTCTTGAAAAAGAAAGAAGGGCCAGCACTGCAGATATGGACACTCTGTGCATAAACATCATGTCATTGTCAATCAAAAGTGACAACTGAGTGGCTCGGCCATCAAATCATCGACATTTGGGGTCCGTGGCCTGGAAACTCCCCATTGAGAACTTGTGGGTCAATCCTCAAGAGGCCAGGGCTGTCTTAACGCATGGGCACGCTGAGCAGTTGCCCGGGGGTCCCATGTTGTGACATGCGGAGTGGTTGTGTAGGTAGGGGGCTTCAGTGCACTGCTTTACCCTTTTCTATAATGCTGTTTAGATGGCCTTGCAAGAGGCAGGTGCACAAACAAAAACCCACCGATTCTGATTATACAAGAATGGGCGGCGGCCATCAGTCAGGATTGGGCCCAGAAGTTGAGTGACAGCCTGCCAGGGCGAATTGCAGAGGTCTTGAAAAAGAAAGAAGGGCCAGCACTGCAAATATGGGCACTCTGTGCATCAATGTCCTTTTCCTTGTCAATCAAAGCCTTTGACATTTCTGATCTGTTTGTCATTCTACTTCAGTATCTCATAGAAAAATCTGACAAAAAGATCTAAAAACACTAAAGCAGCAAACTTTGTGAACACTGTCACAGGTGGCTGGGGGTGGTACCCAGCCGGGATGCCCTGGATGACCGGAGGAGGGCTTACGCCTCCCCCAGACCATGTCGGGGCGACTGCGCTGGTGGCTTTGGGAACCACGGGAATGGAGTTTGGAAGCTCAACCCTATAGGGGCCCGTGGTCACCGCCAGGGGGCGCTCCAATGCCTGAGGAGCCCTGGCTCTCAGCACTTCCGCCACAACCAGGAGTGCTGGGGTGGGGGGGAAGACTAGGGACACCAGGAGTGCTTCTGGGTGCTCAGCCGGTACTTCCGTCACACTGGGCAGTGCCAGCGGAAGATAATCGGGAGGCACCTGGAGCACGTCCGGGTGGGAATAAAAGGGGCCGCCTCCCTCCATTCGTTGGCTGGCGTCGGGTGGAAGAGGACGGAGCTCGCGAGGAGTGGGGTGGAGATGGTCAGGGACAAGGAGGAGGCATTGCATAGAGAGGCCTGGACTTTGGGGGAGTTTGTGGGTTGTGGGCACAGTTGTAAATAAACGTGTGGTGGTGCTGAATACGATGTCTGCCTGTCTGTGCCCGGGCCACGTTCCACAACACCAACACCCGACTGTACACACAGAACAGAATGGGACAGTTCAGACACCGGGAAATCACAGCAGAGCTGCCAACATGTAGTATGGGTATAGTGGCTCCAGAGTGGATGAGCGGCAGAGTCGGCGTAGACTAACGTTAGGCCCCGACTGTTTTACGAGACGGCATCCCAGGTCGGCTCATTTTCTTTGAGGTCGCTCTCTCCCCAAGTTCTTCAGGGCTCCCTAAGAGGAGGCTGTGCTTGTGCCTGCCGACTCAAAATGGCTCGATCTTAAGCAAGTCACTTGTCCTGGGCCCAGTGGTTTACTAGGACCCGAGCCCCACCTGGAGGAAAGCGAGCCGCGCTGTTGGTGTTAACGTCTTCTGAGGAGGCCCGGGCTGCTGGGCTGTTCTGTAATGAGTAAGTGTGAAGTCTCTGTGTTTGTCTTCCCACTCGGAATGCTGTGTAAATGCCAGGCTGTGGGTTGGCGAAGCCACACGTTTGTGTTTCTGCCACCGGTTATGAGAAGTGGTTTGATGCGACTGTAATATGTTGTTTTACGGCTACTGGGTCAGGCAGTGCTTTGGCTCGTGGAGGCCCGGATGTGCCTGCCACTGCGCGATTGTCCCCAACTCCCCTTTCTTTCCTGGGTCACCTGAAACTGCTCGCTTTTTAATTTGGTACAAGCTGCACTTACTCACCCCACCCTCCAACGCCTCAGGCAAGTGGGAAATTCGGATGGCTGGGACGCTACATGTATTTGCCATGTAGAGACCTGTCCCCCCACCTGGCTTTGAGCAACATAGGCGGTGCCTCAGTGCAGATTGGCATTCTTTGCAGTTTACCCAGAGAGCATTGCACCCAGCCACCAGGTGACGTTGATCTGGACTCGGAGCTGGCTCGTTAATTGTGTGTCTCTCTCTCTGCTGTGGTTGGGTCAGGTTGCAGACTCCCAAGTGACTCTAGCTGGCTTGTCAAACTGTTGTTCGCTCGGGCTTCCTCCAGCACAGGCGCCAGTCACAATATTGAAAGCGTTTCCAGGCAAGTGAGAACGGAGAGCCCGTGACGGCTGGCTGTAATTATTCCTTTATTTTCTTGGAAATCGTGCCAGCTGGGATCTTGCCTGCCAGGAGAAGGATGGAAATCGGAGGAGGGGGTGGGGTGGGGGTGGATTTATGTCTGGGAATCAGAAGCACTTGTCTCCGCCGACTCTGCCGCTCATCCACCGTGAAGACACTATGCCCATACTACATGTTGGCAGCTCTGGGTGGATTTCCCTGTGCCCGTCCTGTCCCACTCTGTTCTGTGTGTACAGTCGTGGCCACACATATTGAGAATGACCCCCGTGTTGGTGTTCACAACGTCTGCTGCTTCAGTGTTTTTAGATCTTTTAGTCAGATGAGATGCTGAAGTAAAATGACAAGCAGTTCAGAAGTTTCAAAGGCACTGCAGGACCTCATCTTTGACCTCTCCACTTCAGGGTCTGGTTCTGGTAAGTTCTCGCTCAGATGCCACCCGTCCATCGAACACTCAGAACGAGTCTGCTGTTGCTTCACTGTACAGTCGTGGCCAGACGTTTGGAGAATGACCCCCGTGTTGGTGTTCACAAAGTCTGCTGCTTCAGTGTTTTTAGATCTTTTGTGTCAAATAGATAGATAGATAGATAGATAGATAGATACTTTATTAAATGAGATACTGAAGTAGAATGACAAGAAGTTCAGAAGTTTCAAAGGCTTTGATTGACAAGGACATGACGTTTATGCACAGAGTGTCCATATTGGCTGTGTTTTTCAAGAGCTCTGCAATTCGCCCTGGCAGTCAACTTCTGGGCCCAATCCTGACTGATGTCCGCCACCCATTCTTGGAGAATCAGAATTGGTGGCTTTTTGTTTGTCCACCCGCCTCTTGCAAGGCCATCTTAACAGCATTATAGCCCCCCTCACCGGGCCCCCCTACCTACACAACCAGTCAACAAGTCACACCATGCATAGATTAGGATGAGACCCAAAGGCAACTGCCCAGTGTGCCCATGCTTTAAGGCAGCCCTGGCCTCTTGAGGATTTGACCCACAAGTTCTCGATGGGAAGTTTCCCGGCCATGGACCCCAAATGTCGATGTTTTGATCCCCAAGCCGCTCAGTACTCACTTTTGATTGACAAGGACATGAAGTTTATGCACAGAGTGCCCATATCTGCAGTGTTGGCCCTTCTTTCTTTTTCAAGACCGCTGCAATTCGCCCTGGCAGGCTGTCACTCAATTTCTGGGCCCAATCCTGACTGATGGCTGCCACCCATTCTTGCATAATCAGAATTGGTGGCTTTTTGTTTGTCCACCCGCCTCTTGAGGATTGACCCACAAGTTTCCTGGCCATGGACCCTAAATTTTGATGCTTTGTTCCCCCGAGCCACTCAGTTGTCACTTTTGCCTTATGGCCCCGGTGCTCTGTCGTGTTGGTCAACAAACTGTTGTTGGATGGTTGGTAGAAGTTGCTCTCAGTTGATGTTTTGCTCCAATTCTTTATTCATGTCTGTTTTCCTTGGCTGGCATGACTGGTCTCAGAATGCGTTACTGTTGGCGTGACACAGGACTGATGGTAGCGCCGCTCACCTTTTCATTTTTTTCTGGATGCCCCAATCAATCAGAATTGGGGATTCATCCAAGAAGATGAGTTTTCCCCTCAGCAGTCCAATCTCAGAATATCAGTCTGTCCCTGATGGCTTCTGTGCTGCCCTTCTTGACACCCACCAGACCATCCTCAAATAGCCTTCGCCTCATTCCCACCATTCCTGAGCCAGCTCTCCCCTGGTGGTGCCCACAGCTGAATCTCCTTTAGGAGACGCTCCGGGCACTTGCTGGACTCTCTCAGGCGCCCTGACGCCGCCTTCACCTCTCTATTGTAACTCAGTCAGCGTGACAGAGTGACCTCCAGCCTTGTCCTCGCAGACACTCTCACCCATGTCAATGAGAGGATCACTGGGGTGACGTCAGCTGGTTCTGTTGTGGCAGGACTGACATGAAATGGTTTTTGGTATGAAGTTCATTTTCATTATTCATTGGCATTCATCTACTCACTCATCAGAACATTCTGGAGTCGATGCAAATTCGTATTTGTGTCAATCTGAAAACGTTTGGCTATGACTGTACTTTTGAGCTGGTAACTGTAGAGGCTGGCATTTCAGGGTCAAAGACAAGCGACCATTTCACCCCCACGTCCCCCTTATATATTTGGTAGGCATCGATCGGAGTCTGTTCTGCCAGCCTGCCCAGCTCTCGCCTTTGACTGAAGCCCTCCAGTCCAGTGTGTAGATGTCCCAAAAAAAGGGCGAGTGGAGTTTGCCAGCACCAGGGGTGTGGTGGGAATTGTGAAAGCGTAGCTTCAGCTCAGAACTTGCCATTGAGTCAACAAAGCAGGCAGCAGCAGCCGGCGGAGAAGGAGGAGGAGGAGGAGTGGAAAAGGGGGCTGCTGCTTACCTGGTGGCTGGCCTCGCACTTCCTGAGACAAAGCATGCATTGGGGGGGGGGTTTGACCATCTGTCTGGCGGCAGGCAGTTTAACTCCAGACAAAAAAGGGGGCGGAGGGGGGATTAACATCCATCCAGTGTGCCCCCTACACACCAGCTCTTTAATAATTTCCAGCTGGCCATGCCTGACTCTGTGGGCCTTTTGTGGAGTGTTCACTAATCTTCCAGACCACCCTCAACCCCCCAATAAAAATGAAAAGAGCAGATCCACAGACCCCTGTTTGCAGGCGGGTAGGGTAGCATGTACACTGTGTGCACAATTATTAGGCAAGTGAGTGTTTTGACCATATCATCATTTTCATGCTTATAGATAGATACTTTATTAATCCCAAGGTGAAATTCACCTACTCCAGCAGCAGCATACTGATAAAGAACAATAGTACATTAAAGAGTGATAACAATGCAGGTATAACGGACAATAACTTTGTATAATGTTAATGTTTACCCCCCCGGGTGGAATTGAAGAGTCGCATAGTGTGGGGTCTCCTCAGTCTGTCAGTGGAGCAGGACGGTGACAGCAGTCTGTCGCTGAAGCTGCTCCTCTGTCTGGAGATGATCCTGTTCAGTGGATTCAGTGGATTCTCCATGACTGACAGGAGCCTGCTCAGCACCCGTCGCTCTGCCACAGATGTCAAACTGTCCAGGTCCGTGCCTACAATAGAGCCTGCCTTCCTCACCAGTTTGTCCCTCTTTTTTATGCTTCACACCACCCCGTAGAAGAGGGCGCTCGCCACAACCGTCTTGTAGAACATCTGCAGCATCTTATTACAGATGTTGAAGGACGCCAGTCTTCTAATGAAGTATAGTCGGCTCTGTCCCCTCTTACACAGAACATCAGTATTGGCAGTCCAGTCCAGTTTATCATCCAGCTGCACTCCCAGGTATTTATAGGTCTGCACAGTCACCTCTGATGATCACGGGGTCCATGAGGGGCCTGGGCCTCCTAAAATCCACCACCAGCTCCTTGGTTTTGCTGGTGTTCAGGTGTAAGTGGTTTGAGTCGCACCATTTAACACAGTCCTTGATTAGGTTCCTGTACTCCTCCTCCTGCCCACTCCTGATGCAGCCCACCATAGCAGTGTCGTCAGCGAATGTTTGCACGTGGCAGGACTCCGAGTTGTATTGGAGGTCTGATGTGTGTTGGCTGAACAGGACCAGAGAAAGTCCAGTCACACAATGTCAGACCTGCAGTTCCCGAGACGCACTGCGTGGCTAGCCAGTACAGGTCTTAAAGATGACAGAATAATGACATGGCCCCCTTACCTCACCTGACTTGAACCCTATTGAGAACTTGTGGGCCCTTCCTAAACGGGAGATTTACAGGGAAGGGAAACAGTACACCTCTCTGAAGAGCGTCTGGGAGGCTGTGGTTGCTGCTGCACAAAAAGTTGATCAAGAAACTGACACGACTCCATGAATGGAAGGCTTATTGCTGTTATTGAAAAGAAGGGGCGCTATATCGGTCACTGACGTCAGAAATGTTTATTTGGAAATGATATGTTGTTTATTATTGTCACTTTAACAGATGAAAATAAACAAGGGAGATCGGGGAAAATGAAAGTTTTTGATTTAGTTGCATAATAATTCTGCGCACTAATAGTTGCCTTAATAATTGTGCACACACGTGTATTCCCCAGATGATGATCACACTCACGTTTCCTTTGCATAACATTCTGGTTTCAGGTGTTTTAACCTTTTGGATTGACTGATGGCACTGTATTTGTTTCATATTAAAATTAATCCCAAAAATACAACAATGTAGTCAGTTAGATACTTTATTAATGCCAAGGGGAAATTGTACACATAGTAAACGACGCGTGACGGAAAGAAGCAAGACGACGGGCGGTAAATATTCCTCTAATCTGTCTGTTTTGCCTCAATAGACAGGGGGTAGGAACTGAGCTTTGGGAGTGCGTCTGCTTGTTAATTTTTTTTTTTTTTGTGTAGAAATTGCAAGAAAGTGGCTCCTGAGGTCCCAGCAGCCTTCATTTGATTGTCTACTTGGGGAGAAAGTGAGATGCAGGAGGAGAGGGCGGGCCTGTTTTGCGTAGGCCTTTCGGGCTCGGCGACGGAAACGGATGTCTGGGTTAATGCCAGCCGTATGAGAGGCACCGCTCTTGGTTCAGGTGTTTTGACTTGAAAGGAAGGTGCAGGTGGGTTTGGTCAAAATGACCAAAGTTCCACAGATTTTAGTTTGCTTCATAGGACAGTCGATGGAGGCTCTGATCTGGGGGTCTCAAGAGACTAAGTTGAGGGGCTTGCGAGTGCCCTGATAAAAACCAAAGATCCAGACCTTTAATGACTTCTTGGGCACGGCCATCAGCAGTGTGTCTGTCTGTGGAGAGAGTGTCGACCTCGTCATCAAGAGGTTTACTGCTAAGGGGGTCTCTGCTAAGGGTTTGTGGCGCAAAAGGACGAAGGTCCTGGTGCCCCCTGTTTGTGAGACATGGACGCTATCCAGTGACCTGAGATGAAGACTCGACTCTTTTCAGAGGGGAAAAAAAAATCCTGAGTGGTCTTCCCTCGAGTTTCTTGTATACTCACATATAGGGATGGATATTTGAGGAGTAAACCGCAAGGACAAGGATTATATTTTTATTTTATATATATTAAAGAACCATCAACAACAAAACCAATCAAATTAATACATTGAGCAAGTATTATAAAAGTCAAGTTGAAGAAATCAGACTCCGGGATTGGCTCCAGCAGAACCCTGTGACCCTGTAGTTAGGATATAGCGGGTTGGATAATTGATGGATGGATTATGTACATCAACAACAAATCAAATTAATAACAATTGGAACAATTATTATAAAAGTTGAATAAAATCGGACTCTGCGGCTGCTTGAATATAAAGGTCAAGTACCACTTTGGGTTTGCGGAACTAGCCCAGAAGTTGATAGACACCTACATTTTGTGCCTAATACTTGTATGCAGAATTTGGCTGACTGAAGTGAAAGCCCACTCAAGTTATCATATTTACGCAGGCATACACACATAATTTCAAAAATGGTATTTTTTGGACTCTGGGAGGTCTAAATCATCGTGATTCATCAAAATCGTCCAGTAATTTGATTACAGTACTTTCCCAACAGGACGGCCAAGCTTAGCTGAAGTCCAGGCGTCAAATACTGTACTGAAACCGAAATCAGTCCGTCAGTCAAAACAAATCGCGGTAAGGTTCAAGCGGTCGTCCTCGTTTGTCATTCCTACATCCCGAAAGAGACGTGCGCGTCTGGCACCCCGTTGTTTTTGAGCCACATGTTTTGTAATGATGGACAAGTAAAAAGAAATGAACATGGAGAATGACCAGCGTTTTCGCAAGTCCATTTCTGCTTGGCCCCCTGTGGCTGCAGGTGTTTGTGCCAACCGGTTTCTCAATTAGTCAAGTCGTTTTACCTTTAAATGATCCCATTGTTTAATTTGCTGAGCCTCGTCTTTTATTTTGCTTTTAGAAAAGTGAGATTTGCACTTAAAGGAAATTAAGGGGGGGGGGGGGGGGCCACGGTGGCGCAGTGGTAGCGCTGCTGCCTCGCAGTTGGGAGACCCGGGTTCACTTCCCGGGTCCTCCCTGCGTGGAGTTTGCATGTTCTCCCCGTGTCTGCGTGGGTTTCCTCCCACAGTCCAAAGACATGCAAGTTAGGTGGATTGGCGATTCTAAATTGGCCCTAGTGTGTGCTTGGTGTGTGGGTGTGTTTGTGTGTGTCCTGTGGTGGGTTGGCACCCTGCCCAGGATTGGTTCCTGCCTTGTGCCCTGTGTTGGCTGGGATTGGCTCCAGCAGACCCCCGTGACCCTGTGTTCGGATTCAGCGGGTTGGAAAATGGATGGATGGATGGATGGAAATTAACATTGGCGCAGTGGTAGCACTGCTGCCTCGCAGTAAGGAGACCTGCATGGATTTTGCATGTTCTCCCCGTGTCTGAGTGGGTTTTCTCCCACAGTCCAGAGACATGCAGGTTAGGTGCATTGGCGATCCTAAATTGTCCCTTGTGGGTGTGTGCGCCCTGTGGTGGGCTGGCCCCCTGCCCCAGGTTTGTTTCCTGCCTTGCGCTTTGTGTTGGCTGGGATTGGCTCCACCAGACCCCCGTGACTCTGTAGTTAGGATATAGCGGGTTGGATAATGACTGACTGACTTTCTCTACAAGAAAGTAAATTGGACTCGGGAAGATCTAAAACACTGAGATTCATCCAAATCTCGACATCGATTTTTTGCACGATTACAATACTATCCCTATACCTCATATACAAGAGAGTAAAAAAAAAAAAAAAAAAAAAAAGGAGGGTATGGGGCGCAGAGAAACAGCTTAAAATCGTTTCAAATACTGAAGTCCTCCTTTTAAAGCTTGTGCACAATAGGACTTTCAGATCTAACTTCACTGTCTGAGTAGTGTTATGAATTTTTACAACACGGCCTCATTTGAAGGGAAAGTGTCACATTTAATTCTTTATAAAAAAAAAAAAAAAACTAGAGGGCTCTGCCCCCTGCTTGCTTCACTCGCCCACCCCCGGGTTTGGTTTACCGGATATACAATTTAAAGAGATTTGTTATTTTCATGGGACTTGTTACATATGTATTATTTTCAATTTTACTTTAAAACTTTTGTAAAAACAATAATTTATTTCCGGGTGTGGACAGGACGCATAACACTGCTCGCGTTGTGAAGGAGGGTGGCAGCTGAACGCATGCTAAGGAGATGCCGTTGGATCATCTGCTGTCTTTCTGCTGCTTCTGCTGGCGAGCTGCGTGTTCTGTTTGTCGCGCTGCAAGTCGATCATTTTTAAGCCTGTACGGCAGCTTTCCTTTTGCCACTTTGTGTCTCTGCCGCTTGCGTTATGAAGGGGGGTTGGATTAACGCATGCTAAGGAGAAGTGGTTGGATCACCAGGCCACATGCCTTGGTCCGGTGCGCACTGTTGCTTTGACTGTCTAAGCATCCTTCAAAAACAACAAATCCATCATCGCAACACAACGCAGGCCTTCCGAACGCACTTCAGCTTTCCTCCTAACGGTGACGTCCCAAATCAGAAAACAATTCTAAGGTTTAGACAAACGGGTCCAACATTGAACAGAAAATTTCCAGGCTGTCCTCAAACTGTACGAACAAATGCTTGGAAACATCCAAGCTGTGAGCTGTGCGTCCATTTTGCAGTCTTCTAGGCGTTCAGCGCGCTTCTGAGTTGGGGAACCGCTGCTCTAAAACTAAGAATCCCAATTTGTTACCAGTCCAAAAAATTTAGAACGTGAGACAGTGCTGAAGTTGTCCATTGTCGTCCTATAACAAGTCTCACTCCCACGCTGGAGATTCCTTCACCACCACTGACACGAGTGGACGGTGGGAGACCAAGCCACTCCGG
>JANRMT010062791.1:177417863-177440190 GCA_026402145.1 Polypterus bichir lapradei | reverse complement strand
ACTGACCACAGGACTCCAGATGAGGCCTCACCAGTGTGTTATAAAGCTTGAGCAGACCCTCCTGTGACTTGTACTGCGCACGTCAAGGCGCTATATAACCTGACAGTCTGTTAGCCTTCTCAATGGCTTCTGAACACTGTCTGACAGTCGATGGCTTAGAGTCCACTGCGACTCCTAAATCCTCCTCATAAGGTGGACTTTTTTGATTTTCAGACCCCCATTGTGTATTCACACCTCTAATTTTTTTTTTCTTACGTTCACTGATGTCACACTTCATTTGCCCAAGGCTGTCTGCTGTCCAAGTCCCTCTTCAGTGACTTTCATGAAGGTAAAGCAGGATCATTAGGTCCACGAGTTAAAGCAGGCCGACCATTGAATTTGAGCATCTGACATGTTGTGTAAGAGAGGAGCGATCATAAATTAATGGCACGATGAACGTCATACGAGTTCAACTGAGGAATCTGCCGAACTGAACACAACAGCCGTGGCTGTTTTCTCTGTCTGGACAAGGTTATATAGTCGTTTCAGAAACAGTTGACCTCCATAAATCCACCTTAGTCCAATATTTGTATGCAAGTGGAGTGCATTAACATAATAGCATCCCTGCCAAGACGTGGACAGCCTGTTACAATGTTACCCAGCGCCAGAAGGAGAATACAAAGAGCTAAAAGGTCGCAGAAAAATAACATCTGAGACCTAGCCGCCTCCCTAGCTGCCCCTGCCATGGTGTTGTATGAATTGATAAAAAGAAGAAGAGCCCTGAACTGAAATGACTTTCTATGAATATGAAAGGGTCGATAGAAAGAAGCTGCTTCTGTCTAAAAAAAAAAAAATGAAGAACCAAGCAGCCAGGCTGAAGTTTTCCAGAAGACTCCTGCACAATCACGAAGAATTCTGAATAGCCGAGCCAACAAGAGAGAGCCCGTGATTGGCAGAGAACCTGACCGACAAAGCCTTAATCCCTGCTGCCAGGTCACGTCCTCGCCTGGCCTGTTTTTCTTCCTCTTGCCCCTGGGCAGCTTGACATCCTCTGAGATTCTGAAAGTATTGAGGCGTTCTCGCCATAGAACGTCAAGTCAAATGTTACGGTCGTTTGTCCTCGTTAACGATGAAATTCTTACTTGCGTGTCAGGCTACCCGTTTGGAAGCTGAAGCTCGAGTACAAGATGGATGATTTAGCGTGACGGCAAATCTAAACATTCTGCGTGTAGGGTGTTCACTAAAGAATGGCTTGGTGCCATTTCAGAGAACTGGCAAGCTTGCTGGGCCCATTGGCCGGGGTCTCCTTCACCTTATTTTTCCAGCTGAACACAGATTTGAGTTTTGAAGGTTCTCCAAGTGCTTCTCTCCAGCAAACCCTACTTTGGTTACCGATGCCATGTTTTCTGTGGTTCTTCTGAAGAAGTTCAAGTGTTTGTGCAAAACGTAACAAGATTCCACATGTGCCCTCCGTGCTCTTGGTGATCCACTGCACTTAATCCATCCATCCATTATCCAACCCACTATATCCTAACTAGAGGGTCACGGGGTCTGCTGGAGCAATCCCAGCCAACACAGGGCATAAGGCAGGAACCAATCCTGGGCAGGGTGCCAACCCACCGCAGGGCACACACACAGTAGGGACAATTTAGAATCGCCAATGCACCTAACCTGCATGTCTTTGGACTGTGGGAGGAAACCCACGCAGACACGTGGAGAACATGCAAACTCCATGCAGGGAGAACCTGGGAAGCGAACCCGGGTCTCCTAACTGCGAGGCAGCAGCGCTACCCACTGCGCCACCGTGCCGCCACTGCACTTAATTCCCTTCATAATTTAAAATTTAATGACGACATCATGTAACCCCTTAGTCTCCATTTGCTAAAACGGACGGAGTTCATCCACTCATTCCTTCAAAGTTCTGGAGTCCGTCTAGTTCAGGGATTCTTAACCTCGTTTAACTCTTTAAGGGCTGAATATTTTTTTTCCAAAAAACATAGTTTTCTGAAAAGCAATGGCTTCACACAGAAATCAACATAAAACGTCTGTTGCTGCATGCTGTGGCTGCCAGTTTGCCAAGACCATGCGGGGCAGGTATGTTTGCCAGGCTGTCTTTGCTTGGCTGGGGCAGCAGCAGTCACCGTTTACAGTACATTACAATCTGATTTCTACCTCTTAAGTGGAAGTCCTCCCAAGCAAACCGTGCCACAGGCATGTCAGCTACATGAGCCTGTTCAGCACCACAATTAGCTGGGGACTAGTCAGCTGAAGCTGGAACCCCACATTCATTTTTGATTGCTTGTATCAACAAGTCATAGTCCAATTCAGAGAGAATAGGCAAAATGTCGTCCACAAAGTATGTTGCTTTATGCATCCACTTCTCCTCACCAGATGTCCTGGCACAGGAGAGCAGGAAATCTTGGTCAAAACCAATGAAAGCCAACTTTCCTTCTAGCAGTGCGAGTCCAACTAAAACATAACAGTTGGTTTTGTCACAGTTTACAGTTGATTACCATAGTCAACTCCTCCTTTTGACAAAAGTTGACATCAGCCCTGAAAGAGTTAAGAATCTGAAGAAAGCCGTGGATCCCAGAAATATTCACATATGAATGAATATACAGTGAAAGTAAAAAGTATGTGAACCCCTAGGAATTTTCTCTTATTTATGTCTAATTCCCATATAAAACATGGTCGTATCTTCATGTCCATCCCAATAATGAACAAACACAGACTCCTATAACTAAAGATACACAGATTTTCAGAGAATCTTTGACCGTATTGAATAAATCATTCAAACGGTGAAACTGAAGGTTGGAAAAAAGTAAGTGAACCCTAAGCGAATGACTCTTTACAAAGCTCAGTGCGGTCCGAATTTAGCACACTGCCGCAGGGCAGTATGCCAACATGATAACCTCCGAGACGACCACTGAGGGTGAAGGTGCTGGACTGGCCAAGCATGTCTCCAGACCTAAACCCTATTGAGCATCTGTGGGGAAGGTGGAGGAGCACAAGGTCTCTAACATCCAGCAGCTCCGTGATGTCGTCATGGAGGAGAGGAAGAGGATTCCAGTGGCAACCTGTGGAGCACAAGAGAGTGAAGGCAGTGCTGGAAAATAATGGTGGGCAGCCACACAAAATAGTGACACTTTGGGCCCAATTTGGACATTTGTCACTTAGGGGTGTACCCACTTTTGTGAGATACTGTACCAGTTTCATGGTATTCTACTGTATTTTTATTCCCATGCATGAGTGGATTTTCTTCTGCAAATACTGCAGTAGACTGGCTAAGAATAAACTAATCCACGGTCATGAGAATTGTACAGTCAAAGTAAAAAGTATGTGAACCCCCTAGGAATTCTCTCTATTTATGTCTAATTCCCATATACAACATGGTCGTATCTTCATGTTAGTCCCAATACTGAACAAACACAGCCTCCTGTAACTAAAGATACACAGATTTTTCAGAGAATCTTTGACCGTATTGAATAAATCATTCAAACGGTGAAACTGAAGGTTGGAAAAAAGTAAGTGAACCCTAAGCGAATGACTCTTTTAAAAAGCTCATTGCGGTCCGAATTTCGCACACCTGGAGTCCATTTAATGAAACGAGTTCACAGGTGTGGTGGCCCAGAATGACTTTAATTGGTCAAAAGCACGATAAAGTTTTGAGTTTTTGACAAGGAGCTTATCCAGATGGGAATCACAACCTCGCACTAAGGAGCTGTCTGAAGGGGTCTATTCAATACGGGCGCGCACAAAAAGGCGACCTCAATTGGGCGCGGCGAATAAAGGCGAGCTTCAAAAGGGCGACCTCAATTGGGCGCGGCGAATAAAGGCGTTTGTAGATAATTTTATACCTTCAATCATTGCCTTTATCTAATAAATTTTCTGTAATAATTTTGTTTGCCTTTATTCGCTGCGCCCAATTGAGGTCGCCCTTTTGAAGCCGCGCCCTTATTGACAGATACCGTCTGAAGAGCTATGATGGAGAATTGTTCATCTACCTGAGGCTGGAAAGGGTTACAGAGTCATCTCAAAGATTTGAGATATTCATCAGTCTACTGTTAGGCATGTTGTCTGCAAATGGAGACCGCTTGGTATTGTGGCTACACTGCCTAGAAGTGGGCGCCCTGCCAAGATGACCCCAAGAGCACAACGCAAAGGCAGCAATGAGGTAAAGAAGAACCCTAGAGTGACAGCAAAGGACTTGAAGAAGTCATCAGAACTGGCTGACATCTCTGTTTGCGAGTCAACTATATGCAAAACATTGAACAAGAAAGGAGTCCTTGGCAGGAAGCCACTGCTATCAAAAAAGAACGTTGCTGAACGCCTGAAGTTTGCGAAAGAGCACTTGGACACTCCACGACAGTATTGGGGAAAATGTTTTGTGGAGTGATGAAACCAAAATGGAACTATTTGGGAGGAACAAGCAGAACTTAAAAAGGGCACCGCATGTCAACATCAAAACATCAACCCTACAGTAAAGTATGGTGGAGGGAACATCGGGATTTGGGCCTGCTTTGCTGCATCAGGGCCTGGGCAGCTCCTCATCATTGAGGGGGAAAAATGAATTCACAAGTTTTATCAACAAATTCTGCAGGATAACATGAGAGCGTTAAGCTCAGAAGAGGCTGGGTGATGCAACAGGACAGTAAGCCCAAACATCACAGCACAGTGGCTTCAGAAGAACAAACTCGGCCTTGTGGAGCGGCCCAGTCAGAGCCCAGACCTCAGTCCTGAATGACTTGGAGAGAGAGAGAGAGAGAGAGACGTACACAGAAGACAAGCAAAGAATATGGAAGAGTTAAGGCAGCTCTGCAGGGAAGAATGGGCTCCACGCACGATGTACAGGAATCGCCTGCCTAAGGAGGGTCAACCAGTTTTTAAATCCCAAGGTTCTCTTTACTTTTTCCACTACCACTGTGACCGTTGAATGCGTTTGTAAAATAAAGACATGAAAGGGTAGAATTGTGTGTGTGTGTGTCATTGGCTTAACTCATTGTGTGTATCAGGACCTGTGACTTCGATGAAGATCAGATCACTTTTTATGACCAATTCATGCAGTAAACCAGATCATTCCAAAGGGTTCACATACTTTTTACTTTGACTGCAGAGGTGCAGCACAATAAATTAGAATACCATCGAAAAGTTAATTCATTTCAGTAATTCAGTTCAAAAAGTGAAACTCGTACATTCTGTATAGATTCGTTACACACAGAGTGATTATATTTCAAGCGTTTCTTTCTTTTTCATTTTGCTCATTATGGCTTATAGCTAATGAAAACTGAAAATTCAGCCGGAATTCAGGGGAATATTTTCGCGGACAATAACGTTTATGCGACAGATTGCGTTTTCCGACCAATTATTATTGACGTCGGCTTACTACATTACCTGACGGCCACACTTCACACTCACGGACTTCCGCATGCCCTGCACTTCCCTTCTTATCCGATATATTCATGTTACACTTTCATGTCAAGTCGGGGAGCATGCACTGGTACAGCGCGCTGCCACACCCACCACACGACGAAACAGCTCGGGATCCCGGTTGGCAGAGGCAGACACACGGTCTGGTCCCACCCTCCGGAAATGACCCTCTTATCTGCCGCGGCCAGGTGTTACGTGGGCGACGCCTTGGCCTGGTCCGCAACAATGAGCCGGATCACCCTCGGGTAATGGCGCCACGTGGCCGTAGTGCCGTAACTGATGCCCCCCTCACAATGCAGGTAATGTGCCTCATTCGGGACCCCGTGAGCAACACAAAGTCAAACCAGCGGTACCCAAGGATTCTCCATAGAGACACACATGAAGGAGTCGAGTGTTGGTCTCGGGTCAGTGGATAGCGTCCATGCCTCACAAACAGGAAGCACCAGGACTCTAAAGACTTGGACCTTCATCCTTTTGCGCTACACTCCCCTTCCCTGCGACCTCCTGACCCCCCTGTGCTTCCCCAACCCGTCTACTGACGTCATAGTAAGAGTCACCAGTGTCGTGAATGTCACTGCCTTGTATTTTAAAATGAGTTCATCAAGAACACGGGGACACAGTTGGAAACTTGTGAAGGGTAAATTTCGCACAAACATTAGGAAGTTTTTCTTTACACAAAGAACGATAGACACTTGGAATAAGCGACCAAGTAGTGTGGTAGACAGTAAGACGTTAGGGACTTTCAAAACTCGACTTGATGTTGTCTTGGAAGAAATAAGTGGATAGGACTGGCGAGCTTTGTTGGGCTGAATGGCCTGTTCTCGTCTGGAATGTTCTAATAAGTAAACCTCTCGATGAGGTCGACACTCTCTCCGCTGACGGACACACTGGTGATGGCCGTGCCCAAAAGGCCTGGATCTTGGTTTGTAGATATCAGGAGCGCCGCACACCACATTCCAGCCACCTCATGACCCCCCCCCATGCTCTCCCAATCTGTCTACTGCACGGATGTCCCACTCCACTCCTGGAGGGCCGCAGTGGCTGCAGGTTTTCATTTTAATCATCTTCTTCATCAGTGACCCGTTTTTGCTGCTGATTGCCTTCATTTTAATTCACTTGACTCAGACCCCTTAGTTGTTTCTTTTTCCTAAATTGTCCCAAGTGTGTGCTTGGGGTGTGTGTGTGTGTGCCCTGCGGTGGGCTGGCACCCTGCCTGGGTTTGTTTCCTGCATTGCGCCCTGTGTTGGCTGGGATTGGCTCCAGCAGACCCCCCATGACCCTGTAGTTAGGATATAGTGGCTTGGAAAATGGCTGACTGACTGATAATAGTGAGACCCAAAATGTGCCACCACATGAACGGCTCACCACAGTATCTGAAAAATAAAGAAAGGTGATGGTCTCGGCGAGGTTGATCTCCCCAGGTGACCGAAACATTCTGACATTAGAGAGAGAGAAAAAAAAAAACGCATATCAACCGTTTTAGAAACGTCTACTGTGGCAGAATGAGTGCAGCAACAGGCCATGGAATGAAATAACGGCTTTGATTAACAGCAAGAATCGGCTTCCTTAATTAGCAGCCAAATAATAGTGAGACACAAAACGAGCCGCCGCCGCCTGTGCCCATCACACGATATCTGAAATTAAAGAAAGGCGACGGTCTCGGTGAGGTTGATCTCCCCAGGTCACCGAAACATCTTGAGGGTGTTGATAGAAAAAACAGAAAAGTCAACCATTTGGGAAATGTCTGCTGTGGCAGAATGAGAGCAGCAACAAGCCATGGAATGAAATAACGGGGTTTAATTAACAGCGAGAATCGGCTTCTCATTAAGAGACTGGTTGGAGTTTGAAGCCCCAATTTAGCTGGTTGCCTGTCGGCTCGTTTCACGTCTCGTTTTCGTTTGAAGAAATGAATCGATTCAGAGGACCGAATCCCTAAAAACAGGGCTATTAAAATGAAGGGGAAAAAATTTAACTAGCAATGATTAGGAAAAGGGTGAGAATGAAAACATGCAGCCATTGTGGCCCTCCAGGACCAGAGTCTGAGACCACTGATTTAACGTGTCATGCTGCTTTTCAACTGTTTTTTATAATTTAAGCGTAACTTGTAGTGATGGGAAAATGAAGCCTCATGAAGCTTTTGTTCTATTTATGCCGAAAAAAAGATTTGAAGCGTCGAAGGCTCAGCCCCAGTTTGAACAGCGACATCTGGTGGTTAACTGAGGTCAAAGCAAACTCTCAAGAGTGCAAGTGGAGCGGCGCTCACTGTTTCAGTCTCATGTCACCAGGAAAAGGTCAGAAAAGTTCAACACCCCCTGATCTACTGACTTCATAGGAAGGGTCACCAGAGTGCCATGATTGTCACCGGCGAGGTCAGTAAACCTGTAGAGGAGGTCGACACTCTCTCTGCAGACAGACACACTGCTGATGGCCGTCTCTTAACAGGTCATTAGAAGGCCTCTTAGGTTACACTTTGCATTGTAAATATTCCTGCTGTTGTAACATCCCACACTAATCATGGGACTCTTCTAATATTGAGTCCTCTTATTAACTCTTTTGGGGCTGATGTTGCCTTTTGACAAAAGGAGGAGCTGCAACTGGAAACTGTGACGTTTTAGTTAGACTCTCATTGGTAGAAGGAAAGTTAGCTTCATTGGTTTTGACCAAGATTTCCTGCGCTTCCGTGGGTAGCAAGGTGCAGGCAATGGCAAAAATGGCACTGACATCTGACGAGAGATCAAAGCGAATGCGTAAAGCAAAATACTCCGTAGACGACGTTTTGCCTGTTCTCTTTGAATTGGACTAAGACTTGTCTGACTCTGACTTTGATACAAGCAATCAAAAACAAATTCGAGGTTTTGCAGCTAATCGTGGTGCTGAACAGGTTAATGTAGCTGCCACAGACTATGGCACCTGTTCACCTGGGAGGACTGCCACTTACAGTGGGATGCAAAAGTTTGGGCAACCTTGTTAATAGTCATTATTTTCCTGTATAAATCGTTGGTTGTTACGATAAAAAACGGCAGTTAAATATATCATATAGGAGACACACACAGTGATATTTGAGAAGTGAAATGAAGTTTATTGGATTTACAGAAAGTGTACAATAATTGTTCAAACAAAATCAGGCAGGTGCATAAATTTGGGCAACACAAAAAAGAAATGAAATCAATATTTAGTAGATCCGCCTTTTGCAGAAATGACAGCCTCTAAACGCTTCCTGTAGGTTCCAATGAGAGTCTGGATTGTGGTTGAAGGTATTTTGGACCATTCCTCTTCACAAAACATCTCTAGTTCATTCAGGTTTGATGGCTTCCGAGCATGGACAGCTCTCTTTAACTCACACCACAGGTTTTCAATTCTATTCAGGTCTGGGGACTGAGATGGCCATTCCAGAATGTTGTACTTGTTCCTCTGCATGAATGCCTTAGTGGATTTTGAGCAGTGTTTCGGGTCGTTGTCTTGTTGAAAGATCCAGCCCCGGCGGGCGCAGCTTCAGCTTTGTCACTGATTCCTGGACATTGGTCTCCAGAATCTGCTGATACTGAGTGGAATCCATGCGTCCCTCAACTTTGACAAGATTCCCAGTCCCTGCACTGGCCACACAGCCCCACAGCCTGATGGGACCACCACCATATTTTACTGGAGGTAGCAGGTGTTTTTCTTGGAATGCTGTGTTCTTTTTCCTCCATGCATAATGCCCCTTGTTATGCCCAAATAACTCCATTTTAGTTTCATCAGTCCACAGCACCTTATTCCAAAATGAAGCTGGCTTGTCCAAATGTGCTTGAGCAGACCTCAAGCGGCTCTGTTTGTGCTTCCTCTGCATCACTCTCGCATACAGCATCTCCTTGTGTAAAGTGCGCCGAATTGTTGAACAATGCACAGTGACTCCATCTGCTGCAAGATGATGTTGTAGGTCTTTGGTGCTGGTCTGTGGGTTGACTCTGACTGTTCTCACCATTCGTCGCTTCTGTCTATCCGAAATCTTTCTTGGTCTGCCACTTCGAGCCTTAACTTGAACTGAGCCTGTGGTCTTCCGTTTCCTCAATATGTTCCTAACTGTGGAAACAGACAGCTTCAATCTCTGGGACAGCTTCCCCTAAACCATGATGGTGAACAATCTTTGTCTTCAGGTCATTTGAGAGTTGTTTTGTGACCCCCATGTTGCTACTCTTCAGAGAAAATTAAAAGAGGAGGGAAACTTACAATTGACCCCCTTAAATACTCTTTCTCATTATGGGATTCACCTGTGTATGTAGGTCAGGGGTCACTGAGCTTACCAAGCCAATTGGAGTTCCAATAATTAATCAATAAAATGACAACGGTGCCCAAATTTATGCACCTGCCTGATTTTGTTTGAACAATTATTGCACACTTTCTGTAAATCCAATAAACTTCATTTCACTTCTCAAATATCACTGTGTGTGTCTCCTATATGATATATTTAACTGACATTTTTTATCGTAACAACCAACGATTTATACAGGAAAATAATGACTATTAACAAGGTTGCCCAAACTTTTGCATCCCACTGTAACAATGATAAGAGGTAGAAACCACATTGCAATCCACTGTGACCGTGACCACTACTGCTGCCCTATGCAGCCACGTGAACATAGCCTGCCACACATTCTTGGCAAACTGGCAGCCACAGCATGCAGCGACAGACGTTTTATGTTGATTTCTGTGTGAAGCCATTGTGTTTCAGAAAACGATGTTTTTTGGAATAAAATGTTCAGCCCTCAAAGAGTTAAAATAACCTCCTTTCGTACTGTAACGCGGGGGGTGTCTAACTCTGGTCCTGGTGGGCCGCAGTGGCTGCAGGTTTTCCTTCTCACCCTTTTCCTAATCAGTTTTCACTGCTAATGAACTTTTTTCCCCTTCATTTTAACAGCCCCGTTTTTAAGGATTCAGTCCTCTGAATTGATTTGTTTCTTTATTAAATGGCAGCCAATCAGAAATGAGACGTGAAACGAGCTGACAGATGATGTCAAACTCCAACCACTTTCTTAACGAGAAGCCGATTCTCACTGTTAATTAAACCCCGTTATTTCATTCCATGGCTTGTTGCTGCTCTCATTCTGCCACAGCAGACATTTCCCAAATGGTTGATTTTCTGTTTTTTCTATGAACACCGTCAAGATGTTTCGGTGACCTGAGCAGATCAACCTCACCGAGGCCGTCACCTTTCTTTATTTTCAGATATTGTATGACGAGCACAGGCGGCGGCTCGTTTTGTGTCTCACTATTATTTGGCTGCTAATTAAGGAAGCCGATTCTTGCTGTTAATTAAAGCCCGTAATTGAATATCAGGACTTGTTGTTGCTCCTCTCATTCCGCCACAGCAGGCATTTCCAAAACTCTTTTTTTTCTGTTTGTTTTTTTTTTTTTTTTTTTGCTATGAACGCCCTCAAGATGTTTTGGTGACTCGAGAGATCAACTTTACTGAGACCGTCGCCTTTCTTCATTTTCAGATATTGTGTGATGGGCACAGGCGGGCTGCTCAGGTGGCGGCGCTGGTTTTGTGTCTCATTATTGTTTGGCTGCTAATTAAGGAAAAAGAAACATCAAAGGGGCCTGAGACAAGTGAATTAAAACAAAAGAAGGTAATTAGCAGCAAAAACTGGTCACTAATTAAGAAGAGGGTTAGAATGAAAACCTGCAGCCAACTGTGACCCTCCATTACACCCCCGCTGTGACGTCTGTTGTTCTTCTCTCCCTCATCGTTATTTCATTAACGCTTTTAGCACGATATGCTGGTACAACTATAATATGTGTGTTGTTTAACTCTGTCAGCCGTGTCACACGCTCTGCTGTCTGGATGAGTCACTGGGCGAGGGAGTGTGATGATTGTACTGTCACTCGCAGCCAACAGTGAGCGCAGTGTGATGGCCTCGCAGATTGAGAGGTGTTGTGCGGCTGGCTGCTCTCCAGGCTTCTCCTCCTCGGCTTTCACACCAGCAGGGAGATTTATTGAGTCGTAATACCCGCTAGACAGCCGTAAAGAACGCCATGACCTGTCTCGACCTCCTCCAATCAAAGGGTGGGGAGGACACCGCCGTAGGGCATTGACTGACTGGGTTGAACAGGATGCCCTTTTGAGCAAGACTTAACCCTGGTGATTTTTGTGTTTTCTCCCCAGCTTTGAAGTGCAACTGTACCGAATGCGAGAAGAACAATTTCCAGTGTGAGACGGATGGTGCATGCATAGCTTCCATCTCCAACATCAATGGCTTGGAGCACCACATCCGTGCCTGCATTCCTCGTGCCAGCCTTGTTCCTGCAGGCCAGCCCTTCTACTGCCTTAGCTCCAAGGACTTGCTCAACACGCACTGCTGCTACACCGATTTCTGTAATAGCCTTGACCTCCGGGTGCCCAGTGGTGAGTGAAGGTTTTTCTTTTGACCTAAACATCTGCATGGTGGCTTGTTGTACTAAACTCGTTCCTGAAAAGCTGCACCTTTTTTTTCCCTGTCTCAGGAATCCCCGGAATTGACTACTCGCCATCAGGCTGGGGCTTAGTGGAGCTGGTGGCCGTGATAGCTGGCCCGGTATTCCTCTTCTGCGTGGTCCTCATAGTGGCGGTGTTTCTCTTCCAACACCATCAGCGCGTCTACCATAACAGGCAGCGGTTAGACGTGGAGGATCCTTCCTGTGACCACCTGTATTTAGCCAAGGACAAGACGCTGCAGGACCTCATCTTTGACCTCTCCACTTCAGGGTCTGGTTCTGGTAAGTTCTCACTCAGATGCCACCCGTCCATTGAACACTCAGAACGAATCTGCTGTTGCTTCACTGTACAGTCGTGGCCAGACGTTTGGAGAATGACCCCCAGTGTCGGTTTTCACAAAGTCTGCTGCTTCAGTGTTTTTAGATCTTTGTGTCAAATGAGATACTGAAGTAGAATGACAAGAAGTTCAGAAGCTTCAAAGGCTTTGATCGACAAGGACATGACGTTTATGCACAGTGTCTCCATATTGGCAGTGTTTTTCAAGAGCTCTGCAATTCGTTCTGGCAGGCTGGAAATCAACTTCTGGGCCCAATCCTGACCTGACCCATTCTTGGAGTTTCTCAGAATTGGTGGCTTTTTGTTTGTCCACCCGCCTCTTGCAAAGCCATCTTAAGAGCATTATAGGCCCCTCCCCAGGCAAAGCAGTGCACTGGGGGCCCCCCTACCTGCGCAAGCACTCAGCAAGTCACAACATACATACAGGGTGGTCCAGATCGTCTGGATGACTTTGATTTATGCGGGGACGATTCCAGTTCGGCGTGAAGACGATTCTTCATATCGTCAGTTCGCACACTTCTCGATTTTTTTTTTTTTGGGTGATTTTCTATGTAATAAACTTAATAAGTTATAGCGTAATGAAAATTGAATAATTAGATCTGGACCGCCCTATAGATTAGGATGGGACCCCCAGGCAACTGCCCAGCATGCCCATGCATGGCCTCTTGAGGATTTGACCCACAAGTTCTCAGTGGGGAGTTTCCTGGCCATGGACCCCAAATGTCGATGTTTTGTTCCCCGAGCTACTCAGTTGTCACTTTTGATTGACAATGACATGATGTTTATGCACAGAGTGTCCATATCTGCAGTGTTGGCCCTTCTTTCTTTTTCAAGAGCCCTGAGATTCATTCTGGCAGGCTGTCAATCAGAGTGGTGGCTCTGAGGGTAGGGGTCTGCACTGGCAATCGGAAGATTGCCGGTTCGAATCCCGTAAATGCCAAAAGGGACTCTACTCTGTTGGGCCCTTCAGCAAGGCCCTTAACCTGCAATTGCTGAGCACTTTGAGTAGTGAGAAAAGCGGTATATAAATGTAAAGAATTATTATTATCTTCTGGGACCAATCCCGGTTGATGACCACCGCCCATTCTTGTATAATCAGAATTGGTGGCTTTTTGTTTGTCCACCCTCCTCTTGACCTCAAGTTCTCAGTGGGGAGTTTCCTGGCCATGGACCCCAAATGTCGATGTTTTGTTCCCCCGAACCACTCAGTTGTCACTTGTGCCTTATGGCCTGGTGCTCCGTCCTCATGTTGGTCACCACTGTTGTTGGATGGTTAACAGAAGTTGCCCGCGGAGGTTGTTTTGCTCCCATTCTTTATTCATGGCTGTGTTCCGATGCCATATTGTGAATGAGCCCACTTCCTGGGCTGAGAAGTAACCCTACACTTGCTTTTTTTTTTTTTTTGTTCTTTATTTCGCCTTTTACAATTTCTTATATTAGAATTATGTTACTTTTCACATACCCCTTGGGGTCAGAGCACAGGGTTAGCCATGGTACAGCACCCCTGGAGCAATTGTAGGTTAAGGGCCTTGCTCAAGAGCCCAGTAGAGTAGGATTTCTTTTGGCAGTGAAAGGGAATCGATCCGGCAACAACCTGAATGCCAGCGCAGATCTTTATGAATGGTCTCAGGATGCTTTACTGTTGGCATGACGCCGGACTACTGATGGTAGCAAGTTCTCAATGGGGAGTTTCCTGGCCGTGGACCCCAAATGTCGATGTTTTGTTCCCCGAGCCTCTTAGTTGTCACTTTTGCCTTATGGCCTGGTGCTCCATCATTGTTGGTCTTGGATGGTTGGCAGAAGTTGCTCTCGGTTGACGTTTTGCTCCCTTTCTTTATCCATGTCTGTGTTCTGAGCCCTGCACTGCCTTGGCTGACATGAGTGGTCTCGGGATGCTTTACTGTTGGCCTGACACAGGACTGATGGTAGCGCCGCTCACCTTTTGTTTTTTCTGGATGCCCCAGTCAATCGGAAAGGGGATTCATCAGAGAAGTTGACGTGACCACAGCAGTCCAATCCCAGAATAGCAGTCTGTCCCTAATGACTTCTTTGCTGCCCTTCTTGACACCCACCAGGCCATCCTCCACACGTCTTCACCTCACTCCCACCTGCCATTCCTGTGCAAGCTCTGCCCTGGTGGTGCCCGCAGCTGAATCCACTTTAGGAGACGCTCCTGGCGCTTGCTGGACTCTCTTGGGTGCCCCGAAGCCTTCGTCACCTCTCTATTGTAACTCAATCGGCGTGACAGGGTGACCGCCAGCCTTGTCCTCGCAGACACTCTCGCCCATGTTAATGAGAGGATCACTGAGGTGACATCAGCTGGTTCTGTTGGTTCTGCTGACACGCATTGGTTTTTTGGGATGGAGTTCATTTTTGGCATTAGAGGGACTTTGCCATTCATCTGATCGCTCGTCAGAACATTCTGGAGTCGATGCAAATTGCCATCATATAAAAACTGAGGCAGCAAACTTTGAAAATTCATATTTGTGTCATTCTCTAAACTTGTGGCCACGACTGTATGTTAAAAATAGCAGCAACCCCAGCACTGCCCCCTGCTGGTCACCACTCTTAATATCAGCAAGTTCTGATGAGGTTCCTCGCGCCATCGCCCTCTGCTTTCTGTGTCTGAGCCCGTTCTCCATCCACACACCACTGATCCCTTGTCAGAACATTCTAGAGTCGATGCAAATCGCCATCATATAAAAACTGAGGCAGCAAACTTTGAAAATGCATATTTGTGTCATTCTCTAAACTCTTGGCCACGACTGTAGACCCGTTTCTGTTTCTTTCTACACGTTCTCGCTGCTCAGCATGCTTGACGTTTCCTGAGCTTTGAGTGCTGCTGTTGTCCTGCAGGGCTCCCACTGTTTGTCCAGCGCACGGTGGCCAGAACCATCGTCCTACAGGAGATCATCGGTAAGGGCCGCTTTGGCGAGGTGTGGCGAGGAAAATGGCGTGGAGGGGACGTGGCCGTGAAGATATTCTCATCTCGAGAGGAACGCTCCTGGTTCCGCGAAGCCGAAATTTACCAGACCATCATGCTGCGACACGAGAATATCCTGGGATTCATTGCCGCAGACAACAAAGGTAACTTGGCCATTGGGACTTTATTTGTGTGTTACTTTTTTTTTTTTTGTTTTGTTGCGTTTAAATGACTTAGGGGGTGAGGCCTGCATGGTTTCTTTGGCAAATCACCGATTCCCATGCTTCCTACAGATAATGGTACGTGGACACAGCTGTGGCTGGTGTCGGACTACCACGAGCACGGCTCTCTGTTTGACTACTTGAACCGCTACACAGTGACCATTGAGGGCATGATCAAGTTGGCTCTTTCAGCAGCAAGCGGCTTGGCACACTTACACATGGAGATTGTTGGCACTCAAGGTTAGTGTTGTGTGTGTGTGTATGTGAGTGAGTGAAACGAGCATGAGGGGTGATGATCCAATGGGAGGACCCGACCTTTCAGGCTACCAACCTGTTCTGTTACAGGTAAGCCTGGCATTGCCCACCGAGATCTGAAGTCCAAGAATATCCTGGTAAAGAAGAATGGCACGTGTGCCATTGCTGACCTGGGCCTGGCTGTACGACACGACTCTGTAACGGACACCATTGACATCGCTCCCAATCAGCGTGTGGGGACAAAACGGTAGGGGCCTGTTTACCATATGGGCCACGTGGCCGGAGCAGAAGCAGCATGGTCTACGTTTCAGAGCTCAGTTTGTTGGTGTGACTTAAGTGCCACATTTTGCTTGCAGGTACATGGCTCCAGAAGTTCTGGATGAGACTATTAACATGAAGCATTTTGATGCCTTCAAGTGTGCTGACATCTATGCACTTGGCCTTGTCTACTGGGAAATCGCCCGAAGGAGTAATGCTGGAGGTAAGCATGCCTACTGGATGTGGGAACACGATGGGTTGAGGTCTGGGCTCTGTTATTATTCCTCCTCGCCTCACAATGGGCGGACTCTGACTCTACAGGGTGGTCCAGATCTAATTTTGTAATTCTCATTATGCTATAACTTCCATCCATTATCCAAGCCGCTATATCCTAACTACAGGGTCATGGGGGGTCTGCTGGAGCCAGTCCCAGCCAACACAGGGCACAAGGCAGGAAAAAAACTCTGGGCATGGCGCCAGCCCACCGCAGGGCACACACAAACACTAGGGACAATTTAGGATCGCCAATGCACCTAACCTGCATGTCTTTTGACTGTGGGAGGAAACCCACGTAGACACGGGGAGAACATGCAAACCCGGGTCTCCTAACTGCGAGGCAGCAGCGCTACTCACTGCACCACCGTGCCTCCCATGCTATAACTTATTAAATTTATTACTCCGAGCCTGTATCCAACTGAAAGGAGGACAAGTGGGGACATTACACGGAAAAATCAGTGAATTAATTCAATGTAAGTCCATTTTCGTTTATTACAAGATATTTCGAACAATTCTTTTGTCTTGTATTGTTTTCCTGCATTGTATTAAAAGTTGCATAATTAGATCTGGACCACCCTGTATTCCACCCAGTTAGAGGTCGGCTTTAACACTGGTATGCAGTCTGGTTCGCCCTGACGATAACCAAGATTACTTGGCAGCATTTTATGACACGTACTGTATGTGGTATCACTGCCTCAGTCTAAAACTTATTGGCTGGACATCTGTATCCAGCAGGGGGCACTAGCTCCCTTGTCGGAATGAGCTCGTTTGTAATTGCAGCATGTTACATAACCCGAAACTATACAGCAGCCCTATTCAATAGGCGGCCCATCAGTCATTTTGGACCGGCCCACTGACTACATACCTCTGCTTTGTATTAATGGTACATACAAGAAATACAGGGAAATGTGCGGCCCACTGGCAAAAGCCGTATGACAATTTGGCCGAATGAAAAATCTAATTGAATACTCCTGCTATACAGATATAATATAAAAAGGCGATACCCCTCCCTTAGTTATTAGAACATTAGAACATTCTAGACGACAACAGGCCATTCAGCCCAACAAAGCTCGCCAGTCCTATCCACTTGTTTCCTCCAAGAAAACATCAAGTCGAGTTTTGAAAGTCCCTAACGTCTTACTGTCTACCACACTACTTGGTCTCTTATTCCAAGTGTCTATCGTTCTTTGTGTAAAGAATAACTTCCTAATGTTTGTGCGAAATTTACCTTGAACAAGTTTCCAGCTGTGTCCCCGTGTTCTTGATGAACTCATTTTAAAATACAAGTCTCGATCCACTGTACTAATTCCCTTCATCATTTTAAATTATGTGAATTTCCCCTTGGGATTAATAAAGTATCTATCCTATATATCTATCTATCTCATGTCACCTCTTAATCTTCTTGTGCTTAAACTGTAAAGGCTCAGCTCTTTTAATCTTTCCTCATAATTCAACCCCTGTAGCCCTGGAATCAGCCTAGTCGCTCTTCTCTGGACCTTTTCTTGTGCTGCTATGTCCTTTTTGTAGCCTGGAGACCAAAACTGCACACAGTACTCAAGATGAGGCCTCACCAGTGCATTATAAAGGTTTAGCATATCCTCCTGTGACTTGTACTCCACACATCGTGCTATATAACCTAACATTCTGTTAGCCTTCGTAATGGCTTCTGAATACTGACTGACAGTTGATAGCTTAGAGTCCACTACGACTCCTAAATCCTTCTCATAAGGTGTACTCTCGATTTTCCGACCGTCCATTGTGTATTCAAACCCAATATTTTTACTTCCTATGTGTAATACTTTACATTTACTGACATTAAATTTCATCTGCCACAAATCTGCCCAAGCCTGTCTGCTGTCCAAGTCCTTCTGTGATGATATAATGGATTCCAAATTATCTGCTAATCCTCCTATCTTGGTATCATCTGCAAACTTAACCAGCTTGTTACTTGTATTCCTATCTAAATAATTTATATATATTAAAAATAGCAGCTGCCCCAGCACTGCCCCCTGCTGGTCACCACTCTTAACATCGGCCAGTTCTGATGAGGTTCCTCGCACCATCACCCTCTGCTTCCTGTGTCTGAGCCAATTCTGCATCCATCTAAAAACATCACCCTGAACTCCCACTTCTTTTAACTTGATGCCCAGCCTCTCATGTGGCACCTTATCAAATGCTTTCTGAAAGTCCAGATCAATAATATCATCTGCTCCACTTTGATCATATGCTTTTGTTGCAACCTCATAGAATTCCCCATGCTGACTGGTCAGAATAACTCCTGTCCTTGCCATGTGTTGCTCAATCTTATCCTTAATAATTCCTTCCATTATGATGCATGTTAAGCTTACTGGCCTATAGTTGCTTGGATCTGCCCTGTCACCCTTTTTATATAATGGAATGATATTTGCCATTTTCCAGTCCTTCAGAATCTCTCCATTGCTCAGTGATTTCCTAAAAATGTGTGTCAAGGGTTTATATATGTACTCACTAGCCTCCTTAAGAACACGAGGATAAATATTATCTGGGCCTGGTGATTTGTTTGATTTCATCTATTTAATCTGAGCAGCACTTCTCCCTCTTCAATTTCCAAATCCCTCAGTACCTCCTTAGTAGTCCCTGTTACTGCTCTGAGGTTATCCACTTGCTCACTTGTAAACACCTTCGAAAAATGTAAGTTTAGGGCATCTGCTATTTCACTGTCTGTATCTTTTAATTCTCCTTTACTATTCCTGATGCACTTGACCTCCTCCTTGACTGTTCTTTTACTACTAAAATACTGAAAGAATCTCTTGGGGTCATCTTTCGCCTTATCTGCTCTATTCCTCTCCAACTGTCTTTTAGCCTCCCTGATATCCTTCTTAATGGTTGCCCTCATGTTCTCATACGCTCTACGATTCACTTTGCAGTCATTAGTCTTATATGCCTTATACAGCAGTTTTTTCCTTTGCAACTTCTTTTTTTAAATCTTTATTAATCCATCGTGGAGTTTTTTTTAGTTTCCTATTAATTCCATATTTAGGTATGTATCTGTCCTGCATTACATGTCAAACATTTTTAAACCTGTTCCACTGCTCCTCAACTGTCTCCACACTTAAAAGCTTATCCCAGTCTATCCTACTTAGACTTTGTCACATCTTCTCAAAATTAGCCCTACCAAAGTTCAACTTAACAATTTTAGTCTTTGCATCCGTACTATTACAAAATACTGAGAACTGTATTACATTATGGTCACGTGACCCTAGTGGTTCAATCACCTCTACACCCTCAATTCTATCCTGATACGCCGTTATACGGCGGTAGCTTTGTTTAATGACGGCTTACGTGGCATAACAGATGAAGGAAGCCATGACAAGAACCCAGTTCGTGAGTCTGGGCCCGATGTGTAGAGTCTGCCATTTTCGTCTCTGCGGTGGGAGGATTTTCCGGCTCGGATGACATTATCCTCCCATCCCTGCGGTGGGGCGGGGCAATATGTCAAGGCTTTATACTCTTTCTTCATGTGCAGGCCCCCCCACTTAGGTGAATCATGCCATTCCAAACAAGGCAAAGAGAGGATACAGTTCCATGCTGACTCTGACACACTGTAATAGTATACAATGCCCATTTCACTGTTGTCCCTGTCTTGTCTTCTAATGCTTGCCTAGCAGTTCTAAATGATGAGCCCCTGTGTGCTAAATCTGTGCCCACTGTGCATGTGGGTAGAAAGAAAAGTAGATTTATTAAATATTTGTACAGAGCACGGTGACATATTATACATACAGTATACACTTGTTACAGCATCTTTGCGACTCAAGTACATTGAACAGGGCGCCTAGGAGCTCCCCCGTGTTTCGTCACTCCTACACGTACAAGCAAAGCGAAAAGTTGCCCTTTCACGCCATGTTTTTGAGTTTGGAGATGAGCTCTTCTTCGTGTGTGCGTATTCAGTTTGTGTCTGCACTTGGACTCCACGTGCCAGTCTCTCCCTCTGTCACATACTTACCATGCGAGCATCTGGATGGTTCTACTCATGAAGAAGTAAAAGATGCCTATAAAGATGGCAGACTACATTTTATTTTTTTCCCTTGCACTCAGTGAGCGAAGCCACTGGGTAATCAGCTAGTGTCTTAGAAATGTAAAAACCACACTGTTGTGTTTTTTTTCTGAATGCAAAATAAGAGAAGAGTAAAAAAGACCAGCTAATTAAATGAGATCAGTTGTTGTCGATTATCATCACAGATTGTGAATCTGATTGGAAGAAAAACCTGCAGCCACAGTGGGTCCCCAGGACCGAGTTTGGGAAGCGCTGCACTCCACACCAGTCAATTCTGCCTGCTGCTTAAATGAGACTCTGATGCCATCTAGTGGCCGGATAACCTCTTTTGCGTTATCACACTTCTACATGTCAGGTAGTGTCATGTCATTTTGCTCATCATATTCTGCCTGAAGTAGGGGCCTGAGTTGTCTCGAAAGCTTGCATATTGTAATCTTTTTAGTTGGCTAATAAAAGGTGTCATTTTGCTTGGCTTTTCTCTCATCATATTGTTAACTTTCTATAGTCATCATTTCTAACGTTCTTTGTATTGCGGTCCACACACACCCCCCTACGCCGAAAATGACTGAATAATATCTGCATGCACACATTCCACTAAAACAGTGAAAGGCAACCTTTTTCGAGTTGCGGCGCACTAAGTCCAAAAATTTTCTTTCGCGGCGCACCTGAGGGACTCCCCATAAATAAAGTCGTGACGACACAATCTGTGGAAAATCGGCAATAAAAACAGTTAATTTTACAAGTTTGAAAGACATTTTATTAATAAAGGAATCAAAGGATAAATCATAAATTTAATTAATGTGAACGTTGAGATTGTTTTTCAGCACACATGAGATTGATGCGAGGATCAATTTTCGAAAGATGGACGCGTATTTCCTTGTCGATCATTTGAAGTCTCTCACGTTTCTTAGACTTCATTTCCGTATCCGTACAGTGAGCGAGATCTTCTTACAACGAGACTTTTTAAGTCTCACAAGATGCGTTTTTGACACCGCTGGTTGTTGATATTATGATGAATGGTGATCAGCGAAAATTTTAACTTGCATTGAAAATAAATACATCCGTTTATTCAACAATCAGATTAACCGTTATCTGTTTTTCCAACATAAAATATTTTTTGTTAAACATTATCTTTTTAATCAACCAAAAGTTCAAAAACACTAGCAATTTTAAATATTTTACAAAAGTTTTCGCGGCGCCCCTAGAAAATTCCACGGCGCACCCGCACCGGTTGCCCGACAATGCACTAAAAGAATAATATTTACTGAATTCAGTGACTTCTCCTTGCATCTCTATATATAATCTTCATTTGGATCTTGATCTTTGTTTGTCCACGAATTAATTAGAAGAAGAAGCACTAGATGGCTGTAGAGAGACAGCTAAAACATAGGCATTGCATTAAGAGTCTCCTCCAGGCTTATACTACTGAAGACTGTAGTACGTCAGTCACACCTCAAAACACAGACATTCAAACTAAACAAATTGTTGTGCTTTAAATTAACTAAAGAGATCTTCATTTAGATCTTTATCTTTGTTTGTCCGTGAATTCCACGCCTGCGTAGACCACCTTCCAGTTTAGTACGTTGTTGTTACTCACGGATGTCAACAATGTGCCGGAATAACGAAAGGGGTGGTGGACAGTGTTACGCTGGTTAGCTCCCGAGGCCTGGTAAGAGAATGAGATTGCCGAAGATAAAAGGTACGTGCCTACGTAACATATGAATGAAAGAAAGACAGTGGGTAAAATGAACGACAACGTAACAGCACGTTCCGGAAATTATTATTGTTACGTTGTAGCCAGCGAGTGCTGCGCGTCTCACAGTTGTACCGTGGCTTGCTCACATGTCAGTGAAGTGATCCCTATTTATGCTTTAAAGAGCCTGGATACCTATGTGCCCCCCTTTTATAACCATTGCTCCGTGTATATTGCCTTACTCTTTGGATTACCACAAAGAAACCTGCGAGATTGGAGAAAGGTTGAGAAGAGATCGTGAGAGGAAACGACAGTGTCGTGAAAACGAGACAGACTGTGAACGGACAGAAGCAGAAATACTCCTACACCACCACATAATTACGATTCGGACAGTGATTCCGAGTAGGCCGTTCCTATCGAATCAATGTCCAAGGGTTTTCTTTTGTAATTTTGTTTCCCTTATAAAAAATCATAA
>JANRMT010062791.1:177367042-177377970 GCA_026402145.1 Polypterus bichir lapradei | reverse complement strand
GTGCTGCTGTGTCTTTATGGAGTCATAAACTGACCACAGGACTCCAGATGAGGCCTCACCAGTGTGTTATAAAGCTTGAGCAGACCCTCCTGTGACTTGTACTCCACACATCAAGCCGCTATATAACCTGACATTCTGTTGGCCTTCTTAATGTCTTCTGAACACTGTCTGCCAGTCGATAGCTTAGTGTCCACTACGACTCCTAAATCCTTCTCATAAGGTGGTCTCTCGATTTTCTGACCCCTATTGTGTATTCAAACCTCACATGTTTACTTCCTGTGTGTAATTCTTTACATTTACTGACATTAAATTTCATCGTCCACAAATCTTCCCAAGCCTGTCTGCTGTCCAAGTCCCTCTGTGATGATATAATGGATTCCAAATTATCTGCTGATCCACCTGTCTTGGTATCATGAACCTTGAGTGAACCTTGTCCGGCTGTTAAGTGTCCCCAGTAAAATAACATACGGATGAAAATGGTTGTTCGCTCCTTCCCCAAACGACCAAAAGCAGTCTCACTGTGGTCTCCTCGGTGTGTCGGGATGATCCTGATCCCCAGGGTTTGAGTAGTTGGTGAAGCAATTGAATGTTTTGGCAATCGAAAGCAGCGAGCGTGAAAAGGGTGTAAAATTCCGTATCGGCGTCTTTGTTTGGTTTCCAGTGAAGTGTCCAGGTTCTAACTGATCCTCCATTTTGTTTTGTCCTCTTGTTTATATGGTAATGGCCCAGATGGAATTGATGCGATTGACAGGGACAGTTACCTCGAGGGGTCACAGCTCTACAGCGTTTTCCTTCGCCCTTTGTTTCCAGGGGGAAAGCATTTAAACAGACACACGATAGGCTATATAAACGGGACAACACGATAAAAGACGCGACTCGGCACAGAGCACATTTAAGACGTCCCCATTCATGTAGCACGGCTACAAGACTTTGCGATGGGAATTATTAAATTGCAAGGTCAACGTTATGATAAAGTAGGGTTAATAGTTGATTCAAAATGTATGATATTTACCCATGGTCAGTTGTATGTAGCGCTATCGAGATGTACATTAAAAAAAGGCATCTGAATTTTTTTGTGCATACGCAAATTTTCCGCTGTGCTGTCCGTTCGCTGTGTTTTAGTGTGAATTCTACACACGCCATTATGCATGGGGCCACTGGACAAACACGAAATACATTTTAATGTGGAGATCTACACAAAACTACATGTAGGCAAAAGAAACATTGGTTATAAAATGCGACCCGGACGTGCAGAAAGTTAACATTACTCTGGGGTTGTAGATTTTGTTTTTTCCCATTTCAGATAACATGCACGCCCCAAAGCTGCTAGGAGACTTAAGGGGAGGTGGGATCAGCACAGTTGAGGATATGTTGGTGGTGTGCTGTCAATGTTAGAAAAGCCACCACGTTAGACTGCTGGTTGATTTAATGGTTTTCCAGCTGGCATCATCCCAGACAGGGTGATGAGGAGCTGGGACACAGAGAGTATAAAAATAGTTTTACTAGGGCGAGATTTGGGAGGCAAAGCTGAAACAATGGCCAAGAGAGGCCTGGCACCATGTTTGTTCGCTTACAAGCTCATTTGAATTATCATCCTGGCTATTTGAGCAGGCCTGACAGAGCAGTTCCATTTTTTTCCCCATAAAGCACAGGGCTGAAATTTAAACACAAGTCAAAAAGTCTGGAGGATGACAGGTACATACAGTGGGTATAGAAAAGAATTCCCCCTTAGAAATATTCCCATTTTTTTTGCTTTACAGCCTTAAATGAAAACACACAAACTAATATTTTTTCCAGCTTTACTTACTCAGTGCAGCCTCTAACAGCCAAGTGAAAGATATCAGAGCTAAAGTTCAGAAAAATAATAAAACAATCAAACACAAGACCTACTGAGATGAATAAAGGATCACCCCCAATGTCAGTGTCGTTTTGTTGACCCCCCTTTTGCTTTAATGACAGCCTTGAGTCTGTTGATTCTTCTTTATCAGCTTTGCCCATCTAGACTGAGCCCACTCAATATTTGCCCCCCCACTCTTCTTTACAGTTTGACTGTCTGAGTTTGGTCACATTGGATGGTGAGCGTTGGTGGTCTGCTATCTTCAGATCTTTCCACAGATTTTCACTGTGATTTAGGTCTGGGCTCTGACTGGCCACACCAGGACATTCACTTTTCTCTCCTTCAGCCACTGTGTGGTCCATTTTGCTGTGTTCTTCGGGTCGTTGTGTTGAAAGGTGAACATTCTGCCCATCTTCAACTTTCTGGCAGAGGGCAGCATGTTTTTCTCCAGAATTTGATGGTATTTTCCTTCATCCATTTTTTTCTTCTACCCTAACGAGAGCCCCAGGCCCCCCACAACAGGATGCTGCCCCCTCCCTGCTTTACTGTAGGTATCGTGTGTTGTGGATGGTGAGCTGCATTGCTGTACCGCTTGGTGTTGAGACCAAGGAGTTTGATTTTGGTCTCCTCTGACCATAAGACCTTTTTTCCACTTGGCATCAGAATCTTCAAGGTGCATTCTGGGAAAGCTCAAACGAGCCTCAATGTGGCCTTTCTTGAGAAGTGCGACGCTCCTGAACAAGCCACAGTTGTGGAACACTTGTGAAATTGTTGTCACCTGCACACCATTAATGACCACTCTGTGCCATCAAATCCTGTAACTCCTTCAAAGTGGCCATTGGCCTCTCGGTTGCCTCTCCTACCAGTTTTCTCCTTGCTTTTCCATCTAGTTTGGAGGGTCCAGGGAGGGTCCTAGTAGTACCAAACACTTCTTTATGATGGCTTTTACTGGGCTTCTTGAGATTGATAAAGCCTTTGAGATGTTTTGTCTCCATCTCCTGCCTTATGTCTGTCCACAACTCTAGCCCTGAGATCTTTTGAAAGTGACTTGCCACCCACAGTCAGTTGTTTGCATGTCAGTTGCTCTGCCAAGCAAGGGAATGAATGGACCAGGAACAGCTTCACTGATCGCACTCATTACAACTGAGCACAGGTGGGAGGAAGCCAGTAACCGCAATGGGAATGGTGGGCACTGACACCTGGTTGAGTTTGGGGGGTCCTTTATTAATCTCAGGATTTCTTGTTTTTGATTTTTTTTATAATTCTTCTGAACTGTAGCTCTGATGTCTTTCACTTGGAAGGTTAGAGGTGGCATTGAGTAAGTAAAGCTGGAAAAAATATTAGTTTGTGTGTTTTCATTTAAGGCTGTAAAGCAAAAAAATGGGAATATTTCGATGGGGGAATTCTTTTCTATACCCAGTGTACATAGAGCAAGCTGTTTTATCTTTTCATTTTTCATGTTAATCCTATTGATTTTTTTAAATTAGAGCTGCACATAATTGCGTTTTTGATTATTTTAGTTGTGTATAGGTAATTGAATTTTGACACACTCCAATTAATTGTAGTTATCTAAAATGGGAATTGGGACAGGATGCTTAAGGCTGAAACGGCTTGATGTAATTTTCAGCTAGTCCAAATATAATCACAAACATCTGAAATAGAAATGTGTAGCACCAGTCAATGAGACAATTCCCTCGATGTGAGCGCCATGTGCAGATGTCTGTAAAGCGTATTGAGACTCATCAGTGCTGATCTGTAGATGTCTGGTATTTCATCTTTGACTAGTCAATGTGTAGTCAGCACATATTTCAGGTATTTAAATTGTTGTTTTTGATTCATCAGACTTTAATTTTGATTATCCAATACATGGCATTCAATATTAAAACATTTAGTTATACAAGATATAAGGACAGTTTTGACAACAGCAGGCCAATTGAACGCAGCTTTACTTATCACTGGTAAAGAACGTCACCGGGCTGAGATTGGAACATCCCATAACGGCCTCTGGTCTGTACGGTAGGTTGGTCTGCCATACTACTTGGTGACTTGCCGCACGTATTCTCTAGTGCTCTAGCTGAAGAAACATCTTTCTAACATTTCTGTGCAATGAATTCTTCCAACTTCTAATTCAATTTTATCGTCCCAAGAGGGAAGTTTGGTCTGTCAGTAGGTTTTACTGAGAGAGCCCAACATAACATTACTAACGCACGAAAAAAGACCGTCAAACGTAAACTTAATATAAAGGAAGTCAACTGCAGCAGTGAGCGTAATACTTACAGTGAAACAGTAGGCCATATAGTACATATGAAAAGGTTTGGGAACCCCTCTTAATTCTTAGGATGTTTGTTTCTCATTGGCTGAGCTTTCAAAGTAGCAACTTCCTTTTAATATCTGACATGCCTTATGGAAACAGTAGGATTTCAGCAGTGACATTAAGTTTATACAATATGCATCATAACAAAATTAGACAGGTGCGTAAATGTGGGCACCCCAACAGAGATATGACATCAATACTCAGTTGAGCCTCCTTTTGCTCCTTTGAGCCTCTACACGCCTCCTATAGCTTTTGATGAGTGTCTGGATTCTGGATGGAGGTATTTCTCACCATTCTTCCATACAAAATCTCTCCAGTTCAGTTCAATTTGATGGCTGCCGAGCATGGACAGCCTGCTTCAAATCATCCCATAGGTTTTCAATGATATTCAAGACAGGGGACTGTGACGGCCATTCCAGAACATTGTACTTCTCCCTCTGCATGAATGCCTTTGCAGATTTCGACCTGTGTTTTGGGTCTTTGTCTTGTTGGAATATCCAACCCCTGCGTAACTTCAACTTTGTGACTGATGCTTGAACATTATCCTGAAGAATTTGTTGATATTGGGTTGAATTCACCCGACCCTCGACTTTAACGAGGACCCCAGTCCCTGAACTAGCCACACAGCCCCACAGCATGATGGGACCTCTGCCAAATGTGACAGTATGTAGCAGGTATTTTTCTTGGAATGTGGTGTTCTTCTTCTGCCATGCAAAGCGCTTTTTGTTATGACCTAATAAAAAGCACTTTGTTCCCAAATGAATCTGGCTTGTCTAAATGAGCATTGGCATACAACAAGCGACTCTGTTTGTGGCGTGAGTGCAGAAAGGGCTTCTTTCTCATCACCCTGCCATACAGATGTGCTGAATTGCAGAACGATGTACAGATACACCATCTGCAGCGAGATGTTCTTGCAGGTCTTTGGAGGTGATCTGTGGGTTGTCTGTAACCATTCTCACAATCCTGCCGCTGCATATGCCACTCCTGTATTTTTCTTAATAATAATACATTTTATTTATACAAGGCGACTTTCTGAGAACTCAAAGACACCAAACAAACAATAAATCTATACTAATAAAAGGCAAAGCCCTCACTCACTCACTAACTTCCCGTGTAGGTAGAAGGCTGAAATTTGGCAGGCTCATTCCTTACAGCTTCCTTACAAAAGTTAAGCAGGTTTCATTTCGAAATTCTATGCATAACGGTCGACAACGTCTGCCATGTTGAATTTTCTTATTCATGGCCCCATCTTCACGAAATTTCGTAGGCGGCTTCCCTGCGCTAACCGAAACCAATGTACGTACTTATTTCGGTGGTGTGACGCCACTGTCAGCTGCCATATTGAACTTTCCTACGTCACTAATTCTCCAACTTCCCGTGTAGGTAGAAGGCTGAAATTTGGTACTTATTTCGGTGATATGATGCCACTGTCGGCCTTCATATTGAACTTTTCAACGGTCTTTGTTACTTATGGGCCCATTTTCAAGAAATTTGGTACGCGGGTTCCCAACGCTAACTGAATCCTAATTACGTACATATATACGTCCATAGCCTGCAGCTCGGTCACCGTGTGAGGCGGCGTTGGGTCCCCCATCCCAACGCCTCCCACGTTGTTGGCTGCCTGCCTATATAAGGCCGTCTGTCGCTCCGGTCTATACATTCCCTTCCTTACTTCGCCACGGGATTCACGTCTCCCTGCGGATAACTGCAGCCTTTTTATTTAATCCACGGCTTCTCCGCTGTTTTATTGTTGGTTTATTACGATTATAGTTATTGTTTAGGTATTTTAGACTTACTTTACATTGTTCGGGTACCCATTTCCTTTATCATTCCAACCATACCTCCATTAACATGTCTATCGAGGTGATCACCATCGATCATAGAACTGTCACTTACCGAGTTTCCATGCCCGGAGATGGCACCTGCCTTTTCCATTCTCTGTGTTACATATTGGACGGCCATATCAGGCTCACTCTTGATATCCGGAGGAACATTGTGTCTTATGTATTGAATGACTGGGACAGGTTCAAGGTGTGGACTGATGACGGTACAGGAGATAATTATACTACACAGGAGCACTAGAAGAGTGAAATGCTTAAGCCCTTCACCTATGGTTCTGCATGTGAGTTGATGGCTGCCGCTGAATTGTTCAGGTTGTCGCTTTCAAGTGTACTGAAATGGCCAAATATTTTACACCTTTGGACAACCGCCAATGCCTCTTAAACATCTTAGATTCACAGGTGACGATTTCAGTAGTGGACACTTTGATGTTTATGAATGTTTAAACTCTCAAAAGCTGGATGTGAAGTTATCGATGAAACCGGTTGTGTGCTTACAACGCTTGACAGATGCCGAATGTCTCTTCAACACAAGTCCTGCAAATACTGTCGTAATTGAAACAAACCATGAAACTCAAACCGATTGTGACAACAGCAATCCAAGCTGTGAGATTTGAGACAAGATTACTGTTCACATGGCCGACTGTACGTTACATGCTCAAGAGTAAGCTCAGCGCACAGCTTGGTCGTATCGGAGGGCCGAACTGACAATGTGGCATACAAAGAGATCCTTAATAAATAATTAAGGAAGTGCAGGTATTTTGCTAGTAAATAAATAAGACACAATTATAAACAACTAAAAACATCAGAAAATATAAAAATTAAAACCAATCATAAAGAACAAGCCATTTTAAACAGATGCATTTTAAGTTTACATTTGAAGGATGAATATGATTTGATATTTTTAAGCTCGTTAGGCAATGAATTCCAGAGCTTGGGAGCAGAACAGCTGAACGCTCCGCTCCCCATGGAGGTTAGGTGGACGAGTGGGACGGTCAGATGGATGGAGGAAGAGGATCTAAGGTTATGGGAGGGAATGGCAACATGAAGAAGGTCAGACAGATATGGAGGGGCGAGGTTATGAATGGCCTTAAATGTTAATAGCAGAATCTTAAAATCAATTCGAAACTTAATCGGGAGCCAATGAAGCTGCTGCCAAACCGGAGTAATATGGTGAATGGATGGGGTTCGAGTAATGATGCGTGCTGCAGAATTCTGGACTAGCTGAAGCTTATGAAGAGATTTATTAGAGAGACCAAAGAGGAGTGAATTGCAATAGTCCAGCCGAGAAGTAACAAGACTATGAACAAGAATGGCAGTGGTATGGGGAGTGAGGGAGGGGCGGATGCGATTAATATTACGTAAGTGGAAGTAAGCAGACCAGGTGACGTTATTAATGTGAGATTGGAAAAATAGAGGACTGTCGAGGATGACACCCAGACTCTTGACCTGAGGTGATGGGGAAATAACAGAGTTATCAATAATAAGAGAATGATTGTTGGCTTTGGATAACGATGATTTTGAACCAATGTGCAGAACCTCAGTTTTGTCACTGTTTAATAAAATTCGAAGAAAACCAGAATTTAATTTCAGCAATGCAGTCAATAAGCGAAGGTGGCCTGCCAGACCTGCTGGATTTAACAGCAACTGTGCCTGTGGCCTTCCATTTCCTGATTCCATTCCTTACAATTATAACTGACAGTTTAACCCTCTGAGATGGCTTTTTGTAGCCTTCCCCTAAGCCATGTTGCTCAACAATCTTTGTTTTCAGAACTTTGGAGAGTTGCTTTGAGGATCCCATGCTGTCTGTCACTCTTCAGAGGAGAGTCAAAGGGAAGCACATCTTGTAATTGACCACCTTAAATACCTTTTACCACTCGTGATTGGACACCCCTGTCTATGAATTTCAAGGCTTAACGAGCTCATCCAACCAAGTAATCAGCATTGAGCAGTGACAGGCATTCAAATCAGCAACATGACAAGGGGACCCACATTTCTGCACAGCCAGTTTTTCACATTTGATTTAATTTCATACAATTAAATACTGCTTCACGAAAAATCTTTATTCGGAAAACACCGTAGTACTCGGATGTTCCTAGGAAATGAAAGACATACCACTGTGATCTTTTGAAAGAAGAGGAAATTATTATGCAGGCTGAGAGGGGGTTCCCAAACTTTTAATATGACTGTATTTCTCATAAAAGACACACACTGGCCATCATTGTCCTTGACAGCTGACGTCAACCCTTTTACCTCTCTTTTATTATTTGAGCATTTTTTGCTCTTAATCTCCAAAGTGCTTGAACATAAAGGATTAAATTCTTTCAGGCTTTCTTTGCAGTACTGGAATCTACCTAATCGCTCTTCGATGGATTTTATCAAGAGTGGTTAGATGAAATGTTATTTGTCCCCAGGGGGTAATTTGGCTTTGTACAGAAGCTCTTTAAATAAATAAATGCATAGTGTGGAAGTGACACAGACAGACACACAAGTCCAAAAAGCGCACACACGTTTATTTTTCTTCCCCTTTTTTTTTTTTCCAGCATACAGTGCACAATCCCAGCAGTCACTGCTCATTCCTTTTTTCATTTCTCTTTCTCTATTCTTCAGCCGCCTCCATTCCACTGCTTTCCTCATAAGCTCTGTCCTCCACCTCCCGACTCCGGCTCCCCGTGTGGAGTGAGGCGACCTCTTTTATAGTGCTCCAGGTGCTAACCCGTCCTGTCCCGGATGTGGCGGAAGTGCTGCCATCCAGGCTTCCACAGTTGTTCAGGTGCCCCAGCAGGGTTGAGCTTCCAAGCGCCAATCCCGTTGCCCCGATGCAATCCAGAGGGGGATTCCCTCTCATGTCCCAGGAGGGAGGTATTGTCTCTCTCTCTCTCGGTCCTGACGTCCAAAGGGCATCCCGACCGGGCAAGGACCCTGGCCGTCCGTCCATCTGTCACAATAGATGGATAAATAAATACACACACACACACGTACGTTATAGTCTGAACACCCACTAGAATAACTAAAAAGAAGGAACGTTTTTAAAAGAAAGAAAAGAAGACTTAGCAGGCACAGTCCCAGTGAGGCACCATACAGACATATTGCTGTTGGTATGAAGGACCCCAAGTCGCATTTCTTGGCACACTTCAGTGGAGTCCTCGGTGTTGGTGTGTCACAGAGTGGATGTGCAGCTTTGTTCATAATGGCACCCAGTTTTGTTTTCATTCTCTCCTTTGCTACAATTTCCAGGGGACCCAAAGTGCATCCTATTACTGAGCCTGCCCTTTTAATTAGTCGGATGATTTGGTGGTCCACTCTTAAAGTGACGTTAGCAGCCCAGCACACCACACTGGCCATCACAGAGTTAAAGAAGATGTGACATTTAAGGAATGCAGTCCACTAAGCGTCCTTTTTATTTTACTGTTGTATCGTATTGAGGATGACTTGTGTTCTGTTCTGTTCTGTGTATTGTATTGTATTGACCCCCTTTATTTGACACCCAATGCACGCCCAACCTACCTGGAAAGGGGTCTCTCTTTGAACTGCCTTTCCCAAGGTTTCTTCCATTTTTTTTTTTTTTTTCCCCTTACTTGGGTTTTCTCGTCTTCATAGACAGTCAAGGCTTGGGGTGCTGTCAAAAGGCAGGGCCTGTTAAAGCCCACTGCGGCACTTCTTGTGTGATTTTGGGCTACAGAAAAATAAATTGCATTGTATTGTAAGAATGAAGAGTCTGCTCTGCCCCTTCTTCTCTAGTTCCTCTGTGTTCTGAGACCAGTGCTGCCTGTCATTAATGTGGACCCTCCAGTGTTTTTGTATGAGTGGAGCTCCTCTGCATTAACTCCCTGAATAGTGACTGGACATGGAGGCTCTAAAATGAGGTGAAAAGTCAATTAGCTGATGTCGAGTTGCAGACAATTCTCAAAGTTCTCCCACCGACTTCTCTCCTTTGTCTCAGTCCTCCCCCCTATCGGTATCCCCCATAAGTTCAGAATCATCCTGACCTGCTGTTACATTTATAGTCAGACGTGTACAGAGTTAAGCAGGCTGGCCTGATCATTGTGGTGCCCCAGTGTTGCTCACACAGTCCTCGAGTCTCACAGATGGTGGTCTGCCCCACAGAGAGTCCATCATCAGGACCCCACAGGCTCATCCACCTGCAGGTCTCCGATGGTATTGAAGGTGTTGTAAAAATCAAAAAACAGAATCCTCACAGTGCGGCCAGCTTTGTGGAGCAGACAGATGATTATATCGTCCACTCCAGTCTCTGTCCGATAGGCAGAGTGCAGGGGGCCTTCCACAAAAGGACACAAATAGTCCAGTAGCAGCCTCTCGGAGGTCTTCATGATGTGAGATGACAGTGCAGATGGTCTGTAGTCATGAGGTGAAGAGGCGCCCACCTTACAATGCAGGATGTTTTCCACAGCGGTGGCACTTCTTGGTGCTTTAGTGACAGACTGAACAGGTGACAGTTGGTCAGCACAGGCCTTACGAACTCGAGGACTTGACTCCCATCTGGTCCTGCAGTTTTTCCCCTGTGTTTAGCTTCCTCTCATTACGTGGTCTTCTGTTTTGGACGGTCCACACTGATGGTCAGAGGTGGCCATTCCAGTTGACGTAGTAGGAGTTGTTGACATGCAGGGATGGCATGGGGAGAGAAAATTTATTAAAAAAAAAAATATATATGGCTCCGGGTGTTAGCTTTGTCTGGATCCCCTTCTAGCACCTGAGGCCTGGATTGCTCAAGTCTGGTATGTCTCTTTATTTATTTGTATGTGTGTGTGCATATAATATATATATATTAGCCATGTGCGCCCAACTACGTTGCGCGTGTTAAAGTTGTCTGTGAAGGGCTCCCTGTTTAAACGCGGCTGCCAGTCGTGAACTGGGCCCTTCGTCGCACAGCGTTATGATTTTTTATAAGGGAAACAAAATTACAAAAGAAAACCCTTGG
>JANRMT010062791.1:177328709-177353308 GCA_026402145.1 Polypterus bichir lapradei | reverse complement strand
CGTGCACTTTGATTTGGTTTTCCAAACCCTCCTGCTTTTGTGCCTGAGGGTCTCCTGTTTTACTGAAAGGGTACTGTGGGCAATGGGTGGGTTGACGGGGTTTGTAATGAGCCTTCAGGTTGTGCCCGGGCTAACTGCTGTTGGAATCTGGGACTGTGCAAGCTTCGATGTTAGTCCAGACAACCTCCGACGGCAGACGTGATTCGCTGGGCGTCCGGCTCACTTGGCACCTGCAACGGGGTGGACCTTTGGCTGCGGACTTTGGCGGCTGTCACACGCACTCTACAATTTTGAATTCTGTTCAAATCGGACTGATAAGCCATATGCTGTGTGTGGAGCCGCATGCTTGTCGTGTGTCACTTGGATATATATATATATATATTTTTTTTTATTATTATTATTATTACTGTTTGTTTTTTTTAAATGATGGATGAATACCTCGGAAAGCATTTCTAACATATTTACCAAAAATGCACATGCACATACACTGGACTTTGTTAGGATTTTGATTGTTGCTTTTCTACTTTGAAGTGATTCTGCCATGCAAGGTTATGAAACTGTTTTTTTTTTGGGGGGGGGGGGGTCAGATTGTAATTGGGGTAGGGGGCATGTTCAGAATCCTAAAGGATGTAAGCCCCTACCAAACCCGTTGCTTATGGAGCTTGCTGCTGTACTTGAAAAGACTGATTGAGAGTGGGCTTCTCCAACCCCCCCCCTCCCAGAACCCCCCCACCACCCCCGCACTCTTATTTAATCTTCATGCTCAGTTTCTCCCAGTACGGCAGCCACATCAGCTTCCACCGACTGTGTGGCCTTCCCCAGCCTGTATAACGGTGAAAGCGTCTCGATTCGTAGTGTCCACTAGGTGGTGCTGCAGAGGCGCAGATGGCCCTCCGGTCTCCGCTACTTGGCAGAGCTTCAGGCGCTGTTTTCAGCTCATCTTCTGTACTGGCCATTTGTCATCGACCGTGTGACTTGGCATCGTGTGGCGGGAGACCGTTTTGTGAATTTGGCCTTGTTGGCTGTGATGACAGCTGCCATTCTGCCAGTTTATATATATTTTTTTTTTTTTTATGTTTTCTGACCTCCTCTGTATGCAATGTAAATATGTAAGATAAGTTAAGTGTGTGTTGTGCCGACGTCTGCTCCAGCGTTTGGTGAGGACAAAGCTAAGTGGGTCAGGCAGTCGGGCACGTGAAGCCAGCATGCATGACGTTTATGGGGGCCGGTAGTCCCCACTGTCTGGCATTGGGGGGGGGGGGGGTTCTGGGTGTCACTGGCTTGTCATTTCAGATGGGACATTTTGAGGATGCTTCTTTTTATTATTGGGTGAAGTTATATACAAGCTGGGGAATGTGGTGCCCAAGTGGGACCAGGAGTGCATCTCTGTTGGGGGATGGCATTTGGGACCCCCACACCCAGCATTTCCTATCATGGATGAAAGACACTAAACCTTGCGGCACGTATTTATATTTTTAATTTATTTTCTACAGTTGTGTTTTTGTGTTGTATTATTGTTTGTGCCTGGCTCTGGAGAAGCCCACCCCCCACCCGGGGTGGCTGAGGTGTACAATCCAGATGCTTCAGGTGTTGGCCGACCAAACCCCCAAACTCTCCTCAGTGATGAGATGCACTCTGCCGGTTCTGATGACTACTTAGATCTCTATTGTGATTTTGGGAATTTCTTTTTCTTTCTTTTTCTCCTGGGGCACCAGTTTGTAAATAAGCTGCTATTACGAGGTGTGCTTTGCAGGTGGGCCGTGATCGGTGCCCTCCGAAGTCCCATCTGCAAGGCCAGACCAGCCACACTACGCTGCTTCTCAACTCGTTCCCATCCTCGGGACTACTCAGGAGAAACTCTGCTGGTCCTGGGCCTGCGGGAGGCGCTTCTTTAGGGGCTTTGATGTTTGTCTCTCACCTGCCTTTTTTTTTTTTTTTGGGGGGGGGGGGTCCATTTGTTTATTTATTCTAATGTGTTTTGGGTTTTCTGTGCACCTTTTTTTTTTTTTTAAATATGAAACACTTTTAAAAAGATGTCAAACGTTAAACACTTTTCAGGATTAGTTTGCAAAACTTCTGTATAGTAAGAAGAGGAGGAAATAAATCCAATCCATTTTCCAGTACTGTCGCCTCCTGGTGGTCGTTCAGAACAGCGCTCCGTGTTTCTAATGTGTGTTTTGTGCTTTTGTTTTAGCCGCCGAAAGAAAAGAAAAAAAAACAAAACATTTCAACTTTGAAGTGCCGGAGTATCCAGACAGCAAAGATGGAGGAGTAAAGGGATAGCAGGGTGGGTTTGTGATTTTATTTTGGTTTTTTTTATACAATGAGACTGGCATGCGGTGTCACCCCACGGCTCACAGAGGCTCCCTTTTTCTGTTCTGTGGTGGTGTATTTACTTCTTCATGTCGGTGTGCAGTAAAGTCCTCCTCAAGTCTGGACCCTCGTAAAATAAACGTAGGTGCTGTGTAGAGGGGACTGCCAGTCCTCACTATGCAGTGCCTCTGTCAAAACACGCACCCCCTTGGAAATGCCCTCATTTTTCTGATCTAAAACTTGAGTGCTGCTGCTACGCAACAGGGGGCTACCAGCATGAAGTTTGGGTGTTCTGCCCACAGTCCAAAACATGCAGGTGATGCTAAACTGAACAACCGTGTCTCTCTGTGCGTGTACAGGTGTTTGTGTTTGCCCAACAATAGGCTGGCACTCTGGCCAGGGTTGTGCCTCCTGATGCCCCCCCGCCATGCTCTGCTCAAGCAGGTTTAGAAAACGAGATGGATGGATGGCGCAGTGGGTAGCGCTGCTGCCTCGCAGTTAGGAGACCTGCGGGTTCGCTTCCCGAGTCCTCCCTGCGTGGGTTTCCTCCCACAGTCCAAAGACATGCAGGTTGGGTGCGCTGGCAATTCTAAATTGTGCCCTGCCCAGGGTTTGTTTCCTGCCTTGTGCCCTGTGTTGGCTGGCATTGGCTCCAGCAGACCCCCAGTGACCCTGTAGTTGGGATATAGCGGGTTGGATAATGGATGGACGGCCAGTGGATTTCAGTTGGCTTTCTATTGATCAAAGTATAAACCGATCTCTCCTACAAAGGGGGTCTTAAATGAATTACAAATATAAAATAACTGATCACGGCCGTACTTGATAGACGCGCCTTTGGCACCCGTGACCGCCACAAGTGCGTCTCAGTCTCCGTCAGCCTCGCGGTTATCGATGGAGGGCTCGGACCCCTCCTCATAGTCTGTCAGGCGTCACTCAAATCACAAGTGAACCCCCCAACTTTGTCTCGTCCTGCCACCAATTCCCAGGCCACTCCTGAACCCCCACATTGCCGATTTGACTCCACGTCTCTGCTCGTTGTCCCGTCTTGCAGACTCCCATCAGCTTTTCTCCATATTTTGCAATTTTCATCTCCCCCTTCCTAAACCTTCTGGGGCCTGCTGCAGAGATAGCTGGCACTGCCACCACTACCACCAACACACTTCACTGTTTGTGATGCTGTGCCCTACTGGTGGCTCGTCAGACCAGCAGACTGCCGAGATGTCCAGTGCATCTTCGTCCCTCTCCCATAATGCTAGTGAAGCCCCCACAAAAGGATACAACTGTCATCTGCACATCCCCTCGTATGGCGGCCTGTGCAGCTTGTGGCTCCTTTGGAATTCTCGGTGGTCTCACGGTGGCCCCCTGCACTCGTTGCTCTAGCAGATTTACAGCTGAGCCGTAACGCTTTCTCTGGCTCTTCACGACTGACTGAGCCGGCGGCTCGTCGACTTTGACGTTTTCTTGTCTCGTCCCTGCCTCGTGCTTTTTCTTGGAGTTGCTTGTTGTGGCCTGAGTGACAAGTTCGGACCTTTCAAACACAATCGAGTGAGACCCCAGACAAGGCAGGTGGTCTGTCCATTGAACTCGTGGTGGGACGCTGGCACTTAGACATACCAAGTGCTGGTTTGGTGTGTGTGTGTGTTTGTGTGTCCAGGCTTCGCCCTGCCACCACTTGGCAGATGCCTGTTTACACTTTGCCACTCGAGAGTCTCGTTCATTGGTGTCCAGAAACTCCAATTCAAGCCACTGGCATTCAATGGTGTTTAGCAAGAAAAGTCATTGGGGGGCTTCAAGAGGATAAATACTCTTTATTGGCCCTGTATGGTGTGGTCTTTCTGCACCCAGGCCAGGGTTAAACTGCAGTGACTTAACTTGAGTGGGTAATCTTTGTGATATAGCGCCTTACAGCGCAGTCTCTTCAAAGTGCTGTGCATGCCAGAATTACATTTGACAAAGTGCACACAAAGCAGGTGACGGCTGCACTTGAAGTTTGTTGGGTAACAAAAGTTAATCCAGCATGATAATCCAATATATGGTGACATTCTCTACGGTGGGAGTGAGGGGAACTGTGGAGCACAAAGTCAAATTGGGTGCATTGAAAACGCTTTCAGCCCCCAAAATGACCCGCCTTGATAAAAAGAACAAGTGTCTGTCTGGTTGCAGTATCTCTGTCATTCCAACAGATGGTGCATCACAAACATTGGCACCACTTTTATGAATCCCACACCATATGACAGAGGCATGCACCATCTGTTGGAACGACAAATGGCAATGCATCACAAACATTAGCACCGCTTTTGTGAATCCCATACTAAATGGTACATGACAGAGACATATGCATTGCTTTTGTCATTCCAACAACTGGCACATCACAAACATTGGCACCACTTTTATGAATCCCACACCATATGACAGAGGCATGCACCATCTGTTGGAACGACAAATGGCAGTGCATCACAAACATTAATGCTGCTTTTACAATTCCCATACCAAATGGTATATAACAGACATACTGTACGAATCCCATACCAAATGGTATATAACAGAGAAATGTGCATTGCTTTTTTCATTGTAACAATTGTCACATCACAAACATTAATGCTGCTTTTATGAATCCCATACCAAGTGGGATATAACAGACATATGTACCAGCTGTTGAAATGACAAATGCAATGCATCACAAACATTAACACTGCTTTTGCAAATCCCATACCAAATGGCATATAACGGACGTACTGTATGTGCCATCTCTTGGAATGACAAATACAATGCAGCACAAATATTGGCACTGTTTTTACGATTCCCATATTAAATAGCATATGACAGAGACGTATGCATTGCTTTTGTCATTCCAACAATTGGGACATCACAAACATTAAAGCTGCTTTTATGAATCACATACCCAGTGGCATATAACAGAGACATATGTTCCATCTGTTTGAATGACAAACGCAATGCATCAAACATTAGCACCGCTTTTGCAAATCCCATACCAAATGGTATTTAACACACACACATTACTTCTGTCTTTCCAACAGATGGTGAGTCAAACATTTCAAGAAATGCATTTTATTGCTACAAGGGTTTGTGATGTGCCATCTGTTGGAATGACATTTTATGACCACATGGCTGTTTATTTAAACCGTTTCTGTTAAAAGCCAGACTCCCTCCTAGGGATAAGTAAACTTGAATGTTTAATTTCAAAACGCATTCCAGTAGATTATGTGGTGCAGATGTTAACGTTGATGTCTGAGTTGATTACTTGGATTTCAAGCCGTCTTGGCCGTGTAGCACAGCTAGTTTTATATAAGCGACTGGCACAACCTGGGATTTTGATCAGCTCGACTAGGAATTTTTATTTGCAAGCTAATCCCTCTTTTTCATCCAAGAATGGAAAATGATGAGGTATTTTACAATGGCTAAATTCCAATAACTCAACGTTCTCAATCCTGGGCCCATTGCTTGTTTGGACCCCCGAGCCCAAACCCCCCTTCACTTTTGCCCTGACGGCTGTAATTCTGTAGAACAAAACCCATCAGAAAGCCCTTTGCCCTCCTTTATTGTGTTGTAGATCTCGTTTGAATTGATTATCCATTTTTGCCCCTCCGTCTACACTCAGTAACCCATCAGGACAAAGTGCTGACTTGTTCACATAAAGGTTTATGGATTTACTCAAAACTCCCAATCAGAAATGGCTGAAGAGTAGAAGTATTCTGACCTTTTCTTCTGGACGCCTTTGAGCGTTAATGGGGGGGGGGTCTCTATAAGTTTTGCACACCTGGACTCGGCCATTTCCCCAACCCTCATTATTCCACATCGACTGGATGGGAAGTGTCGGCCATCTTCAGGTGTCGTCTCGCGTGTTCTCTGGGGTCTCGTCCCGAAGCCCCTGTGCCTGGCACCCCAACGCTGGAGTAGGTTTTCTTCCGAGATTTCTTTTCAGATTTTCATCTTTTCAATTGTGATGCCAACGGGCCCCTCGCCTGATGCTGCCACCAGCCTGCTTCACTCTAGGATGGTATTAGACAGGTGCCAGCTGTGCCTGCTCTTCTCCACATTTTGTGCTTGGACTTCTGCACAAAGAGTTTATTTATTTTTTTTTTTTTTTGTCTTGAGTTCTTTTAATGCCATTTGCCAAACTCCAAGTGGCAGCTGACCCCCCTACCGTAAACACCTGCTTGCGATGCCCGTCCTCCCTCCCGGTTCTCCCAACACAGCAGAGGCCGTTCCATTTCTCAAGGCTTGAGGCCCCCTGAGTTGTACAAAGGGGTTGAGACGCCAACCCTAATTGATGCCCCTGCGGTGGTCTGCAGAGAGTTCCTTAGACTTCATGGCTTGACCAGCTGTGTGAACTGTTGAGCCTTCTCGTCACAGGTACGGTTGTGTGAAAAGAAAAAGAGTACACCGTCGTTCAAGTCTAAGGTTTCATGTATCAATAAAAAAAAGTCATCTGGTCTTTAGCAGGTCTTGAAATTTGGTAAATAGACCCGCAGGTGAACAACGACAGGTGACAGGTGACATGACACGGTGTCCTTATCTATTTCACGCTGCAGGTGTTGGTCACGTGCCGAGGCTCACCTTCTTAATCAATGCAGTCCTGTTCGTAAAGGAGTTCACTGGTGGGTTACATTTACCCAGGAAGCACCTCATCGGCTTTCTACTTCAAACCCTGACGTTGTGGGTTCAGATCTCACTGCTGACTGCGCAAGTCACTTCAAAAACAAGAGCGATGTGACCAGTTGTATCCCGGATGTTGTAAGTCGCCTTTGATAAAGGCGTCAGCCAAAAGAAGTGAATAAAAATAAGGAGAATAAAAGGACAAGCCGGGCGGCTCTGATGTGCAATTTCAGGCGAAAGCAACGCAATACCGAGATCGGTCAGCAGGTGGCGCCTGAAGATGGAGATTTGGGCTGCTCGAGAGTTGAGACACACGGGACGAGAGTTGGGCTGGTCGTTCGTGCCGACATAACGGCTCACTGCTCGAATCAGGCGAGACTCGTCCCGTCCGTTTCGTCGACATTGTCACCCGGCCTGCTTAGCCTTTGTTCTACGTGGCTCCCTATTTTAAAACGTCTCACCCGTTATACTATACAGCGCCTTTCACATACATAACATTCAAAATGATCTCGCCATGGTATATAGCGCCTTTCACAAACCAGCCCTCTTGCGATACCACAGTGCATTTTATACAGACTGCAATAGTTGTGGAATATAGCAGCATCTAAAAGCATTGCTGCTATTTATAGTGTATATAGCGCCTTTCACGTACGTAGCAGTATTAATGCGACGTAGCGTCACAATTTATAGTATATAGCGCCTTTCATATACGAGTCGTTACGTGATGCAGCGCACCATACACACACACTGCACGATCTATAGACTATAACAGGACTCGATTATCTCACGACACATAGTATATAGCGCCTTTCACAAACCAGCCTAAATACGATACCACAGTGCATTTCATATAGCCTGCAGTATTTGTAGAAAATAGCAGCATCTAAATGCATTGCACTGTTTATAGTGTATATAGCGTCTTTCACGTAGGTAGCAGTATTTAAAATGATCTCGCCATGGTATATAGCGCCTTTCACAAACCAGCCCTCATACGATACCACACTGCATTTCATACAGACTGCAATATTTGTGGAATATAGCAGCATCTAAAAGCATTCCACAATTTATAGTGTATATAGCGTCTTTCACGTACGTAGCTGTATTAATGCGATGTAGCGTCACAATTTATAGTACTGTATTTAACGCCTTTCATACACGAGTCGTTACGTGATACAGCGCACCATACACACACCGCAGTATTTACAGACTATAACAGGACTCGAGTATCTCACGACGCAGTATATAGCGCCTTTCAAACACGTCGTCACTCTTTACATAAACGGACTCGGCGCCTCACCACACTGGCCGACCATTCAAGCTTGAGGGGCGTCAGCTGCAGAGCGGGCAGCCTGAATCACACCGCGCAGTAATTGGCCGATATTGGCTGTCAATCAAATTTAGACACGCCTTCAGCGAATGAGATGACTTTCCGTCGCTCACGTGGCCTTTTTAGCCAATACATTCCGTCGGCGTTTTAAATCCGCTTTAAATAATTTCAGTCATCTCGGCTTTGGGTGCTGTCATCCAGTAGGGGTCTCACTTCCCGCACGCTCCTGTGTATGCGCATAGCGCCCCCTTCAGGTTACGTCACCTGACTGTCTGGATCAATTACTCGAAGGCTCTGAATCTGCGGCCATAAGAATACAGTACTGTAAATCGATAGGGCGCCATCTGTTGGCCGCGGCGTGCAGTGCCAGAGGAGTCTCGTTGCGTGGGTTGATTTGCGGGACTTTTCTTGACGTTCCCTTCCTTCTGTTGTGACGCGCGCGAGTCTTTACTATTCCCGGCTCACTCAAGTGTGTATATAGCGTCTCGCGCTGCCTCGATCCTTGGCTTGGAGGGGAGGGGGGCCTCGGGCACAAATTGAATAAAACGTGTGAACGGCCCATTAACGCTAAATTGTAAAGCAAACCGAATGTGTTTGCGAATGATTGCGCTGCCCATTGTTATCGCGAAATGTTTAACAAAGCGTTCGGCACCTGCAGGGGCGACACGTCCCGTCCCACTCGATCCTGTCCTTTGTTGACTAATGGGGGGCTATATTATCACTTTAATTAAAGCTTCAGGTAGCTTCTGTAGAAGGAGGACCCAACCTCCACCCAATCAGGGACACGCGCTGTGAACGTGTCAGAACTTGAATGCTGTATAGCGCCTTACAAGCCGGGCAGCGTAAAACGGATATTGGGGCTGTAAACTGCTTACACCACCCAGGGATACATTGACTTGACGTGGCATGTAGCGCCTTTCGGATGCACGCAGGGTTAATAGAAAAGTCCTCCTCCGGTTAAGCGTCATTTCTTATTCACAATAAAGACTTCATGCGCTATATAGCGCCTTTCACTCGTGTCCTTCATTTCATAAGCGCTTTCTTTACTCCTCGCGCATCTGTCACTTTTTCCACTTACATTCCAGTCGTTCTGTCGGGCCGCTTACCTCCATACTGGTCTTTAGGGGATATAGCGCCTTGCACCTCTGCTCTGCTGCTCCTCGTCGAGGTGCTTGGATGTTCTGGCGGCCACAGGGCGTTTCGCCGCCTTCGTCACGCACGTCACTCCTGACTAATCGGGGCCTTTTCACTTTGGAATTGACCCGCAGTCGAGTCTTGACGGGTTTTTCCATTCGCAGGTTCGCGCTGACGCAGTCCTTCCGAGCTTGCCTTGGTCCACAAAAAAGTCCGTGCTTGTGGGATATAGCGCCTTACACACACATTCACGACATCATTTTGAAGCGTCTTCCTTTTTATAGTATATAGCGCCTTTCATCAAGCAGTCGTTACGTGATACAGTGAACTTCATATAGTATTTATAGAATATTATCGCGCGATTTAAAGTTTATATAGCGCCGTTCACATATTTACACAATATTACATCATTTTAAGGTATCTCACTTTTTATTGTATATAGCGCCTTTCACCTACCAGTCTTTATGTCATACAGCTTCCTCTCCTTTCACTTACTGACAAATGTTCATAAAACGGCGTCCTTTAAAGGACTTCCCTATTTTAGTATATAGCGCCTTATGTGCCAAAATCATTGCATGGCCAAGTATCTTTAAATGTGCGTCCATGTTTATAGGATATAGCGCCTTTCATATGCCAGTCTTTATGAGATACAGTATATTTCATATACAACACAGTATTCATAGAATATTATCGCACGATTTAAAGTTCATATAGCGCCTTTCACACACATCCACGACATCATTTTGAAGCGTCTTCCTATTTATAGTATATAGCGCCTTACACATTGCACCACAGTTTTTATATACAGTAAGCGCTTTGTGCTCGTGTTCCCTTTAGCGAAACAACTCATGCATGGCGCTCTAAAAACATTCCCGGACTGGTATTGTTATAATGTGATTCAGTGTTTATTCTAAGCAGCGCCTTTCGCCTACACACATACACATTTTTTGTATATAGCGCCGTTCAACAGGAAACACCCCGAGGCGCTTTCTAGCGTCATTGGTGACGCTCGCGCACGTGACAGGCTTGAACCTTAGCCACTTGGCCACACTCGAATATAGCGCCTTCCCCGTGCTTACACATGCTGCCACAGCCTCTGCTTGACGAGGTGTCTTTTCATTGTGTGTCCGTCCATAAAGAATATAGCGCCTTTCATCGAGCAGTCGTTACGTGATACCGTGTACTTCATTTAGAAGGCAGTGTCCATAGAATATTATTGGGCGATTCAAAGTTCATATAGCGCCTTTCATACACATGCACAACATCATTTTGAAGCGTCTCCCTTTATATAGAACATAGCGCCTTTCATCGAGCAGTCGTTACGTGATGCAGTGAACTTCATATACAACGCAGTATTTATAGAATATTATCGCGCGATTTAAAGTTCATATAGCGCTGTTCACAAATTTGCACAATATTACATCATTTTAAAGTATCTCACTTTTTATTGTATATAGCGCCTTTCACCTACCAGTCTTTATGTCATACAGCTTCCTCTCCTTTCACTTACTGACAAATGTTCATAAAACGGCGTCCATTAAAGGACTTCCCTATTTTAGTATATAGCGCCTTATATGCCAAAATCTTTGCATGGCCAAGTATCTTTGAATGTGTGTCCATGTTTATAGGATATAGCGCCTTTCATATGCCAGTCTTTATGAGATACAGTGTATTTCATATATAACGCAGTATTCATAGAATATTATTGTGCGATTTAAAGTTCATATAGCGCCTTTCACACACACCCACAACATCATTTTAAAGCGTCTCCCTTTTTATAGGATATAGCGCCTTTCACCTACCAGTCTTTAGGTGATACAACACATCTTACATACGTCACAGTTCTCATAGAGTATATCGGCACTTGATTAGTATATAGCGCCTTTCACATCCCAGTCTTAATATGATAAGGTGCATTTTATACACGCTGCAGCACTTATAGAAACTAGCATCACCTAAACTTACAGGGCATACAGCGCCTTTAACATATGCAGCGGTATTTATATGACATGACGTCATTTGAAAGTATTTCCCTATTTATAGTGCCTTACACATGCCGGTCTTTATGCGATGAAACACACTTTGCGTACATTGCAGGATTTATAAAATATATCAGCACTTAAAAGCATCTCACGAAGTATAGTATATAGCGCCTTTCATGTGCCAGTATTGATACAGGGCACTTTATGCACATCAGAGTATTTATAGGTTTCCTCCTACAGTCCAAAGACATGCAGGTTAGGTGCATCGGCGATCCTAAATTGTGCGTGCTTGGTGTGTGTGAGTGTGTGTGCCCTGCAGTGGGCTGGCGCCCTACCCGGGGTTTGTTTCCTGCCTTGCGCTCTGTGTTGGCTGGGATTGGCTCCAGCAGACCCCCGTGCCCCTGCAGTTAGGATATGGCGGGTTGGATAATGGATGGATGGAGTATTTATTGAATATATCAGCACTAGAAAGCATCTCACGAAGTAAAGTATATAGCGGCTTTCACATGCCAGTATTAAGATGATACAAGGCACTTTATGCACATCAGAGTACTTATTGAATATATCAGCACTAGAAAGCATCTCCCTATAAATACCATTACACAGCATATAACAGCCCAGTCTTAATATGTGATATATGTGATATAGTCCATTTCATATACGCTGCAGTATTTATAGAATCCAGTGTTATCTTAAAACATCTCACTATATAGATTATATAGCGCCTTTCACATCCCAGTCTTAATATGGTAAAGTACATTTCATATGCGCTGCGTTTACAGAATTTGTCGGCACTTGAAATCAACGCACTGTTTATAGCATATAGCGCCTTTCACATCTCAATATTTGGATGTTACAACGCAACTGGCACACATCGCAGTGTTTATGTAATATATCGGCCTCTCTCTGGGCATAGTGTATATAGCGCCTTTCACATCCCAGTACATTTCATATACGCAGCGTTTACAGTGCGTTTATGTCGGCACTGATAATATTATATAGCGCCTTTCACACTCGAGTTCTTCATCATGCGCTTCACGTTCATACCCGTCATTACTTTACACATAAACGACCCCCAGGCGGCGCCCCGCTGTCGCCCCACGAGCTCGGGCTTCTCATTTACGGGAAGGCTTCCTCCCTCTTCCAGGTCACGCGCGGTCATTGTCGCCACTACAGCCTTCACCGACTTCCCCTGTTCTTACAGATCCACGCGTTCGCCACGAGCGTTTTCCGTGGTCTTGGGGACACGAGGCTGACGGTCTTGACCCGAAGTGAATGCGTTATGAGAAAAAAAAAAGTCGCTCTCTCGCTCTTTTCTCCGCCGCGGACTTTTATTCTACTGGGTTTTCTCTGTTCTGTCCTTTCTTTGACGTTCCCGTGCTGATCGGCACATCCTTCGCCCGGCGGCAGAAGGGGAAGCCGCTCGAGTGGCGTCGCGTGATGCGGCGGGTGTGAGACACACCCCTTCACAGCTGGGAGTGAAAGCGCAGCGCCGTCCGCCGTCCCTCTCAGTCACTCGGCGAATGCGCTGCCTGCCGGGAGATGGGCGCGCGCGCTGAGCTCTGCTGAGGAGACGGACGGCAACTCTCGAGCCGAGCAGACGAGTGGACCGCTGGCCGCCATGAAGAACACGACTTTCCGCCGGTTCAGTAAAGTGAGCCGCAGGGCCGAGGACGAGGCCGACGACGGGGACAAGGCGGCGGTGCAGGGCGTCTACACGAGCCGCCGGAGTGACTTTCAGTCGCCCGCTCTGGAGTTGCAGTGTGGACGCCCGGGCGACGTGTACAACTACAAGAGCCTGGCGTACTCCGGGGGGACGCTGCCGAGGAGCTTCAAAAACGTGAGTTCGCTGGGGGTCACGTCAGGGGGTCGTGGGGTCACCGCCTCCTGTTTAGGGCGGCGAGATCGTCGTGGCCACGTAAAGTTCGTGAGTGCGCTTGGATTTAGAGATGTGGGGCACCTTGGGGGACGGGGGACGGGGGACCCCCCCCATCTCACCTCCACTTTTCTTGTTGGGGTCCTTGAGGTGCCCGCCAGTTTGGCTCCTCTTCATTACTCTTCTCTTTGATGGCACCGGGTGGCATTCCTCCTTGTTGCGTGTGGTTCCTTGGCCCACTTTGGTGGTCTTTTTGTGAAGTTTTTTTTTTTGTTTGGTCCCATCTTTTCCTCCCTCATCTTTGTGGGCCCACCTTGAGTGGTCCTTCCTACTTTGACTTCAGGTGGACTTTCATGGCCGTGGTCAGGTGGTCTTCCACTTTTTTTTTTCTCTCTCTCATGGTGTCCCCCCCAAGCCTTTTCCCGTTACTGGCAGGCATGCCCACGTGACGAGCCCCCGGGACCCCCTAGCCCCCCACCCCCTTTTTTTGTTATTTTTTGAACGGCATCTTGAGAGCACATGTGGCCGCCGAGAGTCTGCAGTTAATTACCAGTGGAGACAGGCGGCCTGTGGAAGACCCCTCGAACGTTTGCGGAAACGAATGTGTGAAGGAGAAGGGGGGCCCCTCCAGTGACTTGGGGGTGGCTCGTCCAGGTTGTGTTTGGACAGCGGACACCTCGCCGTGTGGTGTGAAAGGGGCCGTCTGGTGGGCACACGTGGTCGAGGGGGTCCTTGTCGGGGGGCATTATAAGGTGACCCCCTTTTTGTGACCCGACCTCCTCCTTCATTTCCCCCGCGCCCCGGGGGGGGGGGGGGGTCCTTTAGCGTCACTTTTTAGAAAGCCAAGTGTGTCGGCCGCACAGCTGCGTCCACTGGTGGTCCGCGCGCCTCGGACGGCTCGGCTTTCTCCTGTTGCGCCCGCACTTTCTCTCCCCTCGCCGCAGCTGTCGTGTGGCACCGCCCCGCTCTGACACTTGGCACGCACGTCCCCGCGTGGTTGGGATTCTTTGTGAGGGTTTTTTGGAACATCACGCCGCCAGCCTACTCGCTGTCCCGCCGCCCACTCGCTTGTGGAGGTTGTGGGCAGGCTTTGTGTGCCCGTGCCATTCTGTATTGTGCCACTGACAATGGCGGCCTTGTCTGAGGAGGAGAGCTGGCAGTGGGCTTGATGCCGGCCCTTATATAGCGCCCTTCTTTGTTGAAGTGCTAGAAAGCATGGCATGGGAATGGTGCTCCTGCCATCCTTTTCTCACCTTTGCTGACTAGCTTGGCATTTAAGTCACCACCCCCCCCTTATCCGTGCCATGTGTGAGGGCACTTACCATGGGATGTGCCACATGAAACATAGATCAGTTAGGATGGTGCAGGACGTCTGAGAGCCGGCAGCGTGCCCTTTGGTGCCAACCAGTGGAGGTGCCGCTTTGGTGTTTGTCTCAATAAATGAAAGCCCCTAGACTGCCCCCCCCCCCTTGGGATCTGAAGGTATGTGGGCATCAAAGGGGTCATTCAGAGAGCTGAACAACTGCATGAATGTCCTGCAGCTCGATGGCGCGGCCCGTGTAGGCAGTGAATAGGCCATTGAGGCCGGGGGGCATCGGGGGAGGGTCATTCTCTGTCGTCTTCCTCTTCCTCATGCCCGTCTGTTTGTTTTCTTGCAGCAAGTGCCGCCTCTCAAGTGGAAGCCCCTGACTCAGGCCTCCGAGCCACAGAGGTGAGCGTCGTGTGCTGGGGTTCTGCTGAGGTGCCAGTTTTGGGAGGGCTTGGCACCGGAATTGTGTGTGAGGAGTATCTGCAGGGTGGGGGGGGTGGGGGTGGGTGAGCTTGTTTAAATTGCTTTGTGTTCATGTTTGGTGTGAAAGGCGCTATATACAATCGGGTGAGGTGACAAGGCCCTGGCATAACAGCAGTGTTGGGTTCTGCCACCCCCACTGGTTGAGTGCCCCCTTTCTCCCTTAACTCCTCCCTTCCATGCAAATCACTGTTGTCCTGTGAAAGGCACTATATGGACTAACGGTGTGGGCATGTTTGTTTTTTTTTTTTTTTGTTTGTTTTCCGGTTGGCAGTGCCAACTGCTCTGACGTGTTTTCGGCTGCCACCTCCACAGCTTCTTTGGAAATCACCTTTCGTCCCCTGTGGGCTTTTTTTTTTTTTTTTTTTTTAAAGATATCTAGGAAATGTTTTCCTACTTTGAGTCATGTGTTGGCACCAAAGGCAGTGCCCGTCATTGGCACTGTCTGCTAAATTTTATCTTTTCTGGTCACCACATGTGCCATGAGGGTCCCTATAGCTAGGCGGGCAGCTGTGTGTGTCTGTTCTGTGGCACCTTCCAAACAGACGGGTCATGGGTTCAAATCCCACCCCCCCCCCGCTGCCTCACAGAGACCACCAGCATGAAAGGCACTATATGAAAGAAGACTTGATGACAAAGGGGGAAAAAAAAGAAAGATGAGTTGATGTGGGCACATTTGGTGGCAGAGGGCACAGCTGGGTACCTGGGTGGTGTTCATGAGGACAGATTTCTGGACATGGCAGAGCTGGCACTTCAGTAGCTGAGGGTATAGCGTCTTTCACAGTGGACACTCATTTGGGATTGTGTGAAAGGTGGGCAGCTGACCTCCATGCGGTGGTCTTTGTGCCAGGCACTCAGCCGCGGTCCATTTGTGTTTCAGGAAAATCCTCATCTTGGAGAAGGCAGAGGGTGAGGCGTTTGGCTTTGAAATTCAGGTATGTGGCGGGCTGCTTGCTGATGTGTGGTGGTGAGGGGGGTATTGATGGTGGGTGCGGTGGCTTTGCCATCAGGTGAGCTGATGTGTGGCACCGGTTGTTTGTACGTATGGCATGGGTGGGCCCGGTGAGTTTTTTTTTTTTTCTTCTGAGGATGGTGCATTGTGTTACCCAGGTTGGTGCCCACTGTGAATGCAGACTCACAGGTGGGTGACACTGGCGCTCTTTGTCTTCCAGACGTATGGCGTGCACCACCAGAATGACAACGCTGTGGAGATGTGCACTTTCGTGTGTCGAGTCCACGAGAACAGCCCTGCCCTCGCCGCCGGGCTCAAAGTTGGTAAGTGATTCACCCTGGGTGGGCACTGCCTGGCTCGGGTCGGGTACCTGTGGGAATTAGCACTGGGTTTTGCTCTTTTTAATTTGGAGTTGTAAGGCACTATATAAAACTGATTACAGGTGACACCATCGCATACGTCAATGACGCCAACGTGGAGGGCTTCCGTCACAGGGAGATCGTGGAGCTCATCAGGTCCTCTGGCAACACAATCAGGTGAGCGGCCGGACCCGAGTGGCGGGTGTCATGATGCCCACCTGCCCGCCTTCCTGCCCGCTGACCCATTTGCTTTGTCTTGCAGGCTGGAGACCGTCTACAGCGCCTCGATCCGAAAAGCTGAGCTGCAGACGAGGCTGCAGTACCTGAAGGTGAGAGGCCACCCGGGTGCTGCCCGTTTATATAGCGCCTTCCCTCTGGGGTGGGGGACATGCATGCAGACACAAAGGGGATCTGTGCTGGTAGCTGTGTCACAGTCCACCCATGGGGGTGGGGAATGCAGGACGCACTGCTTTATTTGTGTGGCTGGAATGGCGCAGATAAGCCAGGTGGTGGGCATTTGCCAAGCCACGTTGTGCCATTCTGTGCCCTCAGTGCCACTTTGTCGTATTCCAGTATGGAGTCTTGTGCTCCTCATGCTTTCCAGTGTAAAGGGCTACTCTGCTTATGCCGTGTGACGTGGTGGCTCTTTGAGTGTTGGGTCGCTTTGTGTGGTGACACTTTGCTCATCCTGTAGTGTTGTGGCTGTTCTGCTGCCTTCGTTTTTGGGTGGCACAGCTGGTTCTGTTTTGCGTAGCCCTGCATTGTGATTTGTGTTGTGCTTGTCATGTCTGCTTGTGTAGCTTTGAGTGGCGCCCGTTATTTTGGTGTGTGTTGGCTTTTGTCTTGGTGATGAAGTGTCACAGCCAGGCACCATTTTGTGACATCCCATCGAGGCTCTGACTGGCCTTGACACAGCTGTGGTGGTCTGCTTTGGCGTGTTGTGCTCATTGAACATGTCCTGTTGCTTTGTCATATCCCAGCGGGCACCATTGTGTTCTTTATACCCACTTGGCCTCCGGGTCTTTCTGTGTAAACATTCATTCTATGACGTCACCGTGCTGTCACCATGTTGTGGTCCTTTGTGTGATGTTGTGTAGCCTTCCTGACCTGACGGGGCACTTGGAATGGTGCAGTGCCACCTTGTGGTGTTTTATTTCGTGTTGCTGCCTGGCGTTGTATTTTGTGTCTGCGCTGTGTGGTGTGCCACCCCTCACTGTGATATCCTCGCACTGTCGTGTGGCCCCTCTATGTCCTGCTGTGACTTGAATGCCATTTTGTTTTGGGTGCCCATGGTGTTTGGCGCCTGGCATAGCTTTTCATATCATTCTGAGGTGTGGTGTTCGGTTGTTGAGGGGCTCAAGGCTGCTTGCGCCCCCCCCCCCCCTCCGGGTGGGGGGGTGGCGGGGTGGGGGGGGGGGCGGCTTCAGTTGGTGCCAGTGTGGCATGAAGTGCTGTGCTGTTGTGACATTCTGGGTTGTCATGCGACTCGTCCCCTTATGGCACCTCGTGTAGTGCCCTGGCCATTCTGCTCTCTTGTTTTTGCCCACCACAGTGTGGTTAGGAATGGGCAGACTGGCAGTGCCACACTGCATTGTGTGGCGTTGGGTTGCTTTACTGTGTAGTCCTGCCTTGTCACTTGTGTTTTGCCCTTCATGTCTGCTTGGCATGTTGTGTAACTTTGTGAGGGAAGGTTTCATTTTTGCCAATGCCATGTGCTGTGCCGGGCACCGTGTTGTGGTGTCCCCCATGTGGTTCTTTGTGTGGCCCTTTTATAGTGCGTTTCTGGCCATTCTGCTGTGTTGCTTTTTCCTTACACGATGGGCAGTGCCACTTTGTATTGTGTGACTTCTCAGCCGTGGTGTCTCCTTTTATAGCACCTTGTGTCACATCCCGGCTCTTTTATGATCCCTGTGCCAGGCATTGCCCCTGAGTGGTGGCACTTTGTATCGGTTGTGTAGCCCCTCATGGTTGGAGGGGTTCAGCTTTGCCACCAGCCTCGGGTGCCCCACATTGTCGAGGTGACACCTTTGATTTGTTCCAAGTTCTCCTTTTGTGTAATCGTCTCATATTGATGCCCATTGATTGTCAGTCCATTTGGTTTCAGGCTGGTTTCCAGTTATGGGCTACCATCCTACAGCACTGGGCACAAAGTTCCCATCACTCTATGTGGGCCCCTCCAGGGCATGCTGTTGTGTTTTGTCCCATCCTTGCATGCATTCCCTTCATGATGCCCTGCTGCCCAATATTGTGCCAGGCTCTAAAGCCTCATTTTGCAGGGCGCTATATGGTCTCAGTGCCCAGTGTCCTTGTGGGTGACGTTGCTTTGCATTGTCTCCACAGTATGGGAGTTGGCAGCTGTGCTCCCAAGTCTCAGGTGATTCAGGTGGTGGGCACAGAGTGAGGCCTGGGCACCGGGGAGGAGGACAGTGTGCCCCCGGGGTATCATCTCGTATTGATGCCTATCAATCATCTGGCCTGTTCCAGTTGCAGGCTGCGATCCTACTGGGCACAAAGTGGTCCATCACTCTGGGCAGGTGGCACATTGTGCTGTTTTGGCCCATCCCTGTGTGCATTTCCTTCATGATGCCCCACTGCCCTGTATCATGCCAGGCTGCATAGCCTCATTGTGCATGGCGCTATATGGTCTCGGTGCCCAGCGTCTTGCTGGGTGATATTGCCTTGCGTAGTCTCCACAGTGTGGGAGTTGGCATCTGCGGTGATTCAGGTGGTGGGCACAGAGTGAAAGGCGCAGTGGTCATTCGTGTGAATATGAACGCCTGGTACTGACTGTGAAAGGCGCTATATACACCTGTGGGTGTGGAGACCCCAAGTCACAGCTGAGCTTCGGTGGTCCACAAGTCTCGTTTCCTTTGTGCTGCTGGGACTTCCCAGTGGGGTTGGTGCCCTCATGAATGGCTCTTTGTCAGATGCCAGTCTGCTGTATAAGGCACTATATTTCGTTAACATGTCTCTGGTCTCTTTCTTTCTTTCTTTCTTGGCGGTGAAAACAGCAAACTCTGCACGAGAAGTGGGACGAGTACCGATCTCTGATTATCCAGGAGCAGAGGCTGGTGCGCGGTGAGTTGAATGCCCCCCGGGATGCCACCTGTACCCCTGATAAGTGGCACGCCTCTCAAACTGTCCCTCACTTTTTCTTTCTGTACCCCCCCGCAGGCATCGTCATGACCGACCCGACCCTCTACGACACCCTCGAGTCGGTGCGCGCCTGCATCTACGGCACGGTGGGCGGCTCGGCGCGGAGCCTGAGCAGCACGAGCAGCACGGCGGACGAACTGGACGAGCCGCTCTACCAGAGCTGCGTGTTCGACGGCCTCAAGGACTCCGCCGAGGCGCTGCCAACGCCCTCCTCTTCCTCTTCCTCCTCCTTGTCGTCCCCGGCCCGCGACCTCCTGGCGGCCCCCAAGTGCACCCTGACTCGCAGCGCCAGCACGCGGAGCTACCAGAACGGCGGTGCGGCGCGCTCGTGGGACCGGACGGCCGGGTACGGGGTGGGCACGGGCACTGGCAGCGGCAGCTACGGCTCCTTACCGAGGAAGACCAAGCAGAAGAGCCTGCGGAAGCGCCTGCTGAAGTTCATCCCCGGACTGAACCGCTCACTGGAGGAGGAGGAGAGCAAGCTGTAGCCCCCCGCGACAGTGGCGGCCTGGATTAACTTATTTATTTATTGGACATTTTGTACAGATTTGGATTTGGATTTGGATTTTAACGGGCAGGTGCAGCTGAGCGCCTCTTCAGATTCCGTTTTTTTTTTTTTTAATTTAAACCCCGAACTGGACTCTGAGGACGGACGTGGCCGCCAGACGGTCCTCCGTTATTCTCTTTAGGCGCAGCCTCGGTAAAGCTCGGGGGGGCCGGGGCCCAGATGGAGGACCCCGGACCGCCCAGATTTGGCTCCGTGCGAGGCGTTCTGAAAAAAGGAAGGAAGGCAGGCAGGCAGTCAGCCCTCTGGTATCTCACGCGGCCTTGTGGACTGCAACGGAAATGGCCGCGTGATGGAGATACCGGCGCTGTGCCACCCTGCGGCTTGGGCAGTGGACACTTCCGGCATATGGCGCCCTGCACCGACATAAGAGGAGAAAATAAAGTGCGTCTTCTCAGAAGGAAGGCATCCGTGCTTCTGTTTTATCCGTACGGGGGGGGGTGGGGGGTCGGGATGTGCATGGCTTGAGCTACACACTCTTTAAGTGACATGAGGTGGGCATCTCCTCATTCCTGACCAATCAGGTGCCATCTTGCCTGCAGAATGGGCATCTAGGAGTTGGCACTTAGTCGAGTATTTCGATTTCACACTAACTCACAAAGGTGGGCAAGAGACCCCCCCTGCAGAAAACTGCCACAGAAAGAGGGCAAGGTGGGCACGCGCAAGCTCTCCTGTGAGCTGGGGAGCCCCTCAGTGCATTGTAAACGTGAAAGGTGGGGAGCTATGAAAGGCGTTTAAGAGGGAGGCGAGGACCCCCTTTGAAATGCCAAGGTGCTTCTGCGTCGTCGGACACGCTCATCCATCCGGGTGGTCTACTAGTGAAGGCTTTAAACTTCAGAACCTGAGATGGTGGGTTCAAATCCCACCTGTGTGACCACAAGCACGTCACTTCACCTACCTGTGCTCCAATAGGAATTAACAAAAGAAATTGTATGACAAATGTTTTAAGACCCCTTAGATAAAGGTGCCAGCCAAATAATAAAGTCATAATAATAAACACACCCACAACGGCAAAAAAGTAAAGATCATAAGCTCTCCTGCAAGTTAGGAAGCCCCTCAGAGTGTGATGCCCCCCACCGAGAAACATGAAAGATAGGGAGCTACAAAAGGTGCTTTAATAGAGACAGGATGTGTGCCCCTTTGACATGCCCAGGTGTGCCCGCAATACAACCCAAATTATTTTTTTGTACAGTGGGTCTTCACTCTTTCTACCCATCAGGGTGGTCCAGTAGTTAAGGCTTGGCACCCCAAACCCTGACGTTTTAGTTAAATCCCACTACTGACACCTGTGTGATCCGGAGCAGCTTACTTCACCTGCTTTGCTCCGACTGAGCAAACAAAAGAAATGGCGGCAATTGGATTTCAAATGTTGTGAGTCACCTTATGTAATAAATCGATAAGTAAGACACTATATAACACACAGAGTGACATGAAAGGCACTATATAATTAGTAGATAAACATAACGGGTGCTACATTATAGATAAAGGGGAAAGGCACTATATAATAAGTAGGCAAATATTAAAGGCATCCCAAAATCGATAGACAGATAAGGAACTAAAAAGATGAAGATGAAATGTTATTTAATGGATATCTAGATAGACAGACAGCAAGAAACTGTATAATAAATCGACACACATGAAAGGCGCTATATAAAGGATACAGTGGAATTAAAAAACAGGCGAAAGTGAAAGACACCACATAACGGAGAGAGAGGAACGGCGTCAGAATAATAAACTTGAAAGAGCTCTATATAATAGACTGATGTGAAAGGCGCTATATAATAGAGAGAGAGATAAATAGGAACGGGACAGCAGACAAACAAACATGAAAGACACTGGCAGGCAGAGTGGCGGCTTTGGACTTCAAACCCTGAGCTTGTGGCTTCAGATCCTGCTAAATGCCACCAAGTGTGTGACCCTGAGCAAGTCACTTCAAGTGGCCAACACAAAGAAATGTGTTTTTATCTCAAGTGCTGTAAGTTGCCTTGGATAAAGGTGTCGGCCGCACTAAAAATGATTTTCTAATGATCCATCTTCGTAACACGTTTATCCGGGTACAGGGTCGCGGGGCAGCTGGCGCCTACCCCAGCAGTCATACGCGCATGGCAGGAGCGACAGCCACCCAAAACGCGTTGATCATGAGGCTGTGCGGTGACACTTGTGCGCAGGCGCACTTTGCCTGCGAGAGCAACGGACAAAAAAAAAAAAAAAAAGAGGGAAGTGAGGGTCTACCGTGACAAGGGGCTAATAACGACATTCTCGTTTAACTGGCCGGGGGTCCCCGCTCGAGGCTTTGAGTCATTTCGGGTTTGACGGTGCGCAGTCCCGGCCGTGCTCTCCAAGCCCCGATGCGTTTCCAGTGCAGTTACTTTAGCGAGCGGCTCTAAGAATCGCTTCTCTTGCAGCAACTTGTTTTCGTATCACGAAGAGGCGCATTAGTCATTTCCTTTCCGATCAAAGCACGCACATGGGGAAGTAGAGATGGGAAGCCCCCCCCCCCCCAACCCATACACACTCACACTTAATCGGTTACTGCCAAGATGTTTGAGCCAAAAAATGTTGTAACAAAAATAAAAAGTAAAGAGTCCTGCGGGACTTGTCTTTGTCCAGATGTGGGTTAAAAAAAATAGCGGAATGGGTCACCGGCCGGGGGCGAGCTCGCACAAGGAGCGCACGAGACGGGAGCGCGCCTGACGGATCTCTCGAGGTTTTCGTTGGAACTCAACACGGTCGGTTTAGGAGTTTATGAAGGCTTGTAAAGAATTGTACCAAATGAAAGATTTGTGTGCGTGTGTGAACTGGCGCCTTGTCCGTGGCTTGTTCCTGCCTCGTGCCCGATGCTGCTGGTAAGGCTCCACCTGCCCCGTGACCCTTGATGGATGATTTAACATAATTGTATTCAAAACGAATCATGTTGGGCAACAAAAAGGAATGCAATAGCGTGCCAGGCGTTCTCGGTCCCCCTAAAATGGATTTGTGGTGCTTTAGGGTCGCTCATCTGGGAGCAGGTGTCGCTTTGCCTGGTCTTGGAAATCACCTTGACTAAAGGCGACAGCCGAATTGGGCGCTTTCTAAACTCAACGCCAACAGCTGGCATCGCGCAGTGGCGTCCACCAGAGGATCCCCTTGAACCGGCGTCCTCGTGCTCGGCCAGCCCAGAGTTGTCTATGTAGGCAGATTAGAAGGGAACTGAACCGAGGGGCCTGGGCCAGAGTGGTGGGCGCACTGTTAACCCCTCCAGGCAAGCTCGAATAAAGAGGGGTCGTTTCTTCTCTTTGATGTGCCTTTCAGTGGCCTGACGAGGCTGGGGACAAAGCGCTTACTGTTGCCCGTGGAGCGGTGGGCGAGTTCCGCCATGCTGAGGGGAGCGGGGTGGGGGAGGGCTCATTATCCGAAACTCGACTGTTCTTCTGCTTTCTCACAGAGATAAGCGGTGATTGGACAATTCGAGTAAACCGTTATCTCACGGCCATTTATTTATTTATTTATTTATTTATTTATTTATTATGTTTTTTGTTCATTTATCTTGTGTTATCGAGTTTTGGGCACTGCACGTGGCCTTTACAAACAAGCGCAGCACACATTGAAATGAGGCAGTTCAATTCAAATTAGAGGACAGTGTCGACCCTATTATCAAAATATTTTGGGGGCTGGGTGCGACTGCCACTAGATAAGATTAGCAAATGCTGGCGTGTAGAGCCGTTTAAAAATAAACGAGGAAATGCAAAGCTGAAGACGCGCCGGGCCATTCGTTATTCAAAGCAGCCTGCGGCCAAGCTAAATTTGCGTGAGGACTTAAAAAAAAAAACTTCCGGTAGCCGCAGGGTTAATAAATAACTGGCCTGCTGGGTGTGGATGCAGGCACGTGGCCAATGGGCGGGGCTTCACCTATTCCGTTCCTCGACTAGATGGAGAGCTGATCGGGCGGGGCAGGAGCGCGTCACCGGTTGCTGGGGGGCGTGGTCTCTTGCGTTTTATCACCTCGCATAAAGCGTAAACAGACATCGCCGGGTCTTTGTAGGCTGATTGGCATCCGGGAGCATTCGGCTCATCCGTCCATCATCAGGGACGCCGGACAGCTGCAGCCTATCCCAGCAGGTATAAAGTGCAAGGCAGAGGACGTCAGTCCATCCTAGGGCTCATTAGGCGCAGGACAGTGAGAAACTGATATTGGGGTCAGTCAACGGGTCTGTGGGCACACAGCCCACTCGTTCACCTGCATCACTTGTGCTCTCCCCTGTTCTCGTTTGATTATCAGTCCTTACATTCATATTTCCCTAAGTCGACTTGACTCCCCGCAACCGTCCCATGTATGAAGCGGATTCGGAAAATGAATGGATGGACAGACAGACGAATTCACAGGGAATGGACAGATGTGTCCTAAAACTCCTGTCACTCTGTATAAAGGGAAAGGCCTAATGGTTAAGACCTCAGACTGTTAAGTACGTGGATGTGAGTTCAGCCTACACCTCAGTTTCACTCTGTGGGGGGGGGGGGGGGGGGGGGGGGGGGGGGGGGGGGGGGGGGGG
>JANRMT010062791.1:177261691-177286506 GCA_026402145.1 Polypterus bichir lapradei | reverse complement strand
GATAGATAGATAGATAGATAGATAGATAGATAGATAGATAGATAGATGTGAAAGGCGCTATATAATAGATAGATAGATAGACTTACAAAAGAGGTCAACATAAAGGAGTAAACATCAGACTGGGGGGCTGTTGGGGGACAGGTGTGACAAGACAAGGTGACAAAACTGATCACCGCAAGTGAAGAGCTCAGAACAAAATAAAAGCGAGTTACACTTCGAAGGTTACAAAACCTAACAGCTAATGTCAGGTGGACGGACCTTCGACAACCAAGAGGGGCTTCAAAGACACACTAAGGGTCTCTGAAAAGGGCTATCTTAACAGCATTATAGGCTCACGGGGGCAAAGCAGTGCACTGAGGGCCCCCACCTACACAACCACTCAGCATGTCACAACATACATAGATTAGCAAGGGACCCCTATGCTCGTGTGGCCCCCCGGGCAACTGCCCAGCGTTCCCATGCGTTAAGACTGCCCTGACTCCAAATAGAGGTGGGCTGCTCTTTGCACCCGCCTGGAGCTACACATGTCTGGGCTGAGATTTGAGACCACGCAGAGGTGGCATCACCAGAGGACGATCATTAGCAGACCTGAGTGGCCAAGAAGGAGCAGGTGACCCCACAGGCGCAGACCCTCTGACCTTTTTGGTAACTGACATTCGCTACGGGGAGCCAGTGTAGTGATCTGCAGAGAGGAGTGACATGTGCCCACCTTGGCTGGCCGAACATCAGACGTGCTGCTTCATTTTGGGTCATCTGCCCAGCAGGGGGTCCGGATGTGACAAGACCAAGGCCTGGGCCAGGAGCTGTCAGGGATGGTCTGGTCTTATGGATGGAAGTCTTACTGAGTGAGTCTGCCTGAGATCGAGAGACCAAAGCAACTTGGACCCTGAAGGACAGCTGGCCATCGATCACCACCCCATAGCTGAATATCAGAATGCTGAGCAGGGATGGAGTGCTGAATAGACAGGGATAACAAGAAGGCCATGCAGGTTGAGCTGGAGGTGATGTTCCTTCATCCAGATTGCAACATCAGTGAGATATGCTGGAATTCTAGCTGTGGTCCTCTGGAGGTGATGACAGGTCATTGGCATAGCACCATGGGACAAGATGGTAGGACCTAAAGAGGAAGTGTATAAGGAGAGAAGGAGATGACTCAGCATCAATCTGTGGGGCACCTGACCTTAATTTCTCTCTATGCCAGGAGTCCAACCACCTGAGGGCATTCCCAGTAATGCCAAGGTCTTACAGGGTGGCAAAGAGGATCTGATGGCAGAGGAGAGATCTTCCAGGCTGAGGACAGATGATAGCGGTCTCGGTGGAATGGTCCCTCTTCAAGCCTGACTGGTTTGAACTCTTCTAAGCATTGGTATCACGTCACATGTCAGAAAATGGGGGCTACAAGTAATACCCTGGCAGCTGATGAGTCAGGAATGGCTGTGTTGTAGGATACAGGTGGCTCATGGTGGGCAAACCCTGGATGGAATGCCAGCCCATGACAGTCCAATCCTGGCATCGCTGGACCCATCAACCAAAACCAGCATGTTTGAGACAGCCCAGCTGATCTTGTGAATGCCACACACGGGCACCGTCCGCTCGATTGATCGATCCCCTCAGCTTTATTTGACGCCCAGCCTTTTAATCCAAACGCGAATGACGTTTCAAATGTAGGGCGACAGAACTGAGAACAAAAGAATGGCGGTCAGGGCAAGCAGAAGGGACCGAGCCTCTCCGTGTTTTGTTGCATTCTTGGCATGCGTGGCCTCTCCAGTCTGCGCATGGCTTTCCGCCATTCTGAAAAGTTGTGACGTCTTTCCCTCCAACTCGGTGACACTTTGTTGAAAACAACGAAAAATGTGCTAGGCGTTCCTACCTGTCACTCCGCAGGGCGCGTCCCTCAGGAATTTCATGATGAATGAGCCCGGCTGCATTCCACGCCCTTGGACTGTCGTCAGAGGGATGAAGAGCTGTGAAATCCATGACAGGGCAGGCTTGTTTTTCTTCATCTTTTTGTCATAAATTTACCTACCTGGGCAATTGAGTGCAGTTTAAGGGCAGAAACGTGACTGGCACATTCAATTCTGTTCAGTTTCTTTGTGCGTAGCGCTCTTCAGGAAGTGCAGGCACAGAGCGTCGTGTCACGTTCTCAGGTAAAATGCAATTACAGGCTTTACATGAAGACACAAAGCAGTGTGAAGAGGATTAACGTCCAATCTGATGGCCAGACGCCACAGCGCATTACACTGCAGGGCACACCTGCATCAAGTGACCCGAATGTGGAGCCTGCTTAGTCTCCTAGCTGTCTGTATCGGTGCCTTTCCAAGATACATTCCACCTTAATGTGTTTATGGGCACAGTCCAGAGTATTCACACCCTTAATTGTATACCTGAACCCCAAGAAGGTGAGAAGAATCTGTCTTTAAACAAAAAAAGCAATTTAGCTGTGCAGATGGACTCTGTGACATTGATAACTATCTATCTGCACTGTGTGTATATATATATATATGTATATCATAAAAAGATAGGTGCTATGTCTGTCATTCCAAAAGATGGCGCATCACAAAATTTGTAGTAATACAATGCATTCCACTTGCCATTTCCAACAGATGGCGTATCATAAATATTTGCACTACTAAAATGCGTTGTATTTTTCATTCCAACAGGTGGCGCATCACATACATTTACTCTGTTTTTTTCAAATTTCACATCAGAGGGCATTACCAACATTTGTGGCAATGACATGCTTTGCATTTTTCATTCCAACAGCTGGTGCAGCACTAATATTTGTAGCAATAAAATTCATGTCGTTTTTCATTCATTTGTAGTAATGAAACTCAATGCATTTTTCATTCCAACGGCTGGTATATATCACAAATATTTATAGAAATAAAATGCCTTGCATTTTCAATCCAACAAATTGTGCATCATTATTATCTGACGCAATAAAATGCAATGTATTTTTCGTTATAACAGGTTGTACATCATAAACATTTATAGAAGTAAAACACATTGTTTATTTCATCGCGACAGATTTCACATCACAAACAGTTGTAACAATTTACTGCCATGCATGTTTTTCCAACAGATGGTGCATGACTTATATTTGTAGCAATGAAATGAATGTAATTTTCCATTCCAACAGATGGTGCATGACTTATATTTTGTAGCAATGAAATGAATGTCATTTTCCATTCCAATAGATGGTGCATCACTAATATTTATAGCAGTACAATTCATGGCATTTTTCATTCATTTGTAGTAATGGCGTGTATTGCATTTTTCATTCCAACCAATGGCAGATCACAGGCATTAACTCTGCTTTTACAAATGTCACATCAAATGGTATATAACAGATAAATGCATTGTTTTTGTCATTCAAACTGGTGGCATATCGCAAACATTTATGGTAATAAAAAACATTACATTTTCCTTTCACCAGATGGAACATCACCAAAATCTGAAGTATTGACATGTTTTGCATTTTTCATCCCAACAGATGGTGCATCACTAATATTTGTAGCAATAAAATTCATGGCATTTTTCATTCCAACGGCTGGTACATCACAAATATTTATAGAAATAAAATGAAATTGCATTTTCATTCCAACAGATGGCACGTCACAAAAATTGTAGCAATAAATTGCATTGCATTTTCATTCCAACAGATGGTGCATTATCATTATTTGCAGCAATAAAATGCATTGCATTTTGCATTCCAACAGATGGTGCATCACTACTATCTGTAGCAATAAAATGCAATGCATTTTTCTTTATTAAAGTTTGTACATTACAAACAGTTTTAGAAGTAAAACACATTGCATTTTCATTTCAAAAAGATTGCACATCATGAACAGTTGTAACCATTTACTGCGCTGCGTTTTTTTTCCAACAGATGGTGCATCACTTATATTTGTAGCAATGAAATGAATTAAATTTTCCATTCCAACAGATGGCACTTCACAAATATGTGTGATAATTTTATTCCAACAGGTGGTGCTTCACAAGCATTTGTAGTAATAAAATGACTTGCATTTTTCATTCCAACCAACGGCACTTAATAAAAATGAAGGCTGTTTTTAGGAATACCATACAAAATGGCATATAACAGAGACAAAGCAGTAGGTCAGACACACAGATACACACACAGGCAGACACTTGTCCTTTTATTAAGGTGCTTTGGTTTCCTCCCACAGTCCAAAGACATGTAGGTTAGGTGCATTGGCAATTCTAAATTGTAGTGTGTGTGTGTGGGGGTGCCCTGTGGTAGGCTGGAACCCTGCCCGGGATTTGTTCCTGCCTTGCACCCTGTGCTGGCTGGGATTGGCTCCAGCAGACCCCATGACCCTGTGTTAGGATATAGCAGGTTGGATACTGACTGACTAACTGGATCTATAAAAGTGAATGCAATAAAATGCAATGCATGTTTTGTTATAACAAGTTGTACATTACAAACAGTTTTAGAAGTAAAACACATAGCATTTTCATTCCAGCAGATTGCACATCACAAACAGTAGTAGCAATTTAATACAATGCATTTTTTTCCAATAGATGGGGCATCACTTATATTTGTAGCAATGAAATTAATTTCATTTTCCATTCCAACAGACGGTGCATCACTAATATGTGTGATAATGAAATGCAGTGCATTTTTTTTCATTCCAACAGGTGGCACTTCACAAACATTTGTAGTAATAAAATGTCTTTCATTTTTCATTCTAACCGAAGGCATATCATAAAAATAAATGCTATTTTTGTAAATGCCATACACAATAGAATATAACAGAAACATAGCAATGGGTCAGACACACGGATGCACACACAGGCAGACACTTGTCCTTTTATTAAGGTGGATCTATAAAAGTGAATTCCTTCAATGTTTACTCCTCATTCTGCCAACATTGACGCGATGAAGGCCATCCTGGTGTCTGTTGTCCTCCGCTTAGCCTCCCCTCAGTGTCCCCCAAGTGCTCAAGTTCACATTTCAAAGAAAGGCGTCTCCTGAGTGGGCATTATCAATGTGGTGGGCTGTGTTGAAGAGCTGGATGTGGTAGACCTCATGTAGCCCCCCTCTCTGTAGTCCCCTTTGCCTGTCACGGTAGGACACGTCCATCAGTCCACATCTACTCACCCTGACATCTCAAGCACATTGGAGTTACGAAGAAAAAAGAGAGAGACAGACGCCGATTAAAAAAGAAATCTTTAAGAACCGAAATGTCACAAATGACTTCATGAATAATAATTGAGCAAGCTACTGATCGTATATCTCCGATTTCAAAACATGTTGCCTTTAAAAACAGACCCCCTCTCTTCTTGCCCATTGTTCTCTGATCCCCTTGTGATGGCCCGTGACCCGCCCCACCATACTGACTGCTGATTCATTCAGCTGTGGGCATCACGACTCTGGCAGCAGAGCTTTGGACCAACTGGAGCCCACATAGCAGGGGACACCTGCTGTCACAAAAGCAGGGACGAGTGTGTCGGCATCCGAAAAGGAGCGGAGTGAGTGAACACGGGACATGTTACGGAGTAAGGATGTTTCCTTAGGTGGGTAGGATAAGTAAAGGAGGAATCAAAAAAATGACAGTAGGAGTCCCTGCAGGAGGCGGTGTGGTGACGTCACCTTCAAGACTGTCTGAGACGGATGCCATCATCTTAACATTGAGCTTTAAGTGCCAGTTAGCAGGACTGCCATCCCCTGCTGGTTTTCCTTTCGCTGAGGCAAGTTGTGAGCCGAGATAACTCTGAACATTGGCTTTTAACTCTGAGACAGGTGGGAGTATCGCCTTCCTTAAAATGCCCACCCAGTCCACATGGCCAAGGAGAAGCCAGCAGATGCAGAAGAGCAGAGGGCCGAGGACAGAGCGGTTAGGGACCTCCGCGTGTCACCGGCGCTGAGCTGGACCTGCTGTGGTCGGGGCAGTGCCAGGGGTACCCAGAATGCCAGGACTCAGAGCACATCTGTAACTGGCGTTCAGTGGTTGACACTTTTATAACCAAAATTCATTCAAACACAAACGTTATAAAGACGAGATGCTTAATGTTGGACCTGACCAGCTGCACTGTCCTATTCTGAAATTGATGCCAGCAGCACGTCCCAGAAAAGCTGGGACAGGAGTAGTTTAGGACTAATAATGATGTGACAGGTTGGACCAACAAGGGGACGTGACCCAGGTGAGGCCATTGTGTTGTAGGGCATCAAGGGTCCTTCAAGATCAAGGATGGGTCGAGGTTCACCGATTGGCCAACAGATGCACCCGAGAATGCCCAGCGTTCTCCAAAGACAAATTGGTGGGATGTCGGGCATGTCACCCTCCACGGTGCACAATATAATTGAAAGAGTCGAAGGAATCGGTCAAATTTTGGTGCACAAAGGGCAAGGCTTGAAGACCACCTGTGAATGCGCCTGATCTCCGACCCCTAAGTAGTCAGGGTCCTAAAACACGCCATGCATCTGTAATGGATATTGTCACCCGTGTGCGACACTGGATTACTCCCTGGGCTCATCTTACCACCCTGGGTCCAATTCGGGTGCTAGTGCTAACGATGCCCTCTTCTGTTTCTTCTGAGAAGACGCCTAGTGAGGGCAATTGACTCTGCCCCTTCCAGTCGCCGAGGCCACCTGTGAACAGAGCGCCCTGCAGGATGGAGCTCCGCCCTGGTGACAGACAGAGAGACTGCCAAGCCAGTTTTGGTTTGTTTTGTCTGACTCTTGTGTTCAGTTGGCGCCCACAGTGGCTACGTTTCTTTGAATTGTTTTCAATTTGATTAAACGGGGACAACTGGGTTGGTACCCAAAGATTGCTTTGTGGGACTTGCTGTTCTTCCCTCAACCAAAATACCATGAGGTCATGGACGTGCGATCAGGGGAGGCGTCATCATGAAAAAAAAAAAAAAACTCATAATGATCACATAAAATAATTTTATCAGCTGGTCTATGCTATACACATGTTTTCTGTATGATCCCAATAATTTTTATCATTTTTATAGTCAAAATCGCTGAAATGGCGCATTCAAATACAGCGGCGAAACGCGAGGTGCGGCAGTGACGAGCCTCACCTCCCCTCGGACTGCGCTCTCCTCAGTCATGGGGTCGATGCGGGGTCTCTCTGTATGTCGCCAATATAATGTTTGCAGACACGTTTATTGTACACCCTGACTTTTCATACTCTGACTAATATCTTTAGTGAATGCGTGTGACATATTTAGTCTTGCTGATATAAAACCGCAGTGAAAAGGCACAAGGTGAGGGACGCAGACAGTACCGTGCCGGCCTGAAGGGGGCGCATGTGAGCCCAATGGGTGCTCGTTGCTGCTGTTCTACGCAGAGGCGCCGATAAGTCAACGACATCAGAAAGTCAAGTGCACTGCAGCGCGTCGTTTATTTTCATTTTTTGTTCCGACTGACTGTCAAAATGAAAAATTAAGATTTTTTAAACTAAAGGAAAATAAGGGGGCGGCACGGCCGCAGTTAGAAGACCCGGGTTCGCTCCCCGGGTCCTCCCTGCGTGGAGTTTGCATGTTCTCCCCGTGTCTGCGTGGGTTTCCTCCGGGTACTCCGGTTTTCTCCCACAGTCCAAAGACATGCAGATTAGGTGCATTGGCGATCCTAAATTGTCCCGTGTGTGCGCGCTTGGTGTACGGGTGTGTGTGTGCGCGCCCTGCGGTGGGCTGGCACCCTGCACGGGGTTTGTTTCCTGCCTTGCGCCCTGTGTTGGCTGGGATTGGCTCCAGCAGAACCCCGTGACCCTGTAGTTAGGATATACCGGGTTGGATAATCGATGGATGGATAAAGGTAAGACCATAAATGGCTTTCAATTTTATAAAAAATGGGATCAGACTAAGAAAGCAACAATCCAATATTTAAAATTTTGACCTTAAATAAAATATTCTTTTTTTTTGTTATCCTTTGATTGAACAGTCTCTATTGAAATTGATTAAAACATCGGAATTAAAAGTTTTTACAGTTTTTCTCAATTGCTAAAACACTAAAACCCATTGGCTGAAGAAAGTTCTCAGTTGCCTGACCTCATTTAGCTAATTGTGCAGTCTGTTGTCAATACCTTAGACCATTTCACATGGTAAAACACAATATGCAGATCTTACTTAGACTTCTCAGCAAAACTCTAAACACATTCTCATTCTCAAAACACAGTCTACACTCCAATGCACACGTCATCCATACTGGGAAACACAAGTAGCAACGCTCAAATACAATTAGAGAAAACATGTCATTGATTGAACACAACCGCTCGAAATTGATGTCACCTGTTTCAAATGATGTGACACAACCGATATAAGCCAGTTCAGAGAGCAAACAGGTTGTTGAAGGTAGAAAGGAGAAAGTCTGAGCATGGATAGTAGAAACAATGTGAGAGGGCGAGGTGGGCTTCGACAAGGAGGAAGAGGAGGAGGAGGAGGAGGAGGAAGACAAAGAGTGGAAATATCTGATGAAATTTGAGCGACAGTCATAGATCGTGTTCTTGTCCATGGACTGCCAATGAGGGCAGCAGGACTAAGAGTGCAACCCAGTTTGAGCCGATTTTCCGTGTCCACCATAGTAAGGACGTTCAGAGGAGAGAACAGGTACAGTATACTACTCTATTTTTGTAATTGCAAACTTACTGTACTACACTATATGTGACTGTTTCAATAGACATTTGTAAAGTTCATCACTGTATGTATGGTACTGCATTAATATTTGTTGTAACTGCACATTTACTTTTTGTAGAATTGCGAGGCTGCCACATGCAGGTGGAAGGACGGCTTTATTCACTCGAGAGCAAGAGGCCGTTATAGTGGGCATGGTCCTTCAAGATAATGTAATACGACTCGGAGAAATCCAGGAATGAGTGATACAAGACAACACACACACTTCCAGGGAATCGACAGTGTGAGCATTTCCACAATTGACTGTGTCCTCCATCGTAAGAGGATGCGAATGAAACAAGTATACAAAGTACCCTTTGAGCGCAACTCACTGCGGGTGAAAGAACTGCGAGCTCAGTATGTGCAAGTAAGTGTACATTCAGAAACATTTACTGTCATCCAGATTTTCGACAGTACTAACACATACTATGGGAATGACATTACTCTTCAGTACATACAATGTATGTGAATCAGAAGTGCATACAGTAGGCTTAATTGTACTCTACAGTATAGCACTGTCTCTGTATGACTTACACAATTCTAAATGCAGTATATTGTATTTCTACACAGACAATATTTGACTTGGAATCCTTGGACAGACCCCATGACTTGATCTTTGTAGATGAAGCAGGCTTCAATCTAACAAAGAGGAGACGGAGAGGCCGAAACATCATTGGACAGCGGGCCATTGTTGAAGTCCCTGGTCAACGAGGTGGCAATGTCACCATCTGTGCTGCTATTAGCAACCATGGTGTTCTACATCACCATGTTACACTCGGGCCATATAACGCCCAGCATCACCTAAGATTTATTGCCAATCTAAGAGATTTTATTTGAGCTGCAGGTTCAATACCATCAGGGTCAAGAGCTAAATGAGAATCCCATTCCCACCTATGACCGTGTGGGACAACGTCAGTTTCCACCGAGCTGCTCCAGTAAGGGAATGGTTTAACATCAATGAGCAGTTTATGAACTTGTACCTCCCTCCATACTCGCCTTTCCTGAATCCGATTGAGGAGTTTTTCTCCTCTTGGAGATGGAAAGTGTATAATAGACAACCCTACACCAGAGTAAGTCTTCTGCAAGCCATGGATTTAGCGTGTGGTGATATAGGTGAGGAATCAGGTCAGGGCTGGATACGGCACACAAGAGGCCTCAGGAGGGACGATATTGCTTGTGATGTTGACGAAGTGCTCTGGCCTAACGCAGCCCAAGGACGAGAAGAAGCAAATTGATCACGTTTACTCCTTTGATTTTTGTCCCTTTTAGTCTTGTATACTGCAGTACAGTGCATTGTATGCTGTTTACTGTACAATGAACAAATTGTATGGCCCAAAGCATTGAGATTAAAATTTGCTTCTCCCTGAGAACTATATGTGTTGAACAATGTGCTTTCTGTTTTTTTGTTGTATTGCTTACTGACTGCTTGATAGTGGATATCATTTTGATCACTTTGTTTTTGATTTGAGAGCAGTGCTTGATTTTGAACACAGCTAAAACTGTTTTTAGGCGAAAGTTTCATTTTGCAAGAGGAGTCAGAGGATTTGTAAATAGTGCTTGAAGATAAGGTTTTGCATTTAATGGTTTCAGAAAATTGTGTTTTAGCAATTGAGAAAAACTGTAAAAATAACTAAATACTTCAATTAAGGTCAAAACTGAAATCCGATTTCTTGTTCACCACTCTATACTTTCATTTGTATTTAATGAGTGTGAATTTTGGAATTTCAACGGCAAATTTAGAGCACATGGAGGGTGAGGAGCAAATGCGCGCTCTCTCTCTCTCTCTCTCTCTCTCTCTCTCTCTCTCTCTCTCAGCCAAATATGCGCCTCACCTGTGTGTGTTTGTGTGTGTGTGAAGGATGAGATATGAAACATAACCAGTAGTCAATATGCCAAATGAACAGTCAATAAGCGACTCTTTAGGGTTCATAGATTTGTAAATCTCACTCTGAAGGAGTCACCCGCCACGAACCTCCCCGCACGTCACTGCATTAGGTGGTCTTTGGTTGTTCCACGTTGTTTGCCACTGCATCGACAAATGCAAGTTAAGGCTTTACTGTGCCAAGCAGATGGCACACATCAGCACTGCCTGGAAGTGCCAATGACTTTTGTGGGCTCACTCTAATCTCAGATGAACAGGTCAAAGTGAACTTTATTGTCATCTCAACCATATACACGTATACAGATAGATGAAATTGCGAAGCTCAGGGTCCACAGTGTAACAACATGATGTGCAAATAATAAATTTAAAAATAGAATTAAAAATTAAAAGACAAGACATTGTGCAAAGATAGGACAAAGAAGTAGCAGCAATATTGAAGTGTAAGATATGTAATTAAATAGATATAGATAATACAGAAATTAGCATGGCATCTTTGAGGGCACCATTACAGTTTTTCTGAATTTCTAAAACACTAAATCCCATTGTAAAAAACTAAACTGTCAACTACCAAAACTCTTTCATCAAATCAATCCCACAATTGTCAAAATCTTAAACACCATTCATCTGGTTAGGACACAATTTGCAAATCTGAATCTCCCGTTTACCAAAACTCTTAACCCATTCTCAAACACAAAACCCATTTAGCAGTGTGGTGCACTTGTACCCAGAATGGTGGACACAGGCTAGAGACGTTAAACACAACTAACTAACACACTGCTTTCATCATTTCCACACCACCACTCCAAATTGAAAACACATGGCGTCCAGTCAGTGACCCCAGTCAGTAAACAGTATATAAGCCTAGTGAAATACAAATGGCATGAGTGGATCCAACAATGGAGCAATACAATAGAAGAGGAAGAGGAGTCCGTGTCAGAGGTGGTGGGCAAGGACTAAGACCAAGAAGATCTGTAATTTTCAAATGACATTCGAGCAACTGTCATCGATCATGTCCTGGTGCTTGGCATAACTATGAGGGAGGCAGGGCAACGTGTGCAACCAAACCTAAGCAGGTTCTCAGTGGCTACGATAATCCGGACCTTCTGAGAAGAAAACAGGTAAAAAGTATGCTTGTCTCAGTAAGGGGACAATGAAAAATAATTTGAATGTTTGAAAACATTTACTGAAAACATAGATGTGTATGAATTATGAAGGACAGCCGGGTCCCATGCCCGGCAGGGACGCCCCTGCTGCTTATGTTCTGGGGGAGCCGCCATGGGCAGTCCAATACCTCCCCCGGGACGCTTGGTGGCACGACGGTGATTCCCCAACCACCTGCAGGGCTCCATGAGAGATGGAGTCCTCCACAGCTTGGTTGGGGCCCGGGGTGGCCGCTAGGGGGGGGGGCTGTCTGCTTCCAACAGCCTGGCTGGACGAGTCTTCAGCCCCACCCGGAAGTGCAATTAGGACCAGGTGGTTAATCACCTGGAACGCTTCCAGGTGGGCTATAAAAGGGCCCAGCCACCACCACCTGAGAAGCCAGAGTTGGGAGGAAGGAGAGGAAGTTTGGGAAGGAGTGGTGGTAAAGGAAGAAAGGTGGTGCTGCTGTGTGTTGGACTGGTGCTTTGTGGGACTTTGTATTGCCTGTGAGTCACGGGGAAGACGTGCGCCCACGGGTGAAGAAAAATAAAGTCTTTGTGTTTTTATATGTGCCTCCGTGTCCATCTGTGTTGGGTCAGGCGCCTATATAGCGCCTTTGTTACAATATATAAAGTATACTTATAACTAAATGGTATTTTGTTTAGAATTGAAAGACGACCACATGAGGGTGGAAGAACACGCATGTGCTCACAACACCAGGAGACACTTATTGTGGAGATAATGCAATTCGACTGCGTGAAATACAGAAGACAACATACATTTTGAGGGAATAAATAGTGCGAGTCTGCCAACAATTGACCGTGTCCTGCAACGCGGCAAGATAAGGATGAAACAAGTTTATCGGGTACCATTTGAGCGAAACTGTGAGAGAGTGAAAGAGCAACAATGTCAATATGTGCAAGAAAGTAAACTTTTACAGTAAACTCAGCACTAGAACGTATGCTGTATTGTCTGGGATGCAGCACATGTATACATCATACTGTGTCAATTACAGAACTGAATGTAGTTTGGTGTCACTGTGTACAGAGAATCTTTGAGCTTGACTCCATGGTTAGGCCTCATGGATACATCTTTGTGGATGAAGCTGGATTCAATCTAGCAAAAAGGAGAAGAAGAGGTCGCAACGTCATAGGTCAACGTGCCATTATTGAATAATCTGGCCAGCGTGGTGGAAATGTAACCATCTGTGCCGCCATCAGCAGCTATGGGGTTCTCCACAGTCATGTTACTGTTGGGCCATACAACACCAAACTTCTAGTAACATTCCTGGATGGTCTTCGGGATGCTTTGCTTGAGCAGAGAGATCGCGAGCAGGCAGGGCATCCCATGTATGTTATCATTTGGGACAATGTGAGCTTTCACCGTGGTCCAAGAATACGCGATTGGTTTCACAATGAGCAGCATTTTATGAATGTGTTTCGTCCACCATACTCTCCCTTTTTGAACCCTATTGAGGAGTTTTTCTCGGCATGGAGATGGAAAGTATACGACCGAAACCCTTACACACAGGAAAATCTACTTCAAGCAATGAATGGAGAATGTGGTGAGATAGGAGTGGAATCTCGCCAGGGCTGGATTCGGCGTTGCCTTGCAAGGGAGACCATAGCATGTGATGTGGATGAAGTCCTGTGGCCCGACCCAGCACCGAGGCGTGATGCTGAGGCAGAATAAATTATCTGAATATGCTGGAAAAATATATATTTTTATATATATATATATATATATATATATAACTTGTGAGTAACTTGGTTTACGAGTGTTTTGCAAGACGAGCTAAACTTTTTAATAAATTTGGACTTGATAAACGAGCGATGTCTAGCAATATGAGTAGTATGGATACACTTTGTCTGCTGAGCGTCATGTGATCACAACTGAGCCGATGGTTCTCTCTCTCGCGCGCGTCTCTCTCTCGCTCGTTCACGCGTCTCTCTCTCTCCTTATCTCTCTTGCTCGTTCACGCGTCTCTCTCTCTCCTTATCTCTCTTGCTCGTCCACGCGTCTCTCTCTCTCCTTATCTCTCTTGCTCGTTCACGCGTCTCTCTCTCTCTCTCTTTCTTCTCTTGAGGGCAATCGTCTCCTATTCTCCGTCTGAGTCTGCGTGCCTCACTCATATAGTCAACATCCGTACGAGCGTATACCGTTTACTACAGCATTGTGACTGTGTGCGTGTGTGTGCGCTGTGAAGTGCGAGGCCCCGTCTTGCGCCCCAAAACACGAAGCTGAGTCTCAGTACTTTAACAAGACCAGCTTTATTCAGCTTGAAACAGCAACAGCGCGGTTATTTAGTGTAGCGGGATCTTTATAATGTTCCTTGTATCACCCATCGACGACAGTCGCTTATAGCATGTCTGCGATCTTTTTGGATACGCTTTTATGGTGAACTGCTACAGCGCTGGGAGACTGCGATTGCTTTGGGACACTCTTCGCGTGTCGTCGCGTTGGGTGGAATCGCACAAGAGTTTAGAAACTCACTCACACCAGCCATGATTCTTTTTAAAGGTAAAGTGCAGGTTAATTTGTTTTATGTATCTTTACTTTATATTTTGTATTCATCATTTTTATATGAATGATTTTGGGTTGTGGAACGAATCATCTGAGTTTCCATTATTTCTTATGGGGAAATTCACTTTGATATACGAGTGCTTTGGACTGCGAACACGTTTCCGGAACGAATTATTCTCGTAAACTGAGGTTCCACTGTAACTTTTTTTGCTGCAGTTCTTTTTTTGTTAAAATGTAAGTACAAGAATAAATGAATGAATAAATAAATATTTTTTTTCCCATTATCCCCCAGTATTTTGTATTTCTTTATGTAGTGTGTGATCGTTGCTAAGTTGTCTTTGCACATTGGCTGGTTTTGTGTGGTTTTTGACAGTAGTGCTTGATTTTGAGTAAAGTTAAAATAGTTTTGGGTCAAATGTTTGGTTTTGCAAGACAAGTCGAAGGTTTTGTGAGTGTAGCTTGAATTTTAGAGTTTGTTTAGTCTTTTGAGACAAAGAGATGAGATTTTAGGAAATGTGTTTTAGCAATTCAGAAAAACTGTAATATACCGAAAGATATTGGGTGCATTTTGGGTTCAGGGTCGTCCTTATATATCGCAGCAGGACAACAGCAAACCACATTGCGCCCGGATTACAAGGGCATGACCGGGTAAAGCGGGCAGCGCAAATATGAGATTGGCAGTGTAGACCTGTGTGGCACATTATGAAGCACAACATAATTGCAGACACCATAGTGGATGAATATGGCGGGTTGTTCTGCTTGCTGAGCCTAACCAACTTGTCCCTAAATGCTCAATAATGTCATTAAAAGAAATGGTGATGCGACACAGCAGGACCTTTCTTGGAGTGCGATGTGGTGATCATATTTGACGTGAGCGGACTCCATCAAAAAATGAAAAAAAAAATCTCATGTGTTTCAGTGTTTTCAAATATCGCACAGCGGGAGCAGAACGAACAATGACCCCTTTTTATTGTTATGAACATCTTCCGCATTGTCCCTACTGTTTTGGAACTGGCGCTTTAGTAACATCGGGACCTGCGCCAGTCAATAACAAGAAGAGCACGGGCCGCCACGTGGTCACCTGTCGGCTACGGGAGTGGGCGGGGCACAGCGGAAACGAGGCGGGCTCGGGTCTGCCCAATCACCGGCTTCAGCAACTGCGCAAGCGCGCCTCTGTCGGGATTCACGCAAGTTCCAAACGCACTACCGATAATGCCCACTAGAGATGGGTAACACCTTGTAAAAATCCCCAGCTAGACTCCCAAAGGGCCGGGAAGAATCTTTAGAAAATAAAAAAAAAAGTTTATTTTAACAAAATCATCTTCAAGACAACGAAGCAAAGGAATCTCCCTGAAACACAACGGACCCAAATTTCCAAAACAAGAGCGCATGGCAAAATTAGAGCAAAGGTTCATAAAGGAAGGCACAAGGCATAGCAAAACCCCCAGACTCAGTGGGCATCCAGCAATGAAAAACCGCCAGGAACTGTGGGGCGCCCTTCAATCTAGAGGGTGATTGGCAGGTGGCTCCGCTCAGAAAACACATGGAACAAAGTCAAGGCATTGAAACGTAAAGACAAAAGTCAAAAGAGCCAAAGAAGCACCGGCATAGCGGAGGAGATGTTTGGGTTATGCCAATGAGAGGAACAACTGATGCCATCTTTGCATTTAGACAAGCTGAGGGAGAGAAACACCGAGAAAAACAGAAAGGTCTGCACAGGGTGGTCATCAACATGGAGAAGAATTTTGACGGAGGATAACATCAAGAGGTCTGCTGATGCACGAGAAGGGAAAGGAGTGTGGGAGGATTGTCACGGATGTGTATGAGCGAGTGACGACTCGGGTTGGGCTAACAGACAAAACCCCAGTTGGAGGAGATCCGCTCCATTTTATTACTACAACTCTCCTTGAGGACAAATTAAGTTCTATCTATTGTAAGTACCATAGAGGAGGGACAAGCAGTCTGGAAGGAGCAGGTGAACAGGTCACAAGGAGCAGATCATTCGATACACGACAGGTGGACATGTCTATCTGAGCTAAACCTGATCAGGGTGGCAGGGGAGTTGGAATCTGGAAATGCAGCCCTGTTTGGGTCTTTGGGGACCACCAAAGGGAGCTGCTGGGGCAGGACAACCCTGGTTTCCTTACAGCCTGGAAATGCTCTGGACAACCAGGACAGGAGACTGGAAGAAATTCCCAGCTCTGGTTTAAAAGGAAGCCAACTGCCCCACTTGAACTGAGTGAGAAACAGGAAGCAGTGGGCAACACTCAGTGGGAGGAAGAGAGGAGGAAGAATAATTGAGGAATACCTCTGTATTGTGTGTGTGGCTGATTACTGGAGAATCTTGACGAGGTGCTTAGTGTGAATAAATACCTTTAATTTAATTCATATAATGTCTGCTGTTATACTGTGTCTTGGGTTTGGGGCTCTCTGGCACCCCCTGGTGGCCACACTATCTATCTGTCTATCATATAGTGCCTTTCAAATCTATCTATCTATCTATCTATCTAGTGCCTTTTAAATCTATCTATCATATAGTGTCTTTCAAATCTATCTATCTATCTATCTATCTATCTATCTATCTATCTATCTATTATATAGCGCCTTTCACATCTATCTATCTATCTATAGTGCCTTTTAAATCTATCTATCTATCTATCTATCTATCTATCTATCTATCTATCATGTCTTTCAAATCTATCTATCTATCTATCTATCTATCTATCTATCTATCTGTCTATCTATTATATAGCGCCTTTCACATCTATCTATCTATCTATCTATCTATTATATAGCGCCTTTCACATCTATCTATCTATCTATCTATCTATCTATCTATCTATTATATAGCGCCTTTCACATTTATCTATCTATCTATCTATCTATCTATTATATAGCGCCTTTCAAACCTATCTATCTATCTATCTGTCTATTATATAGCGCCTTTCACATCTATCTATCTATCTATCTATCTATCTATCTATCTATCTATCATTGATGCACCTTCAGTTGGAATGACAAGTGCAATGCATATGTTATATGCCATTTAGTATGTGATTCATAAAGCAGTGATAATGTAAGTGATCTACCATCTCTTGGAATGAAAAGTGCAGTGCGTATATCTCTGTTACATGCCTTTGGGTATGGGATTTGTAAAAAAAAACAGTCATAATGTTTGTGATGCACCACCTGTTGGAATGATAGAGACAAATTAACCAGGCAGACACACAGACACGTATCCTTTTATGACGGTGGGTGATGAAGCCTTTGATAGACGCTGATCTCTTGTTTCAGGTCCAGTACCTTACAGTTGGGTCTTTTGTCTTCTGCCGTCCTGTTGATAATTCTAACGGATGAGTCCAGGACCCCTTTTCCTGTGGCTGTGATCACCCCCACCCTGGACTCACACACACACACTTGCTCCTTATTTGTTTCATGCTGGTGTTTCTATTAAAGTGCTCATTCATTTCTTTGTCATCCCACGTTTGCTCCTCGTTCTTCTTTTCCCATGTGATGCGCTTCATTATCGGTCCCCGCTCTGTTCTTCATTTCCCTAACATTTCATGATCTTCTTTTCCAGTCCCACTCAGCACTTCACCTTTAAGGGGGCTGTGTTGACCCCGTGCCTCTCCATTTCTCTTGTACTTTTTTTTGTTCACTTTTGAATTGACAAGCCCACCACTCCACTGCCACTCACACACAGCTGTTTGCCCCTCATCGCCCGGACCAACTACTTTTATAGGACGCAGCTCTTACTTCTTTAATTCTTTATCTCCAGGGCTGCCTCTGCCATTTAGAGGAAACCAGCAAGTCACACAGGGTGACAGAACTGGAGGGGTGCACATGCACGCCATGCAGGGTGTGGACTTTTGGACCTTCACACTGCCAGGGGTACTCATCATCTAACACCTGAACACACAAGGGGGCGGGGGGGGGGTAGTGATCAGATTACTAGCCCTACTTACTGTCAGGGGACAGGGGTGCTTCAAGGATTTGCAGTTTAAGGGTCTTACCCCCCTCTTTGATTGTCTTACAAACTGTATACAGTATATAAAATCAGAAATCAGGGTGGGACGTTTGAATAATGAAATACATACATACAGTATATTCTAATATGACAGACAAAAACATGGGGTGGGGGGCTTACCACTACTAAAAATGTATATTATTGACATAAAGATCAGGGGCTTAGTGCAAAAAAGTAGGGAAAAAAGCCTCTGAATCCCCCCCACTCCTAATGTCACCTGCTTAGCATCAAGCAAAAAGCCACCCAAAACAGTAAATACTCTGCCAAACACGTGGACAGGTCACACCTCACCCTGCCTTGCCCCCCTCTGTACTACACACACTTCAGCTGACCACACAGCACGTCAAGGACCTCCTGACTTGTGACCACCTTGTGACGATGGCTTTTCCTGAACGTGAATCAGCAGTGCTCTCCCAACTCCAGCGTCAATCGCCCACTGCGCCAACCCACTCCTGCTGCCAACCTGGGGGTCCCGACTCACATGGGCTGCTCCTCGCTGTCACCTCCTGAGCCTGTCAAGCAGAAGGCTGACACCACGTGGCCTGTAAGTGCCATCTATCTGCACACACTCGGCCCCCTGGCACTGATCGCAGTGTTATACCCTACACCGGTGGGCTCTGGGGACCACCACCTGCCATTTACTGGTGGTCTCCTAAAACACCAGGAGCTTCCCAGAGGCTCTCTTTATTACTTTTGTTACTTGTACTTCCATTTCCCTTTCAGAAAGTTTGTTCTTCATCATATTTTCAATCTTTATTTTGAAATCTGGATACATGAGAGAATAAAAAGAGATATAGGAAAGGCACTATATAATAGATAGATAAGAAAGGCACTATATGATAGATAGATAAGAAAGGCACTATATAATAGATAGATAGATATATAAGAAAGGCACTATATTATTGATAGATAGATATTAAAGGCACTATATAATAGATAGATAAGAAAGGCACTATATTATTGATAGATAAATAGATATTAAAGGCACTATATAATAGATAGATAGATAAGAAAGGCACTATATTATTGATAGATAGATAGATATTAAAGGCGCTATATAATAGATAGATAGATGTGAAAGTCACAATTTTAATAGATTAATAGTCAGTTGGGATGAAAGACACAATCATATAAATTAGATAATTTAGAAAGACTATATAATAGTATAATGGCTATATTTTAAAGGCACTTTATAGGAGACAGAATGATAGATTTAAGATGCACAACATACCAGATAAAGATATGACGGCGTCCCTGGAGATGCCGGGGATTGAACCCGGGGCCTCACACATGCGAAGCGTGCGCTCTACCACTGAGCTACATCCCCTCTGCTGTCACTTAACGGCGGGGGCGCGCACTTCATTGCCGGAAGGGGCGGAGCCGTCAGGAGTGCGCGCTTTGCTGGTTGATCACACGAGCGCCTGAAACGATTGAACGGCCTCTGACTGACTCGGCCGATTTCTGCTCGAAGAGACCACAAGCCGTTCAATCGCTTCAGGCGCTCGTGTGATCAACCAGCAAAGCGCGCACTCCTGACGGCTCCGCAATTAAATGCGCGCCCCCGCCAAGAAACACCCGGTGAGGGGATGTAGCTCAGTGGTAGAGCGCACGCTTCGCATGTGTGAGGCCCCGGGTTCAATCCCCGGCATCTCCAGGGACGCCATCTTTAAGTTTGCTGTTTGATGGTCACAGCGGTCCAATTCGGTCATCTCAAGATGTGCACAGAATATCTCTGTTATAAAAAAATGCGTCCGTAGGATGAACATTTGACATTTTCAGAAGATAACTGGGTAGAGACGTATATGAAAAAGTGCCGTCTGTCTGAAAAGTGATAACATGATCAGCGATTGTCCCCTGCATGCCAAGCAAAGAAAGTGCGACAAGAGATCGAGTATTGCTTCTTCTACAAAGATCTTCTAAAATGACCTGAACACGTTTGTGAAGACCCCTAGAAAAGTTCCTCAATAATTGGATTTGAGTCAAACTCGCCGTTTTCTTGAATTCGTGTCACACACGTATCTCTAATTGTGCAGTCAGTCATTCGGTTGATATAAATGGAGAAAAGTCATCACTCTGCTGCTTAGTGTCATCGTGTGTCCCCCACACTGAACTCGGACCAGAGACAGCAAAGCAGAGAGTTGTGTGAGGAGATAAGAAAGAAAAATGACAGTCCAGCATGTTAAGGGCCAAGACTGGAAGACTACCATCTCCAAGCAGCTTGATGTTCCTGTGACAACTGTGTCAAATATTATGAACAAGTTGAGGGTCCAAGGGACTGTCACCAACCTCCCTGGACGTGGCCACAAGAGGAAAATAGACCTCTGAATCAGCAGAAGGACAGACAAGAAGCCGAAGGGACACAAGCTGGACTCCAAGGTCGAGGTCCATCAGTGTCTGATCGCACCATCCAGTGGGCTCAATGGATGAAGACCACCCAGGAGGACTTCACGTTTAAATTTGGAATTTGCTCAAATGTCTATTGACGCGCCATGATGTTTCTGAGAGAAGGTCCTTTGGACAGATGAGACACGACTGGAGCGTTATGGCCGGTCACATCCACAGACGAACAAACGAAGCTTTCAAAGAAAAGACCACCACAGCTACTGTGAAACATGCAGGAGGCTCGCTGATGTTTGGGGGCTACTTTGCTGTGTCTGGCATGGGGGGGGGGGGAGGGGAGGGGAGGGGGGCCCACAGGTCTGTGCAACAGCAATGACATTTATTTATATAGCACATTTTCATACAAACAGTAGCTCAAATAAAGAATAGAAAAATAAAAGACACAGTAAGAAAATAAAATAAGTCAACATTAATTAACATAGAATAAGAGTAAGGTCCAATGGCCAGGGGGGACAGAAAAAAAAAAAAAAACTCCAGACGGCTGGAGAAAAAATAAAATCTGCAGGGATTCCAGACCATGAGACCGCCCAGTCCCCACTGGGCATTCTACCTCACATAAATGAAACAGTCCTCTTTGGATTTAGGGTTCTCACGGAAGGACTTGATGATGATGGTCACGTAGACTTCTGGCTTTTAATCCATCCATCATTGTTGGAGCATCATGATGCTTTGAGTAGGTGGTGGTGGCACAGGCCGCCACCACAAAGAAACCGGAAAAAGATACAGAAGAGAGCGTAGGGGTCAGTACGGATTTTGGAGCCACCATGAATAGTTATTATGATGAATTGAACATACAGAGTATCGGATTAAGATAAAGTGAAGTTATGAGAAGGCCATGTTACAGTAATGTGTTTTCAGCAGTGTTTAAAAGTGCTCCACTGTATCAGCCTGGCGAATTCCTATCGACAGGCTATTCCAGATTTTAGGTGCATAGCAGCAGAAGGCCACCCGCCCGCCTCACCACTTCTTTTAAGTTTTGCTCTTGGAATTCTAAGGAGACACTCATTTGAGGATCTGAGGTTACAATTTGGAATATAAGTTGTCAGGCACTCTGATATATAAGATGGAGTGAGATTATTTAAGGCTTTATAAACCATAAGCAGAATTTTAAAGTCAATCCTGAATGACACAGGTAACCAGTGTAGTGACGCTCAGACTGAGGTGATGTGCTCGGATTTTCTTTTCCTAGTTAGGATTCTATCAGCTCCATTCTGCACTCGTTGTAACTGATTTATGTCTTTTTTTTGGGTGGTCCTGAGAGGAGTGCGTTACAGTAATCTAGTCAACTGAAAACAAACGCGTGAACTAATTTCTCAGCATCTTTCAGTGATATAAGAGGTCTAACTTTACTTATGTTTCTTAAGTGAAAAAATGCTGTCCTAGTGATCTGATTAATATGCGATTTAAAATTCAGATTACAGTCAACAGTTACCCCTAAGCTTTTTACCTCTGTCTTGACTTTTATTTCTAATGTATCCAGTTTATTTCTAATAGCCCCATTGTATCCATTCTTGCCAATCACTAAGATTTCAGTTTTCTCTTTATTTAATTTGAGAAAGTTACTATTCATCCATTCTGAGATACCAGTCAGACATTGTGTTAGTAAATCGAGAGAGTCGGGGTCATCAGGTGCTACTGATAAGTACAGCTGTGTGTCATCAGCATAGCTGTGGTAGCTCACGTTGTGCCCTGAGATAATCTGACCTAACGGAAGCATGTAGATTGAGAAGAGCAGCGGACCCCGGATAGAGCCTTGTGGGACACCATATCGGATATCATGTGTCTTTGAGTTGTGATTACCACAACTAACAAAGAATTTTCTCCCTGCCAGGTAGGATTCAAACCAATTTAAGACCCTGCCAGAGAGGCCCACCCATTGACTAAGGTGATTTCTAAGAATATTATGATCAATGGTGTCAAATGCAGCACTCAGATCTAAGAGGATGAGAACAGATAAATGGCCTCTGTCTGCGTTCACTCGCAAATCATTTACTACTTTAACGAGTGCAGTTTCTGTGCTGTGATTTGTTCTGAAACCCGACTGAAATTTATCAAGAATAGCAGGTTTATTGAGGTGGTCATTTAACTGCATAATGGCTGCCTTCTCCAGAACTTTACTTAAGAAAGGCAGGTTGGAGATGGGTCTAAAATTTTTAAGAGCCGAGGGGTCGAGATTATGTTTCTTAAGAAGGGGTTTAACTACAGCAGTCTTAAGACAGTCTGGGAAGACCCCCGTATCTAATGACGAATTTACTATGTCAAGACCATTATCAATTAGCACGCCCGATACTTCTTTGAAATAATTTGTTGGTATTGGAAATAGGAAAATGAATTACAGTAAAAACATTAAAGAAAAAAGAGAAATGTGGCATAGCAGAGTAGCCATCACTGCTTATAGCGGGTGTGTCTGTACAGTACAACTGTACATAGAGTGGGTGTGGAGGGTCTGTTGGGTCCTTACTGACTCATGTGCAGAATCCAGTGAAATTCTCATTCACCTGTGCCAATCAACATGCCACACATCAGCACTCTGCGGTGCCATGATGAGTGGGTAGAGCTGCCACACCTCGACACATCTGTCTGTGTTACCTGAAAACTCTCCGAGCACAAAATGCCATCGGGCAGGAGACTTGGCGAGTCCGAGTGTGTTCAGCACCTGCCAGTGTCACCTTCAAGAGGAGGGACAGACATGAAAGGCGCTATATGGTTGAGAGAGAGAGACAGAAAGAGATAACAACAACAACATTTATACAATAGGTAACCTTAATACTGAAGGCACTGTAGGTAAATAATTAGGTTTAAAATGCACAACAGAATATGTGGCTGGATATGAAAGGCGCTATACAACACATAGCTTAATAAAGAAGGCACTCTATGTTAGATGAAAAAAAATGGGTTTAAAATGCCCAACATTATATAGAGCTGGACATGAGAGGCAATCTACAACTGATGGATGTGAAAGGTCCTATACCAGGGGTGTGCATTGTCAGTCCACCCCTGGTATTGTGCCCACCTAGGTGTTGGCACCATAGGTCCACCCTTGGTATAGTGCCCACCCAGGAGTGGGCATTGTCGGTCCACCCCTGGTATAGTGCCCACCCATTGTATAGTACCAGGGGTGGGCATCATCATTCCTGGAGGGCTGCAGGTGTCTGTTCCGACCCAACTGCTGCATTAGAACCCAATCCTTCCCAATCTCAGATCTTATTTGATTTTATGGCTTCTTAGTCTGCAATGTTAGCTTCTTATATCGTAGATTTTTTTCATTTTCCTTTCCAAGGATGTCATCCAAATATTTTGAAGTCTAAAACGGGTCGTTCTCTACCTGTCCTATTTTTCTCTAAAGTGCATGCAGGATGAACCCACACAGGTGTTAAGTGGGGACCATTCCGACAGAGACCTGCTGGCTCTTATTGCTAATGAGGAGCCATTTAAAAACGAGTGAGTGCTGCTGTTTAAGACTGAAAAAAGCAATGAAAGGTGGGGAACTTTAATAAGCGAGACCACCAAGATGAAGTGTCAAAATGTCACTTGAGCACTTCAGTGCTACATCAGCACTGATCTCTCATTAAGAAACTGGTGTGGAACAAAAACTGGCGGTCCTCCAGGACCAACGCTGCCCACCCCGGCACTATACGATACATTCAATGATCTGAAAGGCACTATATATTGGACAGCGTGATATACTGTAAAAGCACTAGATAATAGAATATAATAATGTAATATATAATAAGCAGATGAACAATGCTGAAACAGGATTACATGAGACTGAGAATGCCACTCTATGCCACATTTAGACCAGGGCATCTACATTTGCATTGATATGCCTGCAAGCCATCCATCCATCCATTTTCTAGCCATCTCATTGTCTTGGGGAGCCATAGCCTTCCCTGACAGCCATGGCTAGAAGGCAGGACCTGACCCCAGATAGGAGGCCACTGTGCTGGCATTTTGAGCAGATTGTGAAAATCACATATAGTGCCTTGACCTTGCACACTTTCTGCATTTAGTCATTCATTCTGTGTGCCACTGAAGTCACATCCACATTTAGAGGACAACAACTTCAGGAACAAGTTTTGGTTGTTGAATTCAAATCCATCTGAGACCACTTTGGTAAGGCACTATGTATGTGTATATATATATATATATATATATATATAAAATATGTGTGTGTGTGTGTGTGTGTGTGTGTGTGTGTGT
>JANRMT010062791.1:177230631-177246619 GCA_026402145.1 Polypterus bichir lapradei | reverse complement strand
TATAAGCAGTGTTATGGATTGTGATGCACCATCTGTTGGAAGACAGATGCAATACATATTGTATGTCTCTACTATATGCCATTTCGTGTGGGATAAGTGAAAGCAGTGTTACAAGTTTGTGATGCACCATCTGTTGGAATGACAGATGCAATAAGTTTTATGCCATTTGGTAAGGAATTTGTATAAGCATTGTTATGGTTTGTGATTCGTAAATCCATAACCCCACCCTAACTCCTCCCAGAATTTAGCATATTTTAATATGCAAACCAATATAAATACCACTTTCCCCGTTGGCTAAAAGATAACGGCAAAAGCACGTGAAAAAGCAGCAGAGTTTCAGCGAATGTGAAGTGGAGGCAAAGGAAAAAATACCGTTGTGTTGGCTTAAGCAGTTGTATAAACAAGCAAAGGAAGTCGATCGAGTGGCGGAGACACTCGAAAGTTCAGAAAGTCGCACAGCGCCCAAAATAAAAAAAAAAAAAAAGAGTGGTCAGATATCACAGTCAACGTGAAAAGGCGAGAGTCGTAGGCCGCCGTCTGAGTGTCATTGGAAGCGTATTAAGGATACGGAGAAAAGAAAAATAAAAAATAGGGCCACTGCGGAAAAAAAGAGCTTGAAATGTTCACTTCAATCTCGTAGTTTATTTTGTCATTAAAGTAGAACGTTGTAAACTTCATCTTAAAATCAATGTTTAATTTACTAGAGTTTCTCAGATCCCATCATAAGTAAAATAGCACGTTAAATGCTTCATATTCTACGTGTTCTTCTATGTGCTCTGTGTGTGTGAATCACGACGTGCTTCTTAAACGGGCTTTCTCTTCCTCCGACCAGAACCAGAACACATTACATTCATGATATTACAGCTCTCTGAATAATTAGAATACTAAGATGTACACTTGATATTATTTTCATGATAGAATGCATTAAAAGCATGTATTAAATGTGGGGGCGACAAGCTGGCGCCCCATCCTGTGATTGTTCCTGCCAGCTGCAAGATGCCTGCTATGCCGGGCGCGACCCTCGATGGGATAAATTACCACAGCAGTACCCTCTCTGTCAAACGTACCAGTCCCCCAATTCCTGTCCTTCCTTTTCTTTCTCCGCGTAACCGATCACCACACAATAAGCTCTGCAAGAAATGTCAAGCCATCTGTAAGCTTAGAACGGCGATTCTTCAAAAACTTTTAAGTAAGACTGAAATATCTTCGTAGCGCATGTTTAATTATTCCATCCATCTATCCATCCAGTCCCAGCAAGCATACAGCAAGAGGCAGGACCGATCCCAGAGCAGGGTGCCAGCTCGTCACTACCGATGCGCCACCACGCCCATACAATACAATACAATTTATTTTTGTATAGCCCAAAATCACACAAGAAGTGCCGCAATGGGCTTTAACAGGCCCTGCCTCTTGACAGCCCCCCAGCCTCGACTCTCTAAGAAGACAACGAAAAAACTCCCAAAAAAACCCCAGTTGGAAAAAAATGGAAGAAACCTCGGGAAAGGCAGTTCAAAGAGAGACCCCTTTCCAGGTAGGCTGGGCGTGCAGTGGGTGTCAAAAAGAAAGGGGTCAATACAATACAATACACAGAACGGAACAAATCCTCAATACAATATAAAAATAAAAATTTTAGAAGTACGGAGCAGAATTTAACAGTAGATGATATCACATAATAAGATTTGGATTTGTCCTGGAGACCTCGGCCATCAAGCTGCCTCCCCCATTTGGCCAGTGCTGGCTCAGCCAATCCGATGAAAGGACCCCTCTACCCCACGATTCCTGCGATCCTCCATCAGGGATGACTTTACCCTTAGGCAGGCAAAACAACCTGGCAGGTGGGCCGTGGCACCAAGTGCCACATTTGAGTACTGAGAAGAGAAACAGAATAGGCGAGGGTTAGTAACAAATTAGAACTATCGTGTTACTTCTGTTTTAGTGCTAATGACAGTCTGCACAGTTAATCAGCAGCTCTAGTCAGGGTGTGCTAAACTGAAGTGGTGAGATTTGAAAGCTGAGACTGAAGGGGCATCTCTTATAGTAGCAGGCAGACCAGTCCACAGTTTAGGGGGGTCCCATAACTAAAAGCTCGACCTCCCACTGTTATTTTATTAATTCTTGGAATCATAAGCAGACCGACATCTTGAGATCTTAATGTGTGCTCAGGTTTATAAGTCATGATAAGTTCAGTAAGCCGGACCTCGACCATTTAAGACTTTATATGTTAAAAGGAGGATTTTGAAACCTGCCCTAAACTTAACCGGGAGCCAGTGTAAGGATTTAAGAACTGGAGTTATGTGTTCATATTTTCTTGTTCTTGTAATAATTCTTGCATCAGCATTTTGGATTAACTGCAGGCTGAATAAAGAACAGTGAACACCGCATTGCAGTACACACATTTAATTACCGTGTATACTCGCGTTTAAGTCTTCCCGTGGCTTGATTTTACCGTATAATTTCTGTTATTTTATGTCGGTCGTATAAGTCGAATGTGGAAAACTCTCTCGCTATTGGTCCAAGAGATTACGATATGCTAACGCCCACCTGACAGAGTAACCACGGAGCACACGGCCTTTGTTTTCTATGTATTGTGCCTACGTGACCACACGGTAATTCCCAAACTATTCTGAAGTGACGTTTGCACCGTTTTGTGTTCTTTGTATCTCATACACCTTTATCATAAGAGCATCCCTTAACTACGATAGAGAAAATATGAAGCTGGTTTCAAATTAAAAGCCGTTGAAGTGGCGAAAGAAATTGGTAACTGCACTGCTGCAACAAAATTCAATGCGAATGAGAAACTGGTGCGAGACTGGAGGAGGCAAGAAGATGTAAAAAAAATAAATAAATAATAGTTGTCGTATTTTTGAACGGGTGTATAAGTTGAAGTCTGATTTTATGATCGATTTTTCAGGTTTCAAGACCTGACTTCTAGGCGAGTATATACAGTATTATCCATCCATCCATTATCCAACCCACAATATCCTAACTACAGGGTCACAGGGGTCTGCTGGAGCCAATCCCAGCCAACACAGGGCGCAAGGCAGGAAACAAACCCCTGGCAGGGTGCCAGCCCACCGCAGTACGGTATTAACAGTATACATTATTTAACACTAGAATGACCAGAGCCTACGAAAAAACTCGTAGATCCATCCCACCTTAAATCTCTTCGCACTTCTCTGTCAGCGTCTTTTGTCCTGTAAATGTGTCGATAAGCAGCAAGCAGCCTGCTTTCACATCCCCCTCCCCCAGTTTTCTGAGCTCACGTCTGTTTACCTGCGTGTCACTTGCTTAGAGTTGTATAGAGCGAGAAGTCAAGCAAAATGACACCTTTTATAAATACTTTATCGTTATTTGGAACACTTGCATTTCATGTGTGTTCCGTGCCTATAACATTCTATGTAAACACATAGTTAAAACAGAAATATTTTTCACGTTTTAGTAATAATTGACAAAATGAAGACATGAAGTGTATAATGTGTGAAGCCTGAAGTCCAAATATCAAATAAACACTTTCACAAAAGGCACAAATATAACAGTACAAGTGTGCTTTTATTCAAGAATATAACTGCAGAAAAAGAACCCGCGTTAGGGTGCGACATTGACACGCATTTGCTATGACAGCTTCGGTGGCACAACGGTATCAAATGTTCACTGGTAATCAAAACTTCACTCGTTCGACCCCGGATGAGTCCGTTTTGAGAAGTGAGATGCTCTTATTCTTACTATTTTAGAATAAAAACATACATTTGATTTCAGTCTGTAACTGCCGGTGTAAATTTATGATACTTGTAAAGTTTAGGTTTGTTTTGTTTTTTATTCAGTTTTATTCTCTCAGTCGCTTTCACGATGCCACCAAGCATTTGACACTGCTGTTTTCACAGTCGCGCCATAACAGAGGTGAACTCAGATCATGATGACGGTTCTACATTGGATAAAGAATGCACGTTGCACTTTTGCCGTCGCTGTGCTTTGTATATGTACACAGGAAGCTCTGCACTCGTGACTTTACGCTGTAGGAAGTAAGTAAATAAATAAAGGTAAATAAGTAAATAACATTCGGTCTGGCTCTTACATACAAAGTACAGCGACGTCAGCTTCCACCATCAGCAGGGTGATTTTGAAATCAGCTCTAAATTTAACTGGAAACCATTGTAACAAGTCAAGGACTGGAGTTATGTGTTCCTACTTTGTAGTTTTAGTAGTGACTCCTGCAGCAGCACTTTGAATGAACTGAAGGTTGTCCACAGAAAGGCATCTGACTAACGCACTGCTGATGTAAATTGCTAATCTTGTTAGGAATAAATTTATGAAGACATTTCCCAGCATCCTCCATATTTAGAAACCATCTTACATTTTCCAATAATTTTCAGTTGTGGAAGGTTTTTGTGTCACACTTACAGTTTAGGCGGTGGTGACCGTTCTCTTTATCGTGAGTCTCTTTGCGTAGCCGGTGCTATTGCCGGTGGAAATTCAATGTGAAGGTGGTCCATCCTAAAGAGAAGAAAAAGAAAAGGTTACTAACAAAATCATTGGGGGGTGGGGGGAGTGTTCTACAAGTGCAGACACACTTTTGATACGGCCTTAGGAGCGACAGCATTCAGTCCTAGCAGTCGTGTTATGAAAATGTCACAGCAATACACCTTGCGGGGGCCAGCGGTCCACCAAGTGTGTTCTGTTCAGAGGAAGAAGAGGCCATGCAAGCCCCGCCTTGTGCTGCCCGACACAAACTGAGCAAACTGCTATGAGAACAGGAGAAATGTAACAAACAGGAAGAGACCCCCTCGGTCCATTTGTCACTCGTTGCTTTAGCTGATCACTAAGCTGCCCCCATATCTCCTCCAGGGCCTTCCTCAAGGTGTCCGCTCCAACTCACATGTCCCACAGTCTGTCCTTCCTGGCTCAAGTCCCCTTCATTTCCACAGCCCTAAATGCCTCACCTCACACTGTACTGTTGCTTTATTCATCTTTGGCCTCTTTAGGTGGGCTTCAGATCTTTGTGTGCTGTGGTGTGTAGGTAATGAGAAGTTCAGGTCAGTACACGGGGGTCTGCGGCCGTTTTAAAGCTTTAAATGTAAGGAGGGAGATTTTGAAATCAGCTCTAAATTTAACTGGAAACCATTGTAACAAGTCAAGGACTGGAGTTATGTGTTCCTACTTTGTAGTTTTAGTAGTGACTCCTGCAGCAGCACTTTGAATGAATTGAAGGTTGTCCATAGAACAGCATCTGACTAACGCACTGCTGTTGTAAATTGTTCACCTTGTTAGGAATAAATATTTGCATGAGGACATTTCCCAGCATCCTCCATACCATCTTACATTTTCCAATGATTTTCAGCTGCCGAAGGTTTTTGTGTCACGGTTTAGGCGGTGGTGGCCGTTCTCTTCTTCGTGAGTCTCTGTGCATAGCTAGTGCTATTTCCAGTGGACAATCAATGTGAAGGGGGTCCATCCTAAAGAGAAGAAAAAGAAAAGGTGACTAACAAAATCAGCTCTGCGTGTTCTACAAGTGCAGACACACTTCTGATATGGCCTAAGGAGTGACAGCATTCAGTCGTGTTATGAAAATGTCACAGCAATACACACTGCGCGGGCCAATGGTCCACCAAGTGTGTACTGTTCAGACAAAGAAGAGGCCATGTGAGCCCCCGCCTTGTGCTACCCGAGACAAACTGGGCAAACTGCTATGAGAACAGGAGAAATGTGGCAAACGAGGGGAGACCCTTCAGTGCATTTGTCACTCACTTGTTTAGCTCATAGCTAAGCTGCCCCCCTTTATCTCCTTCCAGATCCTTCTTCAAGGTTCCCAAGGTTTCTGCTTCAACTACACGTCACAGTAGTTTGTTTCAAATTCCCACAGTGCCCTGCATAATGAAGTGCACCTTCAATTTCCACCGGTGTCCTCAAGTGAGTCATTCACCGTTCAGTGGATCGACTTCATCCATGTCTTTCAGGATTCTGAAGACCTGGACAAGTTCCTCAAGCAGTCTCCTCTGCTCATGAATACGCTGTTTAAATTCTCCGAGTCTGTCTGCTTGTTCTCCTCTGCCCCCCTTCAGGTGCTGCTATGTCTTTCTTGTAGTGTGGTGACCAGAACTGCACTCAGGACTCCAGAGGTGGTCTCTCTACTGTGTTTTATAGTCTGTTGGAAACTCAGCAGGTTTAATTCTCTGTCTGTCACAGTAGTGAACATCCTTAACTCCCATGATGCACTTTGTTATTCTCCTCTGGACAGTTTCAGGTGTTGCTATGTCTTTCTTGTAGTGTGGTGACCAGAACTGCACACAGGACTCCAGAGGTGGTCTCTCTAGTGTGTTTCATTGTCTGTTGAAGACTCAGAAGGTTTAATTCTCCGAGTTTGTCATAAGGCGAATATGTCCTTCAGTACCATGATGCACCAGGTTGTTCTTCTCTGCCCCCTTCAGGTGCTGCTATGTCTTGTAGTGTGGTAAACAGAACTGCACTCAGGACTCCAGAGGTGGCCTCTCTAGTGTGTTTCATTGTCTGTTGAAGACTCAGCATATTTAATTCTCTGAGTTTGTCAAAAGGCGGTCATGTCCTTCAGTCCCATGATGCACCTGGTTGTTCTCCTCTGCACGGCTTCAAGTGCTGCAATGTCTTTTGTGAAATGAAATGCATGGACACCACAAAAAGATCAGAAGCAGCCTCCCCGTATACTTGAAGTATGGCTGAAAAAACCCGGTATAGTAGCAACTGAAGGTCTTTACAGACAAGAATCCAACACAGAACTGACAAACAGGAGGATTATGGCGGATTTTAAGGTCGGTCAGGTGAAGTGACGTCATCGGGCTCGGAACCGGAAGTGATGTCACCTGAATCAGAAGTGATGTCACCGGGACCGGAAGTGGCATCCTCCGTTCCAGGCAGAATTTCCCAGTTTTGGTCAGCAGGGATAAAAGAGAAAGGATGAGTGTAGTCTGCCACCCCCTGGCCTGGCATGGAATTACCTTCTTTTGAGCCCTTCAGCTGCCTCCCATGTGCGCATGCATGTGGCACTTTCTCGTAGCATGGTGACCAGACAGAGGTGGTCTCACTTGTGTGTTTTATAGTCTGTTGGACACTCGGCAGGTTTGATTCTCTCAGACTCTCACAGTAGTGCATATCCTTAACTCCCATGATGCACTTGCTTGTTCTCCTCTGCCTCACTTCAAGTGCTGCTATGTCTTTCTCATAGCGTGGTGACCAGAACTGCACACAGGACTCGAGTAGGGGTCTCATTAAAGTGTGTTTTATAGTCTGTTGGAGACTCTGCAGGTTTGATTCTCTGAGTCTGCCACAGGCGGACATGTCCTTCAGTCCCATGATGCACTTGCTTGGTCTTCTCTGCCCCTCTTCAAGTGCTGCTATGTCCTTCTTGTAGCATGGTGACCAGAACTGCACTCAGGACACCACAGGTGGTCTCACCATTGCATTATATAGTCTGTTGGACACTCAACAGGTTTAATTCTCTGTCTGTCACATTAGTGAACATCTTAAACTCCCATGATGCACTTTGTTGTTCTCCTCTGGACAGTTTCAGGTGTTGCTGTCTTTCTTGTAGTGTGGTGACCAGAACTGCACACAGGACTCCAGAGGTGGTCTCTCTACTGTGTTTTATAGTCTGTTGGAAACTCAGCAGGTTTAATTCTCTGTCTGTCACATTAGTGAACATCCTTAACTCCCATGATGCACTTTGTTGTTCTCCTCTGGACAGTTTCAGGTGCTGCTATGTCTTTCTTGTAGCGTGGTGACCAGAAGTGGTCTCAGTATTGCATTATATAGTCTGTTGTAGACTCTGCAGATTAAATTCTCTCAGTCTGTCACAGTAGTACATATCCTTAACTCCCATGATGCACCTGGTTGTACTCCTCTGCCCCTCTTCAGGTGCTGCTATGTCTTTCTTGTAGCGTGGCGACCAGAACTGCCCAAAGTTCTCCAGACGCGGTCTCACTAGTGCGTTATAAAGTCTGGGGATAACGTCTCCTGATTTATATTGAACGGTCTGTACGATGTAACCTGACGTTTGCCTTTAACTGCTTCACCGCGTTGCGTAGATGATGAAGACGTCGTGTCGGCACAAACCCCCAAATCCTATGGTGAGGTTGCTTCCTGTAGCTCTGTATCTTGTATTCATAATTAATGTTCCCTTTTGCACACGTGTAGGACTTTTCTACATTAAAGGGCGTTTTCCAAGTGTTTGCCCATTTGTTTGTGAAGCTTGTATTCCGTACAAATGAAAATACTAATATTAATATTGCATCATATAGCATACAGTCCATGGTCGCCGACTCGCTGCTCGAACCAAACTGGCCTAAATGTCAGCAGTCGCTCTGCAGCTGTGTGCTTGTATGGCGTCGTCTGAGAGCTCTTCCCAGTGTCCTTATAAATCATCTCCGCTGCCCCCTTTCACTCATACTTCACACTTTATATTTATGTTAAAAATGCACTCTTTCATGGTGGAGTCTAAAAGGTGTGAACATATTGATTTAGAACATTAGAACCGGCCATTCAGCCCAACAAAGCTCGCCAGTCCTATCCACTTGTTTCCTCCAAGAAAACATCAAGTCGACTTTTGAAAGTCCCTAACGTCTTACTGTCCACCACACTACTTGGTCGCTTATTCCAAGTGTCTATCGTTCTTTGTGTAAAGAAAAACTTCCTAATGCTTGTGTAAAATTTATCCTTAACAAGTTTCCAACCGTGTCCCCGTGTTCTTGATGAACTCGTTTTAAATAACAGTCTCGATCCACTGGACTAATTCCCTTCATCATTTTAAACACTTCACTCAGGTCTCCTCTTAATCTTCTTTTGCTTAAACTGTGAAGGCTCAGCTCTTTTAATCTTTCCTCATAACTCACCCCCTGTAGTCCTCTAATCAGCCTGGTTGCTATTCTCTGGACCTTTTCTTGTGCTGTTATGTCCTTTTTGTAGCCTGGAGACCCAAACTGCACACAGGACTCCAGATGAGGCCTCACCAGTGTGTTATAAAGCTTGAGCAGAACCTCCTCTGACTTGTACTCCACACATCAAGGCGCTATATAACCTGACATTATGTTAGCCTTCTTAATGGCTTATGAACACTGACTGACAGTCGATAGCTTAGAGTCCACTACGACTCCTAAATCCTTCTCATAAGGTGGACTCTCTATTTTCCGACCTCCCATTGTGTATTCAAACCTAATATTTTTACTTCCTATGTGTAATACTTTACATTTACTGACATTAAATTTCATCTGCCCAAGCCTGGCTGCTGTCCAAGTCCTTCTGTGATGATATAATGGATTCCAAATTATCTGCTAATCCACCTATCTTGGTATCATCTGCAAACTGAACCAGTTTGTTACTTACATTCCTATCTAAATCATTTATTAGCAGCGGCCCCAGCACTGACCCCTACTGGTCACCACTCTTAACATCGGCCAGTTCTGATGAGGTGGAAAATGAATCTGAAGGGTAAACCAATTTGTGTCTTCAGGAATACATCAGCTTGCCCCCCTAATGGGATACAAGGGGTCAAAATGACTCTTTTCACAAAACCTTGAAAAAGTGGGCATCAGTAATATAGGCGTTTGGAGTGTCGTCGTATGCGATTTCGAGGTTGCTGTCCTCCAATATGATCATTTCCTGACGGTGGTTCTAGTCTCTCCCTGAAGGTTAAAAATGACACGTTTCAAACATAAGCACGTGGGCTGTCGTTTCAGACGATTTCAAGGTCAGCGATTATGAATGTGAGGTTACTTTTGAGTTTCGATCCTTTACTGACCCAATAAGGACCCCCATCAGTGAGCGAAAAATGACACATTTCTATTGCAATTGAGAATATTTGGACTTGACACATTTAATCCGAAGGCCACATTTTAATGTTTCATATATCTGACACAATTATTCTAGTTTATTATGTACTTCCACCTCATGAAGTAAATCATTACATTTTTTAGCAAACCCCGGATTAGGCAGCGTACGCTCATTCCGATTTACTAATTCAGTTCTTTATATAACGTTCTTCACGGGAAGGCTCAGACTTTTGAAAAAAAACAGAGGCCAAATTCAATCACTTTTCCACATTTATTTTATTCTTTAATAATGACTGTAGTATATCAATATGACAACAATCCAAACTGGTGCCCTACCATCTTCAACTTGTTATTACAACTGTACAGAAATTTCTCGAACGAATACTTTTTGTGGTTATTAGGAATACACTATGCACTTAAAAAAAATCCGGTAAGAAGTATGCCGAACACGTAGCTTTTAAATTTAATTATTTTTCAATTCCTAGGGGTCACTTTAAAGGCCGCCAGCCTGACCCTCCATCACACGACTTGCCAAGGGCTCACGTTAAAAGGGTCGTATATACGGAATTAACAATGGGCTCCATTGCGTTCAAAAAAACAAAATAAATAAAATGCGGGTCGGCCAACTGCAGGCCTCCCCAGCCCCCCGACATAACTCCCGTCGTACCCCCGCCAGTGAGTACGTAACACGACGCACTCCTGACCGGGTTTCCATTACCTGAAGCCGCAGGATCGCGCACTTCGGGGGCGGCGGAGGGGGAAGCCCCTCTCGCACCTGTCAGGGTGTGCACCTCCTTGTGCCGTTTTCATCGCCGGTTCTATTTATGTCATCACCCGGTTATTTTTAGCCCCTTGCACGCCGTAATAGCTTTACGCGTGTGGCCTCGACGCCGCGGGCCTATTTTTAGATGAGACGATTCCGCCCGCCTGTGCGTCAATGGAACCCCGTGTGTGCGTCAGCTGAAAGCGTGTAAGGTAGTCGGCGCTCCATTGGCCGGGCGCCGGAAATCTCTCCGCCCTCTTCTCCTTATATGGCACAGCGCGCGCCCACTCCCTCCTCCTCCCTCGGAGCCAGGCGCCCCGTGACGTCACAGGCAGTTAAAGACAAGTAAGTTGTCCGCGGGCTGCACTCAGCAGTAGAAAACTTGTGGCGCTACGGCTAAGGACGGAGCTTGCATTGGGACTGTCGAGCGGCGCTGCGTTTGTTGCGAGCACCGGTTTGCAGCGGTAGGAGGACAGGCGAGCATACAAATAAGCAGGTGGGTGTGCGTCGGCGTTTCGCCTGGATGTTTGCTTACTGAAAATGAAATACAACTTTTTGGAATGCTTTCGGGTCGGGGGTCTCCAGACAGAGGGGGTTTCTTTTTGTGTGTGTGTTTTTTCGTTATAGTCTTGCCCGTACGACTGGTACTGACAGGCCAGTTGGTCTTCTAATTACAGGCTGGTTCTCCTGCCGGGACTTAGTGCCCCCCCATATGGGTGGACTTGACGGGTTGAGGATTGTGTTGGCATCTTCGCCCGATACTCTAAAGGCTGCCAGCTTGTTGCCCGGTGTTCAAGGATGAGCATCCGCAAAAGCTCGCCGCGTTAACCTGTCGATCGCTCAATTTTCCATTCTCGGTTTTGGGCTTCATTCCACTCGCTCCACTACACAACTTGTTGGAAGGGGCAGCCACCGACCGAAAACTGTCGGATAAATTGTCACCCTCACGCTGCTGCTCATGCACTTTTTATTCAATTTCACGTTTAGTATTTGTAACTTTCAAAGGCACTTCCTTTGTAAATGTGTACATCCGAGACTCCGAAAAACTGGATGAAGTTAAGAAGGGGGGGGGGGGGGGGTGACAGTCTGTCCATATGTTTATTAGGTTTAAAACGAGAAGAAACCCACCTCGGTATGATCAGGTACTACTCTCCTGCAACAACTGACCGTGCAAATAAGTGTCGATTAAAACGTGTTGTTAGCCAGTGCGTTTATAAACTGCGTATTGGAAATCAGTCCTGGAAATCGGCGTGCACGGAGATTGCACCGTTTCCTTTATTCCACAAGGGGGCGGTAGGGTATGTAACGGGAGGGAAAGGGGGGCGGGTATCGCTTTGCGTCTCTTATTGCACTTACAGTATCATATAAATCAAGAAGGCAAGTCCAGACGTTCATGGAGTTCCTCCTTTTGATTTTAGTCAACAAGAAGGCTTCGTTTCTCCAAAGCCATGAATGAAGGTCTGCTTCTTCTTACCTCCCGATCCTCCTGTTATTTTAAACTTTTCAGAGACTTCCAAAGCATGTTGGATCTTTGCAAGTCCGCTTGCTTGTCTGCTTATTCCTCTGTTTTCGATGTTTGTGCTCTCTGCTGTTTTCTCAAGAAGTGGCGGCGCAGCATCATCTCGACAGCTCGCAGCGTTTCAGATTGCACCTTGCTTTTCTTACAGTTGGTGCACTTGTACAGGTGGGCATCGATCTGACAAAGTTGTAGTTTACGCTCCAGTGTAAGGAAGATGAACCAAGTGGTCATCTCATTCCTTAATGTTGGGACAAAAGGTTTTACATCATGAATGGTAGGGGGATAATGATACTTCAGTAATTAAATATGTGGCACCGTCACCCACCGCTAACCAAAATGTTGTTGCCACTGCACAACACTGAAATTGTTTTCCATGAAATTCCATTCTGGAAATCCTCTTGTCCTTCCATTATTTATTTATTTATTTATTTATTTATTTTTTAATTCGTTTAGAAGTGCCACATAAGATGCCCAGAGACAGTGGCCTATTAATGATGAGGCGCTTTGTTATGCCACCTGTGCTTTTGGAGCTCTGCAACTTGAGAGCCGCTTGTTGGAATGCGACACGGCACGTGCTCGAGTGTTCAAACGTTGAAGGACAAGCGGGTCTAAATTTGCGAGCGTCTTGCCTTCCGCCGTACTCGTGGTGGTCCCAGAGGAAGGACATTTTGGTGCTCGGCGCTGGTGTAAAACAACTCCTCCTGCTGTTAAGCCCTCTGTGTCCCTGTGGCGTTGTGTTTATACCGTGAAATTTTTCACTACATAAAGCCGTAACCCGAGCCCGATGGTTCCACAGGACCGTCCTGGCAACCTCGGCGAGCTGCTAAAAGCTGTACCACTTCCAATGGGAATGGGGGGTGTGCGAGGACGGAAAGCGGATCCGACTGCGGGTGCCAGCCGCATCTGTTCGGTGCGGCAGCAGAAATGGGCCCTGCCAGGCGGCCCTGTGCTATTATGGCCAGGCTTTCTGTTTTTTTGGGCGGCGCTCAAGTGCTTTCTCATTTTGGGAAATAAACAGGTCCCGGATTATTTTGGTCACAGGCAGGCCGCCACTTTCAAACGCTGCACCCCGGCCGCCTTCCCGCTGTACGTCCTGGAAACATTTACTGCGCCGTGCTGGAATGCGATGCCTGCTTTGTCTTGTTCCGCCTTTCCTTTTCGTGTGTGTGTGTGTGTGTGTTGCTCCCAGTGGAGGCTGCCGACTACGAACAACTGGCTGCTCTGTTCAGGAGTGTCTTGGGAGGGGTGGGGCCTGGAGAACTTGGCCAATTTACATTTGAACCCGGGGTCAGGGCTGAGCTGAGCTGTGCTGTGTGGCCTGCTGTCCGCTTTGCCACGTTCCCTTCTGGCTTCTAGAGCATCCATTAGAATTCTGTTTGCTCTGGTCAGTCTCGGCCATTTCCCCCGGCCAAAGTGTGTGGTGCCCCCACAGGTTTTGGGATGGCGGGCACCTCCTTCCCGTTGCTCTATGTCTTTTCTTACCCCCACTTTGTGGCTTCTGTCTCCTCTGCAGAGATGCCCTGTGTCCAAGCCCAGTATGGGACCTTGCCGCAAGCAGGAGGACTTTTTGAGTGCTTCACCTCTGACTTCTTGACTCCCGATTTCAGCAAGTTCACCATGGACCTCAACGGCACCCGGGATCAACTCTCCTCGGCAGCCTGCACCTCCCTGCCGGGCTTCAGCAGCTTTGTGGACAGCTACAATGGAGAATTTGACGCTTATCTGTGCCAGGTCAGCGCCACCAGTGAGGGCACCCCACAGAGCACATTCAAACTCGATGACTTTCAGGTGTACGGCTGCTACCCTGGCACCTTTAGCGCCGCCGCGGCCGCCTCTCCCCTGGAGGAGAACTTGTCGTCCTGCAGCTCGGATTACTATGGCAGCCCGGCGTCCGCTCCTTTCTCCACGCCTGGATACCAAGCTCAGCCTGCCCAGATGTGGGACGGCTCCTTCAGCCCGTATTCTTCCCCCACTTCATCCTATGAAAACTTAAACTCGTGGACCGTGGACCATCGCAAGAATCCCCTATCCCAGCCGTCCTTCTTCACGTTCAGCCCCGGCATGGAACCTGACGGCCGTCTCCAGTCCCCTCTGCACGGTATGGAGCAGCCTTTGGCGGAGCCCGAGGGTTTTGGCTTCTCTTCGCCGCAGCATTCGCCCATGGCCTTCTGCGCCCTTCCCATGGAGCACCACTCCTCTGCCCTGGGCAGTCCGGTCGCGGGTGACGGTTCGCTGTCTTCACCCAAAGGCCGAAGCCCGACGTCCGAGGGCCGCTGCGCGGTGTGTGGAGACAATGCCTCCTGCCAGCACTATGGGGTCCGTACCTGCGAAGGATGCAAAGGATTCTTCAAGGTGAGTGGTTGTCCTCGTCTGATGGGCCGAACCCGACTCGAACCTGGGCTCTTGCTTTGGATGGCCAGCAGTTACGGGTCGCTTGGGATTAACACAAATTAGGACATTCTAGGCTTCGAGTGACCCTTTTGGGGGCTCACGATGACGGCCGCACGTGTTACAGATGGGACACTTCTGCGGTTGCTCGCCGTTCTGGTCGAGAAGTTTCCAGAGTTGCGTCATACTCGCACATTCCGGTATGGTGGTGGTTGGGTGTCAAGGGAGCGTAGAAATAATTTTACTGTGCGGTCAGTGGAAACAAAAGAGGCATCCGACGACCGCGAAGGACGAGAAATTTCCACCGTTTTGATGGGTGGAAATCTCGATTACGCATACGATGGAAAAAGAGAACCGTCTGTCCGTACCAATCCTTCCTTCTCCCTAGACTTGAAAAGCCTGTTTCCTGATGTGGTAGGAGTGACGCACTGGCCTTCTCGTCCCCGGAACACACGGAAGTTGTGTTTGGGTTTCAACACCCAAGAAGGGCGTAGAGTTGAACGGGTTTGTCGTGGGGGGGAAACGCGGCGATCCTACGGTTAACAACCTTCTGGGGAGCTGAGGTGGAGCAGTTCAGGACGTGATCACGTGAAACGAGTGACCGTTTTCTGGGTGTTGCGTTCTTCTCTCAGGTCAGGTCAGGTTAGGGTGAGGGTAGGGGAGGGGATATCACCTAAAAGTGCACTGGTTCACAAAGTTAGTGAATAACTATACTCTATAACTGTTTTTAACTGTCCCATGAGTTCAATAAAAACCATTCTATCTACTTCTTAACACTTAGACATTCCACCATATCTATTCATCAAGCAATGTGGTCGCCCTAATCCTCAATTAAGTCATCTCATTTAGCCCCTCCGGAACCATTGTTCCTACTGGTACGGTGCATTGTGACTGACGCACCACACAATGAGGCACCTCGGGATCCCCCTAGCCAGGTGATTCGTGGGCATCCCCTTGGCCTGGTCCTCCACAATGAGCCGGATCGCCACATGACTGTAACCGATGCCCCCTCACAATGCAGGTCATGTGCCTCATTCGGGACTCTGTGACCAGCGGTACCCAAGAATTCTCCGAAGAGACACCAAAGGAATCCAATCTTCGTTTCCAGTCACTGGATGGCGAAGTGTCGCTGCCATTTTGCGTTTTTTTTTTTTTTTTCAGTTTTGCGCAGAGGTACAACGATCGCTATACTCGATGAGGTGAAAAGTGCACAGAGCTGTTCTGCCATTGACGGTAGGACTATCCCTTTTCAGAAGGTGGCGATCTTCTAATTCAAATCTCGACTGCAGTATCACGTAAAAAATCAAGTGAACAGGATTGGCGATCTCGTTGAGCTCATAATTCCTATGAGGGAGGCCACGCCGATCCCCACGAAAAGTGCACAGAGCTGTTCTGCCATTGACTGTAGGACTATCCCATAAAGACGTGGCGGTACCTGTTGTGGGGTGCGCACTATACGGGAAGTTAGATGATTGTAACTTGACGCCCCCTCAGAGTGCAGGTCATGTGCCCCATTTGGGACCAGTG
>JANRMT010062791.1:177214024-177228379 GCA_026402145.1 Polypterus bichir lapradei | reverse complement strand
CATAAGGGTTTTAGGACAAGCTTGGTGTAAAACTGCAGGATGCCAGGTTCCATGCCAGCCAAGCTGGTACCTGGGTTTTCCTTCCAATTCTTGTACTAAAAGAATTCTAGGAAATGGGGATCGTGATTATGAGGGTTTTAAGACAAGCTTTGTGTAAAACTACAGGATGACAGGTTCCATGCCAACCAAGCTGGTGCCCGGGTTTCCATCCAGCTCTTGCACTAACACCATTTAGGAAAAACTAATCGTGATCATGAGGGTTTTAGGACAATCTTGGTGTAAAACTGCAGGATGGCAGGTTCTATGCCAGCCAGCCAAGCTGGTGCCCAGGTTCTCCTTCCAATTCTTGCACTAACACCATTTAGGAAGTGGGGATCGTGAAGGCCTTTTTTAGATCTTAACCCCTTCTTCTTGTTCCTGCAGGTCCAACCCTGAGAAGAACAAGCTGATCTTCTGTAACGGGATGGTGTTGCATCGAGTGCAGTGCGTTCGAGGCTTCGGGGAGTGGATCGACTCCATCATGGACTTCTCCCAGAGCCTTCACCGGATGAGCATTGACATGTCGGCCTTCTCCTGCCTGGCGGCTCTTGTCCTCATCACTGGTGGGTGTCTCTTCTTTGGCTTTGGAGTCCACTGCCCATCTCCTTCTTCCTGAAGGGCACTGCCCGGTATAGCGACTCGGTTTAAATTTCTGGGCATTGTTTTTGTTTCCTTTTAGATCGACATGGTCTCAAGGAGCCCAAGAGGGTAGAGGAGTTCCAGAACCGCCTTGTCGCCTGCCTTAAAGAGTACGTGACGACGACCGTTTCGGAGGCCAGCCAGCCCAACTACCTTTCCAAGCTGCTGAGCAAACTGCCGGAGCTCCGGACGCTGTGTACGCAGGGCCTGCAGCGCATCTTCTACCTGAAACTGGAAAACCTGGTGCCGCCACCCCCCATCGTGGACAAAATCTTCATGGATGCCCTTCCATTCTGAAAGGAGTCGGACTGACCATTTGAGCTTACAGAGGGGCAGGATTGTTGGGGCGGCAGTGGACGGAAAAACGGTCATTGCCGTGATGCCCGCTCCTCGCCTACCGGTGGTGGCTTGTGTGCCCGTCTGTTTATCAAAAAGCTGGTCCACTGGAGTTGGGGCTTTGGAGGAATAGCCTATAGGACAAGTGTATATGTGTGTACATGTAGGAATACCCACTAGCGCCACCCTCTGGACTGAACCGCTTGAACCAAGTGGCATACGGGCCTGCCTGCTGCGGAGTGAATAACCAGTGAACGAAGAAGCCCTGTGGATGGAGAACGTGACTCTGCAGACTGAAGTGCCCCCCCCCCCTTCACACATCTGTTGGGTGGGGGGTCCAATACAAATCCCAGGGTCATGTGATCTGGTTTTTGGAATTGGTGGGGTGTCTAATGTATGTTTGGAGTGGGCGGACCTGTGCTTAGGCACAAAGACTGAATGGCACGGCTGTGGCCCCCGAAGCTGGCACACATGCACTCCCGGTTTCTAGATATCAAGTGACACGGGTGCCAGACTGAATATAAAGTTGCCTTATGGGGGTGGGGGGGCAGGGGGATTTGGGTTGGGGGGGGTTAGTTACGCCATTTCTACTTAACAGATGGGTGCCTCGTATGTAATATGACAAAACCCAACAGCTGAGCAGCTAAGAGCTTGTACATTATTTAAACTCCAGTTTTGTATGTATATATTATATATATATATCAAACGATTTATATTTGTGAATTTCTTTAGTTCAATGCTTTTTGAGTAATATATATATTTAATATTTCATTAAAAGGATTTCAGTTGATTTTCTTTTTCCGTGCTCCATCCCGTCCTGACCTTCACCCCGCTTCATGTCTTCATTTTAAAAGCTGCCCCTGTCTTTCTGAGGTCCACTGCAGTGCCCCCTCCTGGGATATTTTGGGGTTGTGAAGTTTGTGTGCTCACAGCTTGGGGGGGACCCTCTCTAGGCCAGGTGTGTCTGCGTCTCCTAATCGAGCCAATCTCTGGAACTGAGCAAACTGAGCACAGGTGAGAATCTGCAGAAATGGGGGACACCTGAGCCAAGGCAGAGGCTCCCAGTGCTGGTGTCACAGTCGGGGCCAGAAGGTCGGAGAATGAAATCAAGTGACAAGACACTGCAGGACCTCTCCACTTCAGGGTCTGCTTCTGGTAAGTTGTTCTCACGCAGAAGCCCACCCGTCCGTTGAACATTTGGAATGAGTCTGTTGTTGCTTCAGAGTACATTCATGGCCAGAAGTTTGGAGTGTTGGTTTGCTGCTTCAGTGCCTTTAGAGCTTTGTGTCAGATGAGATACTGAAGTAGAATGATAAGCAGTTCAGACGTTTTAAAGGCTTTGATTGACAAGGACATGACGTTGTGTTGGCCCGTCTTTCTTTTTCAAGAGCTCTGTGATTCGCCCTGACAGGCTGTCACTCAACTTCTGGGCCCAATCCTGACTGATGGCCGCCGCCCATTCTTGCATAATTAGAACTGGTGGGGTTTTATTTGTCCACCCACCTCTTGCAAGGCCATCTTAACAGCATTAAAACACACACTAATTCCCCCCCCCCCCCTCCCCCCAACACACAACCACTTAACAAGTCACACCATACATAGATTAGGATGGGACCCCCAGGCAACTGCTCAGCGTGCCCATGCGTTAAGACAGCCCAGGCCTCTTGAGGATTTGACCCCAAGTTCTCAATGGGGAGTTTCCTGGCCATGGACCCCAAATGTCAATGATTTGATCGCCGAGCCACTCAGTTGTCACTTTAAATTGACAAGGACATGACGTTGATGCACAGAGTGTCCATATTGGCAGTGTTGGCCCTTCTTTCTTTTTCAAGAGCTCTGCAATTCACCCTGGCAGGCTGCCACTCAACTTCTGGGCTCAATCCTGACTGATGGCACCTGCCCATTCTTGCAGAATCAGAATTGGTGGGTTTTGTTTGTCCACCCGCCTCTTGACCACAAGTTCTCATTGCAGAGTTTCCAGGCCATGGACCCCAAATGTCGGTGTTTTGATCTCCAAGCCACTCAGTACTCACTTTTCATTGACAATGACATGACGTTTATGCACAGAGTGTCCATATTTGTAGTGCTGGCCCGTCTTTCTTTTTCAAGACCTCTGTGATTCGCCCTGACAGGCTGTCACTCAACTTCTGGGCCCAATCCTGACTGATGGCTGCCACCTATTCTTGATAATCAGAATTGGTAGAGTTTTGTTTGTCCATCCGCCACTTGCAGGAAAGTCTTAATGGCATTATAGGCTCCACCTGGGCAAATCAGTGCACTGGGGCCCCCCTTCCTACACAAACACTCAACAAGTCACACCATACATAGATTAGCATGGGACCCCCAGGCAACTGCCCAGCGTGCCCATGCGTTAAGACAGCCCTGGCCTCTTGAGGATTTGACCCCAAGTTCTCAATGGGGAGTTTCCTGGCCATGGACCCCAAATGTTGATGTTTTGATCCCCGACCCACTCAGTACTCACTTTTCATTGACAAGGACATGAAGTTTATGCACAGAGTGTCCATATTTGTAGTGCTGGCCCTTCTTTCTTTTTCAAGACCTCTGTGATTCGCCCTGGCAGGCTGTCAATCAACTTCTGGACCCAATCCTGACTGATGGCCGCTGCCCATTCTTGTATAATCAGAACTGGTGGGTTTTGTGTTTTTCCAGCCGCCTTCTCAATGGTCACCAAGGGTTCAGGCGAGGGGGTTGTGTTTTACTAACAGGCTGGAATTCTATGAAGAAGAAACAGAAGGATACGACCAGAGAGGAGCAGACAATGTTATGGATCTTAACTGTCAGAAAGCATTTGATGAGGTGCCACATGAGAGGGTGGGCATCAAACTAAAAGAAGTGGGAGCTCAGGGTGTGGGGTGTCGATGGGTGCAGAACTGGATCAGACACAGGAAGAGGAGGGTGATGGTGTGAGAAAACTCATCAGAATTGGGTTTCGTAATAAGAGCAGCAGGGGGCAGTGCTGGGGCTGCTGCTGTTTTAATTATTTATAAATGATTTAGATAGGAATATAAATAACAAGCTGATGAAGTTGGCAGATGATACCAAGATAGGTGGATTAGCAGATAATCTAGAATCCGTTATATCATCCCAGAAGGACTTGGACAGCAGAGAGGCTTGGGCAGATTAAATTTAATGTCAATAAATGTAAAGAATTACACATAGGTAGTAAAAATGGGAGCACTGAATAGACAATGGGAGGTCTGAAAATCAAAAGACCACCTTATGAGTAGGATTTAGGAGTCATTGTTGACTCAACACCATCAACTTCCAGTGTTCAGAAGCCATGAAGAAGGCTAACAGACTGTCAGGTTATATAGCGCCTTGACATATGGAGTACAAGTCCCAGGAGGTTCTGCTCAGGCTTTATAACACACTGGTGAAGCCTCATCTGGAGTCCTGTGGTCAGTTTATGACTCCATAAGGACACAGCAGCACTGGAGGAAGTCCAGAGAAGAGCGATGAGGCTGATTGAGGGGCTACAGGGGGTGAGTTATGAGGAAAGATTGATGGAGTGGAGACTTGTAACCATTTAATGTCAGTAAATGTAAAGAATTACACATAGGAAGTAAAAATGTGAGGGTTGAATACACAATCGGGGTCTGAAAATCGAGAGACCACCTAATGAGAAGGATTCAGCAGTTGTAGTGGACTCTAAGCTATCGACTGCCAGGCTGTGTCCAGAAGCCATGAAGAAAGCTAACAGAGTGTCAGGTTATATAGCGCCTTGATGTGTGGAGTACAAGTCACAGGAGGCTTTATAACACACTGGTGAGGCCTCATCTGGAGTCCTGTGGTCAGTTTACGACTCCATAAAGACACAGCAGCACTGGAGGAAGTCCAGAGAAGAGCGATGAGGCTGATTGAGGGCTACAGGGGGTGAGTTATGAGGAAAGATTAGAAGAGCTGAGCCCAACGCTTGCATTAAGTTTAAATGTGAATACACAATAGGGGGGGGTCTTCAAATCAAGAGTCCACCTTATGAGGAGGATTTAGGAATCATAGTGGACTCAACACGATCAACTGGCAGACAGTGTTCAGAAGCCATTGAGAAGGCTAACAGACTGTCAGGTTATATAGCGCCTTGACGTGTGGAGTACAAGTCACAGGAGGCTTTATAACACACTGGTGAGGCCTCATCTGGAGTCCTGTGGTCAGTTTACGACTCCATAAAGACACAGCAGCACTGGAGGAAGTCCAGAGAAGAGCGATGAGGCTGATTGAGGGCTACAGGGGGTGAGTTATGAAGATTAAAAGAGCTGAACCTTCATAAAGATGAAGAGGAGACCTGACTGAAGTGTGCAAAATGATGAAGGAAATCAGTGCAGTGGATCAGACGGGGACTTTAAAATGAGGTCATCAAGAACACGGGGACGCAGTTGGAAACTTGTGAAGGGTGAATGTCACACAAACATTAGGAAGTTTTTCTTCACATCGAGAGCCACAGCCACGTTGGCTAAGTGACCAAGTAGTGCGGTGAACTTGAGGGTCTTTCAAAACTCGACTTGATGTTATTTTAGAGAAGTTAAGTGGAAAAGACTGGTAAGCTTTGGTGGGCTGAGTGGTCTGCTCTTGTCCAGATCGTTTCTAATGTTCTTGTCCAGGCCTTCAAACATCTCAAAGCATTGTGTCAGTAGATCTAGCAGAACTCTTTCAGCATATAAGTATAACTCAGGTACCAGAGGTTCTCCGGGGAAATTAATGGAAAGATCATTTAGGACTGAAGCCAGGAAGCTCCTCTTTACACAAAGTGTTGTGGGGATCTCAAACTACCGAGCCATGGAGTTAAAGTAGAAACCTGGAGAACCTTTAAGAAGGATCTGGAGGAGATGCTGGCACTTAATTAAGGCTTTCAGATCACCAAAGACATACAGTATCTCACAAACGTGAGTCCACCCCTCACACTTTTGTAAATATTTTATTCTGTCTTTTCATGGGACAACACTGAAGATGTGACACTCACTCCCTTTTGTTGCCAGCGGTTTAGACATCAATGGCTGTGTGTTGACTTATTTTGAGGGGACAGCAGATTTACACTGTGATACAAGCTGCACACGGACTACTTGACATTGGATCAAAGTGTCATATCTTCAGTGTTGTCCCATGAAAAAGATAGAATAAAATATTTTCAAAAATATGAGGGGTGGACTCACTTTTGAGAGATACTGTGGGTAAAGCAGACCCAGCAGAACACTTTCAACTAAATGGTGCAGTGGAAACTAACGGGAAGATCACGTCGGACTGAAGACAGGAAGCACTTCTTTGCAATTCCTGCGACTCTTTGCACGAGAAAATGCTCCCTGTCTTGAATTCCCATTAGTTTCCAGTGGTGTCCTCGCGGACGGGATTCGCCGTTTAGTTGAATGCGTTCTGCTGGATCCACTGTGTCAATTTGAAGAGTTGGGTGAGATCTCAATATGCCTTCCAGATCCTTCTGTGGTAAAGTGGGGTCCGCGGTTGATTGTCATCTTCTTTTATAATACGCTACCGTGGCTGTCCGTTTGTCTGTCCAGGATTTTAAATCACTTGTAGCTCGCAAACCATTTGTCCCATTGACCTGAAATTTGGTACATATATACTACGTGACGTCTGCTATCCGCTTTCGGAGTGATGATTGACCTCCAAGGTTATTCCTCTTTCAATTTTTATTTAATTTTGTTGTAGAATCAACTCTCGGCAGCGGGGAGCAGTGCGGCGCATGCGTATGGGCGCCGTTCTCATCGCTACCTCCTTTTGCCGTCAGTTTCCTTACCTCTTCATATTTTCAATCATTCCTGAGGCCGATTGAAGACTAAAATGACAGCTTAAGTGAACAATTAAAGAAACCTTACTAAGTAATTACAACACAAACACTGACTTAATCAGTTTGAAAAGATGGCGACAAAAGAAGAGAAGAAGCGGCCACTAGGGTGGAGAAAAGAAGAGCTGCTCAGGAAGCAGCAAGCGTATCAACCTCTGAGCAAACGTACAGAGAAAGAGGATGAGAACTAGGAAGGCTCAAGTCAAGTGGATTCACTGCCGATACTGATTTTAAATAAATAATCGCTGCACTCGCGGCTTCAAGGAAGTGGGCGTGGTAGTGTGGCAGGAGCAGGTCCCGCACAGGTGTAGATTCGCCAGTGGCCGTAATTGATGCTGGGAGCTGCTAATCGTCACACCGGTGCCACGCCCACATTTTAAAAGTGAGACGCACGCACGCACGCACGCGCATGTGCGAGGGGGGAGGAGTGACTACAGAGACGAGGCTTGAATGAATGAATGAATGAATGAATGAATGAATGAATGAATGAATGCTCGTAAGAGGGAAAGCACGCAGCTGAGAGAAGAGCCCCTGAGGTGGGGTGTGTGGCTGAGACTCGGTGAGTCTGGGGCAGTTGGAAGAGGTTGCTCTAGTTGAGCGACCAGGAAGGTGAACGGCTCGCCGTTTAATGCCGAGAAGGCAGCGGGGGTCGAGGAGGCTTTAGGGGGTGGACCACAGTGGATGCACAGACCAGTGTGTTTCATCGTGCCGGTCCCAAGCCCGGATAAATGGGGAGGGTTACGTCAGGAAGGGCATCCTTTGTAAAATTTTGCCAAATCAATTTGCGGACTACAATACAAATTTCCATACTAGATCAGTCGAGCCCCGGTTTAACAACGACCGCCACCAGTACTGTTAGCCAACAGGGTGCTGGCGGAAATTGGGCTACTGTTGGCCGAAGAAAAAGAAGAAGAAGAAGAGGGGGGAGACGTGTCTGGAGGCAGGAGGAGAGGAGGAAAGTAAAGAGAGTGGAACTGAGGGTAGGAACTTTGAATGTTGGCAGTATGACTGGTAAGGGGAGAGAGCTGGCAGATATGATGGAGAGAAGGAAGGCTGATATATTGTGAGACTAAATGGAAGAGGAGTAAGGCCTGGTGGATCAGAGGTGGATTCAAATTGTTCTATCATGGTGTGGATGGGAGGAGAAATAGGGTAGGAGTTACTCTGAAGGAACAGCATGTCAAGAGTGTTTGGAGGTGAAAAGAGTGTCAGACAGAGTGAGGATGATGAAGCTGGAAATTGGAGGTATGATTTTGAATGTTGTTAGTGCATATGCACTACAAGTTGGGTGTGCGATGGGTGAGAAAGAAGATTTCTGGAGAGAGTTGGATGAAGTGATGAACAGAGAGTGGTGATTGGAGCGGATTTCAATAGGCATGCTGGTGAAGGGAACAGAGGAGGCGAGGAGGTGATGGGTAGGTATGGTGTCAAGGAGAGGAATGAAGAAGGTCAGAGGATAGTGGATTTTGCCTAAAGGATGGACATGGCTGTGGTGAATACGTATTTTAAGAACAGGGAGGAACACAGGGTGACGTACAAGAGTGGAGGAAGATGCCCACAGGTAGATGACATCCTATACAGAAGAGCTGATCTGAAGGAGATTGAAGACTGCAAAGTGGTGGCAGGGGAAAGTGGAGTTAAACAGCATAGGATGGTGGTCTGTAGGATGACGTTGGAGATCAAGAAGAGGAAGAGAGCGAGGGCAGAGCCAAGGATCAAATGGTGGAAGTTGAAAAAGGAAGACTGCAAGGTTGAGTTTAGGGAGGAGGTGAGATGGGCACTGGGTGGCAGTGAAGACAGCTGGGTGACTACAGCAGAAGTAGTAAGGGTGACAGCAAGAAGGGGCTTGGTGTGACATCTGGAAAGAGGAAGGAGGAAAAGGAAACCTGGTGGTGGAATGAGGAAATACAGGAGGGTATACCGAGGAAGAGGATGGTGAAGAAGAAGTGGGATAGTCAGAGAGATGCAGAAAGTAGACAAGAGTACAAGGAGATAAGGCGCAAGGTGAAGAGAGAGGTGGCAAAGGCTAAAGAAAAGGCATATGATGAGTTGTATGAGAGGTTGGACACTAAGGAGGGAGAAAATGACCGGTGGGCTACAGAGAGGGGCCGAGCTGGGAAAGATGAGCAACAGGTTAGGGTGATAAAGGATAAAGATGGAAACAAGCGAGGAGAGTGTGTGGAGCAGATGGAAAGAGGACTTTGAGAGTCTGATGAATGAAGAGAACGAGAGAGAGAAGAGGTTGGATGATGTGGAGATGGTGAATCAGGACGTGTAACGGATTACCAAGGAGGAAGTAAGGACAGCGATGAAGAGGATGAAGAATGGAAAAGCCGCTGGTCCAGATGACGTACCTGTGGAGGTGTTTAGGAGAGATGGTAGTGGAGTTTTTAACCTGATTGTTTAATGGAATCTTGGAAAGTGAGAGGATGACGAGGAGTGGAGAAGAAGTGGACTGGTGGGCCGATATTTAAGAATAAGGGGGATGTGCAGGACTGCAGTAACTACAGGGGGATAAAATTGATAAGACACAGCATGAAGTTATGGGAAAGAGTAGTGGAAGATCAGTTAAGAAATGAGGTGATGATCAGCAAACAGCAGGATGGTTTCATGCCAAGAAAGATCACCACAGATGTGATGTCTGCTCTGAGGATGTTGATGGAGAAGATTAGAGAAGAACAGAAGGAGTTGCATTGCATCTTTGTGGACCTGGAGAAAGCAAATGACAGGGTGACTGAGAGGAGCTGTGGTATTGTAAGAGGAAGTCGAGAGTGGTAGAGAAGTACGTAAGAGTGGCACAGGATATGTACGAGGGAAGTGTGACTGTGATGAGGTCTGCGGTAGGAGTGAGGAGGTGGGATTACATCAGGGATCGGCTCTGAGCCCTTTCTTATTGGTAATGGTGATGGACATGTTGACAGACGAGATTAGACAGGAGTCCACATGGACTGTGATGTTTGCTGATGATATTGTGATCTGTAGTGATAGTCGGGAGCAGGTTGAGGAGACCTTGGAGAGGTGGAGATATGAGAGGAGAGGAATGAAGGTCAATAGGACCACCAAGACAGAATACATGTGTGTGAATGAGAGGGAGGTCAGTGGAGTGGTGAGGATGAAGAAGTAGAGTTGGTGAAGCTGGATGAGATACTTGGGATCAACAGTACAGAGTAATGGGGATTGTGGAAGAGAAGTGAAAAAGAGAGTGCAGGCAAGGTGGAGAAGAGTGTCAGGAGTGATTTGTGACAGACGGGTATCAGAAAGTGTGAAAGGGAAGGTCTACAGGACGGTAGTGAGACCAGCTATGTTATATGGGCAGGAGATGGTGGCACAGGAGACAGAGCTGGAGATGGCAGAGTTAAAGATGCTAAGATTTGCATTGGGGGTGACGAGGATGGACAGGATTAGAAATGAGGACATTAGAGGGTCAGCTTAGGTGGGAAGAGTGGGAAACAAAGTCAGAGAGGCGAGATGGCGTTGGTTTGGACATGTGCAGAGGAGAGATGAGGGGTATAATGAGAGAAGGGCGCTAAGGATAGACCTGCCAGGGAAGAGGAGAAGAGGAAGGCCTAAGAGGAGGTTAATGGATGTAGAGAGAGAGGACATGCAGGTGATGGGGGTAACAGAACAAAATGACAAGGACAGGAAGATATGGAAGAAGATGATCCGCTGTGGAAACACCTAACAATAGCAGCTGAAAGAAGAAGAAGAAGAAGAAGAAGAAGAGGATAGCCCCTGCGTGAGCGCCTTGGCCATTGGGGACCCGAGTCTCGTACATAGCTGTGCATTGGAAGGCAACCGGACGTGCGGAAGATCAGCTTCACCTACTGATAGGGGCGACTTCTCTGCTGCGAGGCCCGTGAGGGATAAGCAGAGGATCCGCCAGACAAGAGGAGAAGGCGCAGGGTTTATTTAAAAAAAAAAAAACATTGTTCCCGCCCGTTGATTTTAACCTCATTTTAAAGAAGATTTATTTATTGGGATTTTTAACGTCCACTGGAGGTTTATGGATTATTTATGCATTTATTAACTCTGGAGTATTGCAATTTGGACACGGTTTTTGATTTCTTTTTTTATTAAAAGCACTGTACGCTTTTTGCACCTTCCCCTTGCTCTTTTGTCCAGCTTATCCCGGTCAGGACGGTGTCGAGTTCAAGAGGCTCCCAAATCTTTGCCACACCATCACACCTGCTTAAAGGTTCTCAAGCTTTCTGCGTCTGCTCCAAGTCTCGACAGCTTATTATAAATTCCCACAAGTCTTTGCGTAGAGAACTCCTTCCGGTCTTCACAAGTAGACGCTCACTCCCATAGAGATATTTAGACAGACGCCGCATTCACTGTGTTGCCCAGTCGACACGATACGTCAGAGCATCCGCCATATTGTGAGTGGCAAAAGTGCCATTTAAACTAATCGAGGTAGACGTGGAAACCGGGTTTTCTGATGAAAAAACAATAACGTTTAAAACAGTATCGTTTACATATACAACAGATTTTGGCAAATCGTTTAAATGCAATTATTTATATCCATTCATACACTAATAATGGCAATTATTGAGAGGAAAACTTGACCAATGTCTGAAAGTCAAAATAGTAAGACTGCAATTTGCAGTCTGGTCTTTCTTTTAACAGTGAAATGATCCACTCAATGACAAAAAGAAACAATTGTATTGTATACAAATTGGCTTAATAATTTCTGAAAACATTTCATTCATTCCTCTCTCAATCTCTCTCTCTCACACACGCACACAATGTGGTTACTTTAAATATATACAGGATACGATCTAAAATCCTTGAAGCAGAACTGTCCTACATAGCTGTTTCCATGTGTTGCCACTCTGTAATTTGAGAGTATTCAGTCTGTCAATATGGTGCAGCCTTAGTTTGTGGGAGACAGACACAACTAAAGACATGAGCATGAAATGATGGCTGTCAATTTCAAACTGTGTTTCCTTCAATGTGCTCTTTGAGAAAAAACATCATCAAGTGAACAAACTGATCGATCAAAGATATGCTGACAGCTTGTCCTCATGTCGACTGTCGGATAACACGCTCAGCTACTTTGACCACCTTAACTGGACCCTCAGAAGGAATCATCAAACCTGCTTTGTATTTTAATGTGAGCGAGTGGTAGCTTTGATCATATGACGCCGGTACAGCATCTGTTACCAAACTAGCACAGCACACGTCACAGGACAGCTTTCTCCAAATCCCGTCTAAGGACTACCTGACCTCCCACTGCTTCTTGAGGTGGATTTCTTTGAGAAACCTTCAGAGTTTAAGAAATATTAACAGCTAGCAACAATCTACATAGTTAGTGACAAATACGTGTAGCCAAAACGTTGTTTGGAGGCTCACTTGAGCACATAAATGCATAGCTTTGCTAGCTTAGCCTGACGTAACTAAAGTTAAGATTATAAAACGGGATTTTCTAATGACCAAATATAACCAGCACAATCGTTCAGCCTTACTTATGAAATGTAATCCCTGTGATCTGGTTTGGAGCGTACAGCGGTTTGCACAATCCCAAGCAGCACATTATTCATTACTTCACTCCACAGCAGTGCCACTCGCAATATGGCGGCGACGTTGATGTATGATGCTGCTGGTCATGAGGCGTCTAGTAATTCTATGTCTGTGTTCTCTCCGCCCCCTCTTCATTCCGCAGGTGCTCTCTGCTCTGTGATTGGATGAACTCTAATGCAGCGTCACTGAGTAAAGTGCCGTTAAGCCAACGTTCTTTGTCAACTGATAACAGAGGACTCAAATATGTGTGTACACTGTTTTTGCGTTGTACCCGAAATTTATTATTTAACTAGCAAAATACCTGCGCTTCGCAGCGGAGAAGAAATGTGTTAAAGAAGTTATGAAAAAGAAAAGGAAACATTTTAAAAATAACGTAACATTATTGTTATTGTAATTGTTTTGTCACTGTTATGAGTGTTGCTGTCATATATATATATATATATATATATATATATATATAATATTGTGAACGCTGGCCCGGACACAGACAGACGGACATCGTAAGTTCACCCAACACACATTTATTCTCAATTATTTACAGTGCACTCCCCAGTGCCTCTTGCACCGTTCCCCAAATGTCCAGGCCTCACAGTCAAAATGCCTCTCTCTCCTGGCCGCCTCCAATCCTCTCTCTCAGCTCCGTCTCTCTCTTCCACCCGACTTCTGCTACTGAATGAAGGGAGGCGGCCCCTTAAATAGGAACCCGGATGGGCTCCAGCTGCTTCCCGGCACTCCTCCGCAGACACGCCCCAGTGTGGCGGAAGTGCCGGCTGCGCACCCGGAAGCCGTCCGGGTGTCCCCTGTGGTCTTCCCCCCAGCACTTCCTGGTGTGGCGGAAGTGCTGGGTTCCAGGGATATTCAGGCACCGGGGCGCCGCCTGGCGGTGGCCACGGGTCCCTACAGGGCTGGGCTTCTAAGCCCTTTACCCATGGCCCCCAACATAACCAGGGCGGACGCCCCTTCGGGGTCTGGAGGAGGTCCAAGCCCTCCTCCGGTCCTCCTGGGTGTCCCGGCTGGGCACCACAATATATACAGTGGAACCTCGGTTTATGAGTGTAATTCGTTCCGGAAACGTGCTCGCAGTCCAAAGCACTCGTATATCAAAGTGAATTTCCCCATAAGAAATAATGGAAACTCAGATGATTCGTTCCACAACCCAAAATTATCCATATAAAAATGATTAATACAAAATATAAAGTAAAAATACATGAAACAAATTAACCTGCACTTTACCTTTAAAAAGAATCATGGCTGGTGTGAGTGAGTTTCTAAACTCTTGTGCGATTCCACCCAACGGGACGACATGCGAAGAGCGTCCCAAAGCAATCGCAGTCTCCCAGCGCTGTAGCAGTTCGCCATAAAAGCGTATCCAAAAAGATCGCAGACATGCTATAAGCGCCTGCCGTTGATGGGCGATACAAGGAACATCATAAAGATCCCGCTACACTAAATAACCGCACTGTTGCTGTTTCAAGCTGAATAAAGCTGGTCTTGTTAAAGTACTGAGACTCAGCTTCGTGTTTTGGGGCGCAAGACGGGGCCTCGCACTTCACAGTGCACACGTGTGCGCGCGCACACACACGCACACAATCACAATGTTGTAATAAACAGTATACACTCGTACAGATGTTGACTATATGAGTGAGGCACGCAGACTCAGACGGAGACGATTGCCCTCAAGAGAAGAAAGAGAGAGAGAGAGAGAGACGCGTGAACGAGCAAGAGAGATAAGGAGAGAGAGAGAGACGCGTGCGCGAGCGAGAGAGAGAACCATCAGCTCAGTTGTGATCACATGACGCTCAGCAGACAAAGTGTATCCATACTACTCGTATTGCAAGACATCTCTCGTTTATCAAGTCCAAATTTATTAAAAAATTTAGCTCGTCTTGCAAAACATTCGTAAACCAAGTTACTCGCAAACCGAGGTTCCACTGTATATATATATATATACACACACACACATATAAACATATATATACATGTACATACATATCTACATATATACA
>JANRMT010062791.1:177191219-177205510 GCA_026402145.1 Polypterus bichir lapradei | reverse complement strand
GTGAATGTGAGTGTGATTGTGAGTGTGTGAGTGTGAGTGTGAGTGTGTGAGTGTGTTAACCTAACCTACTAACAAACATCTGACTTATCCCACACTAGTTCATTCTCCCCCTCTAACCATTTTCATTTACTTTGATTACGTCTCATTGTCCACAAATCTCTCCACTCCTGTATCCTGTCCTTGTCCCTTTCTAACCATTTTAGCTGATTTTAAATTCTCTGCCATTCCTCCTAGTTTTTTTTTTTTTTTTTCTTTTTTTGTTATCATCTTCAAACCTGAGCTCCACACTCCTTCATCTCTTTCTGGAGCCTCTTGAACCCGAGACCGTTGATGTGCGTGAACTGAGATGAGACAGGCAAATGAGGACACATAGAGGGGTGCATCTCAATCAATTAGAATCTCATCGAAAAGTTCATTTGTTTCAGTAACTGAATTCAAAAAGTGAAACTCGTATATTCTATCGATTTATTACACACAGAGTGATATTTTTCAAGTGTTTATTTCTTTTCATTTTGCTGATTACAGCCTACAGGTAATGAAAACTCAAAATCCAGTGTCTCAGAAAATTAGAATACAGTATTACATAAGACCAATAAAAAAGAAAATGTTGTCATGCTGAAGAGTCTGTCCATGTAGGCACTCACTACTTGGCCGGGGCTCCTTTGGCATGAATGACTGGCATAGAGGTGATCAGCCTGTGGCACTGCTGAGGTGTTCTGGAAGCCCAGGATGCTTTGATCGTGGCCTTCAGCTCGTCTTCATTGTTGGCACTGCTGTCTCTCATCTTCCTCTTCCTCACAGATTCTCTATGGGGTTTAGGTCAGGCGAGTTTGCTAGACAATCAAGCCCAGTGATACACGCCATGGTCATTAAACCAGGTGTTGGTACTTTTGGCAGTGTAGGCAGGTGCCAAGTCATGCTGGAAAATGAAATTCGCATCTCCATGAAGCTCGTCAGCAGAGGTGTGCATGAAGGGCTCTAAAATGTCCTGGTAGACGACTGGCTGTGCTGACTTTGACTTGATAAATAAAACACAGCGGACAGACACCAGCAGATGACGTGGCTCACCAAATCATCACTGACTGTGGAAACTTCACACCGGACCTCAAGTAACTTGGATTCTGGGCCTCTCCACTCTTCCTTGATTTCCAAATGAAATGCAAAATTGACTTTTATCTGAAAAGTGAATCTGACATTTTTAAATACTAGATTGTTTTTTTTTTTCTTAGTCTGATCCCATTTTTTATAAAATTAAAAACTGTTTATGGTCATACCTTTATTTGTAAGTGAAGTCCATGCGCCTATCCTTCTCCACAAAAATCTCCGTCACTTTCTTGTAAAGGTCCTCCTTATTTTCCTTTAGTTTTAAAAATCTTAATCTTAAATTTTGGCAAATTAAAACTAAACGTCGCGCTGCAGTGCACTTGACTTTCTGATATCGCTGACTTATCGACGCCTCTGCGGAGAAGAACAGCAGCAACGAGCACCCGTTGGGCTCACATGCGCCCCCTTCAGGCCGGCACGGTACTGTCTGCGTCACTCACCTTGTGCCTTTTCAATGCGGTTTTATGTCCGATCAGCGAGACTAAATATGTCACACACATTCATTAAAGATATCAGCCAGACTGTGGTAGGTCAGGGTGTGTAATAAACGTGTCTGCAGACATTATATTGGTGACACACAGAGAGACAGCGACAGGCACGCGCATCAACCCCGTCAGTGTGTGAGGGAGCGCGCAGTCCGAGATGAGGGGAGACTCGCTTTCTCCGCTGTATTTGAACAGGAAATGCGCCAGTTCAGCGATTTTGACTATAAAATGATGACAATTATTGCAATCATACAGAAAACACTTTTATAGCACAGACCAGTGGACACATTTATTTTATGTTATCATTATTAGTATTTTTACTTTTCGTAACCTGACCGCACATCCCTGGTCATATCACCTCGAGACCAGAGGGGGGCGCACTCGCTAACCTTCTCATCTCCCTTTCCATCCACGGCTCCGGGGACACACCCATTAGAGCAAGTGACACTGAGGAGACGCCCATCAGAGCAACTGACTCCGCCCCTTCCTGTCTTAGCGTTATTTAACCCCAGAAAGAAGGCGTCTATTGCTGGACGGACAAACCCCGGGACAGAGCGCCCCCTGCTGACCAAGACTTTTCTTTCGACTGTTTTCTTTTCATTTAAACAGTTCAGATGGCACCATCACCCAATATTTTCTCTTCATAGTGCTAGATTTAAACAGGAAGACGTGGCTGGCATTCGTACCTCTGGGCTGTGCCATTCCCCCACTCCACGACAACAGTAAGCACAACTATAAATTGTACCCTTTAAAACGTGCTGCCATAACCTGCATTTGTACGACAGAATGTTAAATGAGCACAAGTCCATCGATCCGCCCATTTTCTAGCCTACTTGTGAAATTCCTGGTCGTGGGACAGTGACAACTGCCATATTCTAACAGAGCATAGCATTCTCATGCCCGCTTGCCCAGTTGAGGTCAGATGTTGGCATAGCTGGAGCCAATGCCCACAGGGCATTAGTCACGACCCCGGACCTGCGCTTGTCTATCAGAGAGCCCAATCACGGCAACACCCGCAATGAAACAATGGGAGAATTTATAATGTGACAGGACAAGTGGGTTAGTAAAATGGATGGACTGACCTTTATTCATTTGGCCTTCTTGTGCACAAACGGAATGTGTGTAAGTGCAGGAGTGCATGTGAAGCGGCTTTAAAATGGTTGCTGATGATTTGAAAGAAGACAGACACACCAATATCCGGATTCTGCCGTTTATTCTGCAACAACGTCATCCAACTAAAAGACAAGCAGTAAGGGGCACAGTCAGCACACGCAGTGCCGGGCGCTCTCTCTGTCACCTGCAGCAGCGTCGCCCAGCTTTTGCCAGGAGTCTGCTGCATAGACATATATAGATAGACCCACATTCACTGTGCTGCCCAGCCGACACGATAGAGCAGCACATCCGCCATATTGCGAGTGGCAAAAGTGCCATTTAAACTAATGCAGGTAGACGTGGAAACCGGGTTTTCTGATGAAAAAACAATAACGTTTAAAACAGTATCGTTTACATACGACAGATTTTGGCGAATCGATTGCAATTATTTATATCCATTTGTACACTAATAATGGCAATTATTAAATAATAATTATTATTATTATTAAATGATTCCTCTCATATAAGTAACATTTCTTGGGCTGCCTTCTTCCATCTCTGAAACATTTCTGGACTTCGTCCTGTTCTTACCCAACACAGTACTGAAGTATCGGTTAATGCCCGCGTCACCTCACGTGTAGATTACTGTAATGCTATTCTATCTGGCATCCCACAAAAACGTATCCGTCGCTTACAACTTCTTCAAAATTCTACTGCCAGGATGATAACCTGCTGTTCTAAATCCACAGGACATATCAGACCTCTTCTCTCTCAACTTCACTGGCTCCCTGTTCACTACTGAATACAATACACAATCCCGCTCTCCACACCTCACTGATCTCCTCCAGACTGGCACTCCTCTCGCTCACTCAGATCCTCGACTTTCTGTACCGCACGTCAGACTCAGTGCTATGGGAGCTCGAGCGTCTCTCCTGGTGCTCCGCAACTCGGGAATTCTCTTCCCTCTCATATCCGTCAGCTCGATTCAATAACACATTTTCAAACTGCCCTCAAAACGTATCTTATCAAACTGGCATACCAACTGTGAATTTTGCACTGTTACTGCCAGTTAGCTTTGTTTGTTTGCTAATTATTGCTTTTTGATTTATCATTCTCTTGTTTTAATTTTAACTAATGTTGTTTAATTTTATTGTAAGATGACCTTGAGTGCTAAGATTATAAAACGGGATTTTCTAATGGCCAGATATAACCAGCACAATTGTTCAGCCTTACCTATGAGATGTAATCCCCCGCGATCTGGTTTGGAGGGTACAGCGGTTTGCACAATCCCAAGCAGCACATTATTCATTACTTCACTCCACAGCAGTGCCACTCGCAATATGGCGGCGACGCTGACGTACGATGCTGCTGATCATGTGGTGTCTAGTAATTCTATGTCTATGGTCTGCTGTACACTACATGTGCGTCCTATGGGAGTTTCATTAATTAAGGCCCCCCCACTACAACAGGCAAACAGGAACTATTATACAAAAGATACATTGATTGGATTCACATTAAACACAATTCACAATATATAAAACATAAGCATTTGAGTATTAAAAAAAAAAACATAGTTTTGAGAATGTTCACGAAAATAAAACATAAACTAACTCAGCCACACATGGACTGGCATTCCATCTGGGGGTGAGAAAAACTCCCTACCTGGGAGGCCAAAATGGAAGGAGTGCAAGAATTAATGGAGGCCCAACCCAGCCGGGAAGATCTAACATTTTATCCCGTTCAGGAGGAACAATTAGTGAATGGGCAATTCACCCACCAGAATGAAAGGTGGCAGTGCCCTCCTGACTAGGGCAGCGGTTTGGGCACCCAACAGGGTTGCCTGGGATTTGTAGTAATGCAGAAAGGTCACCCTGTCGGGGTCCTTGGGTGCCACCGGGGGGCACTATTGGCAGAGGACCTGCCTGTTATGGGCTACATCCTGGAAGTGTGTCCATCATGCCATGCAATGCTGTGGCACTGGGAGTACAAGATAAAAGGAGGCATCTCTCCTCGCTTGCCTGGAGGAGACGGGTGGGATGGTGCTTGTGATTCTGTGCTGAAAGAAGAACCTGTGGAAGGTCAGCCATTTTCTAACCCCCTCAGTGAACGGTGGGGGGAGAGTTGGTATTGGGGGGGGGGGGTCTGCTGGAGCCTATCTCAGCTAGCATCGGGCACAAGGAGTAAAAGTAAATGCACTGTCATTGTACCCTTGACTGTGTTTGTGTACTTGTGCTAAGAGTCGAGGGTTCTAGGGTGCCCACCTTTGGTTACATGTGGCACTTGTCACTTTCCGGCTACCCTAAATTCAATAATTGGCATAGGAAATGGATGGATTGACCGTCTGGTATTCAAATATTCACATTGCAAAGGGATGATGTTTATGATTGTGTTTATTATTTAAGAAGCTATATTAAAAATACCCACTTATGAAGAAAGGAAGTAAAGAATGTGCCACCTAAAGACGTGGGCATCATGGCTGGGCACACCAGGTCGGGATTACTGGACTTACCTCCACAAAATGAGTCATGCTGTCTCTTGCCATATTAGCCTACAATGCTTTACGTCAGTCAAGCACAAGGGTGGGGGGCACCCAGGGGGGCAAACAAAGGTTGTCATCCTGGGGGTGGGCATTTGGAAATCTAGGGAGGGCAACTACAATAAATGTGAAAATTTTACAGGTTTTTTATTTATTGTTTGGGTAGATGACCGTCTTGAGTGGGCACCGCCCCACCCATTGTCACAACCTCTGATTTACAATGAATCCCTGACTGCTCTGGGATTTTCACACCAAACAACCCCCCCCCCCCCCCAAGAACCCCCTTCACTTTGCCCTCCTGCCCTCCTTCACATTAACTGCTGCCAAGTCTTGACCATTTTAACTTCATTTTTTGGCACAGCATTCACTGGGCTCACCTCTTGCCCTGTGGCGTCAGCCCTGTATTTGATGAACTGAGCGCCCCCTAGTGGTGTTCATTTTCCCAACACCGGCCTCAGGGTGGGACCTTCATTCTCCATTGTCGGTTCTTTTGCACACACAAATACTCAGGAGCATTTTTTTCTGTTTTAATGCCCAATTTATACCAACTTGCCTTTGGTATTGGAATCTCTTGACAAGTTGGCAACCCATCTCTATGTGTTTGTATAAAGAGCGCCTTTAAAGAGAACGCAAGAGAAAATGTCGGAGTCCAAAGCCAGCCGTCTACAGTCTGCCCAGATGCCAGCATATGAGACGGGCTCACAGATGACTCCAGGGGTCGATTGGGACATTGTGACAGGGCAGGGTCACCTGATCGTATGAATCTTTCAAAGTGACAGGGCCATAAAGACTTGGGGACTTAACGGAGGCCTTCTGAGCAGGCAGGTCATTGTTCAGATGTCGCTGAGCAATGCCAAGGTTAGGCCCAGTATGCCGACAGAGCAACTGGTGGTCCGGAGCTCTTCTGCTCTCCCCGGACGTACCACCAGTGACACGGCCTGATGTGACATGCTAGTAATCTGCTGCTCCAGGTGTACGCAGCATGAGCTGATAGGGACGGCCTGCTCGCTCCTGCTGACCCTCTGCCAACATCTAATCCGTAGCCTGCAGGGGGCCTGCTGGCACTCAGCAGCCTTCATTAACTTGTCTTTTTCTGACAAACAGGCGATTACTTTTAATCTCCCATGAGGAGGGGGGGGGGGGGGGGTTTTGCAGTGTGTGCCACAAGGCCACATTGCTCTCCAAGTCCTCTAATAGAAGGCTGCCAGCCTGTGACACGTGTGCCATGCCTGCACGCTTCATGAGGGAGTGCAAGCCAGGAGGCATCTGTGTGGGCAGGATTCACTCAGCACCATGAGCCAGGGCTGATGGGGTTCAGTCCTCAGGGTAAAAATACAGGCCACCAAAGTCCAACGGAGTCGGGTGACCAAAAAGCCAGGCGTCACGATAACAAAGTCCAGCATGAGGGGGGGACATCATGGAGAGGCAAAGCTGAAAGAGACACGAGTGACCCAAAGGAGGTCTGATATTAGGGTCTTACCCCTCACTCTCTTACTCAGGTATAAAATCAAAGAGCAGGGAAGAGGAGACCCCCTTAGGGTTTCATGGGAGTCAGAGTGGATGGGGCCGCTAAAAAACGATCAGGGGTTTAAAAAGAATTCAATGACTCTGAAAAGTGACGTGTAAGGCTGTGGGGGTCTCACAAGGTTAGCCCCCCACAGGACCCTGACAGTAAGACACTAAAGTCTGCCATGACCAACTTCCACAAGGAGTTAAAGCATCGCACGGTCAGACAGCAAAAGGCATCCAAATGCACCACAACGAGATCCGATGGGATTCATTCCCAGGCCCGGAAATCTGCAGGCTGCGGCAGCCTAACAGGCTCAGGCCCAGAAAAGGCGTTCAGTGTGATCTCGAAATCCGGTAGGACACACCTGAATCAGGGAGATGAAATAACAGGAGGTCAGACCCCAAAGAGACGTGGTGAGGAAACCATAACTACGTCCGACGGGATTCTATTCCAATATGTAAAAGCACAAACCGCCGAGGTCTCACGAGGTTAGGCTCCAAAATGGCCGACAGGAAGTCTGCCTGAAGTGACCAGCTACCCCAAGGACTTAACGAGGTGCGCATTCAGACTACAAACTGACCAAGATGAGACATGCTGAGCTCAGTTGGGGTTTCACTCCAAGAGGAGAAACTGCAGGCCAGTGAAGTCCAACAGGCTCATTCGCACAGGAAGATTACAAGTGGACTGAAGAACACATCTGACGGGATTCAGTCCCATGATGAAGAGCTACAGGCTGCTGCAAGCTAACTCTCTCAGACTCAAATACGTCCATTCAGTGTGACACGTGGGTCATATGACCCATCTACATCGAGCTGGGGGGGGTGGGGGGTGACATAATAGAGAGTTGGACCTCAGAGGGGTGAGTAAACTATAATCAAGGTTGATGAAAAGTAAAGCTGGAGTCTCACAGAGTTAGCCTCCATAAGGGACAGGCAGCATTATAGTGTAGTCGGTGTGATATCATCAGGAGGCAACAAGTCCAAGCAGTGTGATTGTGGAGTCCCATCTATGACCCATCTACAATGAGAGGGTGGCATCATGGAGGGTCAGACACCAAGGAGACATGAGGAAACCATAATTATATCCGACGGGATTCTATTCCAATATGTAAAAGCACAAACCGTGGAGGTCTCACGAGGTTAGGCTCCATGATGGTCCGACAGGAAGTCTGCCTGATATGACCAGCGAACCCAAGGAGTTAACGAGGTGTGCATTCATACTACAAACTGACCAAAATGAGACATGCTGAGATCAGCTGGGGTTTCACTCCAAGAGGAGAAACTGCAGGCCATTGAAGTCCAACAGGCTCAGCCTCAAGTTCAGATCCAACACTGAAGCCTGATATGGCGTCTGGGCAGAGCACTAAAATGACTTCTAAGAGGATTCAGTCCCATGATGAAGAGCTACAGGCTGAGATCTTTCTAGGGTTTTTGTCACAAGGGTCATCTCTGCAGTCCTCTGAAGTTTAACAGGTTCAGACCCCAAGAAATGATAATCGGTATAAAATTGATGTCTTTTCTCCAAAGTGGTGACACAAAGCACAGGCAGATAAGAAAAGAGACTGAAGAACACCAAAATGACATCTGCCGGGATCCAGTCCCATGATGAAGAGCTACAGACTCCTGTAATCTAACTTAGTCAGACTCAAATGAGCCCGTTGAGTGTGACACGGCGGCCATATGACCCATCTACATCGAGGTGGGGGGTGACATAATAGAGAGAGCTGGACCTCAGAGAGGTGAGTAAACTGCAATAAGATTTGATGAAAAGTAAAGTTGGGCACCGCTGGGGGTCTCACAGGGTTAGCCTTCACAAGGGACAGGCAGCATTATAGTGTAGTCGGTGTGATATCTTCAGGAGCCAACAAGTCCAGGCAGTGTGATTGTGGACTCCCATCTATGACCCATGATGGGGACCTCAAAGAGACAGGAGGAAACTCTAATGAGATTATAGATGGGACTCAGCTAAAAAAATGAAAGCTGTTCGCCACTCACAGCAAGATCAGGGAGGGAGGGTGGATCATGAGGGTGCCCCCTTTGGGCTTTCACCAGAGTCGTACATGCCAGTCAAAGTGTGTGTGTGTGTGTGGGAGACGGGGGGGTCACGAAAAATGATCAGGGCCTGGTTTTCGCTTTGTCATTCTGGGGTATCGAGCGTTGCTTGATGAGGTTCTGACAACTTTCTGGTGGAGAAGACAGGCATCAGGGTGGGCATGAGAACGAGCAGACATGGTGGCAGACCCCTCAAGACCGAGACCTGCTGTGCAGGGTGCTTGGTGGACGCTGTTGGTGTCAATCGGACTGAAGTCGCTTTGCTTAGCTGCGTGTTTAAACTAATCTGCACCTTTACGTGGGTGCATTTCATAGTTTGTGAAGTCAATCTGTGAACTTGTCGTGGCGCTCTGAGATGGCACTTAGTGAAAGGCGCTATATAATTATAAACTGAATTGCATTGTATTGAGTTGAAGGAGGCGTTCAGATGTTGATAAAAGAGGAGCAGCCTGACATTATCAGGCCTGAGGGGTCAGGACATTGAGATCTTCCAGGGTCAGGCCACAGCAGAGTTGGGGGGTTTCAGGGGTCTGCAGAGATGCAGGTGACAAGCAGCACAATAAAAGGACCTGACAGCAGCAGACCATAAGAGGTGAGGATGAGTTATAAAGGCATACAAGCAAATGTTATTGTTTATAGCGCCTTGCAAAGAGCTCATGGTCCCGAAGAACCTTACAAGGTCTAAAGTTTAGCAAACGTAATTCTGACTTGGTGGTAATAAAGCTGATGGCTATCTGGTCACAGAGTGACAGAAGGTACAAACAGCTGGTACTACTCAGGTTGGGTGACCTTTAAGCCCCATCATTAAACTGGGCAGTTTGTGTTGGACCTGCGCGCACACAGCCAATACCACAGAGGGCACTGCAGGGCCAACTGGTCCTCCCCTCAACCGGAAAGACAACAAGAAAAGAGAGAGACAGCCAATCCTGGAGAAGCCGATGTCCTTGAAGTCCCATCGTGGTGAGACCATGGTGTTCAGAGTCAGAGCAGTCTGGGGGGTCTGCACATGAGAGTGATGACGGCCAGGGACCCTCATGTATCGAATCACAACCTGAGATGAGCAGAAGTTGGTGCCTTGAGGCAAATCAACAGAAACAGGAGCGGCGCCCACAGGGGTGGCATTCCTAGTCAGGGTGACATCATGTTGCCATAGTGACTTAGTCAGACTTCTTGCAAGGAGGGCGGCTTTCAAGAAGCCCAGTGCTGACACTAATTACAAGCGAGGGGCCTGCTTGGCGCAGCTGGCACAGTGACGTCCACGGGGCCTGGAGGAATGCAGGTTAGCATTGGCAGCATTAGGGTGGCAAACTATGGGCAGAGACCATCAGCACCTCATGGGAAGCGTGTGTTTGTGTCGTGTAATGGAGGGCCTCTTAATTTGAGCCTACTGCCAATAGGTGGAAGTGTGACTTATGGCTACCTGGACTAGCAGATCTCAAGAAGCTGACTGCTGGACAGGATTAATCCGCTGCCATCTTTCTGTTAGGATGCCAGGATCATGAGGGGCATCAGTGACTGAGGCTGCATGGCTAAAGGGTATTGCCATTATAAAGGGTCCAGCACTGCTTCGGCATGACTGGCAGTGCCCACCAGTGGGTTTCTCATTTCTGTAGTGATGGTAGAGCTGGAATCTCTTTAAAGCCTTTTCTATTCTTGTTCATGTTAGGTTTGTTTCCAAAGTCAGTACAAGACCCTTGGGGGCACCTACTGGGCACAGTGAATAAGACGGGTCATTGACAAAAATGTCATTTTAAACTGCACTAACTTCAGTAGGCTTTCTGGGTCATGGAATGAAAATGTCCGAGATACTGCTTCATCTAGAGAGAAGGCTTAGGGAAGAGACTGCCATTGAGAAGGAGCAGGTTAGTTTTATGCCAGGGAGAGGAACAACTGATGCCATCTTTGAATTGAAACAACTGACAAAGAATCGTCAAGAAAAGCAGAAGGGTGGTCATTGACTTGGAGATGGTCCCAAGAGGAGCACACAAGTCTGTGAATATCGGATGTGTATAAGGGAGTGAGGAGTCGGTTTAAAAGCAGTGTTTGGGGGGACAGACAAGATCCCAGTTAGAGAAGGTCCTCACCAGGGGTCTTTTTGAAGTCCTTACCCCTTTGAAATGGTTATGGAGGTGTTGACTTGTTGGAGGAAAGACCAATCCCCCCACCCTAAAAGCACAGAGAGGAGGTGTGGAAGAAAGGAGAAAGGCTTTGGAAGACAGAGAACTGAAGACACAGTGCTGTGAAAAAGTATTTGCCCCCCTCACTGATCTCTATTTTTTACTTCTCAATAACACTTCAGTTTAATACAACAGACAACCTGAGTACACACAACACACAGTTGTTATTTGATCTTTTGATTTATTGAAGGAGAAAACGGTTCACTAACACCTATATCACCCATGTGAAAAAGTAATTGCCCCCTCCCAGATTTCCTCTATTTTTGCTTCTCCATAACACTTCATTGTCTCGGTTCTCCAAACAAATTCAGTTTAATACAACACACAACACATAGTTTTATATGATCATTTGATTTACTGAAGTAAAAAAAAAAGGTTCATTAACACCTGTATCACCATGTGCAAAAGTAATTGCCCCCCTAATTTAATACTGGGTTGTGCCACCTTTAGCATCAACGACTGCAGTTCAGCACTTCCAGCAACAGAAGATCAGACTTTGATATCACTGTGGAGGAGATCTGGCCCAGTGTTCTCTCCAGACTGATTTTAATTTAGCCACATTAGAAAGTTTTCAGCTATCACATGCCCATTTATGGCCCTACCATCACATCTCAATGAGGTTCAAGTCCTGACATTGACTAGGCCACTCCAAACTCTTCACTATTTTGGTTTCAGCCATTCAGAGGTGGACCTCCTCTTGTTCTTCAGATTGATCGTGGGTTCTGCCGCATGGCACAATTTAAGTGTCAGATCATGGACTGGTGACCGGACGTACTCCTTCAGAACTTTCTGAATTTATTGATTTCCCTCAGTTGTGACAAGTCGCCCAGGTGCTTATTCAGAGCAGGATGGCAGGAAACCTGAAGCCAACCCCAACAGCTTTGGATGCAAGGCAGGAAAAATCCATGGTATGCAATATGAATGACAAGAACACAAAAATATGATATTTCAACTATCTATCTTCACAGAGAGAGAGAGAGATAAATTGAAAAAAGGGGGACAAATATTTAAAAATATCCATCCATCCATCCATCCATCCTCTTCCGCTTATCCGAGGTCGGGTCGCGGGGGTAGCAGCTTAAGGAGAGAAGCCCAGACTTCCCTCTCCCCGGCCACTTCTTCCAGCTCTTCCGGGAGAATCCCAAGGCGTTCCCAGGCCAGCCGGGAGACATAGTCCCTCCAGCGTGTCCTGGGTCTTCCCCGGGGCCTCCTCCCGGTTGGATGTGCCCGGAACACCTCACCAGGGAGGCGTCCAGGAGGCATCCTGATCAGATGCCCGAGCCACCTCATCTGACTCCTCTCGATGCGGAGGAGCAGCGGCTCTACTCTGAGCCCCTCCCGGATGACTGAGCTTCTCACCCTATCTTTAAGGGAAAGCCCAGACACCCTGCGGAGGAAACTCATTTCAGCCGCTTGTATTCGCGATCTCGTTCTTTCGGTCACTACCCATAGCTCATGACCATAGGTGAGGGTAGGAGTGTAGATCGACTGGTAAATTGAGAGCTTTGCCTTACGGCTCAGCTCCTTCTTCACCACGACAGACCGATGCAGAGCCCGCATCACTGCGGATGCCGCACCGATCCGCCTGTCGATCTCACGCTCCATTCTTCCCTCACTCGTGAACAAGACCCCGAGATACTTGAACTCCTCCACTCCTGCCATTTGATATGGGATATGTAAAAGCAGTGTTAAAGTTTCCGACTCACCACCTGTTGGAATGAGAAATTTAATGCATATGTCCCTGTTACATGCCATGTGGTATGGGATTTTTAAAAGCAGTGTTAAGTGTTTGTGATGTGCCATCTGTTGGAATGACCGAGACATATCAACCAGACAGACACTTATCCTTTTATTAAGGTTCTCTGTGTTTTTTTTTTGGACAGGATTCTCCCAGTAGTGGGCAGTTTTGGAACTGTTTGGGACTTGCCTGCTAGTGATCTCTCAAACAGCATAACATTATGCAGGCAGTGTGGTGTAGCGGTTAATTCTTTGGCCTTCAAACCCTGAGGCTGTGGCTTCAAGTCCCACTAGTGACACCACTGTGTGACCCCGTGCAAGTCACTTGACCTGCCGGTGTTCCGATTGGGAAACCAAAAGAAATGGAACTAGTTGTATCGTAAATGTTGTAAGTCGCCGTGCATAAAGACGTCAGCCGAAAAAGTCAATGTACACATTAGGGAGCGAGGTTTCTTGTTTTCCACCCCGAAAAGCATTTTAGGAACTTTTGTGTTTGACAATTGCACAATCGCCTGCTAAAGGAATTGTTGCGTCACTTTCACAAAACTGTATGCAAACTGGATTGCGGCGGTTTCCCTCACCGGAACAAGCGACCGTACAGGGCCGAAACGGGGAAGGCATCCCGGGTTCATTCATCTTCACGAGGCACGTATGCTCTCCTCTAACAAGGCCCCAGACTGGCTGACTGACGGTAGTGCTGGACACCCCGGTGGTCTGCTAGTCATTAGTCCACTTCAGTGTTCCTCACTCCTTTATAAACCAGGCGACTTCTTTCTGCTCAGTTTTACGAAAGCGACGTGTGCAAATGTAACTGAGCGTACCAAAGTAAGGCCTGGAGAGCCTACAGAACAGCGACAATGGGGGTTAAAGGTATGGATAAGCCCACCGCTTCAAATGAACAAGTGCATGACAGCAAGAGCTGACAGCATTTAAACCGTGATGATGATGATGATAATGATAATAAAATGTAAAACTGAATGTCTTTGTTATGCCAGTGGTTCTCAAGCTCAGTCTTAAGCTACGTCCATTTTGCTTTCCGCCCCACCCCCCCAAGCCCACCATAACCCATCGTCTATGGGGGAGGAGCAAAAGCTTTAGATTCGTTAAACTTTTTGATCTGCAGTTTTCAATGGATCTCGATGTTTTAGGGTCCCACAATACCAAAAACATCTCGATGATTGGTGTGTATGTCACAGTTTCTCGGGGACGGTCGAGAGCTAAAAGGGCTGGATGGAAAAACACCAAACTCGATAATTCAGCCTGTTGTGAGATGACGATCTGCTGATTAGGTTTTGAGCCAAATCGTGCAGAAGAAGGAGGCGCTGTAGAGGAGCCCTCACATACCGTAATTCTGCAATGAATCCTCGTCTATTGCTATCGTAATGACCGAAATTATCGTTCTGATCTGAACGGTCAGCCTCAGAGCGGTAAACAGTTACTGAAGTGTTATCAAATAGTTTGGGTAACTTGCTTTCGAGGATGCAAAGCCTACCGACACTCACATCTGAATTTTTTTTTTTTTGCATTTTGTCCCCACTATCCTGGAGCCTCTCGTATAACTAAAACATGGCGTATGGAAAAAAGTGGAAATGTGCGTAC
>JANRMT010062791.1:177104026-177114750 GCA_026402145.1 Polypterus bichir lapradei | reverse complement strand
ATCTATCTATCTATCTATCTATCTATCTATCTATCTATCTAATAAAACTCTATAACTGACAGCTAAAAATTGTACTTTGTGAAAAAATGTTACATGATGGAGAAATACACAGACAGACACGACACCAGATGACCACAACACACAAGGTTTATTTCTCTTGTCCTACACACAACACAGCACAAACACGGTGCCCAAAGACTCTCAGTCCTTTACTTTCCTTCTTCTGCCAGCTCTACTCCACTCCTCGCAGCTCCGTCCTCTTCCACCCGACTCTGGCTCTGCGAATGGAGTGAGGAGGCCCTTTTTATAATGCACCCGCATGTGCTCCCTGATGATCTCCCTGCAGCACATCCTGGTGTGGTGGCCCAAGGCCCCTGGTGGTGGCCACGGATCCCCACAGGGTTGAGCCTTCCAGTTCCATGGCTCCCAAACAATCCAGGATGGCTGCCCTCTTGTGTCCTGGGGAAGGAATTGCCCCTCTCCCGGTCCCCTGCTTCCCCAGGCCTTCTAGTGGAGCCAGGTCCCCAGGCATCTATCATAATATATACATAAAAACATATATATATATATATATATATATATATATATAATAATATATATAATATATAATACACATATAATATATAAATACTGTACATACATAAAGATATGGAGATATATACATATAATATATAAATGCAGTGGGCTGGCGCACTGCCCGGGGTTTGTTTCCTGCCTTGCGCCCTGTGTTGGCTGGGATTGGCTCCAGCAGACCCCCGTGACCCTGTAGTTAGGATATAGCAGGTTGGATAATGGATGGATGGATAGACAAACACATGCCAATCTGTACCTCTAATGTATAAAGCGTTTTTTCCGCCTCTATCTGTGTAGTTGGGTTGTCCTTTTATTTCGCTGGCCTGATTTCATCAGACGTCTAAGATGCTGGCTGCTCCTCGTGATTGAGTCCACTGGCACCTAAAAGCTCGATCAGGCTGAGACATTATTGGCTTTAAGAAGCCCCCCTCCATGCCAGTGCCCTCCTTGACGGTGGGTTTCTTAAGAGCTGATTTGCCTCTCAGGCCCTGCAGAAGGTGACAGCGTGGAGTGTTTCTGAGGCGGACATTTCTAATTGTGTTCCATTCACCTCCTGGTTGTTGAAGTTTGCAGAGTCATTTAGAAACTGGCCGCCTATTTTCACATTTCTGAGACCCTCGGTGTGTCCAGCTTGGTGACTTGATGTCAGTCTGTTAGGTTTTGTCACCTAGGAATTGTAACTCACTTGTATTGTATTCTGCGTTCGTCACTTGTGACAGGTTTTGTCACTTTGGTCCTGTCCCGCAGGCTGGTGTCTACCCCATTATGACCACCTCTATTGTAAGTCACTTTGGATAAAAGCCTCTGCTCAGCATTCAAATGTTAACGTATCCTCAAAGTGGAAGACTTTGATCGTTTCGTACGTCCATGATGAGCTCCTCCCAGGCTGCCCAGTTTACCCAGTTTGCCCAGTTTCCCTTTGGCCATTTGACTTCACAGTTGCTCCCATTTTGCCTTATTCCTTCCAGAGGTTGGTTTTCCAGGCTCTCCATGCTAAACAAATAAATGTAAATGTAATTATTTGTACCCCCCCCCCCTCAATATGATGGGGTGCCCAGGGGCTCAGGTGGGCAGCTTCAATATATTGAATGAAGGATTCATTGAATTGCAATGTGATTGATAAAGTGACCTGTATGACGTAATGCTGCCCCCATTGTGACTGATTAAGTATCCTCAAGCCAGTTTTTTGGATGGTGTAACCTTAATGCAGAAATGCCACACTGTCCCAGTATTGACCAAATGCCAGCAGGTGGCACCGTGGGGCTCAGTGCAGGTGTCACCAGTTGCTGACTTCTCCATAAGTGGGGGTGCTCTCTTTAATTGGCACCTGATTGGGTTGCGTGGCTTCTCGTAGATCCGTTGCTTCACGAAGACCCTTTAAATTCCGAGACGGCATCTTTATATCTGAAGTTGGCTCTTTGGACTTTGAAAAGCTTCCTACGACAGAAATCTTTAATGTCGGCAGCCTAAGAGGATACAACTGCAAACCTGAACTGAGCCTGGGTGGCAGAGGAGCCCCCCGTAATCTGTTATCACCTGGTCACGGCGAGTGCTGGAGCCCACCATGGATCAACGTCTTTCTGGAACCTTCATCTGGGTGCTTTTTATTTTAGGGGAACTAAAAATGGTTCCCTTGTGGCATCGCTCTGAAGACCCACTTTGACACCTTTTGAGTGTGGGACGATGTGCAGGTGAAGCCCCTCGCGCCCCCATTTCAAAATTTACAGAAGTCCTTGGGTTTTTTGCGTTAGTGGGTTTTTACTGGCTGGTGACATGGAGTGTGTGGCATTGTGCCCGAGTGGCCGTGTCATCGGATATGCATGCTCAGCAAAAGGGCCAGTGTTAAATCAACAGTGACAGTGTGGACACGGAGCCAGTGGGGTGACTTGACACTGCTGAATGTACTGGACACAGATATGTGTGTGTGTGTGTGTGTGCGACGGACCACTCAGGCATGTCGGCTTCGACCCAAGAGACCCTGAATGATCCTTCATCAAAATGTGACAGTGGGAATCTGGATGTAAACCCACCCCACCCTGTGCGGATCGGCCTATTTATGTATGTATTTCTTAATAGCTGTCAGTCTATGTTATGACAATCAGTGCAGTCCGCAGGAAGCAAGGGGCTCTAAAAATAAAAAATGTTTGGGGAGCCAAGCGGGCAAAACCCGTTTACATTTTCGAACAATAAAAAAAAAAAAAAAAAAAGAAGGCACTGACTGGCACGCTCATCGCGCAACACAAAGGAAGCCTAATTTGGTGGCACAAAGGTAGCAAGTCACTCTGCAGGTCTTTGAAAGGGGTGGAGCCTCCTCTTGGTGCACCTGCCCTCAAATGGGCGTCGTCTCGGAGCGGTGGGCGGGTCAGATTGGGAAGTGGAAGGACAGTTAGCGACAGCGCCTCCTCTCGTTTTTTGGGGTGGTAGTGCTTAATCCTTCAACGCGCCCTGAAGGGGATCCCCCTGGCGCAGGGGTCCTCAATCCCAGTCCCGGAGGGCCGCAGTGGCTGCAGGTTTTTGTTCTAACCCAGTTGCTTAATTAGAAAGCAATTCTTGCCAATAATTTAATTTCATGGCTTGTTAGTGCTTTAACTCTGCTATGTCAGGTCATTCTCATATCCTAGATTTTCTTCCCCTTTCTAAGGATCTCATCCAAATGATTCGACGACTAAAAGGGAGTAATTCTCAGTCCTTCACTTTCCTTCCAAGTATTTCATTAAACCCAATAGTGCAGATACATACACAGAGGTGTAAATAGTAACAAGCTAAATGGGGAACTGCTGGTCTCTTTTGTCATTTGCATGTTATTGCTAATTAGGATCAATTAAAAACCAAGAATACAGCTGTTTAAGACTAAAATTACCAATAAGGGTTCAAAATCTTAACGGGCGACACAACTAAAATGAAGCAGAAGTGTGACTTGGGCAATAAGAGCTTCTTATTAAGCAATTGGGTTGGAGCAAAAACCTGCAGCCACTGCGGCCCTCCAGGACTGGGATTGAGGACCCCTGCCCTGGCGGCACAATATTGGAATGCAGAAGCGGGTGACAAGTCCAGTGAAATTTCAGTTCTGCTATCAATTGTTGTTTTAGTTTTTATTTTATTTTATAAAATTAATTTTTATTTTTATTTAGTTCTGTGTTTAAACTGCTTGTTTTTATTTTATTTAGCCTTTTTATATAATATTAGTACAATTGTAGTTGTTTTTCTGTTGCAAGACCACAAATGTTGGCCTAACGCAAGTTATGTTTCAGTCAACAAAAAACACTCACGTTTCCTAATGCCGTTAAACGGCTCGACTATCAATGAGCAAACAGATGAAGTGGCCTAGTGAGCGTAGTCGGCAGGATCAAATGTTGAAACTCAAGAAAGCAGTGTGTGCAAACACGCCGCTGTTAAGCTTTAAACAAGCACGCATTTCGAGAGATTTGTTCATGTTGAAATGACGTCACCTGCACAGACAGCCACACAGTGGAAATATTCACTTGACGTGCGCCTGTAATGGGGCGAGGTCCTCGGGGCTATGAGGGGCACCAGCAAGACCGAATGTTACAGTTTTTCTCAATTGCTAAAACACTAAAACCCATTGGCTGAAGAAAGTTCTCAGTTGCCTGACCTCATTTAGCTAATTGTGCAGTCTGTTGTCAATACCTTAAACCACGGGTGTCAAACTCCAGTCCCCGCAGGTTTTCATTCTGACCACTTCTTCATTAGTGACCATTTTGGTTGCTAATTAACTTCTTTTTCTTTAGTTTTAATTCACTTCACTCAGGCCCCTTAGTTGTCTCTTTTTCCTTAATTAGCAGCCAAACAATAATGAGACACGAAACAAGCCTCCACATGACCAGCTCGCCTGTGTCCATCGCACAATATGTGAAAATAAAGAAAGGTGGAGGTCTCAGTAAGGTTGATCTCCGAGGTCACCCAAACATTTTAACGGTGTTCTTAGAAAAAACAGAAAATCAACAGTTTTGGAAAAGTCTGCTGTGCTAGAATGAGAGCAGCAACAAGCTGTGGAATTAAATAACGACTTTAATGAACAGCAAGAATTGTAGTTTCTCATTAAGAAACTGGTTGGAATGAAATTGGTTGGAGTTTGATGTTTCAGTTTAGCTCGTCATCTATTTGGCTCGTTTCACATCTCATTTTTGTTTGGCTATCATTTAATAAAGAAACAAATCAATTCAGAGGGCTGAACTCTTCTAACAAGGCTATTAAAGTGATGGGGAAAGGAAGTTAACTCTTTCAGGGCTGATGTCGACTTTTGTCAAAAGGAGGAGTTGGCGATAGTAATCGACTGTCGACTGTGAGAAAACCAACCGTTATGTTTTAGTTGGAGTCTTGTTGCTAGAAAGAAAGTTAACTTTGTTGGTATTAACCTGAGATTTCCTGCACTCCCATGAGTAGCAAGGCACAAATAACTGCAAAATTGGCCCTGACACCTGGCGAGAGATCCAAGTGGGTTAGTAAAGTAGAACACTCCAGGGGCGACGATTTGCCTGTCACACTCTAATTTTGATATAAGTGATCGAAGATGATCGTGAGGTTCTGGCTTCAGCTGATTGGTCCCCAGCTATTCGTGTTGCTGCTCAGGCTCAAGTAGCTGACACACCTATGGCACTGTTCGCCTGGGAGGACTGCCACTTAACAATGACAAGAGGTAGAACCCAGATTGCAGTGTACTGCAACAGTGACAGCTGCTGCTGCCCCAGCCACGCAAAGACAGCCTGGCAGCAAGCCTGCCGCACAGTCTTGGCAAACTGGCAGCCACAGCATGCAGCAACAGATGTTTATGTTGATGTCTGTGTGACACCACTGCTTTTCAGGAAAGTATGTTTTTTGGAAAAAATATTCAGCCCTCAAAGAGTTAATTAGCAGTGAATCCTGGTCACTGATTAGGAAAAGGGTTAGAATGAAAACCTGCAGCCACTGCGACCCTCCAGCCTGGAGTTCGACACCCCTGCCTTAAACCATTTCACATGGTAAAACACAATATGCAGATCTTACTTAGACTTTTCAGCAAAACTCTAAACACATTCTCATTCTCAAAACACAGTCTACACTCCAATGCACACGTCATCCATACTGGGAAACACAAGTAGCAACGCTCAAATACAATTAGAGAAAACATGTCATTGATTGAACACAACCGCTCGAAATTGATGTCACCTGTTTCAAATGATGTGACACAACCGATATAAGCCAGTTCAGAGAGCAAACAGGTTGTTGAAGGTAGAAAGGAGAAAGTCTGGGCATGGATAGAAGAAACAATGTGAGAGGAAGAGGAGGAGGAGGAGGAGGAGGACAAAGAGTGGAAATATCTGATGAAATTTGAGCGACAGTCATAGACCGTGTTCTTGTCCATGGACTGCCAATGAGGGCAGCAGGACTAAGAGTGCAACCCAGTTTGAGCCGATTTTCTGTGTCCACCATAGTAAGGACGTTCAGAGAAGAGAACAGGTACAGTATACTACTCTATTTTTGTAATTGCAAATTTACTGTACTACACTATATGCGACTGTTTCAATAGACGTTTGTAAAGTTCATCACTGTATGTATGGTACTGCATGAATATTTGTTGTAACTGCACATCTACTTTTTGTAGAATTGCGAGGCTGCCACATGCAGGTGGAAGGACGGCTTTATTCGCTCGAGAGCAAGAGGCCGTTATAGTGGGCATGGTCCTTCAAGATAATGTGATACGACTCGGAGAAATCCAGGAACGAGTGATACAAGACAACACGCACACTTCCAGGGAATCGACAGTGTGAGCATTTCCACAATTGACCGTGTCCTCCATCGTAAGAGGATGTGAATGAAACAAGTATACAAAGTACCCTTTGAGCGCAACTCACCGCGGGTGAAAGAACTGCGAGCTCAGTATGTGCAAGTAAGTGTACATTCAGAAACATTTACTGTCATCCAGATTTTCGACAGTACTAACACATACTATGTGAATGACATTACTCTTCAGTACATACAGTGTATGTGAATCAGAAGTGCATACAGTAGGCTTAATTGTACTCTACAGTATAGCACTGTCTCTGTATGACTTACACAATTCTAAATGCAGTGTATTGTATTTCTACACAGACAATATTTGACTTGGAATCCTTGGACAGACCCCATGACTTGATCTTTGTAGATGAAGCAGGCTTCAATCTAACAAAGAGGAGACGGAGAGGCCGAAACATCATTGGACAGCGGGCCATTGTTGAAGTCCCTGGTCAACGAGGTGGCAATGTCACCATCTGTGCTGCTATTAGCAACCATGGTGTTCTACATCACCATGTTACACTCGGGCCATAGAACACCCAGCACCACCTAAGATTTATTGCCAATCTAAGAGATTTTACTTGAGCTGCAGGTTCAATACCATCAGGGTCAAGAGCTAAATGCGAATCCCATTCCCACCCATGTGATAGTGTCGGACAATGTCAGTTTCCACCGAGCTGCTCCAGTAAGGGAATGGTTTAACATCAATGAGCAGTTTATGAACTTGTACCTCCCTCCATACTCGCCTTTCCTGAATCCGATTGAGGAGTTTTTCTCCTCTTGGAGATGGAAAGTGTATAATAGACAACCCTACACCAGAGTAAGTCTTCTGCAAGCCATGGATTTAGCGTGTGGTGATATAGGTGAGGAATCAGGTCAGGGCTGGATACGGCACACAAGAGGCCTCAGGAGGGACGATATTGCTTGTGATGTTGACGCAGTGCTCTGGCCTAACGCAGCCCAAGGACGAGAAGAAGCAAATTGATCACGTTTACTGCTTTGATTTTTGTCCCTTTTAGTATTGTATATTGCTGTACAGTGCATTGTATGCTGTTTACTGTACAATGAACAAACTGTATGGCCCAAAACATTGAGATTAAAATTTGCTTCTCCCTGAGAACTATATGTGTTGAACAATGTGCTTTCTGTTTTTTTGTTGTATTGCTTACTGACTGCTTGATAGTGGATATCATTTTGATCACTTTGTTTTTGATTTGAGAGCAGTGCTTGATTTTGAACACAGCTAAAACTGTTTTTAGGCGAAAGTTTAATTTTGCAAGAGGAGTCAGAGGATTTGTAAATAGTGCTTGAAGATAAGGTTTTGCATTTAATGGTTTCAGAAAATTGTGTTTTAGCAATTGAGAAAAACTGTAATGATTTGTGCTGCCAATACTGACACAGTGACGTGTGGTGAGGTTCACGGCTGGTGACTCCTTCAGAGTCCGATTTACAAATATATGAGCCCCAAAGAGTCGCTTATTGACTATTCAGTTGGCACATTGACTACTGGTTATGTTTCATATCTCATCTCATTCTTTACACACACACAGGTTAGGAGAAAGAGAGAGAGAGAAAGAGAGAGCAAAGAGAGAAAGAGAGAGGCGAGAGAGAGAGAGAGCAAAGAGAGAAAGAGAGCAGAAAGAGAGAGAGCAAAGAGAGAGAGAGGCAAGAGAGAGAAAGAAAGAGAGCAAAGAGAAAGGAAGGGAGAGAGAGTGAAGAGAGAGTGGAGAGAGAGAGAGAGAGAGAGAGAGAGATAGCAAAGAGAAAGAGAGAGTGGAGAGAGAGAGAGAGAGAGATAGCAAAGAGAAAGAGAGAAAGGAAGAGAGAGGCGAGACAGAGAAAGAGTGGAGAGAGAGAGAGCGGAGAGCGCATTGACTTCTCACCCTCCACGTGTTCTAATCTTGCCGTTGTAATTCCACAATTCACACTCATTCAATACAAATGAAAGTATAGAGTGGAGTACAAAAAACGGATTTTAATTTTGACGTTAATTTAAATATTTAGTTGTTTTTAAAAGCTTTTAATTCTGAAGCTTTAATCCAGTTTAAATACAGACTGATCAACAAAATGATAACAAGAATAACACATTTTATTTAACGTCAAAATTTAGTCTTTAAATATTAGATTTTTTTCTTACTCTGATTTTTATTTTTTAATAAAATTTGAAAACCATTTATGGTCTTACCTTTATTTGTAAGTGAAGTCCACGCGCCTATCCTTCGCCACGAAAATCTCTGTCACTTTCTTGTAAAAGTCCTCCTTATTCTCCTTTAGTTTTAAAAATCTTAATCTTCCATGTTAGCAGTCAGTTGGAAGAAAAAATAAAACTAAACGTGCAGTGCACGTGACTATCTGATATCGGTGATTTATATGCGCCTCTATGGAGAAGAACAGCAGCAACGAACACCCGTTGGGCTCACATGCGCCCCCTTCAGGTCGACACGGTACTGTCTGCTTTACCTTCTGCCTTTTCACTGCGATTTTATGTCCGTTCAGCGAGACTAAATATGTGGCGTGAGACCTTCCAAAACAAGTAGGGGTGGAGGAAGCCTGGCTCCCACCTGAGTGTCATCCCCCTAATGTGTGGTTAACTCAATACAGAATATTTAGTCAGTCAGTCAGTCAGTCAGTCATTGTCCAACCCACTATATCCTAACACAGGGTCACAGGGGTCTGCTGGAGTCAATCCCAGACAGCACAGAGCGCAAGGCAGGAACAAACCCCGGGCAGGGTAACCAGCCCACTGCAGAAAATCTTTATAAAAAGATAATTAACTAAGAAAATATATAAAAAGGAGGCAAAAGGATCTGCTTACAAGACAATCCACAGCCAGCAAGTCCAATCCCCAATCCCCAAGTCGTATTCCAAGAGCACAATTAAATCATAAAGCAGAGAACCAGACAAAGAAATAGCAAAGAAGTCACCAACTCCAAGCGCGTGTGATATACTGTGCAGGGACTGCAACTCCCATGAGCCTTTATGGGGCTGAGAGATTGATAGCAGGCCCCGCCTCTTGGGGAACCTCCCACAAAACACAGGGGACACAGCAGAACAAGCATCCACACAATTAAGAAAAGTGACAAGAATACATAATTATCTTAAGAATAAACATAAATTACAAAATTAAAAGAAATGATTTTAATTAAAGGACAAAAAAATGAGCCAAAAGGATGTAAAAAAGGAATTTAGATGTCAGTCACGGTGACCCTGCTTTAAACATAACATGGATTTTCTTTTCTCTTATGACTTTGATTCAGCATTTTGTATTGGGACTTGTTTGCTTTTGTTTTAATAATAATAATAATAATAATAGCACTTTTCTAACTACTCAAAGTGTTCTCCACGCTTTTGGACATTTTGTTATATTTTTGTACTTTTTGTTTTTTTTTTGCAAAATAAATCTTCACTTATAAAGATTCTTTTGGTTCCCATCTGTTTTATATGCCAGGGGTTTACTGTAATTTCCTCCCTTGTGAGGGCATTCTCATGATATTTTGGGGTCTTTTGAAGCTGAAGCCCATCTAGGCCCAGTGTAGGCTGAAGCCAGCCTCTAAAGTATGCGCTCGGGCTGCCCAAGAGTGTACTGTTTCTGTGCAGGCTGATTAGGATTCTGGCCTCCTTGGTGGGTGAAGTCCACACACCTCTTTGGCCATTTTGTTGTGCTGCACTCCTAACGGGTAACCTGCTAGGTCGCCTTCTGCACTTTGAAGATTTCGGTTTTCTCCACATGTCAGGAATGTGCTTCAAAGCCAAAAGATCCGATTTCATATGTTAACCACATTTCCCAGAATGCAATGGGTGTTCGACTAGCGATGGCTTTGCTGGGAACCACACAACATAGTGTCAAATATAAGGGCGTATTCAGCCGCCCTATCCCGACACAGACAGTCCAAAGCAAAATCTTTACACACACAGCACTCATTTAATTATCTTTCCCCAATGAAACAACTCCAGCTTACTGTACGGTTCTGTCCTTACGATTCCAAGCACAACAAGGTCGTCTTCTTTGTCTTGCTTTCACTTCCACTCCCATTCAGTTAGATAGATAGATATGAAAGGCACTATATATTAGATAGATAGATAGATAGAAAAGGCACTATATATTAGATAGATAGATAGATAGAAAAGGCACTATATGATTGATAGATAGATATGAAAGGCACTATATAATAGATAGATAGATATGAAAGGCACTATATATTAGATAGATAGATAGGAAAGGCACTATATATTAGATAGATAGATAGATATGAAAGGCACTATATTTTAGATAGATAGATAGATATGAAAGGCACTATATATTAGATAGATAGATAGGAAAGGCACTATATAATAGATAGATAGATATGAAAGGCACTATATATTAGATAGATAGATAG
>JANRMT010062791.1:177068935-177086403 GCA_026402145.1 Polypterus bichir lapradei | reverse complement strand
ACAGCAGTGGCAGGAAAGCCACCATATTTAGGACTTCGTCACATATCTGCAATGATTTCCTGAAGTCTGTCGTTCATCGACATCACCAGGTGCTGAGGGTCTTCTCTGGTGATGCTCTGCCAAGCCTCTAATGCAGCCATCTTCAGCTCCTGCTTGTTCCCTTAAGTTTACTCTTCAGTATATGGAAGGCCTGCTCAATTGCACTGAAATCAGGTGACTGGCCTGGCCATTCCAGAATTTTCCATTTTGCAGCTTTGATAAACTCCTCTGTGGCCTCAGCAGTGTGTATGGTTCATTAACTTCTTGTAAGATGAAGTGTCATCCACTGAGTTTGGAGACATTTACTGGAACTTGAGCAGATCAGAGATTTCTACACACCAGCAGTTCCATCATCAATGAAGTGAAGTGTGCCAGGACCTGTGGAGGCCACACATGCCCAAGCCATAAGACCCCCAGCACTGCCATGTTTAACAGATGAGGTGGTCTGCTTTGGATCTTGGGCAGTTTCTTTTGGTCTCCATACTCTGCTCTCCCTATCACTTTGATGAGGTTCATCTTTGTCCCGTCTGTCCACAAGACCCTTACCCAGAATTCTGCAGGCTCTTTGAAGTCCTTTGTCACAAACTGTCATCTGCCATCCTGTTTTTTGTGGTCTCCATCTTGCAGTGTGTCCTCTGTTTTTCTGTTCATGAAGTCTTCTGCTGATAGTCGTCTCTGACACGTCCACATCGGCCCCCTGAAGACTGTCACTGATCTGTCTGACAGGCGTTTGGGGCTTTTCCTTGACCATAGTGAGGATTCTTCTGTCATCAGCAGTGGTGGTCTTCCTTGGCCCACCACTCCCTTTTGTGAATACTGAGCCTACGAGTGTGTTCTTTCATCTTCATGATATTCCAGATGGTTGATTTCATTCATCCTAAGGTGTCACTGATGATTCCAATGGTTTTATTCTTGTGTTTCAGCCTCATGATGGCTTCTTTGACTTTCACTGGCACAGCTCTTATCCTCATATTGAACAATTGCAGCTGCAGACTCCAAAGGGTAGAAGCAAGCCGAAGTATCTTAGGAAGCCATGAAACCCACCTGAGGAATCACAAACACCTGTGATGCCAATTGTCCCAAACATTATGCTGCCATGAAATGAGGGGGACAACACAGAAAAAGTGGTGTGTGACTTAAATGTACGCAAAACTCCTTCAATGAAAGTCCACAATATGCTCTTTAATCATAAATCTGAATTATTTATCTCTATTATAAAAGAAAATCTTGAGACGAGATGAGATTGTTGCCAAGAGATTTTCTCAAGTCCCGCCCTCCTCTCCACCATTTCCGGTTCACGGCCCACGCCCTCTCACGCCCCTCTCATCTCTCATTGGTGCGAATGCTTTTGTCATCATAGTTCCTGCGCGCTCAGCTCTTATACATTTTTACGTTTTCCTCACTTTAGGTTCCCAATAAATGAAGACGTTTTATGTCCAAATCTTATTGAAGAATTTCATCCCGAAGTGTTATCGACAGAAGAAATGAGTACACGCACAATCCTAGCACCGAGAAACGATGAAGTCAAACGAATTTACGCGAAAATTGTCAATTGGTTACACGGTAAATTGTTTAAATCAATAACCAATCAATAGACTCTGCTGAAACAGTTAGTGGTGATGGTGCGGAAGATGAAAACATCAACTTACAATATCACGAAGAACATCTACAACCGTTAACACCGTCTGGTCTTCCACCGGCCGAATTACTGTAGAAAGAAGGACGTATCGTATGTTATTGCGTAATTAATGTCTGAGTGATGGGCTATGCAATATGACAAGATTAGTTGTAATCAAGATTGGTCGAACAATTCGGACATGTCAAATGTTAACAGGCGACAAGAAAGGTAATGTAGTCCATCTAACATGAGACACCAAAGGAGATCTCGATATGCCATTCGTATTTAAACGTTTACAGTTTCCCGTTAGAATAGCTTTTGCTACGACAATTAACAAATCACACGGACAAACATTCGAACAAGTCACTTTATTTACAGTGCATCCGGAAAGTATTCCCAGCGCATCACTTTTTCCACATTTTGTTCTGTTACAGCCTTATTCCAAAATCGATTAAATTCATTTTTTTCCTCAGAATTCTACACACAACAACCCATAATGAAAACGTGAAAAAAGTTTACTTGAGGTTTTTGCAAATTTATTAATCCCATGTACATAAGTATTCACAGCCTTTGCTCAATACTTTGTCGATGCACCTTTGGCAGCAATTCCAGCCTCAAGTCTTTTTGAATATGATGCCACAAGCTTGGCACACCTATCATTGGCCAGTTTCGCCCATTCCTCTTTGAAGCACCTCTCAAGCTCCATCAGGTTGGATGGGAAGTGTCGGTGCACAGCCATTTTAAGATCTCTCCAGAGATGTTCAATCGGATTCAAGTCTGGGCCACTCAAGGACATTCACAGAGTTGTCCTGAAGCCACTCCTTTGATATCTTGGCTGTGTGCTTAGGGTCGTTGTCCTGCTGAAAGATGAACCGTTGCCCCAGTCTGAGGTCAAGAGCGCTCTGGAGCAGGTTTTCATCCAGGATGTCTCTGTACATTGCTGCTGTCATCTTTCCCTTTATCCTGACTACTCTCCCAGTTCCTGATGCTGCCACCACCATGCTTCACTGTAGGGATGGTATTGGCCTGGTGATGAGCGGTGCCTGGTTTCCTCCAAACGTGACGCCTGGCATTCACACCAAAGAGTTCAATCTTTGTCTCATCAGACCAGAGAATTTAGTTTCTCATGGTCTGAGAGTCCTTCAGGTGCCTTTTGGTAAACTCCAGGCGGGCTGCCATGTGTCTTTTACTAAGGAGTGGCTTCCATCTGGCCACTCTACCACACAGGCCTGATTGGTGGATTGCTGCAGAGATGGTTGTCCTTCTGGAAGGTTCTCCTCTCTCCACAGAGGACCTCTGGAGCTCTGACCGAGTGACCATCGGGTTCTTGGTCACCTCCCTGACTAACGCCCTTCTCCCCCGATCACTCAGTTTAGATGGCCGGCCAGCTCTAGAAAGAGTCCTGGTGGTTTTGAACTTCTTCCACTTATGGATGATGGAGGCCACTGTGCTCATTGGGACCTTCAAAGCAGGAGAAAGTTTTCTGTAACCTTCCCCAGATTTGTGCCTCGAGACAATCCTGTCTCGGAGGTCTACAGACAATTCCTTTGACTTCATGCTTGGTTTGAGCTCTGACATGAACTGTCAACTGTGGGACCTTCTATAGACAGGTGTGTGCCTTTCCAAATCATGTCCAGTCAACTGAATTTACCACAGGTGGACTCCAATGAAGCTGCAGAAACATCTCAAGGATGATCAGGGGAAACAGGATGCACCTGAGCTCAATTTGGAGCTTCATGGCAAAGGCTGTGAATACTTACGTACATGTGATTTCTCAGTTTTTTTTATTTTTAATAAATTTGCGAAAATCTCAAATAAACTTTTTTCACGTTGTCATTATGGGGTGTTGTGTGTAGAATTCTGAGGACAAAAATGAATTTAATCCATTTTGGAATAAGGCTGTAACAGAACAAAATGGGGAAAAAGTGATGAAGCGCTGGGAATACTTTCCGGATGCACTGTATTAGAGAGAAAGAAGCGAAATTCACTCACGGGCAGCTGTATACGTTGTGTTGTCACGATGAAAGTCCAAACACGGAATCAAAATTCAATGCAACAGACGAAAAGTTAATTCCAAAAATTGTTTTTACTGAAGTTTTACAGTAACCGCCCCAAGTGAAAACGGTCAAGATTAAGTAAGCTTACAAAATGATATTATTATTATTATTATTATTATTATTATTATTATTATTGCGGTAGCAGTTGTAGCCCTTATGACTTACTATGAAGAGCCACAAGTAAAAGTGTAAGTTTAAAAAGTAAACAGAACGAAAACGTATAACGCAACATGAAACATAATTTTCTTTCGATTTATTACGTTTTACTATTTTTTACTGTGGTTCATTACTCGCTGTAATGTAAAATAGTTCTATTATGCATATGTAACAATTCCCATGAAAATAACAATCTGTTTAAATTATAGATTCGCATCCCCATACGCTAGCTGCAGAGCCCCCTAAAAATGAAACTGTGGAGCAGAAGGCTAAATCAAGGGAACAAGGGTCTTTGTCCCATGCAGTATGGGGGGATGGGGTGGTATTAACAGAAACAGAGTTCTTGGAATTGATAACGCCAGGAGACCGGGTGGACAAAATAAAATAAAAAAACAATTAAAAATACTGCACTTAAGCTAAAGGGGAAAAAAAATCTGTATATAATTAAAAAAGAAATAAAAAAGTGGAAATGCCAATGAAAACGTTTGAATTCCTGCAAAGTTTCACTTCTGGCGGAATTCTGTCTTTGAGTCACGGAGATCGTAAAACGAGAACAGAACGCCGAGTCCCGCGCCTCTGCTCACGTCCAGTTCTCCACGTGCTGACACTGATGGCTCCCTGGGGGTCCCCCTTTGGAGGTGGGGAGGGGGGGCGGGGTGATGGCTACAGCTTTGTTACACCGAGCGACGTCCTCCGCGCTGTTTCGCGACTACTTGTGTGAAAAGGTGTTTGTGATGTTCCTTGCATTCTCCCATCGTGCACTATGTATGTATGTATGTATTTATTTATTCGTTTTAAAAACAGCAGTAGTTCTCAGCTGAACCTGTAGCAGTGTGCTGACGCCTCGTGTGGCGCAGTGGTTAGAGCTGCTGCTTCAAGGCCCCCCACGTCCCTAGTGCCCGTATCTCCTGCGCAGTCGCCACTCGTGTGTGTGTGTAGTGTGTGGAGTTTGCTGTTCTCATCCTCTTCCACCGCGGACTCCGCTTTTCCTCCTACACCCACCAAAATGTCGGTAAGCGAATAAATTCTGCCTCGTGCAGCGCAGTGTCCTGCCTTGGTCCGATGCCGCTCGGTTGGGCTCTGGCTCGTTTAAAAAGGTGACGTGGTGTGTTAAATTAAGTGAGTGAAGATCTTCTTCTGATTACCTCCCGCCCTATCCGAAGCAGCTCGGAGCCTTCAGTTTATACAGAAACAACACTGGCGGACGCGGCCATCTAAGAATCTCCAGTCCGACGTTTGGTTTTCATGAATTCCGATTGCAGCAGTTGACGCCAGCGCTTTTATTTCAGATGTGTGTATATGGAAGTTATCATCTGCATTTAGACATTTATGGCGTCTTGTGCACCAAGAATTCACTGTATAAATCTTTCACAAAAAACTTTCATGTACAGTATATAGAACCTTTCACTTCAAATGTAAACCACAATGATGCCAATCAAATAATCCCACCTGAACATACCTCACCCCCTACAACACAACCCCCCCCTCCCCCTCCCACACACACACCGCCAACTACCAGTCAGACCCTCAGCGTCACTTCTGCAGTCCGCTCGCGCCTCGTTGACGCTTCAACCAATCAGCGACCGCATCTGAGTGAGAATGACGGAGAAGGGGACCCCTTGGGACGTGGACATTAAACGAAGGGTTGATTTTGGTTGTCGTTATGGGGCTGAAGCTCGCCCTGCCAACTTCATACTGTAAAAAAATGCGGCGTACTTGATATTTTCTTTACGTTAAAGTGCCACCGACACTTGAATTCAACAATTTTAAAACAAAGCTGAGTTCTCACGCACAGAAATTAACTTTAAAGCTTCAAAACAACAACAGCAACAACAAATAATAACAATAATAACAACAACAATAATAATAATAATAATAATAATAATAATAATAATCACTATGTGGCGCCGCCCACACACCGCTGCTGTCAGACTCGTTTTACACGGAAGACTGAAAAACAAACTCAATTGAGCCAGCGGACCTGACAGGGCACACCTGCCTGCAACGACTCCGACGGCCCACATCAACTTTCTTTGTCTTTCCTCTTTCATCCTAGCAGTAAGTTAAACAGACAGAAAGCCAGTCAACCAGGCAGATAGATAGATAGATAGATAGATAGATAGATAGATAGATAGATAGATAGATAGATAGATAGACCCCCCACCCCATGATCCCATTAGGTCAGATTATCTCACTCCACTAGATGATCTTCCGCAGCCGTGCAGATGACGCCCAGCTTTACGTTCTCATTTCTGCCTCATCTTCTGTTCTGCTCCCTGCACTGTCCCGTCTCAGCTCCTGAAGACTCTGATGCTGTTGGCTCTCTCATTTAATGTCTTGTTTGTGTTTCTGAATGGATGAGTTATACTTTGCTCCAGATATTTTCCCTGAGTTTTTTTTTTTTAATTTGATTTCATATGCTTTATTAATCCCTGAGGGAAAATTAGTTTTGTACATGACCTTTGGGAATCAGAGTGCAGGGTCGGCCATTGTACCAGTGCTAACCGCAAATCTAACAGAAAATGGTGATGTCTAAAATTAAACAAAATGGCACTGCCAAACAACAATACAAAATGGCAACTTTTTATGAAATTCTTCTAATAACAAAATATAATAATAATGGCAGAAATGGATTCTCTTAAAAATAGATATATTCTTTATCCAAGCAATATGCAGAAAACTCACAATAAATAAATGAAAAACTATGCATTATAACTGGGACTTATTTTAGTTATCCTGTCCCCAGGGGAAGAATGGGCTTTTAATAGAAGTTCGTTAAATGAAAGAAAGAAAACAGACAAATAAATATATACACGCTGTGGTCTGAACACACACCAGGACGACTTAAAAGGGAGAAAGTTTAAAAAAGAAAAGAAAAGCTTACGCCCGCCTTGTCAGTCAGAGTGACAGCGACGCGCTATACAGGCGATGAAGTGCGCGCCTTTATGCCCACAGCAGTCCGCCAGCTTTGGACTTTCCATCGGCTCTGTGCGCAGTTATTTCTTGTGCTTTCTACAGAAGTGTTTCTCACTCTTTCTGGTGTCGCGACCATCTTTTTTTTCTAAGTAATTGTTTTCACGACCCCTTGGACAATCAAATACGAACATCCGAACGTAGGGGTGGTTTGTGTGCGATCCTCGGAGAGGTGACCCATCACGACACACTGCCGTTAAAAACGACAGAAACACGCGAATCGCTGCTCTACGGTACAGTAACCGCTAGGGGGAGATCGGCAATGTTACCCTGTCTTGTCAGTCTGAACCATAATGTTTGTCAGCAGTAGAGTGATGGACCACCAGTTAATTCAATATGTAATTCTTTGCATTTGTTGAATACGTGAAATGTTTTTTGTGCTTTAAGACTTACTGGGGATCTTTTATCTGAAATACAGATGTAAATTAACCACTGTGTGCCCTCAGAGAAATTAACTCGCTTGATGTTTACTTCATACGTTTCATTTACGTTAATTTAATTTTTGATTGCGTTTGCTAGTAGCTGTTTCTAATTATACTGACATAAATCTCTTAGTTGTCACATCACCGTAATTAGCTGACGTTCAAACAAAGCCCTCCGATTGTTTTCTTTCCTCAGAGGACTAAGTCCGTCCCAGAGACTGTTATCATTATTTGACTATCTGATGTTAATCTTTGTCAAAATTAACACTTTCTATACTTTCAAAATGACAGGCTCATTCCTAATTACGTTAAGTTGATTTTGACTCTGTCCACGTCAAGGATGACAAGTAACGGAGAAGAGACCCCCTGATGTACGCCCGCTCGGGTATCAAGGATTGCAGGGTTTCTATTTCCACGTCTGCCGTTCTTATCTCCTTCATGCATTGATTTGACAAACTAATTTTATTTTTGTAATTCCTTTCCTCCAACAAACTCCAGTACACCAGCGCCTCTCCCGGTACTCAGCTGAAAGCTTTCCCAGAATCACTGCGGGTCGTTTACAGCTCACAGAGATTTACTTCTTTTGGCTGTCTTCTATATCCATGGCCGTCTTTACCACCTCAGAGGTTCAATTTTTTTTTTTTGTTTTCCAGTTGGGGCACCGGCAGGTGAAGTGACTCGCTCAGGGTCACACCGATTTGATGTCCAAACCTTCGCCAATCCGCCATCCATGCCTGCCGTGACCTGCCAGCCTCCAAAGAATAAACCGCGGAATGAAGTTCAATCAACTGCCGCGCCGCGCATTTCTGTTTAATCAGGTGGCGTCGCTTTAATATTCACAGAAGGATTTACGTCAATGTCACGTCGCATTGTTCATAGAACTAAATCCGAGTATGTTCATTCAAAACTGACGATACAATTATAATTCTAATAACAGCAGCTTATGAATTTATTATAAGAAAACTATCTTGGGGAACCTTTTAATAGAACGAATGATGAACGTTACTCATTTCAATTACTGGCTATTACTTATTACTTGTTTTTTTTCCATTATGTAAAAGTACATTTCATTTACACAGTAGAAATTACAACCCACAAAGCCATTTCGCCTTATTGAAAGTTCACATCAGTTCCATTACGGTAATTTATTTTGGGAAGTTACGTGTAATCTTAACGTTTAAGTCAGCAAGAAAATAAAAAAGATGCTTTTGTGCTAGACGATGGGCAACACATTTGTCAGCGTCCAACCACACCAAACCCACGATATCCAATTATATATATATATATATATATATATAGTATACAGTTGTGTCCACCCTGTGTGGAGTTTGCATGTTCTCCCCGTGTCTGCGTGGGTTTCCTCCGGATGCTCCGTTTTCCTCCAACAGTCCAAAGACATGCAGGTTAGGTGCATTGGCGATTCTAAATTGTCCCTTGTGTGTGCTTGGTGTGTGTGTGTGTGTGTGTGCACTGCGGTGGGCTGGCACCCTGCCCGGGGTTTGTTTCCTGCCTTGTGCCCTGTGTTGGCTGGGATTGGCTCCAGCAGACCCCTGTGACCCTGTAGTTAGGATATGGCAGGTTGGATAATGGATGAATGGATGGATGGATATATATATATTTTGACAGGCACTTGGCATCCTTACCCAGCTGGGACTCCCCTGCACATTATATTCAGGGGGAGCAGCCATGGACATTGCAATGCCTCCCCCTGAACTCTAGTTGGCCGGCCTCCCTGGGGTGGAACAGTGCCTCTGGTTCTGGCAGGGAATCCTGGGAATTGGAGTTGGGTGCAGCCCTGTTGGGTCGTGCAGGTACCGCCAGGGGGCACTGTATTTGGGTCTCCTGAGCCCGTGTGGACAACCGATTCGTCACACCCGGAAGTGCAGCTGGAAATCAGGGATCAAGCACCTGGAGCACTTCCAGGCGGACTATAAAGTGAGCCAGCAACCACCACTCAGGGGCCAGGGTCCGATGGAGGAGAACACGGTTTCTGGGAAGGAGAGTTGGTGCCAAAGAAGAGCAATTATTTGTGTTTATTGTGTGCTTTGGACTGCGTTGTGTCTGTGGGTACGGGGAAGGCGTAGCCCACATACGAAGAACATAAAAGTTTATTTAATTTTACACGTACCTCTCGTGTCTAATCTGTTGGGCACTATTTAGCGCTAATCGTGCAATATATATATATATATATATATATATATATATATACTAGACAGTAAGCCCGTTACAATAACGGGCGCTAGAACAGTAGTGCATAAACATTAGTATGAACAGTCTATATTAAATGGCAAGGGACCTTGTATGTGGCTGTAATATACGTCCCTGTATTGTGTGCCTTTAATTTTCTCTTGCAGTAATAATGGTTTGTATTTCCGTAAAATGCCTGTAATTTTCTCTGACAGTAATACAGTAGAACCTCGGTTCACGACCATAATTCATTCCAAAACTCTGGTCTAAACCTAATTTGGTTGTGAACCGAAGTAATTTCCCCCATAGGATTGTATGTAAATACAATTAATCCGTTCCAGACCGAACTGTATGTAAATATATATTTTTTTTAAGTTTTTAAGCACAAATATAGTTAATTATACCATAGAATGCACAGCGTAATGGTAAACTAAATGTAAAAACATTGAATAACACTGAGAAAACCTTGAACAACAGAGAAAACTAACACTGCAAGAGTTCGTGCTATAGCCTTACAAACCGCATGCTAAAACACTTTTTTTTAATGAGTTTTAAGCACAGGGAAAAAAATGAACATTTAAAAAATCCGTAATTTAATTTAATTTAATTTAATAAACGACCAAGAAAAGTAACATTGCAACAATGCACGCACACGCCTGTGTGTGTGTCTCTCTCTCGCGTACGCGCCTGTGTGTGTGTCTCTCTCTCTCTCTCTGCACAGGGAATGCACCGGGAGAAACTGAACGCGTGCGGCCCCGCACATGCGCACTTCGCAAGAAGACACACAGGGACACCTGGAAGCACACAGGGGTTTTATTAAAGAGGATATATACCCACACATTGACGGTGTCACTATTAAGGAGAATTAGGAATTCACCAAGAGCGCAGATTTTAACGAGCGGAAACCCAGCCACACGGGTTAGCTGCCGAACAGTCTGTAAGGCGCAAAATAAATTGGCACCGGCACAGATCTATATCTGTATACATCTGTGTATATATCTTCTATCTATATATATATATATATATATATATTCCAGCATCACTTACGAACGGGTGGAACGATTTTCATGACACTTGGTACGTATGTTTCTTATTGGTCGACTAAACTAATACTGCAGGGTGAAATCAATCCTAACCTTCTGGGTATGGTGGGGGGTGATCTTGGTCATATATGCATGTTATCATCCAATTGACACTCCGAATGACCACCAGAGAGCGAATTGCAGGTGACTGCCACCATTCTTTATGTTTGAGCTCCACCGCGTCCATCTGTTGCTTTTGAAATTAAATAGAGTTGGCCGGTTCCGATCGTCAACTGGATGATAACATACATACAAAACCGCAAAACAAGCACATTAGTAAGTCTTCATTGTTTGTTCATTTATTTTTATTTTTAAAGTTGTGGTTTTATTAATTAAATTGTTCTCAAATAATTAAAAACACTTTATTTCCCTACTGGGCAACGCTAGGTATTTCCATCCATCCATTATCCAACCCGCTATATCCTAACTACAGGATCACGGGGGCTGGGTATTTCAGCTAGTCCTTCTATATAAAAGCTGTCGGAATTGTCCTTCCGTCCCGTGAGTGCTACGCAGGCACGGAGTTTCACACACGCCCCGTCCATTTTGCAATGCACGATGGGATTTGTAGTTTCGTTTTTCCAGGTAAAAGATGATTTTCTACTCCAGACTGTGCGATATCTTCTTCTTCTTTCTTACTATATAAAAGCGGTCGGGATTGTCCTTTCGTCCTGTGAGTGGAAAGCGTAGCGGTATTCCGCTTATCACAGACTTACTACTTGCAGCTTGCGGTACGAAGCGACATGATGTGAGCAGAGTTCTGGTGCTCCCATCGTGCCCTTGCTTTTGTGCGCGATGCGCTGGAAAAATAGACAAAATTATGTCTCTGGAAATAATTAATGTTGATGGAGTACAAATGCCTCACCGTGTAGTAAATATCAGGGGGGTTCAAAAGGGCGACCTCAATATAGAAAAAATTTTAAATTTCATCACAAAAATAACAGAAACTACGAGTATTAAAGTAATACCGCTCAAATGCAATATAACCAAATTAATGAGTTTGTATAAAATAGCAAATTTTTCTACATATTGAATTGCCTTAAGAAGTGGTCAACTTAAAAGTCGGTCGCCTTAAAAGGCGGGTCAGCCTAGTATATATATAAAAGCCAAATCCCACTGACTCACTTATTACGAAATTTGCCAAACCATGAGGACTTGGGACTTGGAATTTGGAATGTAGGTTAGCCTTGGCCCATAGGTGCTCACAAAGAAACGGCTTTAAAAATTTCGTGGTCCAAGCGCGAAAACCCCAACGTCTGTCTGTCTGTTTGTATGTCTGTCCGTTTTTCACCAGAGAACTACTTAATGAATTTAGATCGGGTTTTTTTTTTCTATAATTTGCTTGAACATTCCGTTGATTTTGAGACTTTTTCATCGCGCTAAGTAACTTAGTTCGCTTGCGGTACCGATTTATTAGCACGAATCATCTCCGGGTGTAACCTTAACTCCGCTAAGTTAGCGAACGAGAGAACTCCTTAACGGATTTAGATCTTTTTTTTTTTGTAATTTGCTTGAACATTCCGGTTGATTTTGCGACTTCTCTCTTTGCGCTAAGAATCAGAGTTTGCTTGCAGGAGTGATATATTCGCACTAATCCGAGACAGAGGCTGCGGGCTGAGGAGAGGGGGTACAGTGACGTCAGGAGTGGGGAGCTGGGTGGGGGCCTCCTCACTGTCCTGTTTCTCAAAGCCACGGGTCATGCTAGTATATATACAAATAGGTCTGAGAACAAACTGATCGATTCGGTGGTTACCTACCAGATAACGCTTGTGGTTGGTAGGCGAGTGGGCAAACACCTGCCACATCCTCTCAGTTAGGAGTAGCAGATCATTGACACAGCTCAGAACTACGTATGTAATTCTCCGATCTTCACACTGTCAAATAGCCAAACCAGCCGCCATGCTCACCGTTTGAGGTTCGAGCCCAGCAAAGGGAAGCAAATGTGTCTGCACCTGATGGCCCCCAATTAAAGAGAAAAACGTGTCGGGTACTGTTTGCATTATTTGACAGGTACTATATAACACCAGTAACGGCGGACTGCACGATAACATGCAGTGAATCCACTGGACTTGAGCCTTCTTAGTTCTCAGCCGTTTTCTTTCTCTGTATTTTTGCTCAGAGGTTGATGCGCTTGCTGTTTCATGAGCAGCTCTTCTTTTCCTAGCGGCCCGCTAATTCTCTACTTTCGTCAGCATCTTTTCGTGTTCAAACTGATTAAGTCAGTGTTTGCGTTGTAATTACTTAGTAAGTTTTCTCTAATTTTTCACTTAAGCTGGCACTTAAGTCTTCAGGCTGCCTCAAGAATGATTTTAGATATGAAGAGGTAGGGGAAGAGACGGCGAAGGTGGTAGCGGTGAGAACGGCACCCATACGCATGCGCCGCACTGCTCCCCGCTGCGGAGAGTTCATTCTACAATAAAATAAAATAAAAATAAAAACCTTGGAGGTCAATGATCACCCCGAAAGCGGACAGTAGATGTCACGTAGTATATGTGTACCAAATTTCAGGTCAATCGGTCAAACGGTTTGCGAGCGACAGGTGATTTAAAATCCTGGACAGACAAACGGACAGCCACGGTAGTGTATTATATATAAAGATATCTATATATATTCTTATACTGTAATTTATTTTAAAAAAGTATTGTTTCCAAAGTTGTGGGGATCCGCTAGACCACAATGCAACAAAAGGGGCGGGTCTTTATGCAAATATTGGATAGTCACGTGCCTACAACGTGTTTAGTTTGAGATTAGTCAGCTTAATTCAAGCGGCCATCATATTATACTTGTGAGACAATCACTAAATGAGAATGATATTTTATTATCTTATGCAGGAAATATATATAACTATATACATACATGTATTCAAATATATACATCTCATATATTAAACATGTACACAAACACATGCCTGCCCGGGGTTTATTTCCTGCCTTGCGCCCTGTGCTGGCTGGGATTGGCTCCAGCAGACCCCCGTGACCCTGTGTTAGATTATAGGGTTGGACAATGACTGACTGACAGACCTAAAAAATACGCAGTCGTGCTTGACGCCTTCCCAGAGGGGGAAGTCATGGAGAAGAAAAGCAATATAACAATAATTATATAAGAAATAATTGTGGAATCTGCGGTGGGTTGGCACCCTGCCCAGGATTAGTTCCTGCCTTGTGCCCTGTGTTGGCTGGGATTGGCTCCAGCAGACCCCCGTGACCCTGTGTTCGGATTCAGCGGGTTGGATAATGGATGGATGGATGGATAATTGTGGAATATTTAAAATGAAATTTTTGATGATGTCAATGTGTTGTCTTACCAATATAATTAATGGAGTGGCATGCAAAATTATTCATAAGCAAAAATTATGAAGGTTCAGGTTTAACCTAAATGAGAATTGTATGTTTTGTGGATGCAGAAACTATAAAGCCTTTTGTTTTATCAGTGTCTTCAATCCCAAGTATTCTGTACCTTGAATATTTTGTACAAATTTCTTTGAATGTTCAGATATCTTTCGATGATTTCGAGGTTTTATTTTATTTTACACGCCCAGATGTGGACAGGAGATTTAAATTTATAACACATTTATTATTAATTATAGGGAAGTTTCACATCCATAAAATGAAATGCATGAAAGCCACACCAGATATTAGTCTGTTTAAAATAAAAATGGAATTTGATGCAACAATCATTCAAAATATTAAAAAATAAGAAAGCTAAAAGAATTATTGACCTGTTAAATTGTTTATGATATTGCATTATTTGGCTTCTATGTTTTAAACCAAGAGTTCCCAAAGTGGTCGATATGGACCCCCTGGGGTCGATTTGAACTTTTTAGGGGTCGATAGTTTAAATAAAAAAAATTGGGGGTCGACAACAGCAAAAATAGACCCCCTTACTGCTGCTATTTGCTTGTTACTTCAAAATATCTATGATTCCAATAGGTACCTAATTAAGAAGTAAAATAATTCAAAAAAACACTTTTTTGATAAAAACACATTACATACCAAACTTGCGAACGAAAAGGTAAAATGTGTCATTAAAAGAGTCACACGTAAGAATGCATGAAAATACATGTAGCACAAACATGTCTGTGCATTGTCGTATCAAACGTATCAAAGCAATTGCGGACATTTAAAATCTGTTGCATGTGACTAGGGGGTCGACGGTTTTAAAAGTTTTTGGTAAAGGGGTCTGCGGCTGAAAAAAGTTTGGGAACTCTTGTTTTAAACTTTATTGTTAATTTGCTGTTAATTATTTGGCTATTGTATTTCTATTGATTATAAATAAAGCATTTAAAAATTCAAAGGTGCATCGTGAAAATGTGCATTGTACGTTCAGAGTATTAAAAAAAAGTTAATTTTAAAAGGGGGGGAGTAAAGACCACCACCTCCGCGGCTGCAGAACTTCATTTACTGGTTTTGTTTCGACCTCCTTTGATTGTGTTTATTAAGAGCGTAACTCCAAATGAACAGTAATATCAACACACGGGACTCTTTTTAAATATTTTCACTTAAATTTGATAAAGTGAGCAACACCGTTGGTTAATAATGCCAGATCGGAAATAATTCATCTTCTGCGTATTTTCACTTTGCTCTCCTTGCTTCGTGATTTTTTTTTTTTTTTTTTTTTTTTTGCATTATTTATGTATTTATTTTTAAATTCCTGATTGATTGATTGATTGATTGGCTGATATGCTTGATTTATATGGCGAGCAACATAAACATTTATCTACACGTATAACGCATACGCGGGAAGTTAGCAGCTAATAGAGAGCCGCATGTGCCGTGCTTGGTAGTACCCATTTATATCCGCTAGGTGGCACATCAACGTAATACAACATGACAGATTCAAAGCCGCTGAAGCCGGCGCAGGCTCAAGAGGGGCCGCCGCTAATCCCAGCAGAACGAAGCGCCAGACAGGAACCAACCTGGCAGGCCATCGCGAAGCCCACTCACGAGGGGTCGATCCACTTAGCAGGTACGCACTCAAAAATCAAAGTTCTAAAATGGCACGCTACTGAGGTTGTGTGGCTCCTTCTAGAGCCCTTCCTTGATAGCGAAAATGAAATATATTACAACATAGCCAAAAAGATGTGGACATATCTTTCAATATAACGTAACGTGTAGCTCAAATATATCTAAAGATTATATCTGAAATATAAGGGAACACATAGTTTTCCTTAATTACATTCATATATTTCCAAATATATATATATAGAGAGAGAGACATGCGACACATTGTGAGCCCAGACCCAAGACAGATCACACTTAACACAGCCCTCCAAAGGCAGCATCATAGGCCCCTGGACCAAGTAGTGCACTGGGACCCCTGTTTTGATAGCAAAACAGGAACATCTATATTAGACACATTCTGGGCTAGTGGGCATTGCCCATTGTGCCCATATATTAGGACCGCCCTGCCCAAAGGACCCTCTAATGCTCACTAAACGTTCTTCAAGCGGGTCGCTCCATCAACACACGTCGGCTTCGATTTCTAGCCTTAGTAGCCATCTGGACTCGGGCGGGAGTTTGTGCTGCCGCCGTCCGATTTGGTCTTCAGCTTGTCTCGATATCAGAGAAGATGTCTGCGGACTGAGAAATGACGATGCCAGCCTGAGATGTTCTAAGAATATCCTGTATGATAAGTAAAATGCAGGATAGGATAACTAGGATTTACAGTACAGACACAGGTGTAGATTTCTAAAATGTACTTTATATTATTCTTAGTATTGTAAAAATATGAAGAAATATTTTTTATATTTTGGATGAGATATTGCAATATAAAAAATGGCAATAATTGACATATTTTACTGTGCATTTGACTATATTGTAACATATTTTGTAATATTTTGACAAACATAAATACAGAATGTCCATGTGTTTTTCCAGGTATTGCATATACTACTACTAATAATAATAATTATAATACATTTTATTTATTTAGCGTCTTTGCAGTATGTTTAATTTTCTTGACAGACACACTTGTAATTTGTTTCTTTTGAACTCTTCACTTGTGATGATCAGTTTTGTCACCATGTCCTGTCACACTTGTTCCCAAATAGTCCCCAGAATATTTCCTCAAATATGTTGATTACTTTTGTAAGTCACTTTGGACAGAAGTATCTTCTAAGCAAACAAATATAAACTGTAAATTATATACTATACCATATACTGTATATATATATATATATATATATATATATAATACTGTATAATGTGGCATCATTATGAGGATTCTGTTTGTTGATTTATCTAACACCTTCAAAACCATCCAGCCATCCCTGTCAACAGGTAAACTCAGAGATCTGCAGGTGAATGAGCCTGTGGGTCCTGATGATGGACTATCAGTCAGGCAGACCACCATCTGTGAGGCTCAAGGTCTTTGTAAGCAAATAAGACAACAAGGAGCAGGTCTATCTGCTGAACTCTGTACACCTCCAACAAGAAATATAACAGCAGGTCAGGTCACCTGCCGAAATTCTCACAGGATTCTGAACTTATTGGGGGGATGAGACACAGGAGAGGAGTCAGGGATCTATCTAATATATAGTGCCTTTCTATCTATCTATCTATCTATCTATCTATCTATCTATCTATCTATCTATCTATCTATCTATCTATCTATCTTATATGGTGCCTTTCACATTATCTATCTATCTATCTATCTATCTATCTATCTATCTATAGTGCCTTTCACATCTATCTATCTATCTATCTATCTATCTATCTATCTATCTATCTATATTATATAGCGCCTTTCACATCTATCTATCTATCTATCTATCTTATATAGTGCCTTTCACATCTATCTATCTATCTATCTATCTATCTATCTATCTATCTATACTATATAGTGCCTTTCACATCTTTCTATCTATCTATCTATCTATCTATATTATATAGTGCCTTTCACATCTATCTATCTATCTATCTATCTATCTATCTAT
>JANRMT010062791.1:177051067-177061218 GCA_026402145.1 Polypterus bichir lapradei | reverse complement strand
TTATTATTATTATTATTATTATTATTATTATTATTATTATTATTATTTGCCTGTCAGTTAGGAGACCTGGGGACACTTCCCGGGTCCTTCCTGCGTGGAGTTTGCATGTTCTCCCAGTGTCTGCGTGGGTTTCCTCCGGGCGCTCCGGTTTTCTCCCACAGTCCAAAGACATGCAGGTTAGGTGGATTGGTTATTCTAAATTGTCCTTAGTGTGTGCTTGGTTTGTGTGTGTGTGTGCGTGCGTGCCCTGTGGTGGGCTGGCACCCTGTCCAGGGTTTGCTTCCTGCCTTGCGCCCTGTGTTGGCTGGGATTGGCACCAGCAGACCCCCGTGACCCTGTAGTTAGGGTAAAGCAGATTGGATAATGGATTATTATTATTATTATTATTATTATTATTTTCCCAGGCCACGTTGCAATGTAAGCAGGAGCTCATACTGTGGTATCAGTTCCGTTTTTGTTTTTTTCTTATTTAAAAAGGAATGAAGAACAAGCGGCGTGCGAACAGCGAAGCAGACAAGTGGCCGGTGCGGCCCTCCGCGTTATACATTTTCGTCCGTTTATTAATAATATTTGACAAGTTACCTACTGACCGGGGCTGTCATCCTTCTCTGCGCTTTTCCCCATCGAGAGCTGCTCTGCTATACGCTGCTGTGTTCACTCAGAGGCCGATAAACTACATGCAGGAATATTTTCGGACAGAACTCAACAGGGAAATACATACGTGTATTATGAAATGTGTTGATAATTCAATCAAAACTTAATGATATGTGAACGTAATTTTTTTTTTCTGTACGTAGCACATTTTATTTCTTATTGCGTTTAGTTAGCGATGTCTTCATTTTTTTCTTTCAGTGACCCCCGCACTCAATGAGAACTGTCATTTTCACTCGTCAAAGATGAGAGGGCGGGCTCTAGCGAGTGCTTTGTTTCGATTGGTCAGTCAAGTGACAGACACTTCAGATGATGACACCGGAGAGGACGAGGAGCTCAGAGCTTCTTGAATTAAGGACAGGCTGGGCACAGAGTGGGCACAACGTTGGAAAGCGGTAGCCTAGCCCGCTTATCAGTGTTCAGTGTGCCCATTTTACGGTGGGTGTACGGTATACAGTTCAAAGACCGGCGATTCTCAGACAGCAGTTCCTCTTTTAACTTAGCCTTTGTGCGGTTTGGCAGTCGACAATTTCCAGAAAATACAAATAGAATAACTTAATGTCAAACATGACCGGCTTTAATAAAAACGACAATGACTTGAAACAATGCCTTTTTATAATTGCTTTTTTTTTTAAAAACTTATTTATTATTTTATACTTTTCATTCAAAAATGATTTGTTGAAGGAATTTAATTAATTCAATTACATATAAAATTTTCACGTAAATGTATTGGGTAACTCAAACTCAGTTCAAATGAGTTTCTCTGGTGCAAGGAATTAGGTGAGCCTAACTTAACTGGAGTTACTCAGACTTATTGTATCTGACAACTGTGATGCCGTTTCTTAAACCAAACTTAGGAAAGTTAACAAAAATGAATAATCTTCACCACACACTCTTGCATTACATGGCAATTTACTGTACCATTAAATAAACCTTTGTTTGTAGAAATGTAATTTTGTCATCCAGCTTAATAAAAGAACAAGTGTTTGTGTATTTGTAGGTCCGACCAGATGCTATGCTGTCTCTGTCATTCCAACATTTGGAGAATTACAAAAATTTGTAGTAATAAAAAGCATTGTATTTGTCATTTCAACAGATGGTGCATTACAAACATTAAGACAGCTTTTACAAATCCCATAACAAATGGCATATAAGAAGATGCATAAATGTTGCATTTATCATTCCAACAGATGGCACATTACAAACATTGACACTGCTTTAACAAATTACCATACCAATTAGCATATATTAGAGACATATGCATCAGATTTGTCAGTCCAACAGATGGTGCCTCATGAACATTAATATTACTTTTACAAATCCCATAACAAATGGCATGTTGACATAAATGTTGCATTTGTCATTCCAACAGGTGGCGCATCACAAACATTAACGCTGTTTTTACGAATTTCATACCAAATGGCATTAAACAGAAACATATATCATTCCAACAGATGACACACAACAAACATTAACACTGCTTTTACGAATTACCATACCAATTGGCATATAATAGAGACATATGCATTGCATTTGTCAGTCCAACAGATGGCACATCACAAACATTAACACTACTTGTACAAATCATACCAAATGGAATATTGACATAAATGTTGCATTTATCATTCCAACAGGTGGCGGATCGCAAACATTAACACTGTTTTGACGAATTTCATACCAAATGGCACATATAGATATGCATTGTATTTGCCGTTCCAAAGTATCAAAAACATCACCACTGCTTTTATGAATCCCATAGCAAATGACATTTAACAGAGACATACGCATTGTCATTCCAACAGATGACGCCTCAGAAACATTTGCACTAAAGGAAATTTTATCTTCACATTCAATATTATTACTCTGCGGTGGGTTGGCACCCGGCCCAGGATTGGTTCCTGCCTTGTGCCCTGTGTTGGCTGGGATTGGCTCCAGCAGACCCCCGTGACCCTGTGTTCGGATTCAGCGGGTTGGAAAATGGATGGATGGATGTTATTACTCCTCCCCCACGTGCCGGGAGCACGCGCCCCCTTGAGTTACCAAAACGGCGCCCCGCTGTTGTTCATAGCGGGAGTGCGCGCCCCCTAACTTTTATAAACGTCGGCCTAATCGGCTGCTCGTGTCGCCTAATGGATTGACCGGCTCCGTGTCTGTGACTGGCGCTGTTAATTAAGGCATTGGGATCAATTCCTGGATGGTCTTCGCAAATTAATGTGGCCATTGCAACGCACCGAGTTTGCGCCCGTTGAGGTTCATTGCGGAGGGCTTATTAGCTGGACGTCATCACATTAAATGCCACACTGGGAGTGAATTTCAGTTTTTACTTTGAACGTTTAGCTGCAGGCGGATAGCCGAACATTTAAAGGTTGCATCGCCCAAAAGGTTTTGGTCTACAATTATAAAAGAGAATGAGATCAGGACAAATTGAGCTCGGATTTCAGGATGTTCCACATCAGTTGTTAGGCAGATGAAGGCTCTGAGCAGAACGACCCCCTCAGCGCCGCACCAAGTGCGCTGCATTTGACGGTCGAACCGACTAAACGTTTGTAAGGAGTTCCTTCCTTACAAGGTCTTGCCACGCGACATTTTAAAACAGGACTCGCTCGTCGATCATTTTCTCGCTCGGCCACAGAAGAATCCACGGACTGACAGGCTGACTTGTTCATCTTTCGTGCCCCACAAATCCACGCCGCCCGCGTTGATGTTGAACGGATCTCCCGTCACGCAATTCCTGGGCCGCTCGGTCCCTTATAAGCTTACCGCCAGGATTACGAGGCTTCTCATCGATCCATAGACCTTCGGGGCCCGGGGGCAGACCACCCGCACTCACGTACACATCCTCCTGCACGCATTTGACGGTGCGGGAATATCAGGAGTAACACAACGCTAAGGAACAAAGCGGAGGGATCGCCAGACATTCGTGCACCACTCATGGGTGCTTTGAATTTGTAAACGACGATTTACATCAAGCAAGAGCCACAAGACAATTGAAAAAGCTAAAAAGAACCGATTTGTCCATCTTGATTTCTACCCCTGAGCGCGTTTTCCTGGTGCACCTAGATGGGGTCTCGTGGCACCGGTGCCAATCCCAGGAGCCATGAGGGCAACCCTGGAATGGACAGCAGATCAGAATGGCAGACGAGGAGTCCAAAATGCCATTTAGGGAGGGTTAAGGTTGGAGCAGGAAAATATGAGTGCCTGGAGAAAAAACGGGGATTGAGGGAAGGCTGGGATCTGAACCCGGGAACTGAGGAAGGCTGAACGGCTGACGCTTGAACCATCACACCAACACAGCAGGTTGGAAACGAAAATCTGATAACCAATAAAACAAGGCGATTTGACATTTTCCAATTTGAAAAAATAAATGTCTCCAAAAATTTAAATAAAAAAATACTATAAAAGTAAAAATAATAACAATGCAGAAGAAAACTATAAGCGTTAATAGAAAGTCAGCGAGATACACTTGAGGACATCAAACTGAGGTGACCCAAACCCTCGCCAGCGGTCACTGCTTCTCATTTCTGTCAAGTGATGGGTACAACAGCTGAGGGTAGCACGACATCCCAGGCTTCAGAAGGGACGGGGGTCGCCATGTCCCAATCAGGCACAGCACAAGTGCACGAATGTGCTTTGCTGCTGGGGTCCCGTCTTCAAACTGGCCGTCCTTCGTGCACTGTGCCTCTCTGAATATCGCTATCGTGTGACATTTGATCATCTTAGGGTGGATGAAGGTGAGCAACAGAGGGGAACTGGGTAGCGATGTGTCTCAGTCACTAGGGGTCCATCCATCATAACTACAGGGTCACGGGGGTCTGCTGGAGCCAATCCCAGCCAACACAGTGCGCAAGGCAGGAAACAAATCTTGTTTGGTCCACCGCAGGGCACAGACACACACACACACCAAGCACACACTAGGGACAATTTAGGACTGCCAATGCACCTAACCTGCATGTCTTTGGACTGTGGGAGGAAACCCACGTAGACATGGGGAGAACATGCAAACTCCAGGGAGGGAGGACCCTAACTGTGCGGCAGCAGCGCTACCCACTGCGCCACTGTGCCGCCCGGGTCCAATTTATAAAACATATAAATAGATAGAATTAATATTGTGAAAATATGTGCATTCCACAAAAACATGGATAATGCGTACACAAAACAGAACAAATATCTGATTGATCAAATTTCTATGCGATCTCCCCTTTATAAAGTGAAAATATGAACGCACCCTGAACCCCGCCTTGAAATATCCATATAAGGAGCGTGCTAAGCAACCTCATGCATATGCAATGCCGATGTTGAAGAACTTCATTGGCTGGTAGATAGATAGATAGATAGATGTGTAAGGCGCTATATAATAGATAGATAGATAGATGTGTAAGGCACTATATAATAGATAGACAGATAGATAGATAGATAGATAGATATGAAAGGCACTATATAATAGATAGATAGATAGATAGATAGATAGATGTGTAAGGCGCTATATAATAGATAGATAGATATATAGATAGATGTGTAAGGCGCTATATAATAGATAGATAGATAGATAGATAGATGTGTAAGGCACTATATAATAGATAGATAGATAGATAGATATGAAAGGCACTATATAATAGATAGATAGATAGATGTGTAAGGCGCTATATAATAGATAGATAGATAGATAGATAGATGTGTAAGGCGCTATATAATAGATAGATAGATATGAAAGGCACTATATAATAAATAGATAGATAGATAGATGTGTAAGGCGCTATATAATAGATAGATAGATAGATGTGTAAGGCGCTATATAATAGATAGATAGATATGAAAGGCACTATATAATAGATAGATAGATAGATAGATGTGTAAGGCGCTATATAATAGATAGATAGATAGATAGATAGATAGATAGATAGATGTGTAAGGTGCTATATAATAGATAGATAGATAGATAGATGTGTAAGGCGCTATATAATAGATAGATAGATAGATATGAAAGGCACTATATAATAGATAGATAGATGTGTAAGGCGCTATATAATAGATAGATAGATAGATAGATAGATAGATAGATAGATAGATAGATGTGTAAGGTGCTATATAATAGATAGATACTTTATTAATATCTATTATAAATAAATATATTAATATTTATTAATTTAGATAATTTATTAATCGCCACTCCCTTCTTACTCACCCAGACTCTGCCCCCAGCGTTCAACGGTACCTGGCCGTGCTCCATAACTGAGAGCGCAAGAGCACCCGCCTCACCTCTGTGCTCTTGGGGTCCGGAAAGGGGTATGGCGCCAGCATCTGAGCGGATAGCCACTATCACCTGTTGCATGTAATGACATAACTGCTGTTATGATGATTAGTGCAGGCCACATGAAACTCTTGAGGGCTCAGCCAGTTACTTCACGTCTAGTCTAGTCACGCCAAGTCTGCCATACTCAACCTCAATATGACCCAGGACATCAACACTTCACTTTCACTTGAGTTAGTTGTGGTAATTATACTTTAAAGACACCTGATATTCTATATGTTGGTCCACAAGCCTCTATCCGGGGTCTGCTGCTCTTTTTGATTTACATGCTTCCGTTAGGTCAGATTATCTCGGGGCACAATGTGAGCTACCACAGCTATGCTGATGACACACAGCTGTACTTATCAATGGCACCTGATGACCCCGACTCTCTCGATTTACTAACACAATGTCTTACTGGTATTTCTGAATGGATGAATAGTCATTTTCTCAAGCTAAATAAAGAGAAAACTGAAATTTTAGTGATTGGCAATAATGGATACAATGAGGCTATTAGAAATAAACTTGATGCATTAGGATTAAAAGTCAAGACGGAGATAAAGAATTTAGGGGTAACTGTTGACTGCAACCTGAATTTTAAATCGCATATTCATCAGACCACTAGGACAGCATTTTTTCACTTAAGAAACACAGCAAAAGTTAGACCTCTTATATCACTGAAAGATGCTGAGAAATGAGTTGACGCTTTTGTTTTCAGTCGACTAGATTACTGTAACGCACTCCTCTCAGGACCACCCAAAAAAGACATCAATCGACTGCAACGAGTGCAGAATGGAGCCGCTAGAATCCTAACTAGGAAAAGAAAATCTGAGCACATCACCCCAGTCTGAGCGTCACTACACTGGTTACCTGTGTCATTCAGAATTGACTTTAAAATCCTGCTTATGGTTTACAAATCCTTCAATAATCGGCTCCATCTTATATATCGGAATGTCTGACATTTTATATTCCAAATCGTAACCTTAGATCCTCAAATGAGGGTCTGCTTAGAATTCCAAGAGCAAAACTTAAAAGAAGTGGTGAGGTGGGCGGGCGGCCTTCTGCTGTTAGGCACCTCAAATCTGGAATAGCCTGCCAATAGGAACTCACCAGGCTGATATGGTGGAGCACTTTAAAAACACTGCTAATAACACATTACTTTAACATGGCCTTCTCATAACTTCATCTTAGTTAAATCCTGATGCTCTGCATATTCAGTTAATTATCATTACTATTCATGGTGGCTCCAAACTCTGTACTGACCCCTACTCTCTCTTCTGTTCTTTTCCTGGTTTTCTGTGGTGGCGACCTGCGCCACCACCACCTGATCAAAGCACCGTGATGTCCCTACATTGATGGATTAAAGGCCAGAAGTCCACGTGACCGTCATCATCAAGTCCTTCCATGTGAACCCTGAATACCATGAGGACTGACCATTTATGTGAGGTAGAATGCCCAGAGGGGGCTGGGTGGTCTCGTGGCCTCGGACCCCCTGCAGATTTTATTTTTTCTCCAGCCGTCTTGAGTTTTTTTTTTGTTTTTTCTGTCCTCCCTGGCCATCGGACCACCTTACTCTTATTCTATGTTAATGAGTGTTCTCTTATTTTAATTCTTACTTTGTCTCTTTTCTCTTTCTTCATCATGTAAAGCACTTTGAGTGACATTGTTTGTATGAAAATGTGCGACAGAAATAAAGGTTGTCGTTGCTGTCAGTCACATCACAGAAGACGGGTACGTTTTAATGGAATGTCCCTGCTCACGGTTAACAGAAGCAGCCTCATTCACGCTAGGTGGCCTTATTGCAATATAAGTGCAGTTCCGATTATGACAGGAAAACCAAACACGGCTTCAAATGGACTTTTTATGTCAGCAAAAAAACTGTTATGTGGTAAATATGAGCAACCGCACCTTACGAAAACTGGACGTGGCCTCTCACTGGTCAGTTAATGGCTTCCAGTACAGCAGGCATGAGGGAGTGAAGCCTGGCTGAGACATTCCTGAGCTGTCGGCCAGAAGTGACAACAGGTAGCCGATATAGTGGGACGTGAAAGTGAAGTTCGCGGCATTGGCCCCCTTATTAGGGAACTAAAACACAGCTTGTGCGTCATTGTCCTCACGTCTGAGGTGTCACACGTTTGTCACATCAACGCACATTCTAGTAACAACTTGGTGAATTGGATTAATATATTTAGAGGGTTTGGTTGCATTTCCCTTCTCCACCAAAGGTGTCGCCGTTTCCCAGTTTTTTTTTTTTTTTTTATATATTTAATTCCCGACGTTTGCGTGGGAAAATCATAACGAGTCATTCGTGCCTTTCATGTGCACAGACACACGCTTTATAAATGAGACCCCTGGTCAGCACAGCCCATTCCATTGACAGCTATCTATCTAATAAATGAGGCTCTTTATGAGTCCCCATGCAACACATCCTCTGGACCCCCACTATTTGTGCCCCTGGGAGAGGCTGGCATGGTTGCCCACCACAGACAGATCAGAAGGTGAGGTTCCCATTTGTCTACTTGCAGTTTCGGGGCAGATGGTGTTTGAGACTGTGACATTTCAGAAGAGGACCTTGAGGTCAAATCTCTTTGGTGACCTGGAGGAGCAGGCAGACAACGGGCGCAAACATCAAACGATCAATGAAGAAGAAGAAGACAATAAGGATAAGGTTTAATGTTATAAACATTTGATGTGGTCACAGCTAATTGGGTTAATTCAAGAGTCCATGTGCAGGAGATAAATCAGAGCATTTGAAGAATCTGGACGAGAAGAGACCAGTCAGCCCACCAAAGCTCGCCAGTCGTGTCCACTTAACTCCTCCAAAATGACATCAAGTCGAGTTCTGAAGACCCCTAAAGTCCTCCTGTCCACCACACGACTTGGTCTCTTATTCCACGTGTCTGTGGTTCTCTTCCTACAGTTTGTGTGAAATTTCCCCTCCACGCGTTTCCAGTTGTGTTCTTGTTGAGTTCACTCCTCCCAAAGTGGTCTTCACCACAGCAAGTCAGCACATTTTTCTTGACGGGTTGCAATCTAAGCAATGGACAAAGAGCTCAGTGTTCACATTTGCACTGCACCGCCTGTTGGAATGTGTTCTGCAGCGTGTACATGGTACTCAAACGCAATGCGTTTGTCATTCCAACAGATGGTGCATCACAAACATTCATGTGATAGGACTCTCCGCGGGGCTGCCTTGTGATTCTCCACGTGCTCCCGTTTTCCCTGTACTCTTCCCTTTTCCATTCCCTAAGTGAAAATGAGTGTGTTATTATTAATGCATGTGACGGGACTCTCCCCTGGGCTACAATGTGCTGCTTTGCTATTTCGACGTGTACCCCCTTTCCCTGTACTCCTCCTTTTTCCGGGTCCTGTACACATTGAATGTGTGATTATTTAGCCCTGTGACTGAACCCTCCAATGGCCTGCAGTCTGCTGCTCTGTTTGGATATTTTGCCCCGCGCCGCATGTCCTCCCTGTGCTCATTCCATCCCTGAGGAGGGCCGCGTGGCTTCACCTTCCAAGTGTGATGTTAGTATTCATCCCGGACCTAAAATGGGCTGCAGTGCTGCGTCGCTCTCACAAGGTCCTACTTCTCCTGTACTCCTTCCCTCTCTGCTGCCCACGGACCCGGCGTGGTTGGCATATTTGTGATTAGCATCTCTCCCTCTGCTCATTAGTCTTCCCCATTGTGTCTTTGTGTCCTGGTCAAGGCACCAGAAGGCTCGAGGTGGTCGGGGATCCTGGTGGCATTGCATTTCTAGCATCTTGCCCACTTCATGGGTACACACTCGCCCTTATAATGCCCACAGATGAGAGTGAGTGGTACATCAAGGAGTGCTTTGGAGTTTAGATGCCAGTCCCTTAGTGGGGGAGACTCAAGCCTGCTGGCCAGAAGGTGAAGGAGGTCCTTTCATTGGCACTTACTCAGTGGTGCAGTAAAGTGCCTGAGCCTGCAGGATATGCCCACCTCATGCCAAGCACACGTATGGACAGCACTGAAGTGGCCTTGTGATCCTGAGTGTTCAGGTGAAGGAGGTCAGGCTGAAAATGAGTCGGTCACTGAGGTCAGGAGGTACTGGTCAGTGTGTGGTGTGCCTGACTCCCCAGTCCTTCCAGTAAGTTGTTAGTCAGCATGGGGTGTGCCTGACTTCCCAGTCCTCCCAGTGAAGTGTCATTCAATATGGAGTGTGCCTGACTTCCCAGTCCTCCCAGT
>JANRMT010062791.1:177025085-177043102 GCA_026402145.1 Polypterus bichir lapradei | reverse complement strand
ACAGACAGCCAGGCACACGGACGGACAGACAGGCAGATGGACACACAAATAAACAGGCAGGCAGACGGATGGATGGAGAGATGGATGAATAGACAGTCGGGCAGGCAAGCAGGCAGATGGACAGACAGAAGGAGAGACAAAGAGAGAGAGATAGGCAGGGTGACGGGAAGAAAGACACGCAAACAAATAGACAGCCAGACAAAGTAACAGACATGCAGGAAAGAGGGGGAGGCAGACAGACAGACAGACAGACAGACAGACAGGCAGACAACAATCAAGGGCAAAACAAATCACACAAAATGAAAATGGAACCAAACCTCAAGAAACTGAAATCTCAATGTTAAAAAAAAAAACCGTGAGGAGTGAGGAGGAGTGAGAGACGTGGTCAGGAGAGAGCGCTGCCTAGTGGTCATTAGGGGAATAACAGAAGTGAGATACCAGTGAATATGAGGAGAAGGCAGGAAGTGAAGAGGCAAGGCACTTTAAGTCCAGGATAATATCGAGACCCAGTGGAGGAGCAGAAGTCCAGAAGTCTCGTTTTCTAAGTAGACGTCACATTTTGAACACTTGTTTCATTTTGCTGTCATTGGCCCGACGTAAGATGTGATTAGTGGCAGCTCTGGTGTTGTCATTAAAATGAATAGAACCATTTTTGTCCAGGACAGGTGCCAAGGACAGGGTTCAACACAAAGACACCGCCCGGTAATCATTCACATTAGGCCAGCACAAATGACGGCTTCATCTGGGAGAAGCTCATCATGTTGATAAGCAGAGCGGGCCAGTTAACCTGACCAGCAAAAGCTGCTGGACTGGAGAAAGTTCAAGAAAGTTCTAGAAAATACGAGAGGGGAAGACTGAGGGCTGTCATTTCAGAGACATCCTGACTCAAGCACATTCATCAAATGCTTTCCCACTCTGGGACTTGAACCCGAGTCTGCCTGGTTCCTAACCTTCCAGTGGATCAGGACAACACATCAAGGAAGGGCACCAATGTTGATGCTGGAATCAGAGCTGGGCACAAAGCTGGAGCCCACCTTAAAGGGTTTATAAGGAAGACAATCTGGAGGGTCCTCACCTGAAAACTGAAGTAGCTGATGAGCACAGTGTCAAGGAGATCATGCAGCCTGCACAAAGGCTTCAGTGGGATTTGAACCTGGGACAACGAGCTTTGAGGCAGTGGTGCTAACAGCTGAGCCACCAGGCAGTTCAGCTGCCTTCACTCTCTTCAAATGAAGCCTCACGTGAACTGGAGAACAACATGGTGGACGCTGTAAAGAAAAATGAAAAAGCCTAAACACTCAATCTTTACTTCATAGAGTGCCTTGCCCGAGACTCACCCATGGCGTTTTAGCCCAAGACACACTATAGCCATCCTTTTTAAGAAGCTGCTTTTTGTCCAGTAAAGCCAGAGAGGTTGGCACCAATCCAGGTAGCATCAGGCACAAGGCAGGAACAAGGACAGGTTGCCAGTCTGTCACTCGTTCTACACCAGTGCGCATATCTAACATGACAGCACAGGCAGTAACTGGGCCAGCATTTGAACCCAGAACTCTGAAGCTGTGAGTGATGCCCAAAAGAGCTGCTGCCAGGTTTAGAGTCAGTAGAGGGGAGCTGAAATGGCACGTTTGTCATTTAATGTCTAGTGCTGGTGCCATTACACCACATAATCAACCCTGAAAAACAAATTGGTTAGAGAAAATATAGAGAAGAAAGGAAGAAAAGAACAAGATGGCATGTCAGAGGGTGTAGGGTGGCAGCCCCCTGTACCCACAAATACAGTAAGGGTGGATTCTTTATTAAGAATATAATCAGAATAGCTCTTTGCCCGTCAATGGCCTGGCATGGCCTCCAGGTTTGCTTTCTGTCTTTTTGAGGCTGCTAGGATAGGCTCCACCCAGAGCCCTGGACTGGATTAAGCCAGTTTGAGAATGTTGTGTCATCTCACCTACCCTCGTTGGTACCCAGCAGATGCCGAGGCCATTGGTAAGTTCACACGTGCCAGTGTGTGAATGGAGGTACCACTAGGGGGCAGCAGCATGCCATGTCTGTGTGCTGGGTGCCTCATAAGGACCGCAGGCACGGGTGCCACATGAGCATGCAAGGTGGGCAAAGGAGGTCAGGAGGCCAAGAGGGAGATGCCAAAGAGAAAATGTCAGAGACAGGCAGCACCTCCTGACCACTAAAGGGGCACATCATCACCGCCATGTGGTATCTTTGAAAGAGCAGATAGTTAACAAGCTGCCACCAATCCCTGGACCTTTAATGGCCAGTTAACGCCTTTGGCAACTTTGATGACCCATCCATGGCGATTAGTGGTACATTTCCTGGGCAGGATGCCAACCTAGAGGAAGGACAGGAGCTGATATCTCCAACCCCTGAGCCACAGGGTGGCAACAAATTCATCTAGCTGCTCAGGGTTTGGCTTCCTGTGGGGGTTACTTGAGAATTGTAGTGCTGGTGGGCATTCCTGTCAGGGACCACCAGGGCTGCTAGAGGGAGCTGTAGGGGGCAGAGTAATCTTGTTTGTCAGGGATGGTTAAGCTGTAAAAGAAGCCTCCTCAACATGGCTACAGGGGCTATAGAATGAACAGAAAGTACCCCCTTCCCCTCTGGACCCCTCTCCACTGCCCACCACAGTACTCACCTACTATTCTACACCCCCCCCCCCAAACCCCCCACCATCACCACCTCCCATCTTTAAAGCCCAACTGAGGGTCACTTCTGGCCCAGCTCCAGCATCACCTTTGAGGTCTTTGGCTCAAGGAATATTTTAGGGCTAGAGCTCCCTCTAGTGGCTGCTGGTGTCCCTGCACTCCTGAACCCTCTATTAGTCTTTAAGGGACAAATCTGCCAGGCACCCCCTTTAGCTGCCTGCTCTTTGAGACTCTGACTGTGAACCTTCCGAGGTTGTCACTTTGCCTTATACTTCAGCAATACGCCAAGTGACCAAGTGACAAAAACGTGCAATTGAACTGATGGTGCAGCAGAGCTACTGAATCACAGAGGGCCTGCAGCTGGACCCGTCTCAAAAGGGCAGACTCATAACGACCCCATATATTCCTACCTGGAAGAGTGCGCCCTCTAGAGGCCACAACATGCTATTGCCTCCCTGACCTCAGTCCATCTCAAAAGGGGACCAGGCTGGCCAGGCGATGCCATCGAGTGTCCTGAAGGATCCTATCATCCAGGCCATTCTACCAGTGCCAAAGCCCCTTCCTGGGCACTCTGTTCACACTCAGAGGACTTCCTGCCCCCCCCCCCCCAGGTGGTCCCTGCATTCCCACACTGGTACTACATATACAGCCTCTCCTCCTTTTGACTGGTGGCTGCCTGTAGACCTAGACAGCCTGGTGGTTGCACCCCCTGTCAGCTGGGCACGCCTTCACATCAGAGTTTTAAAATACCTTAGGTATAACTTACTGGAGTGACTGTGAAGACGGAAGCCCCTGGCATCAACAGTGACTGAGGAGCTGGATGGCTGCACTTTTGGACGCTGAGTTGGGTCTAGTGATGCCAAACTGGTGAAGCTGGTGAACTGGTTTCTATGTTCTCACAAGGTGAGTCCCAACAAGAGCAGGTATGGTAAGTCTATACAGGAGGCAAAATGTGTTTGGTTTTATATAGTGCCTTTTGTGGATGCCCCCTCCCCCCACACACACACTTTCATTTCTACAAAGTGGGCACAAGCTGGTGAAACGATGCATCTGCATCCTGAGAGGAAGACGGCAACCAGCAGCCTTTTGGTTGTATATAGTGCCTTTTCAGCATATAGTCACACTTTATCCATTTAATACAAACGCTTCTATGGCATGGGTGGCAAGAGCCAGAATGAGAATGGAGGTCAGGGGAGGGGATTGAAATCCAACGCCTTGTGGAACAATTGAGTGAGTCTGCAGAAGACGGGCGGTGCCACCTGTAAAACTAAATCACCTTGACACAGGACAAGGCTTGGGGCAGCCATCCGTATACTTGAATAAGGCTGCAAAGTTGAAGAATTGGTAGTACAGCAGTGTACAGGCTGGGTTCAAGACAGGAACTGAGAACCTGGTTGGCCACTTGGAAGCTCAACCTTGTGGGGACTCCTGGATGGCTCAGAAGCCATGGTATGCAGCACTTCCGCTACACCAGAAAGCGCTGCCGGACCAGGAAGCGAGTACACCCGGAGTGTTTCCAGGTGCCCATGCAGCACTTCTGCCACACCAGGAAGTGGTTCAGGAAGGTCATCAGGGAGCACCTGGAGCACATCATAAAAGGGGCCGCCTCGCTCCATTCAGGGAGCCGGAGTCGGATGGAAGAGGACGGAGCTTACGAGGAGCGGAGTAGAGGAGGCAACAGAGAAGAAGAAGAGGAAAGACTGGGAGTTATTTGTGGTGATTTGTGTACGGCGTGTGACGTGCAGAGGACTGTAAAGAAGAGAACTGAAAATAAAAAGCGTGAACTTGTGTAAGTGTGCATCTTGTGTCTGTCTGTGTCAGGCTAAGCGCTGGTATAGTGCCATCTACTGTCACAATATATATATATATATATATATATAGTCACACATGAGCAAGTAGGAGTCAACTGAAAGGCCTGAATAATGGAAATTCCACATCCGACCAGGGGGCGGTGGGGTGTGCTAACTGTCCTTCTCGATCCCTTGCAGACCATTCTTGGGACATCCTGCAGGGTTCTGGTGCCTGCGATGATGTCACTTTCCGCTGCTGGCACCTTCAATGATGTCACTTACGGTGTGTGCACCTTTGATGATGTCACTTCCGGTGTTTTGCACCTTTGATGATGTCACTTTCCGCTCCTGGCACCTTCGATGATGTCACTTTCTGCTGCTGGCACCTTCGATGATGTCACTTGCGGTGTGTGCACCTTCGATGATGTCATTTTCCGGTGCTGGCACCTTCGATGATTTCACTTCCCGGTGCTGGCGCCTATGATGATGTCACTTCCCAGTGCTGGCACCTTCGATGATGTCACTTCCCGGTGCTGGCACCTTCGATGACGTCACTTTCCAGTGCTGGTGCCCTCGATGATGTCAATTCCGGTGCTTTGCACCTTTGATGATGTCACTTCCGGTTCCGCCCCTGATGACGGCACTTTTGGTCCCCGCCTCTCAGGACGTCACTTCCAGTCCTGCCTATGATGACGTCACTTCCTACACTGGCCTTTAAAGTGGCCGTCTTGTCTCTGTACCACCGGCAGTTCAGTTCTATCTGTAATATCAATTCTGAAAACCATTTTTGCAGCCAGGAGAAGACATATGTGTGGCTGCCCCAGACCTTCTTAATGTCTCATTGTGGTTTTTGTGACAGTATATATATATATATATATATTGTGAACGTTACCCGGGCACAGACAGGCAGACATGTTGTTTTTCACCCACCACACGTTCATTTACAAATATATATACAAATTAATAAGTGCTCACACAACCCCCAAAGTCCTGGCCACACACAATGCCTTTCTTCGGGCCGCCTCCACACTCTCTTCTCCTGCTTAGTCCTTCTTCCACCCGACTCCAGCCTCGAATGAAGGGTGACGGCCCCTTTTATTATCACCCGGATGTGCTCCAGGTGGGTTCCGGCAATCTTCCACGGAACACACCCCCGTGTGGCGGAAGTGCCGGCTGCATCCCCGGAAGCACTCCGGGTGTCCCTGCTCCTCTTCCCCCCAGCACTTCCTGGTGTGGCGGAAGTGCTGAGGTCCAGGGCTCCAAAGGCATGGGGGTGCCCCCTGGTGGCGACCACGGGCCCCTACAGGGTGGAGCTTCAAAGCTCTGTACCCGTGGCCCCCAAAGGAACCAAGGCGGTCGCCCCCAGATGGTCTGGGGAAGGTGCAAGCCTTCCTCCAGTCCTCCTTGGTGTCCCGGCCGGGTCGCCACCCCAGCCACCTCTGACAATATATATATATAAATAAGCGCAGTGGAGTGCACTTTGGCCCAGCGTAAGTTAAAGCCAGCCACCTCAAGTAGAAGCACAGCTCCCTTTGGTGCACCTCCTCTGGGCAGGCTGCTAAGATTCTGTCCTGCTTCTCTGGCTGTCTTTGAAGGCCTCAGACTGCCTTTGTCGAGATTTACGAACTTTTCTGGCCTTTGTGTCATCGTTGGGCCCGTACGCGCCAACTCCTTCGGTTTGGGGCTAAGGTTCAATTTCTTGGTTAGACCTCACGAGAACTCTGAGCTTCCTTTAGCAGGCCGAATCCCAACGAGTCCCCCCATTGTGTGCTCAAATCTCACATTTGCACTTCTGGTGTCTTCTTACGTGAAAGTTCATTGTCCACAAATGGCGTTCAGATCCACCTGGAATGATTCCGCCCGCTGCACTTTAATGTTACGAATATTGTGTGAGTTACTGACAGCCCAAATGATCGAACAACTCAAGGACCTCTAAGGCCTCACCAGAGTAGCCATCCATTTTCTGGGCTTCTTCTATTTAGTGGAGCAGCATCAGTCAGAAGATGAGAGCCCACCCTGGACGAGAGGCCAGTGACAGGACGACGAGTCACCAACTGACCTCCTCAAGCGAGTGAAAATGAATAACAAGGACAAGATGTCGGTCCAAATTGCATCTACTTGGGTTGGCAGTCCATGTGGATGAAGACTTTGTTGAAATGACAAATGACAAATCATACGATTGGTGCAAATTTCTCCAGCAGAAGCCCCCGTGTGAGTTACTGCATATTTAATTTATAGCGCCTTTCAGTGGTGAGGCGTTTCAAGTGAGACCCAGCAGATGGCTTTGAGGTTCTCTTTGTCACCACCGAGAAGGTCACACGTGCTGCTGCAGTTTCTGTCACGTGTGACTGCTGCATTTTCCACTTGGCCGGTCATCATCCTGTCACACGGGCCTCTGGCTCGCATGGTGACACGGGAATACTGGAGCCGAGGTCTCCTCCGGAGCGCATCTGGAGCTGCGTCCCTTGGGCACACGTCCCGCTTCTCCTTGGATTGTTCTCCTTTGGACCATGAAGACAGCAGCTGATGCCAGTCTCGTGGTGGGGCCCACCTGTGGAGCGCTTGTCTTTGCCTAAAGGGTCAGCGTCCTGCATGTCCACGTTTAACCGGGGGAAACTTTCTAGTCACAAGGGGAATGACCCCCCTAAGGCACGGGCCCTGTCATTCTAGAAGATTCACTCAAACAAAATGAAAGCAGCCAATCGGAAGACAGAACACAATATAAGCACAGACGGCCACAATGGAGGTGACCCGATGTCCTCAGTGGTCAAGTGGTGTCAGAGCAGATGGCTACTCTGATACCAGCAATCTCCTCCCACAGCCACACCAGCCCTGAGGTGCAGTAAGCCGGGCACTGACCAACCAGACCCGGCCAGCTGGACTGCAGGGCCAGATCAAATGGTGGAAACTGGAAGGTGGGCACCATGGAAGGTTACCGATCACGCTGGGTGAATGGACCAGGAGCGGCACTGAGCTCAGGTATGGAAGGACACCAGTGAGGGTGTACAGAGATAACCTGCGGGAAGTCTCGAACCAGGGTCAGCATACTTGACCCTCTATATCAGCACTGGCATGGCAATTCTCAAATGGTCCTGTGCCCTGCAGTGGCTTGGCATTCTGACCAGATCTGCTTTCTGTCTTATGTCTGATGGTGCTGGGATAGGCTCTGAACTGGATTAAGCCAGTCTGAGAATGTTGTGTCATCTGACCTACCCAAGACCATATGAGTAAATTGTTGGTGCCCAGCTGGCAAGCACATTGGTAAGTTCATAAATGCCAGTGTGTGACTGGAGGTGCCAATAGGGGACAGCAGGATGTTGTGTATGTGTGCCTGAGAAGTGTGCCAACATGAGCATGCGAGGTGGACAATGCTCCCGCTGGACACTAGAGGGCAGGACACCAAGAGGAAGAAGCCAAACAGAAAAAATCAGAGGCAGTAGCACCTTGTGACCACTAGAGGGCACACAGTCCTAGGACTGAACACTTTAGGCCAAGAGCACGCAGCTGGCAAGCAGCCCACCAATTCTTGGCCTTTAAATGGCCTAATAAAGCTTATGGCGACTTTGGTGACCCCATGGTTAGTGCCACATTTCCTGGACAGGATGCCAACATAGAGGAAGGGCAGGAGTTTGGGTTTCCTTCTCCTCTCCTCCGCCCCCAGTCTGTGAGGATGGGCAAACACACATCCTCCACCCTTACCCTGAGCACTGGTGTGCCGCAAGGATGTGTACTAAGTCCCCTTCTCTATGCACGCTTCACCCATGACTGCCAACCCATCCACCAATCAAACATTATTGTTAAATTTGCGGATGATACGACTGTCATCGGGCTTGTGACAGACAACAGTGAAGCTGCATATAGGGAAGAGGTTCAGAATCTCACAGCATGGTGAAACACCGACAACCTGGTCTTCAATACCAAAAAGACCAAAGAAGGGATTCTGGACTTTAGGACCACTAAAAAGACCAAACACAGTCCGATAAAAATCAAGCTTGAATCTCCAGCTTGAAGTTTCTAGGAGTCACCATCTCAGAGGACCTGTCCTGGGCTGGGATAGGCAAAGCACAACAACGCCTCGATGTTCTCAGGAAGCTAAGGAGAGCCGACCTCCCCCAGAGGCTGCTGGTTAATTTCTATAGAGGTGCTATAAAGAGAGAGAGAGAGCATCTTAACTAACTGCATGATGGCCTGCAGGTACAACAGCTGCACCAAGGCTGCTAAAGGGTTAGGGTCGTAAAAACAGCAGAGGCCGTTATTGGGATTGAACTTCCATCACTCGAACTCTCATATAAGACTCGCCGTGTGAGAAGGGCCAGAAACATTCTGAAGGACAAAACTCATCCTGGAAATTCTTTGTTGGAGCTCCTCCTGTCAGGAAGACGCTTGAGGTCAATCCGTGGACGCACAAGCAGGCTAAAAAAGAGCTTCTTCCCATCTGAACTCTGAATCTCCTCAGTCTGAGATCAGTTTTAATTGAACATGTGCAATAAGCTATATTGGTAATGTGCAATATACTAATGTAATACAATATACAGTCATATGAAAATGTTTGGGAACCCCTCTTAATTCTTTGGATTTTTGCTTCTCATTGGCTGAACTTCCTTTTAATATCTGACATGCCTTATGGACACAGTAGGATTTCAGCAGTGACATGAAGTTTATTGGATTAACAGAAAATATGCAATACTAGGCTGACCCGCCTTTTAAGGCGACCGACTTTTAAGTTGACCACTTCTTAAGGCAATTCAATATGTCGATCAATTTGATATTTTATACAAACTCATTCATTTGGTTATATTGCATTTGAGCGGTATTACTTTAATACTCGGAGTTTCTGTTATTTTTGTGATGAAATTTAAACTTTTTTTCTATATTGAGGTCGCCCTTTTGAACCCCCCTGATATTTACTACGCGGTGAGGCATTTGTACTCCATCAACATTAATTATTTCCAGAGACATAATGTTGTCTATTTTTCCAGCGCATCGCGCACAAAAGCAAGGGAACGATGGGAGCACCAGAACTCTGCTCACATCATGTCGCTTCGTACCGCAAGCTGCAAGTAGTAAGTCTGTGATAAGCAGAATACCGCTACGCTTTGCACTCACGGGACGGAAGGACAATCCCGACCGCTTTTATATAGTAAGAAAGAAGAAGAAGATATCGCACAGTCTGGAGTAGAAAATCATCTTTTACCTGGAAAAACGAAACTACAAATCCCATCATGCATTGCAAAATGGACGGGGCGTGTGTAAAACTCCGTGCTACTCGCACAGTCTGGAGTAGAAAATCATCTTTTACCTGGAAAAATGAAACTACAAATCCCAACATGCATTGCAAAATGGACGGGGTGTGTGTGAAACTCCGCGCCTGCGTAGCACTCGCGGGATGGAAGGACAATCCCGACGGCTTTTATATAGAAGGATGCATCATAACAAAATTAGACAAGTGCATAAATGTGGGCACCCCAACAGAGATATGACATCAATGCTTAGTTGAGCCTCCAGACGCTGTCCTCCTATAGCCTGTGATGAGTGTCTGGATTCTGGATGGAGGTATTTCTGACCATTCTTCATACAAAATCTCTCCAGTTCAGTTCAAGTTGATGGACAGCCTGCTTCAAATCACCCCATAGATTGTCGATGATATTCAAGTCAGGGGACTGTGACGGCCATTCCAGAACATTGTACTTCTCCCTGTGCATGAATGCATTTGTAGATTTCGAACTGTGTTTTGGGTCATCGTCTTGTTGGAATATCCAACCCCTGAGTAACCTCAACTTTGTGCCTGATGCTTGAACATTATCCTGAAGAATTTGTTGATATTGGGTTGAATTCATCCGACCCTCGACTTTAACAAGGGCCCCAGTCCCTGAACTCGCCACACAGCCCCACAGCATGATGGGACCTCCACCAAATGTGACAGGAGGTAGCAGGTGTTCTTCTTGGAATGCGGTGTTCTTCTTCCGCCATGCAAAGCGCTTTTTGTTCTGACCAAATAACTCCATTTTTGTCTCATCAGTCCAAAGCACTTTGTTCCCAAATGAATCTGGCTTGTCTAAATGAGCATTGGCATACAACAAGCGACTCTGTTTGTGGCGTGAGTGCAGAAAGGGCTTCTTTCTCATCACCCTGCCATACAGATGTTCTGAATTGTAGAGCGATGTACAGATACACCATCTGCAGCGAGATGTTCTTGCAGGTCTTTGGAGGTGATCTGTGGGTTGTCTGTCACCATTCTCACAATCCTGCTCATATGCCGCTCCTGTATTGTTCTTGGCCTCCCAGACCTGAGGTTGGTTTAACAGCAACTGTGCCTGTGGCCTTCCATTTCCTGATTCCATTCCTTACAGTTGAAACTGACAGTTTAAACCTCTGAGATGGCTTTTTGTAGCCTTCCCCTAAACCAGGAGACTCAACAATCTTTATTTTCAGATCTTTGGAGAGTTGCTTTGAGGATCCCATGCTGTCTGTCACTCTTCAGAGGAGAGTCAAAGGGAAGGAAGCACAACTTGCAATTGACCCCCTTAAATACCTTTTACCACTCATGATTGGACACTCCTGTCTATGAAGTTCAAGGCTTAGCGAGCTCATCCAACCAAGTGATCAGCATTGAGCAGTGACAGGCATTCAAATCAGCACAATGACAAGGGGACACACATTTGTGCACAGCCAGTTTTTCACATTTGATTTAATTTCATAAACTAAATTCAGCGTCACTAAAAATCTTTGTTCAGAAAACACCGCAGTACTCCTAGGAAATGAAAGACATACCACTGGTATCTTTATTGTTGAAAGGAGAGTCAATTGTTATGCAGGCTGACAGGGGGTTCCCAAACTTTTTCATATGACTGTATAATATGTAATGTACTGTTCATTAATAACAATTTATGCTGCTGTACTTTGAGCAATAATCATTTGCTCTGGTCACTTGATCACTCAACACTGTATACGACATATTTGGAATTATTGGACTTTTCTTGAAATGCACCTTGGGGCTGTCACAAAAAGTCATTTTGTTGTGTTACACAATGACAATAAAGTGCTTGAACTGATGTACGGTGTGGCAGTACCTTCCTCTGGCTACTCCATGCTGGGCCCCAGTAGGGGATGCCTGAGAAATGAAGTTTGGTGGGCAATCTAAGCCTGCTAGGCTCTGTTTGTCAAGGATAGTTGAGCTCTAAAAGAAGCCTCCAGGAGTGACATGAGGAAGACGAGGAGGATAAGGAAGGTGCTATGTGGGAAAAAAAGTCTGAACTGCTCTGAAGATGTGTGTGTGTGTTTAACAAAGACATGTTTGGGGGCTTCCTGTGTATAGGGTCAGGGTGGTATCCGAGACCCCACAATCTATGAAAGAAAGGGGGAAACAACAGACTCCCCCTAACTCTAGGGGGAGATGAACCTTGGCGTCACCTGACCCTGACGTCTGAAGTGACCCCAGCAGGGGGCTTTAATGACAACGGTCCAGCCGCAGACCACTGGAGCGCTGCAATTCAGGCGCCACCTCGCACAGCCAATCGGAATGCTTGTTTATGTCAGGTGATTTACACAGCTGGGATGGGTTTGGCTGTGGCTTGCTGCCCTATAGCGCAGCCCTACTACATGACACACCCACAGAAAGACACGCCCATTTACTGGTCATTGCTCCTCCCACAGTCCTGGCCTTGAAATGGGCAAAAAGATGCTACTGATACGACAAAGATGGGCAATGCTCGTGCTGGACACTAGAGGGCAGCAGACCAAGACAAAGGTGCCAAACAGAAGACATCAGAGGCACTTAAGACAACTGACACCCAGGGGCAAAGACCGCTAAACATTACTGGGGGTGTGCCATCTGATTGGCTCGTCGATATGGAGGTCTGTAAATTGACTCTTTATCCCAGTCAGGGGTTCATGGAGTCTGCAATGACAGGAGTTTGGGCTGAAAACTCAGCCAACGGGAGGAAGAAAGGAGGCAGCAAGTGACTGGGCAAGTGGGCACCTTATTGTAAATAACGATGTCATTTTGGTTCATTTCAGGGCTCTTCTCACAATGCTGTTCAGTGTTAGCTTTAAAGAGGATGCCAGTTCAACTGCTGCCAGTGCCCTGTTGTAGTCGTTTGAGTCACAGGAGTTCTGTCCTCTTTGGCTGTCAGGGCAAAATCTGATGCCACCTTCCAGGAGTGACCAGAATTTATAAGGTCTGTACCAGCAGGGGCAGAGCTAGGTGGTCCCCCTTTGGCAGCTTTTAGATGCTACAAGGATATGTAACATCTAACATTAGTGCCAGCGACCCCCTCTCGTCCCAGGGTGGTACTGCTTACCTCCTCACAGCCTGGAAGGTGGTCGCCATGCCCACATGTGTGGCAGTGTATATACAGTATGGGCAATGCAGCAATAGGCGAAAAGACATGAGAATAAGTGACCTGACTGCCTAGGGCGATGTGCCCCGTACACAACGTTCTTCGAGCACAGGGAAGTGAGGGTCACCGGCAGCACATCCTGCCCCACCTCACTAGGAACATTCCACGGGGGGGCTGGAGGATTTTCCTGAACACAGCCATAAATCAGAAAGGCGCTGGAGTCTGCGTAACAGCGGCCTTGAATCGCAGCCATCCCAACGACTTCGGGTCAACCCGCTCATCCTTTTGCAGCGGGCTGATGATTTGTGTTTGGCCGCATCGATAAAAACACCGGGATAGAGGAAAGCGGCGCTTAACACACACACACTCTTCAGATTTGGCACGGCGTTGTTGACAGTGTGCACGTCGCTGCGGCTCCTCCAAACTCATGGAGTTCTCTATGCATCAGGAGTGCAAGATGAAGGGCACCATACTACTAATAAAGACCTGTTGACATGTGGGCAGGGTGGCATGGAGCTGCAGTGGTTGGCACTGCTTCTTCCCAGATCCAGAGGCTTTGCTTGAAATGTCATGTCTGTCATGATCTGCCACCTCACAAAAGTCAAAAAGGCTTCACTTTCAAAAACCTACAAAGAGCGCCAACTCCGCTTTAAACTCAAGAAGCAGGCTGCCATAAGTGATTTACTGGGTTCTTATTGTCACGTGTGCAGAATTCAGTGAAATTCTTACTTGCATGTGCTAATCAGCATGTGACACATACGGTAGGAAACTCCCTAGCATTGTCATTAATGACTAAAACTGCCCTACTGTAAAACTTCTGTCTTCCTGACAAATCTCTCAGAATATTTGTAATAAATGCATCTAACATAAAATATAAATAAAATATACAGAATTATATGGAGAAGGGCCATTGGCTGGGCAGGGGCTGAATGTCTGAGTGACAGCCAAATGGGCCTGACTGTATGTTTGAGTGGCAGCTGGCTGGGTGGAGCTTAATGTTTGAGTGGCAACTGATTGGGCACTGAGTGGAAACCAGCTGGGTAAGTCAATATGTTTGATTGGCAGCTGGCTGGGTGAGGCTATATGCTTGAGTGGTAGCAGGCTAAGCAGGGCTAAATACTTGAATGGCAGCTGAATGGGCACTGAGTGGAAACCAGTGTGACTATATGTTTGAGTGACAGCTGACTGGGTGTGGCTGTATGTCTGAAATCCATCCATTATCCAACCCACTATATCCTAACACAGGGTCACGGGGGTCTGCTGGAGCCAATCCCAGCCAACACAGGGCGCAAGGCAGGAAACAAACCCCGGGCAGGGTGCCAGCCCACCGCAGGGCACACACACACCAAGCACAATTTAGGACCGCCAATGCACCTAACCTGCATGTCTTTGGACTGTGGGAGGAAACCCACACAGATGCGGGGAGAACATGCAAACTCCACGCAGGGAGGACCCGGGAAGCGAACCCGCAGGTCTCTTAACTGCGAAGGAGCAGCGCTACCACTGCGCCAACATGGCGCCCTGGGCAGAAAGTGAAAGGGTCTAAATCCATCCATCCATCCATTATCCAACCTGCTATATCCTTACACAAGGTCACGGGGGTCTGCTGGAGCCAATCCCAGGCAACACAGGGTGCAAGGCAGGAAACAAACCCCGGGCAGGGCGCCAGCCTACCACAGGGTACACACACCAAGCACACACGAGGGACAATTTAGGATCACCAATGCACCTAATATGCATGTCTTTGGACTGTGGGAGGAAACCCACGCAGATGCGGAGAGAACATGCAAACTCCATGCAGGGAGGACCCGGGAAGCGAACCCGCAGGTCTGTTAACTGCGAGGCAGCAGCGCTACCCACTGCGCCACCGTGCTGCCGATATATATATATATATATATATATACACATCCATCCATCCATTATCCAACCTGCTATATCCTAACCACATGGTCACGGGGGTCTGCTGGAGCCAATCCCAGCCAACACAGGGTGCAAGGCAGGGAACAAACCCCGGGCAGGGTGCCAGCCCACCGCAGGGTCTGTTGAGACCATTTCATCAAATTTTTTGCATCCGTAGCCCACCTTCAGTTATACAGGAGGCTGCCCCAAACCTTCTTTTTGTTGTGTCAAGGCTTGATTATTTACCACTTGTGGGCGCTAGAGGTCGCTGTTGCTACTTTAAACCCAACAAACAGACACTCAGGTCACAGGGTAAAAGCACCAAGAAGATGTTTTAATATTGGTCTTCTTTAAATAGTGCCCTTCAAGCGCCACAGTCATCAATAAACAGGCACATAATCAACACAAAGCACAATATTCGCTTTCTCTTTTCTCCTCCACACCTCCCAGTAAGCTTCGTCCACTATCCACCCGCTTGCTGGGTCTTTATATAGTCCTTGACCCGGAAGTGTTTCTGCCCTTCCTAATACTATAAGGGAAAGCATGGCTCCCCAGGTCCCTTTCACAGCACCCCCTGGCGGCACCCATGGCACCCAACAGGGCTGAGAAACCGAACTCCGAAGTCCCAGGATGCCCTGTGGGAATCCAGGTCAGCCACACGTATATTATTCCCTGGCTGCAAAATAATTTAAAGGTTTGTACTGATGGGTACAGACTGGGCTCCAGGACAGAACTGAGGGGATGGAGGAAAGGTGGCGGCTTTAAAGGTTAGTATAGGAAGTGATATCAAAGGGGCAGGAACCCTTCACCCATTGGCTCGCACCCGGAAGTGATGTCGAAGGGGCCGGAACCAGGAATGACGTCATCAGGGCCGGGTGGAATTTCCAGTGAACAGTCTACAGAAAAGCAAGAAAAAGAGTTCAGTGCACTCGACTGCTGTTATAATATGTTTGTTATAATATTAATTTAATGTCACTGTCTCTATGTTCACTGGTATGGATTTATTCATAAAGGCAGACCAAGTTTGGCACACAGGGGCTCAGCATTTAGAATTGCCAACCAAGCATTGGCTTAGATAGCCAAAGACAACTGGACGATTGTATAGTCAGCCTAAACACAGTACAGTAATTCTGTCCTCTGTCAGTACAAAATCTTCTTTCCGTGTTGAGAATGAGAACCGGCATGTAAGCATTATGCTATTTCTGTATTTTGTGGAGGAGGAGTTCAGTCCCTACCTGCCCTTGTTTGGAGACCAGAGAAGACCAGCAAGTGAAGCAGACAGTATTAAAAGGCTTGGACAACAGGCAAACCCTTCGAAGCTGTGTCGGATCTCTGTCCGAAAATCCTCTCAGCGTGGGGACGGAAAATGGCAGACTGTGTAGACCCAGACTCCCACCTGGATAAAAGTCTGTCATGTGCTTCCCGTCTGTAACCGCGTCAGCTGTCAGTAAATGTAAGCTGAAGTATATTTTTCTCATGTGATTCTTATACCGCCGTAATCACGATGGGAGGGATATCGCCTTTTCTGCCATATTACTATATTGTTTAGTTACTTAATGTGCCGCAATTTCAAAAGAACACACTTCCGGAGAGTCTGAGAGTCAAAGTCTGAATTCATTTTCCCTTCAGTGGAAAAACTGAATCGAAATAGAAAAATACAAAGTGAATTAATCCCATTCCGATAAACCTGAACAGCAAATATACAGAATTTAAAGTTTAACACAATTAATTGACCAAAATAATCAATTTAAACATGAAATCAATACATAAAATATGTGAATACTGTATAATAAAACTGCAGTGGGCTGGCGCCCTGCCCGGGGTTTGTTTCCTGCCTTGCACCCTGCGTTGGCTGGGATTGGCTCCAGCAGACCCCCGTGACCCTGTAGTTAGGATATAGCGGGTGGGATAATGGATGGATGGATATATAATAAAGTGAAAATTGTATTGACTCTACTCTCTATATATATAAAATCCTAAGCCTAAAAGTGCAACAATGATGTTTTTAATGTCACGTTTTAAATCAGGCTTATTTTAAAACCTACATGTATATGTTTAGTATCATTCTTTTCAGAATTTATCAAACTTTAATGTGATGTTGTTAGATTTTCAGATTCTTATTCAGTTTTTAAATTACAAACTAAAAAATATTAAGAACTCACATCCTGTGAGATGAGACTTTGTGCCAAGAGATTTAACCAGGCCCAGAGCCGGAAATAAAAGACAAAGAGTAGATGACAAAGTAGAAGACAAGGCAGTGAGACAAAAGGACTGCTGCTGTACTCCAGCGTTTCTCAACCTTTAAGTATTTGCGACCCGAGTTTTCATAACAGTTTTAATCGCGCCCCTCCTAACATTTTTTTGAAATGTAGATACATATTTTATTATACCTACTTAGCTTTTATCGACATTTATCTAACTGTATTGTTCTAGTAGCAGAATGTAGTTTAAGTTAATTTGTTTTGGTTTCAACAGATGTGTTTTTCATATTTTTGACTCTTGTTTTCTTTTTTTCACATCTTCGCTCCCCCCCTTAGGGGAGCCCGCCCCACAGGTTGAGAACCACTGCGGTACAGGCTTTTAAACGTTCAAAGCTCTTCACAACATGCAGACCAAGTGGCACAGCAGCAGCAGCAAGCAGTGGCAGAGGCATGAAGTGGCAGGCACACAGAGCAGGCCGGGGGGGGGGGGGGGGGTTATGAACCAAAGGAACAGGGTGCATATACATATATATATATATATATATATATATATATATATATTGTGCAGGCTGGCCCAGACACAGACAGGCGGACACATTCATTTCACCCACAAACACGTTTATTTACAATAAAGTCACAAGGTGCACCACAAAACCCCCAAAGTCCCCAAAGTCCTGGCCACACAATGCCTTACTTCCTTCAGGCCGCCTCCTTGTCTCCTTACATCCAGCTCTGTCCTCTCCGCTCCCAACTCTCGCCTCGAATGAAGGGAGGTGGCCCCTTTTATTACCACCCGGATGTGCTCCAGGTGGGTTCCGGCAATTACCCGCCAACACGCCCCTGTGTGGCGGAAGTGCCGGCTGCATCCCCGGAAGCACTCCGGGTGTCCCTGCTCTTCTTCCCCCCAGCACTTCCTGGTGTGGTTGGAAGTGCTGAGGTCCAGGGCTCCAAAGGCATGGGGGCGCCCCCTGGCAGCGACCACGGGCCCCTACAGGGTGGAGCTTCAAAGTCGCCACCAGATGGTCTGGGAAAGGCGCAAGCCTTCCTCCGGTCCTCCTGGGCGTCCTGGCCGGGTCGCCACCCCAGCCACCTCTGACAATATATATATATATATATATATATATATATATATAT
>JANRMT010062791.1:176975415-176998097 GCA_026402145.1 Polypterus bichir lapradei | reverse complement strand
ATATTATTGATCTGGACTTTCAGAAAGCATTTGATAAGGTGCCACATGAGAGGCTGGGCATCAAGTTAAAAGAAGTGGGAGTTCAGGGTGATGTTTTTAGATGGGTGCAGAATTGGCTCAGACACAGGAAGCAGAGGGTGATGGTGCGAGGAACCTCATCAGAACTGACTGATGTTAAGAGTGGTGACCAGCAGGGGGCAGTGCTAGGGCCGCTGCTATTTTTAATATATATAAATGATTTAGATAGGAATATAAGTAACAAGCTGGTTAAGTTTGCAGATGATATCAAGATAGGTGGATTAGCAGATAATTTGGAGTCCGTTATATCATCACAGAAGGACTTGGATAGCATACGGGCTTGTGTAGATTTGTGGCAGATATTTAAATGTAAAGCATTATACATAGGAAGTAAAAATGTGAGGTTTGAATACACAATGGGAGGTCGGAAAATCGAGAGTACACCTTATGAGAAGGATTTAGGAGTCATAGTGGACTCTAAGCTGTCAACTTCCCAACAGTGTTCAGAAGCCATTAAGAAGGCTAACAGAATGTCAGGTTATATAGCGCCTTGATGTGTGGAGTACAAGTCACAGGAGGATATGCTCAACCTTTATAATGCACTGGTGAGGCCTCATCTTGAGTACTGTGTGCAGTTTTGGTCTCCAGACTACAAAAAGGACATAGCAGCACTAGAAAAGGTAAAGAGAAGAGCGACTAGGCTGATTCCAGGACTACAGGGGTTGAATTATGAGGAAAGATTAAAAGAGCTGAGCCTTTACAGTTTAAGCAAAAGAAGATTAAGAGGTGACATGAGATAGATACTTTATGTGAATTTCCCCTTGGGATTAATAATTTAAAATGATGAAGGGAATTAGTCCAGTGGATCGAGACTTGTATTTTAAAATGAGTTCATCAAGAACACGGGGACACAGTTGGAAACTTGTTAAGGGTAAATTTCGCACAAACATTAGGAAGTTTTTCTTTACACAAAGAACGATAGACACTTAGAATAAGCGACCAAGTAGTGTGGTAGACAGTAAGACGTTAGGGACTTTCAAAACTCGACTTGATGTTTTCTTGGAGGAAATAAGTGGATAGGACTGGCGAGCTTTGTTGGGCTGAATGGCCTGTTCTTGTCTAGAATGTTCTAATGTTCTATTTATTAATCATCTATCTTTTATATAGTGCCTTTCACACCTATTATCTGTCTATTATATAGTGCCTTTTACATCTATCTATGACTCATCTGTCCATTATATAGTGCCTTTCACTTCTGTCTATCAACCTCCTGTAAAATAAAAAGCCAAATTTCCCCCAGGGTACACAAAGCTCCATCTCCCTTTTCTGTTATATGACCACAGGTTTCTGTTTTGACCAACATTGTGTTTTTATTTGGACGTCTATCCTAATTAAACTAAAGAGTTATGTCCCCGGTTTCTTTGCTTTGCCGTCCATGTTTGTCTGGTTTGCAGTCCTCTCCATGTGTACAGGGAGAGAAGACCACCGGTGGTGATTTGTTAAAACGTGTGTTGTTTTTTTTTTTTTTTTTTTTTTTTTGGTGACCACATCTGCTCTTTATTCTACCCTGGGCAGTGCCTGCTAGCTTTCTATAAAGGTGGTGATCAGAAGTTTGTTTTGCAATGTTATTAACGGCGTAGCGTTGCCACACAGTGCAGCCGTAGTTTTGGGATCATTTTGTCATCCTGGTGCTGTATGAACATTTGAATCATTTGCTGTCTGTGAACATCAGGGCAATAGTGCCGTGTCGTGTCTCTCAGCAGCCCACTGAAGTGTGTTTCTGGGTGGGTGTTTGCTTCTTTAGAAAATTATAGCAATGTAACTAAAATGAAAACAAAAAATAAGCTGGCAATAATCATAAAAGAACAAAACTGGGACCACAGAGGTTCAATGTTAGAAAAGTCCGAGCCGCATCGTACTCGGCCACAATGCGAATGACAACTTCTGCTCTCTTGATCTTTTAAAAAATGTGGTGGGGTTGTAGAGTTGGGACCTCCAGGACTAGAACGGAAATGTCACTGGTCTTTCTAGGGATCGCCTTCCTTTCTGTAGGGCAAACGGCAGAAGGAGTCGATGATCTGTGCCTTCCTCACACTCCACCGTCATTATTCTTTCTTTCTTAGAGTGCTGAAGATGCTCCCTAAACGCGTGGGTCTAACGCCGAACACTCTGGACAAGAACAGGCCATTCAGCCCAACAAAGCTCACCAGTCCTGCCCACTTCATTCTTCTGAAATAACTAAGTCGACTTTTGAAGGTCCCTAAGTCCTCCTGTCTACCACACTACTTGGTCACTTCTTCCAAGTGTCTTATCGTTCTTTTTGTGAAGAAAAATTTCCTAATGTGTGTGTGACATTCACCCTTCACAAGTTTGCGTCCCCGTGTTCTTGATGAGCTCATTTTAAAGTCACCGTCTGATCCACTGCACTAATTCCCTTCATCATTTTAAACCCGTCAGTCAGGTCTCCTCTTCATCACTGTGAAGGCTCAGCTCTTTTAATCTTCATAACTCACCTCCTGTAGCCCCTCAATCAGCCTCGTCGCTCTTCTCTGGACTTTCTCCAGTGCTGCTGTGTCTTTATGGAGTCATAAACTGACCACAGGACTCCAGATGAGGCCTCACAAGTGTGTTATAAAGCCTGAGCAGAACCTCCTGTGACTAGTACTACACACGTCAAGGCGCTATATAACCTGACATTCTGTGAGCCACCTTAATGGCTTCTGAACACTGTCTGGCAGTCGATAGCTTAGAGTCCACCACGACTCCTAAATCCTTCTCATAAGGTGGACTTTTGATTTACAGACCCCCATTATGTATTCACACCTCAATTTTTTTACTTCCTACATGTAATTCTTTACATTTACTGATATTAAATTTCTCTGTGATGATTCAATGGATTCTCAATTATCGGTCCACCCAGCTTGGAATCATCTGCCAACTTAACCAGCTTGTTCTTTATTTTCCTATCCAAATCGTTTATATGTATTAAAAACTAGCTGTGTATGCCTGGGCTCCTAGAAACCTTGGATTCTGGCGCGATAATCAATCAATCAATCGCATCGGTTTTGTATTACTGGCTCCTCGGAGGTTTCGTTTTGCCAGTGTGCTCTCCTCACTTGTGTATTAGTGGCGGTTGTGGTTTCACTTTGGCGACAGTCGTTTTCTTTGAGCTTCATGCTGTAACCTCGCACTTCCAGGCCACAGACACCCACACACACACACACACACACACACACACACGTTTTATATAGAAGAGTGCATCCCAAACTCGGTCCTGGGAACCCACTGTGGCTGCAGGTTTTTGTTCCAACCAGATTCCTAATCAGTGACAACACCTGATCACACTGATCTCATTTAATTAGCTGTTTCTTTTTCTTTTATTCGATATTCAGAAAAGCACAGAAGCATGATTTTGCATTTATACGACATTTAGAAATATGTCTGCGTTTGCTATAGGTTTAAATGCTTAACTCTCTTGTGTTGATTTCATTCTATTTTGCTCTTTATGTGTCGTTTTTCCCCTTCATTGTATCATAATAATAATTTAAAACGAGCAGATCAGACACACTAGCAAACACTTAATAGTCGAACGCTGCAAGTATTTTAGCATTAGACCCACTAATTAGTAAATAATGGATTAATTAAACAATTGGAACACCTAGAAAAGTAGAATGAAAGTCAAGATGAAAACACTGCTAAACTGAAAAAATACATTATTCCTATATAACTGCTTGGGACATTTTTTAATATTTTTTTTTTTTAGTTTTCTAATTTCTATATTGTTCCTTAAACACAGAACTTGGTAAGCAGCAGTTCAATTAAAAACAGAAGGTGGCTGGAACCAAAACCTGCAGCGACAGGGGGTCCCCAGGACCGAGTTTGGGAAACACTGATGTGGAAGATAGCAGCAGCCCCAGCACTGCCCCCTGCTGGTCAGCACTCTTAACGTTACCCAATTCTGATGAGATTCCACACCCCATCACCCTCCTCTTCCTGTGTCTGAGCCAATTCTGCACCCATCCACACACCACACCCTGAACTGCCACTTGTGTGTGTTTGATGCCCACCTCTCATGTGGCACCTTATCAAATGCTGTCTGACAGTCCAGATCAATAACATCATCTGCTCCACTCTGGTCGTATCCTTTTGTTTCTTCTTCATAGAATTCCAGCCTGTTAGTAAAACACGACCTCCCTCGTCTGACCCCACGCTGACTGTTCCTAATAACTCCTGTCCTTGCCAGGTGTTGCTCAGTCTTCTCCTTAATAATTCCTTCCATTAATTTCCATCTGATGTTTCACGTTAAGCTTACTGGCCTCTAGTTGCTCTGATCTGCCCGGTCACCCTTTTTATATAACTGGATGATATTTGCCATTTTCCAGTCCTTCAGAATCTCTCCTGTGCGCAGTGACTTTCCAAAATACATGTCAAGGGTTTCCATCTGCACTCGCTAACCTCTTTAAGCACTCTGTGATAAATCTGATCTGTTCCAGGACATTTGTTTGATTTCAGCCTGTTTAATCCACACAGCTCTTCTCTCTCTCTACAGTTTCCAAATCCCTCAGTATCTCCTTAGTAGTCCCTGTTACCACTGGGAGGTTATCCACTTCCTCACATGTGTGAAGACCTTATAGGAAAAATTTAGTGAGTATGTTAGTGAGGTGTAGCGGGACTCCCACCATAGCTGGTGTTCATTACGATGTTTCAGTCACTAATCCTGCCAGTCAGCGCCTTCTTATTGCGTGTAACAACTTTCTCAGCAAGCAACACAAGACATGTCGTCAAACAAATCATAACTGGAGTTACAGACTTGATGATCGAGGAGTGAAAAGGGGAAAGTAGCATCACCGTGTCGCAGTAATTGTATTGAATTTAAAGAAAGTGCAACAGAGAGAAGTCGGAGCGTCTGCGTTTATTTAGAGTTCCCATTCCCAGATTATGGATTAAGCTCTTAACAGCAGCCACATGAAAGTGCAGTTCACCAACTGCTTGGCTGCGTATCAGGTGAAGGCTGCTTTTAGAACATCCATAGCGTCTTTCATAACTGGAGTCACGAAGTCGCTTTGGTATTTATAATCTTCTTTCGTGTTTTTGCTGCTGTTAACGGTCTTATTCCAAAACTGTGACTCTAGTATGGTGTCACTCTTCCTTCTCTCGAGGCTCCTCACTCTCCTGTGCACACCTTGGTCTTTGTTTGGATGTGACGAAGAACTGGAAAAGAAAAAAACAAAGCAAACATCTGAACTTCCATTAGCAGACGCAGCAGCAGCAGCTGTGTTTGTAGGATACGATGGCAGGGAATCAGTCGGCCCCAGGGGGAAGTTGATACCAGGGGGGTGAGATTCCCAGTAGCGCACCTTTATTTAGCTACACACACTGTAACCAGAGAGATCTATAAAAACAAAACACGTCCTTCAGGTGCTTCTGCCTGTTATTTAAGCCCTCTGTTATCGAGGAGGACCTTTTCAGTTACAATTGTCACCTCATTCAGAGCGGAAAAGCAATGGCAGCAATAAACGGTGACATCAAATAACTGGGGATTATTTATCACAAGGCATCCGGGGTTTAAAATGGGTGCAGGTGGTCCTGCCATTTGGTACAAGGGTAAGACTTTGTGAATAGTGTGACCACTAGGAGGCACTGCAGACACTAAAAGGACAATGTGTGGGGACAAAGAAATGCTCCACAGTTTAAAATAACAATTCAGAGAGAGGCAGCACTGCTGCCTTGTAGTAAGGACACCAGGGTTTGCATCCCAGGTTCTTCCTGTGTGGAGTCTGCATGTTCTCCCTGTGTCTGTTTGGATTTTCTATGGGTGCTCCAGTTTCTTCCCACAGTCCAAAGACCATGCAAGTGAGGTGAATTGGCGATACTAATTGGGCCCTAGTGTGTGTGTGTGTGTCCTGCTCTGGACTGGCACCCTGCCCAGGGTTTCTTCCTGATAGCTGGGATAGGCTCCAGCACCTCCTGTGCAGGGCTCTGTTCAGGGCTTAGAAAGTGACTGACAATTCAGAATTGAGTAAAGTGCACACTGCAGACTTTCAGTTCAGTTATCCCCTTAAGTTTTCTCTTCAGCATATGGAAGGCCTACTCATTTGGATTGAAATCGGGTGACTGGCATGGCTGTTCCAGAATGGCCCATTGTTTAGCTTTGATAAACTCCTCCTGTGTGGCCTCAGCAGTCTGTCTGGCTCCTTATCTAGTGGTAGGATGAAGTGTTGCCCAATGAGATTGGAGGCCTCTGCTTGAACTTGAGCAGATCAGATGTTTCCACACACCTCTTATTGCTGTCCGCTGTTTCATTATCAGTGAAGAGAAGAGTGCCAGGACCTTTGGCGGCCATACGTGCCAAAGCCATAACACCCCCAGCACCACCATGTTTAACAGATTAGGAGGTCACACCTTGCACACCTTGCTCTCACTCTGATGAGGTTCATATCTTTGTTTCTTTTGTCCACAAGACCCTTTCCCAGAAGTCCTTTTTTACAAACTGTAACCTGACCATCTTTGCAGTGTGGCCTCTGTTTCTGTTCATGAAGTCTTCTGCTGATTGTCGTCTCTGGTGCACATCTGATTCCTGGCAGGTTATTTTCAAGGTGTTTTTCTCTCCCCTCTTGTCCATTGTAAATGAGGGACAAAGACAAGATAAAGATTTGGGGGGATCCACCCTGTATACTGAAAGACTGCAGCAAGAAAAAACTTTCAACAAGTAGTCAAAGACAGAGACTAGAATGGTCAGGTTATACAGCTGGAGGACAGGAAGAGGCGGGTTCTCGGGAGGAAATGACATCTGTAGGAGGGCGTGTTCTAGTGCTGGAAGTAGGCGGAGTTCTATGCAGATTTTCCTTCTGGTGCTCTGTGGAAGAGGGAGGACAAGGCATTGGTGCAATTAATCAACCCCTGACTCCGCCTCTTATTCCCCTCTAAGCCTGCATCCCATGTGCACGTGCGTGACGCCAGTTTTATACTTTGTCTCTCGGCATGCGCCTTTACTCCTCCTCGTGCGTCTCACACTCGCACTTCCTCGTTTTTCGTGTCGCCAAATCCGAAGTGACCAATCGCAGCAAGGCCAAATTGACTAATCCCATTGCTCTGCATAGAGTGGGACACACAGTGACAAGTTAGTGTTTTATTATGTGGCAGATTCCAAGACCGATGTTCTTGATGCCACTTGATGGTGACGCTAGGGTTCTGACCAGTTGTGCCAGTCAAGACACTAAAATGATTTTTCTCAGTCCCACAGTAGCTTTGCACATTTCCACTTGGCAGCATCACGTTGTTTCCGGTGCTGGCTCCGCTACTTTGGTTTACAATAGGAACAGTTGTCTTGTGATGTTTTCATTTCGTCTTATGGGGCATACCCCCAAATCTGGCAAATCTTTACACCAGGGGTGTCCAACAAATTGTAGAGGGAGAAGTGCTGTGGAGGTTAAACAGGCTGAAATATAACAAATCACCAGGACCTGATGATGATAAAAGTATTATTATTATTGTTATTGTGCTTTTCTCACTACTCAAAGGCTTTTTACGTAGCGGGTTGGGAGCCACTTCATCCACCACTAATGGATGACGTGATGGCAGCCATTTTTTTTTTTTTTGGCCCTACTATGCTCATCACAAATCAGCTGTTAGGTGGTGAGTAGTGAGTAGTGAGTCAGCCAATTAGAAACAGTGGATGATTAGTGGGCCAGAATGACCAGGCCGTGGTGGACAGTTTAGCTCGGACATTGAGATACACCCTGCTTTTTACAAAGGATCTTTAATGGCCATAGAGAGTCAGGGCCTCGGTTTTTATCTCTCATCCAAAGGAGGGCACTAGTTTTACAGCATAGGGTCCCTTGTCACTGCACTGGGCCTTTGGGCTCCTCGTTCAGACCACTGGGTAAAGAGCCTCCTGCTGGCCACACCAACGCCTCTTATAGCAGGAACCCAAGCTTCTTCGTAGATCAAGGGTGTCAAAATCCGGTCCTGGTGGGCCGCAGTGGCTGCAGGTTTTCATTCTAACCATCTTCTTAATCCATGAGCCGTTTGTGCTGATGACTAACTTCTTTTTGCCTGCGTTTTAATTGACGTGACACAGACCCCTTAGTTGTTTGTTTTTCCTTAATGAGCAGCCAAAGATTAATGAGACACAAAACAAGCCGCCACATGACCAGCTAACCTGGAAATACTTAAAGAAAAGGTGAAGGGTTCGGTCATGTTGGTCTGCTCAGGTCACCCAAAACATCTTAGAAAAAACAGAAGGCAGAAGGAGAGCAGCAACAAGTCATGATATTCAATAACGACTTTAATGAACAGCAAGAGTTGGCTTCTCATTAAGAAACTGGTTGGAATGAAATTGGCTGGAGTTTGACGCTTGTCCATTGGCTCTTTTCACATCTCATTTCTGATTGGCTGCCTTTTAATGAAGGAGCGAATCCATTCAGATGATTGTTAAAATCAGTGAGAATGAAAACCTGTAGCCACAGCGGCCCACCACGACTGGAGTTGGACACCCTGTGATGATGCGGGTTCTACTGTATGCTCCCATCTTCCTTTTGGGAGCTCTTGAACCCGACATGGTTGATAATGTCACCGGATGAGCTGGAAAGTGAGGACACAACGAAGCAAGGGGATGGTGCAAAAGTGAAAAACGTCAAAACCAAAACCAAACTCCATTACAACCTCTATTCATGTTCCCCTTTCAGGTTCTGTTCTCCCCCTTGGCCCTCGCGCTCCTACTATATATAATGGGGACGTGGCTCAGATTTTGTGATTAGCAGCTCCCGGCTTCAATTACGGATGCGAACGACTCGTCACCTGTGCTCATAAGTGAGGAAACGCCCACCTCGCGTCCGACAGCCGCTCTGGCCACACTACCACGCCCCCTCTATAAGCTGCGAGTACGGTGATTATTTAAAAACTGCCTTTTTCTTCTGAGCCATGGACCCGCTATACCACACCCTTTGAGCGAGCCATGAGGTACCTGAAGTCTCTCAACTTGAGCCTTGGGGGGGTTTTCCTCTCTGTGCCCCCACGCTGGACACTACAAGGAGGTAACGTGAAGTGTGACGATAAGAAGATGTGAAGTGACACAGCTGACACTGCGAGTAAAGTAGAGGTAAGGCCGTGTCCTTGAGTGGAGAGGATGCTGTAAATTACAACAAGGCCCAACACTGGAGGATGTGAGGTAGAGTATATCGTAGGTTTATATGGTGGTCTGCAGCCGAGCTCAGTACTGTCCCGGAATTGGACTGTAAGAACATAAGAAATTTGACAGATGAGTGGAGGCTGTTCAGTCCACCAGGTTAGTTTAGCTAGAATGGTCCCAGCAGTCGCCTCCAGGTTTTCCCCCTTAAAGGTTCTCGAGGTTTCTGCTTTAACTACATGACTTAGTACAGGGTGAGTCAAAATTAGGGTAACACTAATGCAGTTGTTCCTAACCTTTTTTTGGCCATGCCCCACCTAGGCCTCTCTAAAATCATGATGGCCCCCACTGTAACATATACCTTATTCTTATTATTACCTACCAGTAACAGAGTATAGTTTTCATCCTCTTTCTTTCTCTGTCTCTGTTTATCATTTGTTTGCTCAGAGGTCGATGCGCTTGCTGCTTCCTGAGCAGATCTTCTTTTCTCCACCCTAGTGGCCCGCTGCTTCTCTTCTTTCGTCGGCATCTTTTCGCTTTAAAACTGATTAAGTTAGTGTCTGTGTTGCATTGTGGATCATCTGCTGGTTTCCTGCTGCTGGTGAGCTGCGTGTTCTGCTTGTCGTTTTAAGAGCTGTGAGCCCATGATGTCTGTCTGCCAAAACCAATCCAAATCCATAACTGCTTAGTTAGATGTCCGTGAACTTGTTTTAAATGTTGTCTCACTGCCTTGTCTTGCGGGACGTCAAATTGTCTTCTGAGAAGATCACGTCCCGTCTCCCTAGTCCAGGGGTGTCGAACTCCAGGCCTAGAGTGCCGCAATGGCTGCAGGTTTTCATTCTTACCATCTTCTAATTACTTGACACAGGCCCCATAGTTGTTTCTTTTTCTTTAATTAGCAGCCAAACAATGAGACAGAAAACAAGCCTCCACCACATGACCAGCTCCCCTGTGCCCATCACACAATATCTGAAATTAAAGAGAGGTGATGGTCTTGGTAAGGTTGATCTCTCTCCTCTCGGAAAGAACAGAAAAGCAACAGTTTTTGAAATGTATGCTGTGGCAGAATGACAGCACCAAGCCAAGGAATTAAATAACAGGTTTGATTAACTGCGAGAATTGGCTCCTCATTAAGAAAGTGATTGGAGTGAAATTGCTTGGAGTTTGAAGCCCCAGTCTAGCTGGTCATCTGTTGGCTCGTTTCACATCTCATTTCTGCTTGGCCACCATTTAATGAAGAAAGGAATCAATTCAGAGGGCTGAACCCTTCTAACAGGGCTATTTTCATCATCATCAAGTCCTTCCATGAGAACCCTAAGTACAAAGAGGACTGTTTCATTTATGTTGGGTAGAATGTCTAGAGGGGCCTGGGTGGTCTCATGGCCTGGAACCCCTGCAGATTTTTTTTTTTTTTTTTTTTGTTTTTTCTGTCCTCCCTGGCCATTGGACCTTTACTTTTATTCTATTTTAATTAGTGTTGTCTTATTTTAATTCTTACTTTGTCTTTTTATTTATCTTTTCTTCGTCATGTAAAGCACTTTGAGCTACATTATTTGTATGAAAATGTGCTATACAAATAAATGTTGTTGTTGTATTGAAGTGATGGGGAAAAAGTTAATTCGCAGTGAAAACTGGTCACTGATTAGGAAAAGGGTGAGAATGAAAACCTGCAGCCACTGCGGCCCACACCAGGCCTGGAGTTCGCCACCCCTGCCCTAGTTTCCCTCCCAGGATTTTTTTTTATAATAGAGAGATAGAAGTGTTTCTGTAAAAAACAAAAATGTATTTTTTGTATGATTTTTTTTTTTACAGTGAATTTCTGTTTTTCATTTTCTTCTTTTTCGGCTGCTCCCGTTAGGTGTTGCCACAGCGGATCATCTTCTTCCATATCTTTCTGTCCTCGTCATTTTGTTCTGTCACACCCTTCACCTGCATGTCCTCTCTTACCACATCCATAAACCTTCTCTTGGGCCTTCCTCTTCCCTGCCAGCTCTATCCTTAACATCCTTCTCCCAATATACCCCTCATCTCTCCTCTGCACATGCCCAAACCAACGCAATCTCGCCTCTCTGACTTTGTCTCCCAACTTGAGCTGACCCTCTAATGTCCTCATTTCTAATCCTGTCCATCCTCATCACACCCAATGAAAATCTTGTCATCTTTAATTCTGCCATCTCCAGCTCTGTCTCCTGTGCCATCCTCTCCAGCCCACATAACATAGCTGGTCTCACTGCCGTCCTGTAGACCTTCCCTTTGACGCTTGCAGATACCCGTCTGTCACAAATCACTCCTGACACTCTTCTCCACCCTGCCTGCACTCTCTTTTTCACTTCTCTTCCTCAATCCCCGTTACTCTGTACTGTTGATCCCAAGTATCTCATCCACCTTCACCAACTCTACTCCTTGCATCCTCACCATTCCACTGACCTCCCTCTCGTTTACACACATGTATTCTGTCTTGGTGGTCCTACTGACCTTCATTCCTCTCCTATCTAGAGCATATCTCCACCTCTCCAGGGTCTCCTCAACCTGCAGATCACAATGTCATCAGCAAACCTCACAGTCCACGGGGACTCCTGTCTAATCTCGTCAGTCAACCTGTCCATCACCATTACAAATAAGAAAGGGCTCAGAGCCGATCTCTATTGTAATCCCACCTCCGTCACTCCTACCGCAGACTTCACCACAGTCACACGTCCCTCGTACATATCCTGTGCCACTCTTACGTACTTCTCTGCCACTCCCGACTTCCTCATACAATACCACAGCTCCTCTCAGTCACCCTGTCATTTGCTTTCTCCAGGTCCACAAAGACGCAATGCAGCTCCTTCTGTTCTTCTCTAAACTTCTCCATCAACATCCTCAGAGCAAACATCACACCTGTGGTGCTCTTTCTTGGCATGAAACCATCCTGCTGCTCACTGATCATCACCTCACTTCTTAACTGATCTTCCACTACTCTTTCCCATAACTTCAGCTTAACGTACCTAAATTCTCGAATTGCCCCCCCCCCCCCAGTGGGGCGTGCTGCCCACGTTGGGAATCACTGCACTAATGGATTCTTTTTATCTTGAGCACACCTTTCAAGGTCGTTGTGGACCATTGCCATGGCCTCCAAACTCCCCTGTGATTTCTGGTTATTGGGTATGGTGAATATAGCAGGAACGTTCATGATATCAATGACGGGGAGAACAAAATATGGACTGTGGTGTCATCTGTTCCCCGCGAAATGGGTGTCCGGCCTTTAAATGGTCCCGTCGCTCGTTGGTTTTCACGTGTTGAGCAAGATGGCAATCAGGTTGAGACATCCCTGTAAATCATCTTGCACATATGACGTTCGTTTTGTGAGTAAATTGTTTCCGCCGTTCAAATGTTAATGTCATTTTGACTCGCCCTGTAGTTTGTTTTAAACTCTTTGTGTAAAGTGCGGCTTCCTGACCTTAGCTGTTTCCCCTTAAACTCCACCAACGTCCTCGAGTGTGCGATTCACCGTTTTAGTCCCAAGAGTTTGTCTGAATCTATTCTGAGGAATTTTAAAGACCTGAATGTGTGGTGTTTGTGTGCCCACCCACAATCCGCCCCCCCCCCCCTCTTGAGGCTAAACGGGTTTAACTCTCTGAGCCTGTCAGAGTGATGTGACCCCAATACTGAGAAGATGGCAATCAAGGGGGTCTACATTGGGCTACTAATTAGAATCCAATATTCCTTTGTTTTCTCTTCTTCTTCTCTCCCCGTGTCCAGGCCTCTCACAGACCTGCACAGTCCCATACGGACCCCCTTTTTACAGGGCTGTTTTGAGGTGTGTGTGTGTGTGGTGGTTATTCACTCCTGCTATTCTTGGGTGATTTTTGTATTTTCTAATTGAGGTCAAATTACAGAATTTTATTACCAAAAAAACAGATGGTAAATTTTTTTTTTTTTAAAAATGGACTGTTTTTATAAGAGAATAACGACAACATGAGGAGCCCGGGAGACCCTGAAAAGCATAAAAAAGCGCAATTCTCAAAGTGTCGTGCTCTCGGGAGCCCCTTAAACATCCGTGAGCTCTGGCAGAGCTGGCGAGCTAAATGTGCATGTGCTGAGCGTTGCGTAACAGGGCCTTGGAGGAGTGAGAAAGTTGGCGTCGGAAGATCTCTGCTGTCTGGCAGGTTGCTACGGAGGGGGAAAAGTCGTGATGACGGGTGGTACACGGGGTGCGGAATAGATCTGTAGTCGCAGCTGACAGCTCCAAGGACAAATCGACAGCACCAAGGCTGGTGTCCGTTACGTCACAGTCCCGCAGGTCTTGCACATTGACTTGGGCACAATTGTTTTATGTGGTAAGCACTTTGTTCTTATTTTTATAATCTTTGATCATTGCAGCACTTTACACACTCATTGCACATTTCTGGTCTGTTCCACTACTGTCACACCTGACCTGATTCTGGCAATATAACCACTCATCAGGTTCTTGACAGAGAGAATGTCACAAAAGATGTGAACCTAATGTGGGCACACGCAGGACTGTAAGCACGAAATATCATATGTGTAGACCCCAATCCAATCGCTCAAGTATTTTCCATCCATCCATCCATTATCCAACCCGCTATATCCTAACTGCAGGGTCACGGGGGGGGAGGGGGGGGTCTGCTGGTGCCAATCCCAGCCAACACAGGACGTAAGGCAGGAAACAAACCCCGGGCAGGGTGCCAGCCCACCGCAAGGAAATAAAGTCCAAACAAAAAAAAAAAAGGACAAAATCAAGACGGTGGTATACGTTAGGATTTGTCAGGTTCTCAAAACTCGGGAATGCAGGCTTTACCTCTAGGAGTAGGCCTCAAAGCTTCAGTGAGGCCTGCTGTCAAAAATGAGCCTCGCCCCCAAACTCGGGCTCTGTTGGGCTGAATGGCCTGTTCTTGTCCAAATCGTTCAGATGTAATTCCAAATTTCAGGAGTTGTAGTGGAGTCGACAACATCAACTGCCAGTCAGTGTTCAGAAACCATTAGGAAGACAAACAGAATGCCACGTTATATAGCGCCTTTGCACAGCATGCGGTCTACCACTTCAGAAATATTCAACAGATTGCACAGACTGAGAGTGATGTTATATAGTGCCTTTCCAGGGGTGGAGTCTACAGAGCTCCAGAAATGTCTGTCAGTCATTCCTCAACCCCCTATATCCTAACACAGGGTCATGGGGGTCTGCTTGAGCCAATCCCAGCCAACACAGGGCACAAGGCAGGAACAAATCCTGGGCAGGGCATACACACACACACACACACACACACACACACACACACACACACACAAGGGACAATTTAGAATCGCCAATGCACCTAATCTGCATGTCTTTGGACTGTGGGAGGAAACCCACGCAGACATGGGGAGAACATGCAAACTCCACGCAGGGAGGACCCGGAAAGTGAACCCAGGTCTCCTAACTGCGAGGCAGCAGCGCTACCCACTGCGCCACTGTGCCACCCTCAAACATTTTAAAAGAACAAATAATTTGGCCGAAAAACGTAGACCCCTGACCTTTTGAGGTGGTACTTGGGATGCCCAAGTGAGTAACACAAATACTGTCATCCATCTCTAATCTGGCAGTTGCATCACATGCCGCTCAGAAGAGCTCATCCACCTGATGCTAAACCTGTTCAGGCCCGGCCAGTACTTGGATGGGAGACCAGCTAGGTCAGGGGTGTCTAACTCTGGTCCTGGTGGGCCGCAGTGGCTGCAGGTTTTCATTCTCACCCTTTTCCTAATCATTTTTTACTGCTAATGAACTCCTTTTCCCTTCATTTTAACAGCCCTGTTTTTAAGGGTTCAGTGCTCTGAATTGATTCTTTTCTTCATTAAATGGCAGCCGAACAGAAATGAGACGTGAAACGAGCCAACAGATGACCAGCTAAACTGGAGCTTCAAACTCCAACCAGTTTCTTAATGAGAAGTCGATTTTTGATGTTACTGTATTTACGCGTGTACCACGCGTACATTTTTTTTCCCAAAAATTAGCATTAGAAAATCAGGTGCACGTCATACACGAGGAAATGTAATTCTGTAATGTTTACTTCTTCTGCTTGAGCTCGTTCTCTCTCTCTCTCTCTCTCTCTCCACTCCCTAATACAATCACAACGAGCGTTGTACACGGAGCAAAACAATTTTCTTTGTAAAAATTAGAGTGTGCGTCGTACATGAGTAAAAATGGTAATTAAGCCCCTTATTTAATTCCACACCTTGTTGCTGCTCTCATTCTGCCTTAGCAGACATTTCCAAAACTGTCTCTAAGAACACCATCAAGATGTTTCAGAGAACTGAGAGATCAACCTAACCGAGGCCGTGTTGTGCAAGTTCACACCTCACCAGAACTAGCTAAAAGTTCAGTTCACACAGATGAAGATGAATAAACTCGCGTTCATAGTTCACCATTTCAATTTTGAGCTCATTCATGTTCAGTTCATTTTGTATTTTTTAAGGAGTGAGAATAAATGACCCAAAAGTTTACTTTTTTCCAATAGAACCAGCAGGCCATCACTACCATTTAGTATAGGCCCAGCTGTGGTACAAAGTTAGGTATTGTACACCAGTGTGTGTATGTGAGTGCTTGTATTCACCTTGCGATGAGCTGATGCCCCGTCCAGGGATTGTTTCTACCTCGTGCCCAGTGCTAGCTGGAATGGACACATCCCTGGATTGATGGATTTTAATCATTAAACATCCTTTTCAGAGATATTGCGGTAAGGTGTCATCGGAATTTAATGGCTGTTTCAGGCAATTCACAACACAGCGAAGCCAATCCTGTTCTCACCGTATTAAAATCTCGCACTGCCACCTGGTGGATTCCTCCAGATTTATGTAAAGTATGCACGCAAATATAAACAATACAATGCTGGCGTAGCAGGAGCGTCCGCTGGAGCAGTCATCTCGTCGTGTGAAGTATAAACCTGGCCTTAGAGGGAGCGTCCGTTACAGCCTGGTCAGAATGCTCATAGAAACCAAGACTAGAGTAGGGGTGCCAACACTTTTTTTTCAGCTTGCGAGCTAATTTTAAAATGACCAGGTCAAAATGATCTACCTGCATGAAAAATATATATATAATATCTGGTGGGTAGTAACAAGTTACATTTACTTTTACTTGAGTACATTTGTGAAGAAGAAACACTACTCTTACTCCGTTACTCTGGGCAACCTTCGACTCATTACTTTTTTTTTCCATTAGATAAAGTCTGACAGACAATTTTCGATCTACTCTGTGTGACGTATGCTGTCAGGTTGTGCACACGGCTTCCATTGCGTCTCCAGCTCTGATGCGAGGTTTTGGATGTTCCCCAAATCAAGGCACTGCAGCTTTGAGGACAGATGTTGCATTTTTCGTTTGAAAGCATTAACTGAACTAATCATATTGACCATATTGTTTTTTTCTTTTCCTTGCAGCCGTAAATTAAGCTCATTCAACATGTTGGTCAGATCGAAAAAAAAAAAAAGCCAAGTCTAGCGGCCATTGATCGTTATTAAGTTGCTTGTATTCTGCATGTTTAATGACAAGGAGGAACTCTTTTTTTTCCGGCCAGGGGTCTTGAAATCTCAGCAGGAATTTCTCTCTAGCCATCTGCCTCAACAAAGGCCTCTTTTATCATCTCTCCATCTTGGAAGGACTTCTTATGCTTAATGATCGAGTGACTCACCCGGAGCGATGCTTCGGGGTGTCTGCCTTTTTGCTTTTGAATTCAGCTGAGTGAAAAATGATGGCTGTCTGATTTGATTTAATTGCGATTTTAGTTCCCTCTCCTTTCTCTTTCTCAGATGGCTTTTCGGAAGGAAGTCAGTTTCGTAGTTTTTATGAACAGTTCGAAAGTGCCTTTCCACATTTTCCTTCTTTGGAATAGCAATGATAGATTGACAGATCAGACAAACACACTTCGATTGTGACATTGTGAGAAAAAAAGTCCTCTTCCAATTCCACATCCAGCTCATACCCTCCTCAAACAATTTTTTTAAAATCCCTTCTTTAGTCGATATAAATTGGAAGGCTAACTAGATCATTTAGATAGCCGGAGTCTTGCAGTAGCTCGCGCGTTTGATGGTGCGTGCGGGATGATCAGCGTGTTAGAAGAGAACAGATCTCAGACTGGCCGCCCTGTATGTCAATCAAGTGGCAAATGCCATAGGGAGGATATGATAGACTAACGGTTTAAAAAAATTTTTTTTTTTTTTTGAATGCAATGCAATCTACCTGCACTACCTCTTTGCGATCTACCGGTTGACTGCGATCGACGCATTGGGCACCCCTGGACTAGAGGTTCATTTTATAAACTGTTGGATGGATGGATGGATGGATGAATTTACATACAGTTTTAATCAATGCATACATTTCTCTCTGGTTGGTTCGTTGGTTTACACCCAAATGATTTATATAAAATAAGTCTATTTCATATTCTGGTTCTTCTTGTACCTTTTGAGTTGAGCCACCACCCTTGACATTTCTGTGCATATAACAACTGTCCATTGTTGTTGTTCATAGGACATCTGCTGATTTCTTATTCATCTCTGTTATCCTTCAGTCCATTTTGTATATTACATCAACCTTTCTTCTGGTATATTCTTTATCTGCTTGACCATCTCTGTATTTTTCCTAAACCAATTCTTATATTTCAGTGTACATTTTGTTCACTTGATCTTTATCTCGTTTTTCGACATTAACCCTTTATGCTATTTCTTAAAGATGATTGCTATGTTACCCTAAAATTTTTCTTCCATGCTGGTCACACGGTGTCCTGTTTTGCATCTCATTATCATTAGGCTGCTAATTAAGGGAAAAGAAACAACTAAGAGGTCCAAGTGGAGTTAATTAAAACAAAGGCAAAAGAAGTTAATTAGCAGCAAAAACAGGTCACTAATGAAGAAGATGGTTAGAATGAAAACCTGCAGCCACTGCGGCCCTCCAGGCCTGGAGTTTGACACCCGTGTTCTATACTATTCAAATGAAATTCGCACTTAAGAGGATCTCTACAAAACTTCATCAAAACCTGGCAGAATCTGATCAATAACATTTTAGAATAAGGGCTCTATTCAATAAGGGCGCACACAAAAAGGCGAGCTTCAAAAGGGCGACCTCAATTGGGCGTGGCGAATAAAGGCGTTCGTAGATAATTTAGTTCAAATGGCTCTGGAATATGTGAAGAGCAACAAAGGTGCAGATCTACTCGTAGTCGAAGGCTACACATTCAGAAAGGAGAGAACTATCAACGGGAAACACATCTGGAAATGCACTGAATATAGGATTGGGAAATGTTCGTCTCGCTGTCATACCAAAAATGAATGAAAAGATGTTCATGCATTAATTAATTGGATGTTTTAATATTCTTGCTTTCGCCTTTTTATACATTCAATCATTGCCTTTATCTAATAAATTTTCTGTATAATAATTTTGTTGTGTTTGCCTTTATTCGCTGCGCCCAATTGAGGTCACCCTTTTGAAGCTCACCTTTATTTATGCGCCCTTATTGAAGGATACCTAGAATAAGCATTTAAATTTAAATATCAGCAGAGTTTCTTTTCAGCCTTTGTCGATTTTTCATAAAGCGTTCGACTCAGTTGATCGAGCTGCCCTGTGGGACATCCTGAGGGTTCGCGGGATCCCCTTGAGGTTGCTGGATATGATGGCCGGCCTGTACACTGGTACTGTGAGTGCTGTGCAGAGTGGAGACAGACCCTCTGTGTGTTCTGCTCCTACTCTGTTCAATGCTTGTATGGACTGGGTGTTGGGCAAGGTCGAGGAGTCCAGCGGCTGTGGGGCATCTGTTGGTGAAGAAAGATTCACGGATCTTGATTTTGCTGACGATGCTGTGATCTTTGCGGAGTCAATGGAGGCTCTGATCGGGGGTCTCGAGAGACTAAGTGAGGAGTCTGAGTGTCTGGGCTTGTGAGGGTCCTGATAAAAACCAAAGATCCAGGCCTTTAATGACCTCTTGGGCACGGCCATTGGCAGCATGTCGGTCTGAGGAGAGAGTGTTGACCTCGTCATTGAGAGGTTTACTTACCTTGGCAGTGACATTCATGTGACTCTGACTCTTCCTATGAAGTCAGTACACGGATTGGGAGAGCATGGGGGGGTCATGAGGACACTTTAAAGGGGTGCGTGGTGCTCCCGCTATCTCAGCAAAAGGACAAAGGTCCAAGTCTTTAGAGTCCTGGTGCTTCCAGTTTTGCTATATGGTTGCGAGACATGGACGCTTTGGGTACCGCTGGTTTGGCTTTGTGTTGCTCCTGGAGTCCCGAATGAGGCACATGACCTGCATTGTGAGGGAGTGTCAGTTACGGCACTACGACCATGTGGCGCGTTTCTCCAAGGGTGATCCGGCTCATAAGATCCTCATTGTTGGGGACCCGAGTGGCTGGACCAGGCCAAGGGGTCGCTCACGTAACACTTGGCTACGGCAGATAGAGGGTCGTTTCTGGAAGGTGGGACTGCACTGCATGTCTTCCTTGCCAACCGGGGTCCCAAGTTGTTTCATCGTGTAGTGGGTGTGGCATCGTGCTGTACCAGTGCATGCTTCCCAACTTGACTTGTTTAAATTGAGGAAGCAGGTTCTCTCCCCTCTTTTTCTCCATTTATTTTTATTCATTTATTTATTTATCTATTCATTTATTTTTACTAATGTTAGAGTTTTACTCTGCTGGCCCAGCTCTCTTTCTCAGGGGTGGGGGTTGGTTTGTTCCGAACTTTGTTTTTTTTTTTTTTTTTTTTTTTTTTAAAATTTGTTTTTTTTTTTTTTTTTTTTTTTTTTTTTGTAAAACTTGAGTTATGTGTATGGAATGTTATTTGATTTTAATAAAATCAATAAAATTCGAATAAATAAAAAATAAAACTATAAACAATACTTTCAATGTAACAGGTGGCCATATGCTCTCTCTCCAACCGTGTGACACACATGGTGAACTAACCGACTTACGCTGCCGGTCAAAATTCGAGTCACATATTGCATGTGTAATGGGTAAAAAATATCAAGTGGCCTCGCGAAGTCCAACATTTATCTAAAAGCGAAACCGGAGCTTCACCGTGTGCTCGAGTCAGCGGGGCTGCAGCTTAAGCACAAGCAGGCAGACCCAGACGCCGCCATTTTGATTTCATGTTATTTGTTTTTCCCCCGAATACAAATAAATGCCAAAACATTCGTACGAAATAAATGTAAAAAAATCCACAATTTGTGCTTATCCGAATACCGTATTTGGATTCGGCTCCACCCCCAAAAACGTTTAATCGGGACCTGAACCAGATCCAGAGTGTCCCATAAAACTGAACTCGCTGACGTTCAAGTTCTTCACTTGCACCATTCTTAGAGAAATGAGCTCGGTCAATGAAGGCGCTCTTTTGAACTCGTTCATGCACAGCACTGCTTACCGAGACCCTCACCTTTCTTTATTTTCAGATATTGTGTGATGGGCACAGGCGAGCTGGTCAGGTGGCCTCTGGTTTTGTGTCCCACTATTATTTGGCTGCTAATTAACCCTTAAACTGCCACATACTTGGAGTTAATGCACCCCTGGACGCCAAATACTCTTTTTTGCTGCACTTTTTAAGTAAACGTCACAATTCACAAAGAAAAAGTGAAATTTTAATGGAACACATTTTTTTTTCATGCAAATAGCATCACAATTACGGCCACACTGATCATTTTACACACTGCTAATGAACTGTATAAACATAAACTACTGGAACAATCTCTTATTATAAGTACAATGTTCAACTGACACCATTGATGAAATTCAGTAAATCACCGAGCCAACTGCACTTGAACTGGCTGCACACAGAGGCCAACGCAGATGCCAGTAGTCTAGTCTAGTGCAGTGACTCAATCCCAGGGACAGTGATGCTGATTTGCTAGGGGGCGCTAGTGGTCATCAACTGGCTGCTCATTGAATTTATGGCACGGACTGATCAGCGCTGGTGTTCTGGCAAATTGCACTGGGAACCGACTATAGCAGCAGTTTAAGGATTACGACAAAAGAAACAACAAAGGGGCCTGAGTCAAGTTAATTAAAATTAAGACAAAAAGAAGTTGATTAGCAGCAGAAACTGGTCACTAATTAAGAAGAGGGTTAGAATGAAAATCTGCAGCTACTGGGGACCTCCAGGCCCGGAGTTTGACACTCGTGATCTTGGAAAAAGCTTGGGTTGCTGCTGGAAGGGGTGTTGGTGAGGCCAGCAGGGTGCGCTTTACCCTGTGCTCTAAATGAGGCGCCCAGTGCAGTGACTGGGGACCCTGTGCTGTAAAACCAGCGCCATCCTTTGAATGAGACATAAAAACTGAGGCCCTGAGTCTCTGTGGCCATTAAAGATCCTTCGTAAAAAGCAGGGTGTATCTCAATGTCCGGGCTAAACTGCCCACCACAGCCTGGTCCTCTGTCTCTAATTGACGCTCTCAGTCATCACTTCACCACCTAACAGCTGATGTGTGATGGGCATACTGGTGCAAAAAAAATGGCTGCCATCACATCATCCAGGTGGATGCTACACATTAGTGGTGGATGATGTAAAACACCTTTGAGTATTGAGAAAAGCGCAATATAAATGCAAAGTAGTATTATTATTAATATTATTGTTATTCTTATCAGGTCCTGGTCTTCTTCTTCTTTCGGCTGCTCCCCTTAGGTGTTGCCACAGCGGATCATCTTCTTCCATATCTTTCTGTCCTCGTCATCTTGCTCTGTTACACCCATCACCTGCATGTCCTCTCACCACATCCATAAACCTTCTCTTAGGCCTTCCTCTTCTCCTCTTCCCTGCCAGCTCTATCCTTAGCACCCTTCTCCCAATATACCCAGTATCTCTCCTCTGCACATGACCAAACCAACACCATCTCACCTTTCTGACTTTGTCTCCCACTCGTCCCACCTGAGCTGACCCTCTAATGTCCTCATTTCTAATCCTGTCCATCCTCATCACACCCAATGCAAATCTTAACATCTTTAACTCTGCTACCTCCAGCTCTGTCTCCCGTGCCACCGTCTCCACCCCATATAACACAGCTGGTCTCACTACCGTCCTGTAGACCTTCCCTTTAACTCTTGCTGATACTCGTCTGTCACAAATCACTCCTGACACTCTTCTCCACCCACTCCACCCTGCCTGCACTCTCTTCTTCACTTCTCTCCCACAATCCCCATTACTCTGTACTGTTGATCCCAAGTATTTAAACTCATCCACCTTCACCAACTCTACTCCCTTCATCCTCACCATTCCACTGACCTTCCTCTCATTCACACACATGTATTCTGTCTTGGTGGTCCTACTGACCTTCATTCCTCTCCTCTCATATCTCCACCTCTCCAGGGTCTCCTCAACCTGCTCCCTACTATCGTTACAGATCAAAATGTCATCAGCAAACATCACAGTCCACAGGGACTCCTGTCTAATCTCGTCTGTCAACCTGTCCATCGCCATTGCAAATAAGAAAGGGCTCAGAGCCGATCCCTGATGTAATCCCACCTCCGTCACTCCTACTGCAACCTTGCCACGGTCACACTTCCCTCGTACATATCCTGTACCACTCTTACATAC
>JANRMT010062791.1:176946041-176975315 GCA_026402145.1 Polypterus bichir lapradei | reverse complement strand
CACATGTATTCTGTCTTGGTGGTCCTACTGACCTTCATTCCTCTCCTCTCATATCTCCACCTCTCCAGGGTCTCCTCAACCTGCTCCCTACTATCGTTACAGATCAAAATGTCATCAGCAAACATCACAGTCCACGGGGACTCCTGTCTAATCTCGTCTGTCAACCTGTCCATCACCATTGCAAATAAGAAAGGGCTCAGAGCCGATCCCTGATGTAATCCCACCTCCGTCACTCCTACCGCAACCTTGCCACGGTCACACTTCCCTCGTACATATCCTGTGCCACTCTTACATACTTCTCTGCCACTCCCGACTTCCTCATCCAATACCACAGCTCCTCTCAGTCACCCTGTCATTTGCTTTCTCCAGGTCCACAAAGACGCAATGCAACTCAATCTTGTCTTCTCTTTACTTCTCCATCAACATCCTCAGAGCAGACATCACATCTGTGGTGCTCTTTCTTGGTATAAAACCGTCCTGCTGCTCGCTAATCATCACCTCACTTCTTAAGTTAGCTTCCACTACTCTTTCCCATAACTTCATGCAGTTGCTCATCAATTTTATCCCCCTGTAGTTACTGCAGTCCTGCACATCCCCCTTATTCTTAAATATCGGCCTACCAGTACACTTCTTCTCCACTCCTCTGCCATTGTCTCACTTTCTAAGATTCCATTAAACAATCTGGTTAAAAACTCCTCTGCCATCTCTCCTAAACACCTCCATGCTTCCATAGGTATGTCATCTGGACCAACAGCCTTTCCATTCTTCATCCTCTTCATATTATCTGGTCCTGGTGATTTGTTATATCTCAGCCTGTTTAACCTCCACAGCCCTTCTCCCACTACACAATTTCCAGATCACTCAGTACCTCCATGGTAGTCGTTATTCACTGTTGGACGTTATCTACTCCATAACATGTGAATGTGTTCAGATCATGCGCTATTTCCCTGTCTGTATATTTTCATTTGCCCTTAGTGTCCCTGATACTCTTCACCTCCTCCGTGACTTTTCTTTTACTACTAAAAGACTGAAAGAATGTCTTTGGGTCTTTTGTCTTATTTCTCTTCAGCTGTTTTTTAGCTTTTCTGACATCTTTTTTTTTTTTTTTTTATTTATAATCTTTGTTCTCATACTTTTATATATTTTATGGTTGGTGCCAGAATTGTCGGGGACGGGGACGCTGTGCTCTTAAAAAATGGTTAGATGAGATATAAAACTGAGGTCCTGACTCTCTGGGCTCATTAAAGATCCCTGAGCATCCTTTATAAAATGCAGGGTGTATCCCAATGTCCAGGCTGAATTGTCCCTCCATGGCTTGGTCATTCTGACCCTCTAATCATCCCCTGTCTCTGATTGGCTAACTCTCTCTCAGCACTTCACCACCTAACCGCTAATGTGCTGTGAGCGCACTGGTGCAATAATGGCTGCCGTCGCATCATCCAGGTGGTTGAAGTGGCTCCCCGTTCATTATGAAAAAAACACTTTGAGTAGTGAGAATAGAGCAATATAACTGTAAAGATGTATTTTGTTTTACAAACGATAATCATCATAATGACCACAGAGTGTGGTAAACAGTAAGATACTGGGGGTCTTCAAGTCTCAGCCTGATGATATTTTGCAAAGGTGAGAAACTGAAATCAAAGAGCTGTGTTGTTGTTTTGTCATGGTATGGTCCTGGGATGACCCTGTTCCCCTTTAAGCTCTTTTTTATTATCCACCTTAATAAAAGGATCTGTGTCTGTCCGGTTTCTGTCATTCCAAAACAAGGCAAACATTTTTAGTAATAATCTACATTTATAATTTCAGCAGATGTGGCATCGCAAACATTAATATTGCTTTCATGAATCCTATTCCTAATGGCATATAACAGAGACCTCTGTATTGCATTTTCCATTCCAACTGATGGTGCATCACAAACATTAATATTGCTTTTACGAATACTTTTCCAAGTGGCAAATCATGAAGACATACATATTGAATGGCGCACTGTACACGCTGAGGTGTATGTTGACTACTTCAATTTCAACCCGTCAGACGGGTAGCACAGCTACTGTAGACCTTAAATGAATGCCACCAAATCCCATACTCTTATCACTCGGTCAGGGTTGGCTGCTACTATAGTTCACCTTTCTTTTACATTCTGTAACTCCCAACAAGTAGATAAAAGTACCGGAACATGTAGTGGAGGGAAAGTTGCATGTTTATTTATTATAGATATTATGACCAAAATAATTAACAAAGTACAACCGTGAGTGTTGACAAAATAATACAACCTGGTCGTGAGCTATCAAGTGGCTTGCGGTCGTATTGATTAGTCTCTGGTCCATCATGGCCCCTAATCCACCACGACCTTTGAATGTAATAACAGCATGGAGTGTCTGAATAGGGCTGCCGAGAAAGGTGGTCTTCTCCTCTCTCATGGATGTAAAAATGGCAGAGAGAGAGAGGAGATACTGCTCCTGTTTGCTACCTCCACCTTTATCGTGGCTGCGGTCATGACGAGGATTCGTTCCCTTTTTTGTCTGCACCCGTTATTTTCTTTTCTTGAATGCAAGAGTCGGATTGTCTGACTGAATCTCGGAGAAGGGACAAGTCTTACGATGTTGGCAGTGGGAATTATGACGGGGAGAGGACCAGTCGGGGCGTGTGTTGCCAGTATAGGGGGGAATTTTTCTAGGCACAAATGGAAATGATAAATACGTTGATGGCAGGAAAAGAAAAAGCAGCAGGACGGATATAAAAGACGACAACGGCTGCCTACCATAAGGCGGCACTTCTTGTGTGATTTTGGGCTACACTAAAATTAATTGTATTGTATAATTGTATTGAGGTCAGTCGAGGACTAGTGTTGGCCGCCCGTTCTCCTCCTAATTAATTTTTATTTCTAATCGGATCGTCTGGGAATCTGTGCATTTGTCTTAGTTCAGCTTCTTTTGATGTACCTCCTGGACCAGAAGGATAAGCAGACCCCCCTACTTCTTCCCAGTCCTATTCAGCTGCATCTCAGTCCTCCAGTGCTGCTCCCCCCATTCTTACTCAGCCTTATCTCCTTGAGCCATCATAGAGTTTGCCTGCCCCATCCATTTTAGGCTACACTGGGCTGTTAATGGCCTTTCATCTCTGCCCACCTGTGCCCCCCCCAGCTTTAGCTGATGTGGCAGTGTGATATCTGCACACAAGGTGATTGATATTTTGTGTGTCTTTATTTGTAAGCTAAAACAAAGCAAATGTAATCTGAGATGGTGTTTCAGGAGGCCCGTTTTACTTTATTGATGAGAACAGCAGTGCTGTGTTGTTGACCTGATCAAAGCAGCACCACCGGAGTCTTTAGGACAAACTCGTGATGTGAAATGGGGGGGGGGGGGGGGGGGATAGATGGAGCAAACATCAAACCAGTTTGACAAGGGTGCCCGCGTTTCGATTTGCATGAGCCGATAAGACATTCAAAAGTAAACAAATGGTTATTGTCTCCCGTGCACTCGTTTTGGCGTCATGTGATCCCACACGCGCTCTACGGTATTCTGCGTTTTACACATTTGATTCATTTACAGAGTGCGGGCCTAGAGTGCTGTGGCATAGTCACAGTTGAGTACAAACGCAACCGTTAAAAATTACTAATGACAGAAAGATTACATACAAACAAACAAAAGGGTTGGAAACTGATTAACATAAATGGAGCCTCTCAACATCTGCCCATTAATTGTTGAACTGTGTGCAGCTGACAACAAAAGAGAGGAAAAGGAAAAACTCTGCAGCATCAATAGAGACCATAAACCGTGGGGTTTGCTGAAACAGACAGGGATAGGCTGGTGTATGCCAGGACTTGACTGGTACGCTCCTCCTTACTTATCTGATAAGTTCAAATACGTGAGCAGTGCCTCCATCTTTTAAGGTTTCATATGCAAGAAAAAGAATTTTTAAAAACCAGCCCTAAGCTTAAGAATATAAGAACATAGGACATTTGACAAACGAGAGGAGACCATTCAGTCCATTTGGTGCTCATTTGTTTAGCTAATGGCTAAGCTGTCACCATTATCTCCTTCAAAACCTTCTTAGAATTTGTCAAGATTTCTGCTTCCGATTCTCGGCTCACTTGTTAGTTCATTCATCTAAACAGGCCCAGGCTGCTCCAGCCTGCTGCTACAGTAGAACATTAGAAATGTGACAAACGAAGGGAGGCCATTCAGTGCATTTGTCACTTGTTTGGTTAGCTAATGACTAAGCCGTCACCAACATCTCATCCAGACACTCCTTAACGGTTCTCAGGGTTTCTGCTTCAGCTCCATGACTCAGTAGTTTGTTTATTCACCTAATCCAGCGTAACCGACTGCCATTTAAGCATTTAGCCACACCCAGGCTGCTGCCACTCAAGTATATAGCCCTGCCCATTTGTTTGAGATTCATGTATCTAACTCCACCCAGGCTGGCGCTTCTCAAGTGTCCAGCCCCTTCCAGCCTGCTACTACAGAAAAACATCAACGTGACAAATGAGAGGAGACCATTCAGTGTATTTGTCATTCGTTTGGTTAGCTGAAAGATAAGCTGCCCCCAACATCTCATCCAGACACTCCTTAAAGGTTGTCAAAGATCTCTGCTTCAGATCAAATCAAAGATTGTTCATTTAGCCAGCCCTGCCTAACTGGCTGCCACTCAAGCATTTAGCCACACCCATTTGATTGAGATTCCTGTATCTAGTCCTGCCCAGGCTGTTGCCACTCAAATATGCAGCCATTCAGCCTGCTGCTACACAAAAATATAAAAACACTACCCGACCGGTGTAAGAATAGGAACGGAAAACGGTGAGAAAGGAATTCAGAAATCAAGAAGAAAGAAATACCTCCCAGCTCTTAAAACAACAACAACAAGTGACAAGCAAAACACACAGCTCGCCAGCAGATGATCCGACCGCTTCTCCTTGCGTGCGTTCAGCCACACTAACCCCACTCCACCCCACCCCCCCAAATGCGAGCGGCACAGATGCAAAGTGACAAAAGGACAGCTGCTGTTCAGGGTTTGAAATGATCGGGCAGCGCGACAAGCAGAACAGGCAGCTCGCCAGCAGCAACAAGCCAGCAGATGATCCGACCGTTTCTCCTTAGCATGTGCTCATTCCCCCCCACCCCTTCAGAATGTGAGCGGCAGAGACACGAAGTGTCAAAAAGGACAGCGGCTGTACAGGTTTAAAATGATCGACGGGCAGCGTGACAGCAGCAGCAGAAAGACACTCCCTTCACAACACGAGCAGCGTTATACTTCCTGCGAGAAGGAGATTTAACCACGCCCGGGGCCGAAAATAAAGGACGAGTACTGTTTTTACAAAAGTTTTAAAGTAAAAGTGAAAATATTGCATATGTAACAATTCCCATGAAAATAACAATCTCTGGCCGAGCAGGGAGCAGAGCCCCCTAGTTTATCTAAAAAAGAAATAAAATGTAATGTCTGTCTGCCCGCTTTCATCGAGAGAACAACTTAGCGGATTTAGATCTAAATTTTAGATTTAGAGTGTGTTTTTTTTTTTTTTTTTTGTAGAATTTGCATGAACATTCCAGATGATTTTTGCGACTTCTCTCATCGTGCTAAGTATCATAGTTCGCTTGTGGTACCGATTTATTTGCGCAAATCTGTGATAGAGGCATTGGGCCAAGGATGGGCGGGCCCTCCTCACTCATGCTTCTGCCTCGGGGTGTTTCTTACCTCTGCTTAGCTAGCAAATGAGAGAACTACTTAACGGATTTAGATTGGGGTTTTTCTATAATTTGCTTGAACATTCCGGTTGATTTTGCGACTTCTCTCATCGCGCTAAGAATCGGAGTTCACTTGCAGGAGCGATATATTCGCACTAATCTGAGACAGAAGCTGCGGGCCGAGTGCAGGATGAAGTGCGACATCCTTAGTGGGGAGCCAGGCAGGGCCCTCCTCGTTGTCCTGTTTCACCTCTACGAAGGTGAAGCCACGGAGGATGGCTAGTCTTTTATAAAAACTCTCCCATGAGTCATCAGCACATCACGATTGAGAGATGCACCACTCCAGGACAGGTCATTTACTTGAATCTAAGCAAGTTCAAGCCCAGCCAGTACTTGGATGGGAGACCATCTGGAAAAAGCTCTGGTTGCTGCGTGAAAGAGGTGTTGGTAAAGCCAGCAGGGGGTGCCTGTGACGATGCGGGTTCTCTTCCATGCTCTCATCTTCTGTTCGGGAACCCTGAACCCAACACCGTCAATAATGTCACCGAGATGAGCTGACAAATAGGGACAAATCTCTCAAGGCCAGGGGATATTCCATAAAGTGCTTTTATTTAAAACAATAATCAAATCAAAAAGTGCAAAAGTGCAGAGTCAAAGTTCAATAAATAAATCCATAAAATCAAGTGTACAATGGGGTTAAAATCAACAATAAATAAATCCTTTAAAACGCAAGGTTAATATATGCAGCAATTAAAACGCAGTCTCTTTCTCTCCGTTTACTCTCCAGCCCACCTTTGCCTCTTTCTCCCCGGCTCTCCATTACTCGCGGCCAGCGAAGACCAACAACTACGAGCTCCTTTAGTTAACCTCCGTCTTGGCCTCCATCAGGAAGTCACTGCCAGACCGCCGAGGTCAACTCTCCTCCCTCGATCCTTCGCGCACCCGCAGTCGCTCCTCAGATCCTTCGGGAGGGCACCTCTCCTGCTCACCCCACTCACTGGTACATTCAGTGGGGTGAACTAGACCCCAGCTTATAGCCACGGGGCAGTGCAAATTAGAAATAAATTAGTACTGAGAAACACATTGACGAGTTCAGTACTTTTTTTCCCCCCGCTGTGAATAGGAAGCAGACTGAACATGTGAGGTGTAACGATGGTCAGGATTTAGAAGTTAGCCTGCTATTGAAAAGAGTGGAGAAGTTTAAATATAAGGGGATCAGTGGTAACCCAAGATGGAGAATTAAATGTGGAGATAAACCACGGAGTGCAGGCATCGTGAATGGACCATTCGGTAGAAGGTACCAGGAGTGTTGTGTGATCAATGAATTAAAGTGAAGGGTCGGATACTTAAGACCAGCAGTGACTTCTGGAGCTGAGACATGAGCAGTAAAGGAGTGTGGGAGAAATGAGAAGGTTGGGATGGATGTGTGGAGTTACGAAAGTGGAGAGAATTAGAAATGAGACCATCGGAGGTCAAACAAAAGTGGGAGAGAAATCTAAGAAAGGCCAGGAAAATAGGCTGAGGTGGTATGGACCTGTGATGAGAGACGAGGAATATGTGGGCAAAAGAGCTGATGGGCAGAGAAGGCGAGGCGGGCCAAAGTGGAGGTGGATGGATAAAATTAAAAGGGTCTGACTGGGGAGGGAGGTGCAGGACTGAGTTGTATGAAGTGGGAAAAGATGAAGAAGTAAGAGAAAGCAGGAAGGAATACAAAGAGGCTTATGGTGGCCCAATGGCTTTCGTGCACAGCAGACTGCAGTTCAAGTGACATGAAAACGGCGTTGAGTGTTCTGTGTGGAGGGTCTGTCACAAACTGTTAATTGACTTTCTTAAACGTAACAGTGTACCCAGTAGAACTGAATCTAATTACAGTCATATGAAAAAGTTTGGGACCCCCCTCTCAGCCTGCATAATAATTTCCAACAGATTCCGACTTCTTCCCACAGATAACAGAGGTATGTCTCATTTCCTAGGAGTACTGGGGTGTTTTCCAAACAAAGATTTTTAGTGACGCAGTATTTAGTTGTATGAAATTAAATCAAATGTGAAAAACTGGCTGTGCAAAAATGTGTGTCCCCTTGTCATTGTGCTGATTTGAATGCCTGTCACTGCTCAATGCTGATTCTTTGATTGGATGAGCTCGTTAAGCCTTGAACTTCATAGACAGGAGTGTTCAATCATGAGTGGTAAAAGGTATTTAAGGAGGTCAATTGCAAGTTGTGCTTCCTTCCCTTTGACTCTCCTCTGAAGAGTGACAGACAGCATGGGATCCTCAAAGCAACTCTCCAAAGATCTGAAAACAAAGATTGTTCAGTCTCATGGCTTAGGGGAAGGCTACAAAAAGCCATCTCAGAGGTTTAAACTGTCAGCTTCAACTGTAAGGAATGGAATCAGGAAATGGAAGGCCACAGGCACAGTTGCTATTAAACCAACTCAGGTCTGGCAGGCCAAGAAAAATACAGGAGCGGCATATGCAGAAGCAGGATTGTGAGAATGACAGACAACCCACAGATCACCTCCAAAGACCTGTAAGAACATCTCGCTGCAGATGGTGTATCTGTACATCGTTCTACAATTCAGAGGAATTTGCACAAAACATCTGTATGGCAGGGTGATGAGTAAGAAGCCCTTTCTGCATACACGCCACAAACAGAGTCTCTTGTTGTATGCCAATGCTCATTTAGACAAGCCAGATTCATTTTGGGACAAAGTGCTTTGGACAGATGAGACAAAAATGAAGTTACTTGGTCAGAACAAAAAGCGCTTTGCATGGCGGAAGAAGAACACCGCATTCCAAGAAAAACACCTGCTACCTCCTGTCAAATTTGGTGGAGGTTCCATCAGGCTGTGGGGCTGTGTGGCGAGTTCAGGGACTGGGGCCCTTGTTAAAGTCGAGGGTCAGATGAATTCAACCCAATATCAGCAAATTCTTCAGGATAATGTTCAGGCGTCAGTCACAAAGTTGAAGTTACGCAGGAGTTGGATATTCCAACAAAATGATGACCCAAAACACAGTTGGAAATCTACAAAGGCATTCATGCAGAGGGAGAAGTACAATGTTCTGGAATGGCCGTCACAGTCCTCTGACTTGAATATCATCGAAAATCTATGGGATGATTTGCAGCAGGCTGTCCATCAAATTGAACTGAAGTGGAGAGATTTTGTATGAAGAATGGTCAGAAATACCTCCATCCAGAATCCAGACACTCATCACAGGCTATAGGAGGACAGCGTCTGGAGGCTCAAAGGAGCAAAAGGAGGCTCAGCTAAGTATTGATGTCATATCTTTGTTGCGTGCCCACATTTACACACCTAATTTTGTTATGATGCATATTTTCTGTTAATCCAATAAACTTAGTGTCACTGCTGAAATCCTACTGTTTCCATAAGGCATGTCAGATATTTAAAGGAAGTTGCTGTTTTGATAGCTCAGCCAATGAGAAACAAAAATCCAAAGAATTAAGAGGGGGTCCCTAACTTTTTCATATGACTGTATTAGCAATTGAAAAATATCTGTTATTACAAAATGCCCATTAATGATCTGTGTCAATGTTATCCTCTGAAAGGTGAAAAGCAAATGAAATCCGTTCCCCATCTAGCTGTTAATGAGTTCAAACACAGGAATTCTTTAAAATGATGTGAATAAGAAATTGGAAACAAACCAATTATTTGTCTAATGGGAATAAACATGGCACCTGATGGACAAGAAGATCAGGAGCTTGCCATAACTATTTGTGTATATTGGGGACTGAAAGATCAGGGGCTTAAGCCATCAAAGCCCCCCCCACCTCCTGATTCCACTGTCTATTTTTTAATCCCATGCTGTGTTTATATCAGTTAAGGCCGCTGCACCTTTTCTGTATCATTAATTATTTCAAACGCCATTTACCTACCAGTTGATAATGTCGGTTCTTTACAAGAATAATCGGCAGATCGTATTGATCATCCAGTATTTATGCTTCCATAATTGCTTTCACCTTTCACGTATTTCCGGAGAAGTGACTTCATTTTGTACTCCGTTAGTTATCTTGCCTAAAGCACCAGGAGAGGGCGCTGTGGTGTGAACAGTTTGTTCCCACGTTCTGCCCGGCATCTGATTGGCTTGAATTGGGCATTCAGGTGAGTTTAACGAGGGGAAAAAAAATACCAAATGTACAAGTCCAAGCAGCCTCTCCCTCAAGGTAAGATTGAATCTGTAAACCAAGTCCTAGCTGAAGTCGCGCTGAACGTTTCTCCGTTTTTAAGACAGACAGGTTTGCAAGTTCGCCAAATGCATTTCAATGGGAAATATTGAAATTTTATAACTTTGTATGGTGCAATCTCTTTGAAGTATCTGAACAAAAATGGAACCTTTTGAAAGAATAATCGGGACACATCTCGGTAAAACCGGTCCACGGGGGGGTCAAAGTGTTCCATGCGCGATGACAGGCAGGCAGGGGCTTTGCTCGTTATATGTGAACACACCTAGAAATATGGCATATAGCATCCAAAATTTTGTACCTACACTTGAATGCATACTTTTTTTTAATAGGAATGTTCAAGTGTAAATTTTGTTGCCTAAACCGTGACAAGAAAAGTGAACCGTATCAGGCGGGACCCCAGCCACCCTGCACTGTCACTTTTCACCCTCCTCCCATCGGGGGAGCAACTAAAGTCCATTCAGACGCACACCTCCAGGTTCAGGAACAGTTTCTACCCAACTGCAATCAGACTCCTGAACAATCAGTAACCTTGTGTCACCTCCGCTGCTACCTGCACATATACTTCTGCCACTGTCTGTTTTTATTCCTAGGAATTTGGTTTTATTTATTTACTTATTTATATTCATTTTTTTTTTTTGGTCTATGTTCTCTGTCTGCAGGGGTGCATGCAAGCAAGCATTTCATTGTACATGGTACTTGTACACATGACAATAAAGAATTGAAATTTAATCTGACTCTTGTAACTAAACATGGGACTAATTGATTGAGTAATAGATTTTTATTTTAGTTCAGACACAAAATAGAATTACGTAGCACAACTCAACCAAGTGAAAAGCGAGTAGCGTAGTCTGCTCCAAAGACGCTCCATGAAAATCCGCAGGCCATCCCCATCCACCAAGGAGAGCCAAACCGCTAAAAAGAGCCGCCATCTGCGCTGATTCTTTACGCGTACTACAAACTTTCGTTGGCACAGCTCTGGTCCTCATGGTGAACAATGGCAGCTACCAGGGGTCCCCAACTCCAGTCCCGGAGGGTCCCAGTGCCTGCAGGTTTTCATTCTAACCCTTTTCTTAATTAGTGACCAGTTTCTGCTCCTAATTAACTTTTTTTTTAATTAATTTTTAATTAACTTGTTTTTTTTAAAATTTGTTCCTCTGAATTGCTTCATTTCTTTCCTTAAATTTATTTTTTTTTGATTTTATTATTTTTTTGCCTCACTCCGCGCTGTCTGTGCAATGTGGCCGCAGAGAGCTTAAACAACTTGGCACATCCACATAAAAAAACGACAAGGGGTGAGCTTTCTTGAAGGCTTTTACTGGTCGTACTTCATTGTAAACTGAAATATATACAAAAGAACGTACAGGTGTACAATCAAAGACAATAAAGAATGATTTACACGGAAAGTATAATTGTTGCAGATTTATTAAAAAAGAAAAACTGAAATCTCACATGGTCCTAAGTATTCAGACCCTTTGCTCAGTATTTAGTAGAAGCACCCTTTTGAGCTAATACAGCCATGAGTCTTCTTGGGAAAAATGCAACAAGTTTTTCACACCTGGATTTGGGAATCCCCTGCCATTCCTCCTTGCAGATCCTCTCCAGTTCTGTCAAGTTGGATGGTAAACGTTGGTGGACAGCCATTTTTAGGTCTCTCCAGAGATGCTCAATTGGGTTTAAGTCAGGGCTCTGGCTGGGCCATTCAAGAACAGTCACAGAGTTGTCGTGAAGCCACTCCTTCGTTATTTTAGCTGTGTGCTTAGGGTCATTGTCTTGTTGGAAGGTAAACCTTCGGCCCAGTCTGAGGTCCTTAGCACTCTGGAGAAGGTTTTTGTCCAGGATATCCCAGTACTTGGCTGCATTCATCTTTCCCTCAATTGCAACCAGTCGTCCTGTCCCTGCAGCTGAAAAACACCCCCACAGCATAGTGCTACCACCGCCATGCTTCACTGTGGGGACTGTATTGGACAAGTGATGAGCAGTGCCTGGTTGTCTCCACACATACCGCTTAGAATTAAGGCCAAAAAGTTCTATCTTGGTCTCATCAGACCAGAGAATCTTCAGGTGTCTTTTAGCAAACTCCATGCGGGCTGTCATGTGTCTTGCACTGAGGAGAGGCTTCCGACAGGCCACTCTGCCATAAAGCCCTGACTGGTGGAGGGCTGCAGTGATGGTTGACTTTCTACAACTTTCTCCCATCTCCTGACTGCATCTCTGGAGCTCAGCCAAAGTGATCTTTGGGTTCTTCTTTACCTCTCTCACCAAGGCTCTTCTCCCCCGGTAGCTCAGCTTGGCCGGACGGCCAGCTCTAGGAAGGGTTCTGGTCGTCCCAAACGTCTTCCATTTAAGGATTATGGAGGCCACTGTGCTCTTGGGAACCTTAACTGCAGCAGAAATTTTTTTTTGTAACCTTGGCCAGATCTGTGCCTTGCCACAATTCTGTCTCTGAGCTCTTCAGGCAGTTCCTTTGACCTCATGATTCTCATTTGCTCTGCCATGCATTGTGAGCTGTAAGGTCTTACGTATATAGACAGGTGATCTCAAGGATGATCAGAAGAAATGGAAAGCACCTGAGTTAAATATGAGTGTCACAGCAAAGGGTCTGAATACTGAGGACCATGTGATATTTTAGTTTTTCTTTTTTAATAAATCTGCAACAATTTCAAAAATTATTTTTTTTGTCTGTCAATATGGAGTGCTGTGTCTACATTAATGAGGAAAAAAATTAAATGATTTTAGCAAATGGCTGCAATATAACAAAGAGTGAAAAATTGAAGGGCGTCTGAATACTTTCCGTACCCACTGTAGCAGACAGTATACATTAAACAATAAAGCTTTAAAAGACACTTACAAGGTGAGAGATTTCCACGGTTGGATCAAGACAAGAGAAGCGTGTAGACCGAAGTTCAAATTGCTGCGTACCACAACTAACCAGACCCAGGGGTTTATATACCCTAAGGATACATTTTGGACGTGACTGAAACAAGAGATAGATAGATAGATAGATAGATAGATAGATAGAGGGGTGCCTATGTGAGAGACATGGGGTGTATAGTATTCAGATGTTTATTATGGGACCTACGTGCTTTACGTGAGTTTCATAGACTTTTATAGCACCACTGTGAGTGTGGGACGTGACTGACTGGTGTGTTAATAAATGACAAGATGAAGGGGGAGGCCAGTTCAACAAATAACAGTCCCAGCTAACAAAATGTGGGGCAGAACAATTATACTTTATTAATCCCAAAGATTACATCTTGCCTGAAGAAGGTGCCTGAGTTGCCTCGAAAGCTTGCATATTGTAATCCTTTCAGTTAGCCAATAAAAGGTGTCATTTTGCTTGGCTTTTTTCTACATTCATAATGGCTAACGTGGTACAACACCCTAATACTACTTAATCCCGAAGGAATTGACTTGGTGTTTCGCATACCCCCTGGGGTCAGAGCGCAGGGTCAGCCATTGTACAACGCCCTTGGAGCAGTTGAAGGTTAAGGGCCTTGCTCACAGGCCCAGCAGAATAGGATGGCACCCAAACAGAAATGAAATGTGAAATGAGTGAGCCAACAGAAGACCAACTAAGTCAGGGCCTCGAACTCCAACCAACCAATTTCATTCTAACCAGTTGCTCATTTAGGCTCCGATTCTTGTTGTTAATTAAACCCGTTCTTTAATTGCATGACTTGTTGCTGCTCTCATTGTGCAATGGCAGACATTTCCAAAATTGATTTTCTCTTTTCTAAGAGCGCTGGTCAAATGTTTTGGGGACCTGAGCAGATCAACATTCCTGAGATCTTCACCTTTCTTTATTTTCAGACTAGCCGTCCCCAGCGGCTCCACCAGCATAGTAGTGAAAAAGGACAAGCTTTAAAAATCAATGAACAAACAGGTTATCACGAGCTAAGCAGAGGCAAGTTACACTCCAAAACACTGAGGTAGAGTAACTCGAGCGGAGGCTGGCGAGTGAGTGAGTGAGGAGGGCCCTGCCCAGCTCCCAAGTCCTGACATCACGTGTCCCACTACCCTCGGCCCGCAGCCTCTCTCTCGGATGAGTGCGAATAATTCGGTACCGCAAGCGAACTCTGATACTTGGTGCAATGAGAGATGTCACAAAATCAACCAGAATGTTCAAGCAAATTCTAGAAAAAAAAAAAAAAGATCTAAATCCGTGAAGTAGTTCTCTCATGAAAAGTGGACTGACAGACATTGGATTTTATATATAGAGAAAGATAATGTATGATCCGCACAGTTTGCTGGTCATGTTTTGGCTCATTTTATATCTCATTGTTGTTTGGCAGAAAATTAAGGAAAAAGAAACAATTAAGGGGTCCGAATCTTCAACAGCAAGTCAATTGAAATGAATTCAAAAGAAGTGAATTAGCAGCAAAAACAGGTCACTGATTAAGAAAAGGGTGAGAATGAAAACCTGCAGCTACTGGGGGCCCTCCAGGACTGGAGTTGGGGACCCCTGGCAGCTACAGACTCCTAAGGGTAGAAGCAAGCTGAGTTACCTTATGAAGTAATGAAGCCCACCTGAGGAATCAGAAGCACCTGTGATGTCCGGGGGGGGGGGGTTGTGTGACTGAAATGTGTGCAATTCTTCTTAAGTGAACCCCTGCAATGTGCAACATTTGAATTGTTTGATTTGTAGTTTAATAACTGTGGAGCAGAGTGGGAATCGGGGATTAGTCTTTGTCCCAAATATTGTGGAGGGCACTGGAGGTGCTGGTGAACCTCCCCAGTTCGATAAATCAAGTGGTCACTTAAAAACTGTGTCTCTTGTATTATATGGAGTTTGTTTGGTGATCAGAAACAATGAAGAATTACGAATAAGCAAAAGTGTAGGAAATCGGGAAGGGGGCAAATACTTTTTCACAACACCGTGTTGGGGGCATCAGATTAAAGAGCTTCTCTGCCTTCAAATGACTGCTATCTTTACAAGGGTTTGACCTCATTTTTGTCTCTCTGTTCATTGCAGGGCTCCCTGGTATCCCGTGAAGCAAGTGACAAGGAGAAGGTAATTAAAATAAATAAAATACAGGAGCCTCCATTTTGATACATTATTAGAATGTGACTAGACAGACCATTGATCCCAACAAGTTTGCCAGTCCTATTTTTGCTCATTTTCTTAACCCCCCAAAAAACAGAAATTTGAAGGTCCCACAAGTCCTGCTGTCACCCACACTCCTTGGTCACGTACGCCAGGTCTCAATGACTGTATCTGTGTGTAGACAAGATTGCTAATATTTGTGTGACAAGTGCCCTTAGGTGTCTTTGTGTGTCCCCGTGTTTTGTTGAAGAACATAATTTAAACTACAGGGTGAGCCAAAAAGAAGTCCCACATCTCAAACATTTATTCTACAAAAACGCTACAAAATAAAATGTCATTACGACACAAGAAAGGATGCACCAACTAGATTTTTTTCACTGTATTTTAAAATGATTTCTTGAAGGTGTTGGCCGTCATCAGCTATACACTCTTTGAGACGATTTCATAACATTCGCGTGACTCGTTAGGCCATTTCAAGGTGAATAGCGTCCTTGAGGGGCTTCAGGGTTTTGAGGTCGGTGTGTGTAGATCTTCAACTTGGGCAAAATTCACACGGAGCGAGATCAGGCGAACGTGAAGGCCACCTGACATCATCAGCTTCCACAGGAAAACTGGCATGGATCTCGGCGCAGGCCGTATGAGCCGTCACTCCAGGCGCCCACCATATCCATTTCTTCCAGTTCTCTAGCATTTCAATGTCACGTTCTGAAGTGATGGTGACCGTTGCACCCCCCTAAGGGCCTACAATGCCAAATTCTGCAACGGTGCCCCAAACCGTAACACATGTGCTCACTGTGGGGGGGGTCTCTGATCAAGTTCACCAGGGTGGGTTTCGGCCCAATAGTGGAAGTTTTGATTTTTTATGCAACCATTCAAATGGCAATGAGCCTCGACACTGGTGTCACATGGCATGGCATCTCGACGAACGGTTTACAGAATAATAATAATAATTTGCATTTATATAGCACTTTTCTCACTACTCAAAGCGCTCCGCAATTGCAGGTTAAGGGCCTTGTTCAAGGGCACAACAGAGCAGAGTCCCTTTTGGCATTTTACGGGATTTGAACCGGTGACCTTCCGATTGCCAGTGCAGATCACTAGCCTCAGAGCCACCTTGTTGGCGCACAACTCTCTACGTCTCTCCAAGCCTCTCTCGGCGAGTTCCTGCACTGCCAACATGTTGTATGGATGGAAATGAAGGTCCTCATGCAAAACCATAGACGTGTTGGAAATGCCGAAGAAGCGCGCTGAACGTCTAGCAGATTGCAAAATGGACGCCCTTACGGCTTAGATGTTTTCAGGCGTTCGCTTGTACAGTCAGAGGACGGCCTGGAAATTTTCTGTCTAAATTTAGAATTATCCGATTTGGGACGTCACCGTCGGGAGGAATGCTGAAGTGCGTTCGGAAGGCGCGGTGTGCAGTGATGATGGATTTGTTGTTTTTGAAGAACACTGACAACGAAAGTACGGTGCTCACCGGACCAAGGCATGTGGCCGAATGAAAACTACAAGGGATCGCCTATCAAAGGACCCCCACCACCCACTGCCTCATACAATGACCTTGAGAAATGGGGTGCTGTACTTCATTTTGGCTCAGCCTGTATTAACTGAAGCCCACTTTACTAATTCTTTTCATTGTGTTTTTTTTTTTTTTTTTTTATAAATGTCAGTCATGTTATCTCTTAATCTTCCTTTGTTCAGATTGTAAAGGCTTGGCTCCTCCAGTCTCTCCTCGTAGCTTGCACTCGTCAGTCCCGGGGTCAGCCTTGTTGCTCCTCTCTGAACTTTCTCTAGCCCTGCTTTGCCTTTTCTTGTGTAATCTGGAGATCAAAACTGCGCACAGGACTGCAGATGAGTGTGCTACACCACTTAAGCCTGACCTCCCTTGTGTTGTATTCTACACTGCAGGGCGCTATATAACCTCACATCCTCTTTGCCTTTCTTAATTGCTTCAGTCCTGTATTGCCATGGATTTGCATCACAAAGCACCTCACTTGGTAGATTGTGGTAAGCTGACGGTAGTTAGCCACAAAGTCGAACAGGGATGCAATCTCCTTTAGTGTAAGTCGGGGGGGGGGGGGGGGCGATTTTTGGGGTCCTCCTCCTCAATCACGGTCCTGGAGGGCCGCAGTGGCTGCAGGTTTTCCCTTCAACCAATTTCTTAATTAGAACCCGTTTTATTTACTACTAAAGCAATGCGTTTTTTGAGCTTAATTTTAGTTCTCTTGCCTGTTACTATTCAGAAACCTTAATTGCCTGTTTTCGTTTTTAGCAACGGCATTTCAGTTTTAATTGTTGCCAGATATCAGTTAACCAATAAACCAGCAGCTCTTCTGCTGACCTGCTTCCTTTGAAACAACTGCATGTGCACCATCAAGTATCTGTGTTAAAAAAAAATATATTTAGAAATAAATGAGAGTGGAATTGGAATTGCTTACCTGCCAGCGACCGGAGCAGTCTGGCTTTACGCCTAAGAAGTCAACCATCGACCGCATCCTGGCACTGAGGGGTCTCATGGAGCGCAAACACAAATATCGGCAGAGTTTCTTTGCAGCCTTTGTCAATTTTCATAAAGCGTTCGACTCAATTGCCCTGTGGGTTTTTGTGGGATCCCCTCAACGTTGCTGGATATCATGGCCGGCCTGTCCACTGGCACTGTGAGTGCTGTGCAGAGTGGAGGCAGACCCTCTGCGTTTTTCCCAGTTGATTCTGGGGTCCATCAGTGGTGTGTTCTGCTCCTACTCTGTTCAGTGCTTGCATGGACTGGGTGTTGTGGGGGGTTCGTGGGGTCCAGCGGCTGTGGCTCACTGATCTTGACTTTGCTGATGATGCTGAGATCTTCACGGAGTCAATGGAGGCTCTGCTCGAGTGAGAGGTCCGAGTGTCTGGGCTTGCGAGTATCCTGATAAAAACCAAAGAGCCAGGCCTTTAATGACCTCATGGGCACAGCCACCAGTAGTGTGTCTGTCTGCGGAGAGAGTGTTGACCTCATCGAGAGGTTTACTGACCTCGGCAGTGACATTCACGTCTCTGGTGACTCTTCCTATGAAGTCAGTAGACGGATGAGGAGAGCATGGGGGGGGTCATGAGGTCACTAGAAAGGGGTGTGTGGCGCTCCCGATATCTGCAAAAGGATGAAGGTCCAAGTCTTTAGAGTCCTGGTGCTCCCTGAGATGAAGACTGGACTCCTCTGGTACTGTGTCTCTTTGGAGAATCCTTGGGTCCCATTGGTTTGACTTTGTGTTGCTCATGGAGTCCCAAATGAATCACATTACCTGCATTGTGAGGGAGCGTCAATCACGGCACTACGGCCATGTGGCGTGTTTCCCTGAGGGTGATCCAGCTCATAAGATCCTCGTTGTTGGGGACCTGAGTGGCTGGACCAGGCCAAGGGGGGTTGCCCACGTAACACCTGGCTGCGGCAGATAAAGGGTCATTTCTGGAGGGTGGGACTTAACCGCGTGTCTGCCTGTTTGCCAACCGGGGTCCTGAGTTGTTTTGTCATGTAGGGAGTGCGACAACTTGCTGTACCAGTGCACGCTCCCCAACTTGACTTGTCATCTTTGATCGGTGTCTGGCTTGTCGGGAAACACATTACAGCTGTAGGGAGGGCACAATGCCGGAGCGGCGAATGCTGCTGCCATCTTGGGATCAAATCTCGCACTGCATTTGTTGTATTTGAGGAATCGGCGGGTTCTCTCGACATCTCGGTCGGTTTTTGTTGTCAACCCTTGTCCTCTTAGCACCCCACATGGATATGTGTGTTGGGTTAACTTGGCAGTTCCAAAGAGGGCACTGTGTGTGTGTGTGTGTGTTTCAGTGGTGGACCCTGTGGTAAGCTGCACCTTAAGACTGATGTTGCCAGACTAAGCTGAGACCACCTTCGCCATGAAGGACCCTGACCTGAATTAAATACATTTGAGAAGATTAGATGTTACATCTGTAACTGCTTTATAAATGGACAGTAACTTTTGAAAAGATGTGAGATTATTAGGCATCAGGCTTACACACGTCTAACGTTAAAATCTCCGCTCAAGCAGCCAAGCACCAGTTGCCCGATTACAGTGATTGTAGGCTAATAAACGGTGGCAGCCATTTCTAATTCCACACGCCCCAGGCTTGCTCAGTGTCCAGTGCTGAGGAGACCATTCAGTCCCTCAGGACCACCGCTATTTTTTACTATTTTTAAAAGATGTTGTGGGGTCCGGTGTTAATTCCAAAGGTCGTTTGTGTAAATCTCTGGGTTGCACCTTAACTACAGTGGGTACAGAAAGTACTCAGACCCCCTTCAATTTTTCACTCTTTGTTATATTGCAGCCATTTGCTAAAATCATTTAAATTAATTTTTTTCCTCATTAATGTACACACAGCGCCCCATATTGACAGACAAAAAAAAAGAATTTTTGAAATTGTTGCAGATTTATTAAAAAAGAAAAACTGAACTATCACATGGTCCTAAGTATTCAGACCCTTTGCTCAGTATTTAGTAGAAGCACCCTTTTGAGCTAATACAGCCAGGAGTCTTCTTGGGAAAGATGCAACAAGTTTTTCACACCTGGATTTGGGGATCCTCTGCCATTCCTCCTTGCAGATCCTCTCCAGTTCTGTCAGGTTGGATGGTAAACGTTGGTGGACAGCCATTTTTAGGTCTCTCCAGAGATGCTCAATTGGGTTTAAGTCAGGGCTCTGGCTGGGCCATTCAAGAACAGTCACAGAGTTGTCGTGAAGCCACTCCTTCGTTATTTTAGCTGTGTGCTTAGGGTCATTGTCTTGTTGGAAGGTAAACCTTCGGCCCAGTCTGAGGTCCTTAGCACTCTGGAGAAGATTTTTGTCCAGGATATCCCTGTACTTGGCCGCATTCATCTTTCCCTCGATTGCAACCAGTCGTCCTGTCCCTGCAGCTGAAAAACACCCCCACAGCATAGTGCTACCACCGCCATGCTTCACTGTTTGGACTGTATTGGACAAGTGATGAGCAGTGCCTGGTTGTTTCCACACATACCGCTTAGAATTAAGGCCAAAAAATTCTATCTTGGTCTCATCAGACACCTGAAGGACTCTGAGATGGTGAGAAATAAGATTCTCTGGTCTGATGAGACCAAGATAGAACTTTTTGGCCTTAATTCTAAGCGGTACTGCTTCTAAGGGTGCTTCTACTAAATACTGAGCAAAGGGTCTGAATACTTAGGACCATGTGATATTTCAGTTTTTCTTTTTTAATCTGCAACAATTTCAAAAATTCTTTTTTTTGTCTGTCAAAATGGGGTGCTGTGTGTACATTAATGAGGGAAAAAATTAATGTAAATGATTTTAGCAAATGGCTGCAATATAACAAAGAGTGAAAAATTGAAGAGGGTCTGAATACTTTCCGTACCCACTGTATGTGAGCCTTTGATTCCCACTGAGGTGTTAAACTTCACTCAGTAGGACTCTCTTAGTTTTAGTTGAGAATTCTGAAGACCCCTGAACACAAACCACACACACACACACACACACACACACACACACACACACACCCTTAACACGGTTGCTTCTGTCCAGCACTTGGCCATTCTCCTGCATGGCTACTGTTGCTGCGGAGTTTCTGTTTGGGCTTTGGGGGCCGCAACTGCACGTGCGGCTCCAGATGCCGTGTCTCCGTGGCGCCATGGTGGGCTTCAGCCGAGTGATGTTATGATTTGACAGATTTGTGCAGGAATGTTGGTGGCGGCGGCGCTTTAATCCTTTCTGCAAGGCCAGTGCCAGATTCTGAAAGCCCATCAAGTGCTTCTCTTCCTGTAGGTTTGCCATCACCCATCCTGTATTTATCTTTAATGTTTCCTTTTATCTGCGCGTTGCACTTGTTGCTCTTAAATTGCCTTTTTCCAGCACTGGCCCCGAGTGGAAGGCTGACTTAGGTGGGCTCAATTGACCCCCCCAAGGACTTTGTGAATTGATTTTATGGCCTCCTCCACAGTTGTTGTTGCAGATTTGGAGTAAAAAGTCAAGTGCTGTGAACAAGTCTTTGCCCCCTTGTTGCTATTTTACACAATGAATGGTGTCGGACAGAATGCAGTGTTAGAGAAAGGGAACCTGAGTGATCTCCGTTATGAATATTGCAGCACCTGCACTGAGTGACCGTGGACTCTCGCTCTTTGCATTTTCGGGGGGCTCACTGCCTTTAGAAGGACCGCTCACTGTAGTTTTCTTTCACAGACATGCCACTTAAGCTGTTTTGTTTGTGTGGTGGACTGCTGATGTCTCACAGGGCCTCACTGACAAGTCACACAACAGTAACATTATAAGCCACCGCGGACTCCTCACTATGTGACAACTCTGTCAGCTCATTGCTGTGAGGCAATGTGAGAGATTCATGTTTTTCCATCATAGTGGCTCTAAGGGGCAAAGCAAATCGTAGCAGAGCTTAGGGAATGTGCTTGTGGAACTGGGCACCCCTAGGAGAGTTTAGGCCAGGGGTCTCCAACCTTTTTTTCCCCCTTGAGATCTACTTTTACAAGATGAAAATGGCCGAGAGCTCCTCATGTTTTCTAACGTTTCTTCTCATAGCTTATTTCAACCCAAACACACTGAATAAGCTTGTTTTGCCTGAACATTTACAAAATGTTGGTGTCCACAACTCACATTTTCCATTAAAATGTCACAAAAAAAATACTGAGTTCACCTGCAAGTGCATTTTGTACGTCTGTATGCATTTCCTAGTGTATCTCACACTATTGAATTAAAACATCAATGCTGTCAAAACAATACAATTCCAAATCCACAGATATGACTTATTCCTTTGTCATTTTGTCACATGTCACTGTGTCACATTATTCACAGGTCCAGTCACATGTGTGATGTGTTGTTTAGTTAGTCAGATGACTGGCACTGAGGTGTATGGTGGAGTGGAGCCACTCAAGTTCACTCTGATGGAGTCATTTTAATGTTCATCTATCAGTCTTCTTCTGAACTTTGATTTCATGATGTTCATGTCAGACTCACAGAGGTGTGGAGACCCAAACAAAGCAGACATTTTCAGAGCTGCTTGGTGAAGATTCTTAGAGTTATCTGACTCTACTGAGCTCCAGAAATGTTGTTGAGACTTTAACTGCACATTATTTTGAAGGTTTACTAATATATAAATTATAAAACCCAACGTCTGTCTGCTTTTCACGAGAGAACTACTTCACGGATTGAGATCGTTTTTTTTTTCTATAATTTGCTTGAATGTTCCGGTTGATTTTACGACTTCTCTCATTTCGGTATGTATCATAGTAACAATTTATTTGCGCGAATCCAAGAAACACGCAACGGGCCGAGGTGTGGGGCCTTCCTCACTCACTCACCAGCTTCGGGGCGTGGTCCTTAACTCTACTTAGCTAGTGAACGAGAGAACAATTGAATTCAACTTTGTTTGATATTTAAAATAAAGTGTTACTTAGGTCTTGATGAGTTTGAGTCCGGATATTCTCTTATTGGAAAGATAGATTGCAATTCAGATTGTGAGTCGTGATTTTGTGTTCAAAGGATCGTGATATGATTTTTTGGAAAGATCAACCACCCCTAATTTGACTAATCAAGTTTTCAAAGTTATGTAGGATTCATTAACCCTTTGGCCAGCTACTTGGAAAGGGGTCTCGAGCTACCAGTAGCTCACAAGTGACGTGTTAGAGACCTCTGGTTTAGAGGATGTGCATGACACATTACAAGTGGAAGCTGTGAGGTGAAGCAATCTGTGCTGGTTATCTGCAAGGCTGTCACTTCAAACCCTGTTACTGCCCGAAGGGATCCTACTCCGTTGAGCAAGGCCCTTAACCTAAAAAACAAAAAAAAAACACTGCTCTAGTGGTACTGTACGCTGGCTGACCCTGCGCTTTGACCACCAAAGGTTATGCGAAAAGATCAAACCCCCCGTAATAACAAACGGTTTATCATATACATCCATCCATCCATCATCCACCGCTTATCCGAGGTCGGGTCGCAGGGGCAGCAGCCTAAGCAGGGAAGCCCAGACCTCCTTCTCCCCAGCCACCTCCTCTGGGGGGGGGACCCCAGGCGTTCCCAGTCCAGCCGGGAGATATAATCCCTCCAGTGTGTCCTGGGTCTGCCCCATGGCCTTCTACCAGTGGGACATGCCCGGAACACACCCCCAGGGAGGCATCCTGACCAGATGCCCGAACCACCTCAACTGACTCCTCTCAATGTGGAGGAGCAGTGACTCTACTCCGAGTCTCTCCCGGATAACTGAACTCCTCACCCTATCTCTAAGGGAAAGTCCAACCACCCTGCGGAGAAAACTCATTTCGGCCACTTGTATCCGCAATCTTGCTCTTCCGGTCACTACCCAAAGCTTGTGGCCATAGGTGAGGGTAGGAACATAGATTGACTGGTAAATCGACAGCCTCTCCTATTGGCTCAGCTCTCTCTTCACCATGACGGACCGTTGCAGGGCCCGCATTACTGTGGATGTCATACCGATCTGTCTGTCAACCTCCCACTCCATTCTTCCCTCACTCGTGAACAAGACCCTAAGATACTTGAACTCCTCCACTTGAGGCAGTACTGTGTTCCCAACCCAGAGAGAACATTCCACCCTTTTCCGGCTGAGAACCATGGCCTCGGATATAGAGATGCTGACTCTCATCCCCGCCGCTTCACACTCGGCTGCGAACCGCTCCAGTGAGAGCTAGAGGTCACTGTCCATTGAAGCCAACAGAACCACGTCATCCGCAAATAGCCGAAACGAGATTCTGAGGTCACCGAACCAGACCCCCTCCGCTCCTTGGCTGCACCTAGAAATTCTGTCCATAAAACTTATGAACAGAATCGGTGACAAAGGGCAGCCCTGGCGGAGTCCGACTTATTACTGGTAATGCTGACCAAACTCCTGCTTTTCCTGTATAGGGGACAGTACAGTATCTGTGTCGAATACAGTAAGTGACATTCCTGGTATTGGGTGTCATTGGTCATTTGGTCATTAATACACTCCCTTGAAACAGTGGGCTTCATTAAACCGACACAGCCTTCGAAGGCTCGATATCAAATGTCCCATCCCTAGGTGTCGCTGCACCCAAGAGCGGCGTTTGGGGGTGGCAATTCGGACAACCTCCCAGGGCCCTGCTTTTGAGGTCCCGTTCAAGTGGTTTTGTCAAGTTATATTCTCCAGTATGTATGTATGTATGTATGTATGTATGTATTGTGACAGATAGGGGACACTCCCTTGAACCCTTGTCCAAGACGCCAGACACCAAGTAAAAGTCCAATATTTGACTTTATTATTACACAACAGTACACAAAGCACCCTCCACTCCACAATACTCATTAAATAATCAATACTCTACAATAAACAATCCTCCACACTCCCAGACGCATTGCCACCCTTCCACCCAGCTCAGCTCCCCATCCCACAATCCTTTTATAATCCCTGACCCTGAATAAGATGTAAATGACAAACCAGCCAGCAGTTCTCCATCTCGCTTGTTTCCATTTACATCTGTGCGTTTTCCCGAAGCTGATCCGGCTCGTAGGATCCTCATTGTTGGGGACCCGAGTGGCTGGACCAGGCTAAGGGGTTGCCCACGTAACACCTGGCTGCAGCAGATAGAGGGTCATTTCCGGAGGGTGGGACTGGACCGCGTGTCTGCCTGGGGGGTGGTTGCCAACCGGGATCCCGAGTTGTTTTGTCGTGTGGTGGGTGTGGCAACGCGCTGTACCAGTGCATGCTCCCCACCTTGACTTGTGTTCATCATGCACTGTTCAATTTAATAAAACACATAATAGAAAATGTGACAGACTTAAAATTATCTGTTTTAGGCTTCAAATCATTTTGATGATATTTTTGGAAAGGAGAAAATCTACAATATAAGAACCTAACATTGCAGATTAACAAGCCATAAAATTAAATAAGGTCTGAGAATGACAAGGATTGGTTTCTAATGAAGCAATTGGGTTGGAATGAAAACTTGCAGCCACTGTGGCCCTCCAGGACTGACATTGCCCACCTCTGATCTGACCCATTAGTTGCTGGGTTGGCTTCTTTGTTGAATTGGGAACAACTGATGTCCTGTCGTCACTTATGACTCGTTTCTTAGTCAAGTCTTTGGTTCAGTTTGCCACAGTAGGCCCAGTTCAGACAGTGCAGGAAGTGTTTGGGTGTGAAATGCACAGCGACGTTTGATTACTGGTTTAGCCGTATCGCTGTCCACGCCATGAGTGGAAGAGATCGTGGTGCACTTTTTTTTAATAGATTATGTTGTTCTATTTTGATAAAGTCCATGTTATCAAAAAATTTAGCTGAATGCTGTAATGAGAAAATCTGCAGTATGTTAACATTATCTCTCTATTATTAAAAAAAAAAAAAAAAATCCTGGGAGAGAGAGACTAGGGAGACGAGACGTGATCTTCACATGAAGATCACGGAAGACACTTAAAAGACCCGCGAGACTAGAGAGATTGGCCACGGAGCATCTCGCGGGGACCTTAAACATGAGACTTTGTGCCAAGAGATTCACCCCAGGACCCTTACGCGATGACGTGGAACATGAGATTCTTTCAAGACACGCCCTACTTACAAATCAATAAGAGCACAGGCAGCCAGCAACACACTCGAGACGTGTCAAGGCTTTGAGCACACACAGATCCAGGGTCTCTGCGCATATAGAGCGTATAAGGACAATACGTTATAAATGAAACATAGATGACTAAGCGAAGAAGAAAGAGCAGTACGAAGAAAAGACTCGAAATAATCTACGTGCAAATTCAGAAAATTGAGGAAAGTAATAATCAGCCCGGAACAAGTGGAATTGGGGGGAAAAAAAGCAATCGGGCTCAGAATTAAAAGACAAAGTAGAACTTCTTAAAGACGTTCACAAACGTTGGCACTAAACACATGCAGAGCAGGTTAGAGATTATGAAAGCAGTGGAATTCGAAAGGCTCAAAAAACATTGGCGCCATACACATGTGGAGAAAGTTAAAGAATATGAAAACAGGAAAATTAAAAAGTATCAAAAAAAGAAAGTAAAGATCACAGGAGCGCAAACAGAGAAATTATTACTCGAAAAAGGGAAAATAATCACCACGGACCAGGTGTCATTTTAAAAAAAAAAAAAAAAAAAAAAAAACAGGACAAAATGAGGTCAGAAATAATATACAAAGAGTAGAAAACAAAGTAAAACGTCATAAAGAGGTTAAAAAAACAAGGGGGCCAAACACATGCAGAGCAGGTTAGAGAAAATGAAAACTGGAATTCAAAAGACTCAAAAAGTAGGTGCGAAACACATGCAGAGCAAAATACAGAATATGAAAGGAGAAAAAAATGACAGTGTCAAAAAAAAAAAAAGAAAGTAAAGATCGCATTAGTGCAAACAAAGAGAAATTATTACTCAAAGAAATAACGAACAGGCGAATAGAGATGGAATATATGGACACAGGTGATATGTCAGAAGTATGTAAATATTGTAAGGCTTTGAAGTTTAAGTCAGAGGATTTCAAAAACGGGGTTTACCTCACATGCAGTTATTGGTTACTTTGCAAAAAAAAATGATTAACTGCTGATGATGTCGATCGTTCTGTCTGTGCTGAAATTCCAAACAGAGACATCTTTCCTGAATTAGGGTACAAAGTCATTAGAAACGTCTTGCTGACCTCATTTAAAAATTCAGCACGTTGAGACTGGAAAGATTCCAAATATTGTTTTTACAGAAGTTCTGAAATTAAAGTGAAACTAATGAAATAGGAACAATTCAAAGAAAAAAGAAAATCTTAAAAGTGTCAATCTGGAAAAACAAAAACGGGGGTTGGAGAGCGAAGCCCCCTAGTTTTTATTAAATTCGCACACAAGTTTATACAGTCCACACATACCGGTAACAGCATTTGAAATAACCGGGCCCGCCTGGGCTAGGTCAGCCTGGGGCACACACCCCTAAGGCCACCTCTGGCTGTGCCCATGAGGTCATTTTGACAAGCCAGGCTTTTCTATTCCAAATATTCATTTTTTTTTTAAGAGACGATGGCTTGGATGGTGACATCCCAGAGCCTTAGAAATGGCTTTGTGACCCTCACCTTATTAGTGAATTTCAACTTTTTTTTTTCTTCTTATTCTTTCTGCATTTTCCTTTGTGGCCTTGTTTTCTCAACAACAACAACATTTATTTATATAGCACATTTTCATACAAACAGTAGCTCAAAGTGCTTTACATAATAAAGAATAGAAAAATAAAAGACACAATAAGAAAACAAAATAAATCAGCATTAATTAACATCGAATAAGAGTAAGGTCCAATGGCCAGGGGGGACAGAAAAAACAAAAAAACTCCAGACGGCTGGAGAAAAAAAATAAAATCTGCAGGGATTCCAGACCATGAGACCACCCAGTCCCCACTGGGCATTCTACCTAACATAAATGAAACAGTCCTCTTTGGATTTAGGGTTCTCACGGAAAGGCTTGATGATGATGGTCACGTAGAATTCTGCCTTTTAATCCATCCATCATTGTTGGAGCATCATGAAGCTTTGAGTAGGTGGAGGTGGCACAGGCACCATATGCATTCTCATAGAAGAGGCTTGTGCCATCCTTTTCATGTTGAGGGTCAGATTTCAATCTCAGCTTAGTTGAATTATCCAGGACGTTTGGTAGTAGCTAAGGGGGCAGTTAGAGCAGAAGGACATAAGACATTTAACAATATAAGAGGAAATTATTCAGTCCATCAAGCCTGTTTGTTTAATGGGTGGCTTGAGTTACCTCATTCACATAGTCAGTATAGGTGTGGCACAACTTTATTACACAAATACATTAATCAATCATTTATCTAATACTAGCTGTGCTACCCACCTAAGAGGGGTTGAAATCTGAGTAATCAATGTAGACATCAGCATTTAATGTTTGGAGTGCGCCATCTATTGGAATGCATTTTTTTAATACATGCAGTAAAAAACAAATTGCATTGCATTCTTCATTCCAACAGATGGTGCATCACAACTTTGTAGTAATAATGCATTTCTACAAATGTTTGTGATGCTCAGTCTGGTGGAATGACAGAGACATAGCAACTGGATGGATACACAAACGGACAAATCCTTTTATTAAGGTGTTCTAAGTAATCAACATCAACCTCTGCATAAATGTTAGCAGTGCATCCGTGCAATGCATAGGTCTCTGTTATATGCCATTTGGTATGGGATTCATAAAAGCAGTGTTATTTTTTTTTGTGATGTACCATCTGTTGCAGTGACAAATTCAATACATTTTATGACTACAAATATTGGTGATGAGCCATCTGTTGGAATGACAAAGACATAGCAACCGGACAGACACACAGACACTTATCCTTTTATTAAGGTGGACTACTATTCATTCCTAAAGATTTAAAGTCATTCACTTTATTTGTCAAAGTAGCAAAAGAGAGAATGAAGACAAAACTAAGTGCCAGTATGAACAGCACTGCACACACATTCCCTGTGTGACACACCAACACTGAGGACTTTCAGCCAACCAATCATTCAGCAGCAATTTGTCAGGAAATACGACTGTGCCTCCTTTATTCCAATGACAGTATGCCCATATAGCGCCTCACTGGGATGGAGACTGCCAAGTCAGAAGTTTTCTTTTTAAATTTTCTTCTTTTTTAGTCATTCTGTTCTCGTGTGTGTGTGTATATCTATATATATATGTCTATATCTATACAGATAGAGATAGATATCTATATCGATTATATATACAGTATAGATATATAAATATAGATCTATATCTATTATTAAAAAAAAAAAAAAATCCTGGGACGAGACGTGACTTTTTCTCGTCCCGCAAGACGAGACTTTGTCCCAAGACATTTAACCACACCCAGGGCCGGAAATGAGACAAAGATTAGATAACAGTAGAACGTCGTAAAGAATTCAAAAACGTTGGTGCAATACACATGCAGTGCAGGTTAGAGATAATGGAAGTACTAAAATTCGAAAGTCTCAAAAAAATTATAGTAAAGATCGCATTAGCACAAACAAATGGAATTTATTATTCTGTAAAATAACAGAATTGCGAAAAGAGATTGAATATATTGTTTGGATTTAAACCTGAAGTTGGTGACGTGTAGATAGTCTAATTTGTGTTGCCATCAGGGAAAAAAAGTAGTGTTTCTTCCCAATGAAGAGGCATATCTGCGAGAATTAAAAGATTTGTTGTTTGGTGAAAGTGAAATCCACAAACGCAAGCGGCAGAGACGTAAAGTGGCTGGCGTGTAGTGTAGGCCTGGGGGGGATTGGCGAGTGAAGTGAGCTGGGGGCAAAGCACCCCTAGTTTTTTTATTTATATATATATATATATATATATATATATATATATATATATATATATATATATATACATACACA